>OX439485.1:118242359-119442359 GCA_949320155.1 Melangyna quadrimaculata
TACATATCACTAAATGTTTTTATTTTTGCTAAACTTCTGGGAAAAATTTAGTAAAACACACGAAATGCGTTTAAATAGTACGAATGCACTCGTACATAACGAAATGTTTGTATTTTTACAAAACCTTCAAGAAAAATTTAGTAAAATACACGAAATGCCTTTAAATAGTACGAATGCACTCGTACATATCACGAAATGTTTTTATTTTTCAAAAATTTTGGGAAAAATTTAGTAAAAAACACGAAATGCATTTAAATAGTACGAATGCCATCGTACATATCACGAAAAGTAAAGTCATCTTCTTTTGTGCTCAAGTTTAATTTAATTTTTTCATAAAATAAATAGTAAAAACAGGTTGGAAAATATTTCAAAACCTTTATTATAACAATCTCGTCAAGATAAAATAAAAATTCAATCAATTTGTCACCAAGGTAGGATAGTTTTAAGCCTGTTATTTGTGACTGCAAATTTGCCGTCTGTCCGTGGTCTGCCGCTTTTATGCAACCAAAGAGGAAAGTGTCTGAAATCTCTCCGAGTAATTCACCAGAAAGAAAGAAATCTGTCACTCCTACAAATTTCAACGATAAGATGGCTAAAATGTCCTTACAAGCGAATTTAATAAGATCCATTGTCGACGAATGTTTAAACAATCATCTAAAAAACATTTCAACAAAGGACGATATATCAGCGGTCTCAGTCGAAATACAGCTCTTGCGGTCCCAAAACGAACACCTCACGGAACGCCTGTCACTCGTTGAAAACTACTGTGACACACTTGAGAGGCAACTAGAATTGTTACATCAAATGTCTCATGCAAATACTGTTGTAATGCATTTGCCTTCAGACGAGAAGGCCCAAATGGTTGACTTGGCAAAACAAACATGTCTAAGCCTTCTCAATCTAGATGCAAGTGCAGATTTATCTTTCGAAAAAACAAATGAGTTTAAGAACCGGCACAACAACAAAACTACCATGGTAATAAAATTTAAAGACGAAGATAATGCAAACAAAATAATCGAAGCCGCGCCAAAACTAAAAGGAACAGGAATCGTAATTCACCGAGAGCAGTCTCTTCTTTTCCGTAAAAAACGAAGAAATCTTTATGAAATAAGAAGTAAGCTTACGAAAAGAAACCCGAACGTAAAAATTCTTATTAGAGGATCTAAAATGGTAATTGCAAATTTCACGTTTATGCTCGACTCTATACGAGGGTTAAAATTAAAAACAAATGAAGAATTGGCATTTGTCAAATCAACTTTTGGCGAGGAAGCAGTGTGCCTTTTTGACAGCAACATCAACGTCAACCATATGAATAACTTCTCTCATGTGGTAGCAGGGACATCTGCTGGTCAAACTACAAACATGCGAGGAGGTTCATGTCCCAACTACAATCAACATGATCAAATTATAACGAGTTAGGACAGGGTGACCGTCTGCCAAAAAATTAATTTTAACTATAATATATTTTGTTATAATATCACAGGTCTTAAAAATAAGTTATTAATGCCTGATTTTTTTAAAATTATTTTGAACAATGATATATTTATTTTACCAGAAACATTTGTTGAAGAGGGGAAAGACCTGCAATATCTAAATTACATCGTAGGTTACAAACTAAAATGGATTCCAGCTATTAGAAATAATAGACTTGGAAGAGCGAGTGGTGGTATGCTCTTTGGCATTAAAAACAGCTTTTCTGATAGCAATTTTAACGTAAAATTTAAAATCAGCGAGAACAAAACTATAATAGATATTACCATTAACTCTAAACACCTTATAATCATACCTATCTATTTAAATTTTGGGAGGTGGAGTTCTGATTTTGAGGAACTATACAATTTTCTACTAAATACAAACAACGAAAATATTATGATTATCGGAGATCTAAACAGCCGAATAGGAAACTTCCAAAACTCTCCACTTCTCAACGAAAGACAGTTTTCATATGAAAGAAACTCTTTGGACAGTAGTACAAATACTAACGGAGGACATCTTATAGATCTGGTGCAGGATTTTGGTTTTGTTATTTTAAATGGAATAACCAAAGGTGATTCCAGCGGCAATTTTACTTTTATATCTGCACAGGGCTGCTCGGTGATTGACTACTGCCTCATAAAAGGTGAGTGGATTGATGTAATTAAGAATTTCGAAGTCTATCCTGCGAATTACTCATCCCATTTACCTATTCGCGTCTCATGTGTTTCTGAGGCAGTAGAAAATACAGCTCATCCTCAAAGTGAAAATAGCTGCAGAAAACTTCGTTGGGTCGAAAAATGGGCTGATGAGTATAGAAGAAAATTGAAGCTTTTAACAGATAATTCACAAGTTGAAACAAGAAGCTCAGTAAATGAAGCAACAAATTCTCTGCTTACTTGTATCAGGCAGTCAGCTAGGGTCAGTTCGAATACTGTTGCAAGATCTTTTAAGATGAGTTGGTATGATATGGAATGTAAGAAAAGCTGAGATAGATCTTTTGCTCTATTGAAACTTTTTAGAAACACCAACACGGAAATAGCAAAAAATCTCTATCTCCAATCCAATAAAGCCTACAAAGACCTATGCTGTCTTAAAAAAGAGACCTTTCTGAAAAAATCAGCTATGCTACTTGTAGGGAGCAAACACTCAAAGTCGTTCTGGAGAAATGTTAGGTTTTTGGGTGGTCACAATAAGTCAGCAAAAAACACTATTAGTGTTGACAGACTGGCAACACATTTTGAAAATTTATTGCTTGCAGACCCAAACCAAGCATGTATCAGTTTTGCGATTCCTTATGCTTACATTGAAGAGTTAGACGCTCCTTTTTCTGTGGGTGAACTCTTATCGGCCCTGAAAAAAATGAAAAATAACAAAGCCTCAGGATTAGATGGTATACCGATTGAGTTCTTCAAAAATTCTACACCAAATTTCCTGAACGGCGTTCTAGAACTCTTTAATAGAATGTTTAGTGAAGAGAACTTTCCTGACTGTTTCAGAACTTCTTGTATATAAGCAATCTTTAAAAAGGGGGACCCTGATATACTAGACAATTATAGAGGCATTTCTGTTCTAAATTCTTTTCGGAAACTTTTTACTCAAATTCTTTATCATAGATTGATGGCCTGGGTTGAATGTAACAAAAAAATCAGCTGTTTTCAGGCTGGTTTTAGAGCTAATCTATCTACTGTAGACCAAATGTTCACTCTAACTAGTATTGCAAGGCGTTTTATCGAAAAAAAGAGTAAACTGTTTGCTTATTTTGTGGACTTCAAAGCCGCTTTCGATACTATAAACAGAAAATCACTTTTATTCAAACTCGCTACTATTGGTTTATCTACAAAGCAAATCAGTCAACTCAGTTTCGGTCCGAGACAGGTGTCCCTCAAGGCTGTATTCTGAGCCCATTGATGTTTGCTCTTTTTATCAATGATATTGAGGATCATATTCCTGGAGGGGTGATTTTTGGAGACCTGAGAGTTAAAGTGTTGCTTTATGCAGACGACCTTGTCATTTTGACCGATGATGCGCTAACTCTTCAATTACAAATAAATAAATTAAAGCAATTCTGTGATAGGTGGGACCTAAAAAATAACACCGCGAAGTCCAAAATTATGATTTTCCGCTCTCGTTCCACTGACAATGACCGTGTATGGACTTTAAACGGTTCTAATATTGAAGTCGTAAAGGAGTTCAAGTATCTAGGTTTCACTATCACGCAGAATCTGAGTTTACTTCCTCACATCAAAGACAAAATAGCTTCAGCTAAGACAGCAATTAACTCCATATGGTCGAACTTTTTCAATAATAGACATATAGATCCAGTCACGAAATTTAAAGTTTTTAATGCAACAGTAAACAATTGCTTTTGCTATGTTAACGAAGTGTATGGTTATCAACAGCTTGATGAATTGGAAACTATTCAGAGATATTTTTTCAAAAGAATTTTTAGATTACCACGTAGCACTCCAAATTATGCCATCTATGCTGAATCGGGCTTACCTCCAATCTTCCTGAAGAATTTGAAAGCTAATGCCGACTTTATTGTTAAAGTTAATCAAAGATCGAACAGCAACCTCCAGAAGCGGGTCCTTCTTGTATCTTTACGGTGTCGATATACACCTTTCAGAAATTGGTCCGAATTGGCATCATCGTACGATTTAGAACTGCCCCTAACCTTGGATAACCCAGATAACTGGAGAAATATTTTCTATGATTGCATCTCTGGAATTGACGAACAAATGTTTCAGTCTTGTCTCGAACGTGCAAGGGAGTCCTCAACGCGATCAGTTTATAGAGAACTAAACTTTAATTTAAGAGAAGCAAGCTATTTTATGGATGAATTTTCTATCACTGAAATGAGCTTGATTTTCAAAGCTAGAACGGAGATGTTAGAATTAAACTATAGGCCTCATAGATCAGACTTAAACCCGACTTGTACTCGCTGCAACCATCAGGTTACAGAAAACATCTTCCATTTTATGGCGTTATGTCCAATTTTGCAGGAAATCCGCAGGTTATACCTTAACAAGAGTTTACTCTCGTTAGATGATTGTGTTTCGTTGTTGAGTTGGGGTGGAAGTTGCTTATTCGGTTTATCACACATGCAATCTCATATAGAAATATATATGCTTATTTTTTGGATTAATTTGAATGTTTAATCTATTATAATTTTGTTTTAGCTAAACTAAAAGCCCTGTTTTCTTAATTCTGGATAATGTAGCTCTTTTTAGCTCTTTGCTAACTATTTTTTTCTGTTTTAGCCAAACTAAAAGCTTTGCCCATCTGTTAATGTAGATTCAGTTAATTAATCTGATATTAATAATTAAATAAATTAATAATAATAAAAAAAAAATTATAAGCTTTTTTAATTGTATTTCTTTTCGTTTTAGCTAAACTGAAATCTTTACTGTTTATAATGAGACTTTTTTAATCAACAAATAAAAAAATAAAATTATGACATTTGTTAACCTTTTTCGTTTTAGCCAAACTAAAAGCTTTGTTTTGTCTTTTTCTTGTTTTTAAAGAGATTTTGTTAATAATTTAGTTAACTATAATAAATAAAAAAAAATAAGTTATTATGCTTCACACTAAAAATATAAATCTATCAAAATCCAATAATTCAACTTGTATTTCATTATAATTTTTTTTGTAGAAATTATGTATAAATATTTTCAAACTTTTTATATCTAACTTTTTTCATTTAAATTTTTTAATATGTATAATAGACTTTTTAATCCGGAAGACGGCACTATTTGCCATGTTTGTATTTCTTTTTACCAATCTTTGTATAAATATTTGTTGAAAAAATAAAGAAAATAATAATAATAATAATAATAATAATAAACTAAACTGAAAAATGTAAGTTTAGTTTAAACGCTTATGCTTTATTTTTTCTTCTGTGATATAACATCTGGATTTTTGTAAGAAATGGACTTGCCACAGAAATATATATAATTATAATAATCTGCCAAATGAATTAAAAATTTAAAGAAATTTAGCGAAATTAAAAAAAAAAAATTAATTGATTATGTTAAAAATAGATTTATTTAATGTAGAATTAATCTAAAATTTTTGTAAAGAATTTTCAAATGGCAAATTATTTCCAAATAAATGAAATAAAAAAAAAATAATGAATGAAAGTATCGAATTCACTAACCTAGTCACAACAAATACAATGCGATGGTAATAAAAATATCGGTTGTTTCTAAAGTGAGACTGGTAAGGGCACACACAATTTTTTAACTTAAGTATTTTCAGCATAAGAAGCTTTATTTGTTTGGTTTCAATTAATTAATCAACATATAATTTGTTTTATTGAATAAATAATAAAATTACAACATTTATATCCGCATTCCGCATACCTATCCTTGCATTTTCATTTAACTAAAGTTAACTAAAGATTACAAAACATTTTGCGAATAAAATAAGACTTTGTGAACAAACTAACAATTTCAGTTACCTATGTATTTTATATACTAACGAATTTATATATTGATAATCTTATTAAAGATTTTTATTTCAAATTTACAAATTATTTGTAATTTTACTAAATATTTGTAAGCACGATAGTTCATAATAGAAAAAAAAAAAACAAAATAAAACAAAAGTATGTACCTTTACATAAACGATGGAGAACAACGATATCTGCAATAATTTCATAAAATATTTGTAATCTTACGGAATTATTTGTTAAGAACATAGGTATAACTAAAGGCATTTGCTTACCAACATATAGGTTGATAGAATGAAAATAACTAAAGTTTTTATAAATTCACAAAATGTTTGTTATTTTATGAAAGGAAATTATGTACAGCAGAGCATTTATGGGGCGTTAGTCTTGTTTCGTATAAATTTAGTAGATTGAACGAATTTTTTCGTACAGTTTACTAAAAATTCTTAAAAAGAAGTTAACGAAGGTGATTCCGTGGATTTTACAAATTGTTTGTAACACAGAATTGTTTTCAACTTATTTTAACAACGATAATTTTGTTCAGTTTACAAAATTTTGTACATTAAACGAATAAAAGATTTACGAAAGTATTCCGTAGTGATTTTACGAAATATTTATCTGGGTGTAAGTACGGAAAATTCCCCATCGAACATCCAAAAGTTCATTGTTCAAGCTTGAATCTTGAAAACATCACTGGAATAATTAAGTGTAGAATATTACCCCCAGATAAATAATTTCATCCTGTACTACCAATGAAGCAAAACAACAAACTGATGTCTACGCTGTGTAGAAAATGTAGTGAAAAAGGGTCCAATTGTGATGAGATTTGTCCTCACTCCGAAAATGATAGAACAATTTGTGGAACATGGGTTATTGAAGAAGTAGTGAAAGCCATGATGAAAGGCTACAAACTTTTTTCAATTTTTGAAATATGGGAATATGATGTGGTGCAGTATGAAAGAAATTCGGACAAACCGGGATTATTTAATACTATGATGGATAAATTGTTGAAAATCAAACAAGAAGCATCAGGATGGCCTTCTACCTGTACATCGGAAGAGGATAAGAAAAAATATATATCAGATTTTCTGAAAAACGAAAATATCATGTTTGACTATTCGGAAATAAGCAAAAATAAGGGCAAGAGATCGTTAGCTAAACTCATACTCAATTCGTTTTGGGGAAAATTTGGCCAAAGAGAAAATCAACTGAAAACATCGATTTTAAATAACCCCGCTGACTTGTATCAACTACCTACAAATCCTTCCTTAATCGTTTGTTCCATATTTCCCCTAAGTGAATCGAAAATAGTAGTGAATTTGAAGTACAAAGAAGAAAGTGCTAAACCGTTGAACACAGCTAATGTTTGTATTGCTGCATACACAACAACACAAGCCCGACTTAAGTTCTACGAATATTTGGAGAAATTAGACAGGCGGGTACTGTATTATGACACTGACTCTGTTATCTACGTAAATAGAGAAGGAGATAGTGATAGTGACCCCGAAACAGGAGAAATGATCGGTGATATGACCGATAAACTTCAATGCTTTGGGGAAGGAAGCGACATAACAGAATTTGCGAGTGGCGGACCTAAGAATTATGCCTACAAAGTCTTTTGTACCAATGATAACGCGGAAAAAGTCCTACATATGTAAGGTAAAAGGAATATGCCTTAATTATTCAACCTCGAAAAAAGTAAATTTTGAGGCAATAAAAGAAGCTGTTTTAAATGGCGATTCGGACAACGATATACAGATTATATCCGAAAATATTCGCAGAACTCGGGATCATCAAGTGGTTACAAAAACAGAGTGTAAAACATACAGATCCAGATCGGGAAAACGCCAATTTCTTGCTGATCATAGCTCTCTCGAGTTCGGATTTTATCGCAAAAACAACCCTTAACTACATCCGTTCTCTCCTATATCAATAATTCGCTTCATTATTTGCTCTTACTGTAAATAAAATATTCAAACATGAAATAAAAATATTAAAAATTCAACATTGTTTATTTATTTGAAGTTGTTACATAATCACACAAAACATTTGAGTATAGCAATAGATTTGTACATTAAAAATCACTTCTTTTGATTAGATTCATTAATGAACTTATGTAAAAGATAGACATTTTGCAGGGCGCAACTTCTAAGTTCTTTTAAATTTGGGGAGTTGAAAATATCCTCTAAGTTAATGACTTCTACATTTTCATTATTTATTGATTATTACTTGAGCAAATTTTGTAAAAATCCGCCATTCCAGGTTAAACCATGATAAATTTTATACAGCCAACGAGCTTGTTTTGTAAATGATGTAGACATATCGCCGGCTGAATACTTAAGTGCCCCACATACAAAAAAAATCATTCCTCACAAAACGAATTTTAAGGTTTCAAAAATAATTCCGTTATTTTTTACTTGAGAATTTCGACTTTTGATTTTTTATATATATTAATTGAAAATTTTTTTTTGTATTTTGAAGTCCTGATTTGACATCACGTTGACGTTACGGTTATTAAAAAAAAAAATGAAGTTTGAAACAAGTCAAAAATAATTATAGGACCCTCTTCCATACGAATACGAAATCTATGAAAACCAAACTTCAAATTTCCTATGGATATAGGACTTTTATGCACTGGACATTCGGAAACCAACGAAATCAAAAATAATATAAAAAAAAATCAAAATTTCTAGCATTTTTAATTTTTATAATTTTACTTTATAATCATTGTTATTCACGTGAAATTTCAGTCCTCAGTTTGAAAATGTTTAGTACCTAATACCAATTTTTTCGTTACTAAATAAGGAATAAGCTAAAAATATTTCAACCCCTTATAATAATAAGGGTGGTTTTGAGGGTCGTTTTGTGAGTTGTTTTGTCTTACTTTTATGAATTGCAAACGAACCTTTAAAACAATACTTATTTTTATTCTGATAAATAAGGTGAAAATTGATTTTTGTTTGCTTTTTCCAGAGATGATTTTGGCATCAAAAATGTTATTTTAAAAGCAATATTTGTAATTTTTACAAATTAAATACTCAAAAAACCGCTTTTTGCATAAAGTTGATGCTTGCGACCCCTAAACATAGTTTTAAAAATCTCAAAATATTCAAGTAGTGTGCCGTGGGTTCAAAGAACTTAATTCCAAAAAATGGCTTAAATCGAGCGGAAAAAACACAAAATTTTAAAGAAAAACTATGGAAAAAAGGAAATGTGACCCTAAAAAACATTTTATTCAAAATTAAATAATTTTTGTCACACAGCGAATTTGGACAAACGGTTAACGGATAATGAATGCATAAACATGTGCCTATATACGATATGAAGGCCGTTCTTATTGGTGCTGGGCCCAATTTTCGTTGTTCGTTTCTAGGCAAAATAAACAAATCTGTTGTCATGCTAAACTGAAAATTTGAAAGGAAATTATTTGTTTTTTTTTTTCGATTCTCAAACTGCGAGTACTAATACAATTAAAGCCGGTTCATGTACACAGAATTTTCAGCCAGCTTTGCTCAGCCCGTGTGTGATTGAAGGAAAAGTTAGTCTGGCTTTAGTTCAGCTCAAAATAGAGCCAGTGTGTGATGGCCCATAAAGAATAAACTTTAATTTCACACACACTCACTTTTTTTCAAATACTGTCAAACAAATGTATGTATGTACGTCGTACATACAAAATATTTATTTTTTTGATTTTAAAGTTAAGTCTACTATACTTTAACATTTATGTATTTCCTTTACGGTAAGATATGGATCCCAAATTTTCCACCAAAAAATCCAAATCAATAATGGTCTTTCCCGATATTTCAGACTTCTAAGCTCAACCCTAAAAATGATAAAAATCATTTATCTGGAAAAATTCAAATGTCCATTAAATGCTTTAACAGCTACATACAGCCATAATTTTTAGTTTTTGCACATCCGTGGGGCAAAACCTTTCATTTAAGTAAGTTAGTAAGTAAGGCCTAGTGTCAATTGCGTTAAAAGTGCGTTAAATTTGATCCCATGGATAAATTTTGACATTACTAAGGTGAATACAGATGTTCAAAAGGGTAGTTATGTGCATTCAAGAGGACACAAGCGTCCACAGGTTTTTCTTAAAACCCACGTCTGTCTACGTCTGTCCTACTCTCACCTCCTAGTGGTGAACATCGGGTGTCTAGTACCTCAGCTGGAGACGGGGTATAAATCCCCGTGGAAGGCTGTTGGGGACAGCCAACGAGAGACGGGGGGGGGAGGAGTATTCCCACTAAGGCGGTGTTCATCGAGGCGGCAGCGGACGAATTCTCCAGATGGAATCACCGGTGCCGTCTACAGTTCCAGTTAGGTTGAACTACTTAGTGAACACCTTATATGGGCTACTACGACATATTTGTAGCTCAGGCCTATAAGGTTTATCCGGCTCCCTACCCTTGGAGTTATACGAAGGGTCTGGTACTCTGGGTCGGGGGTTGTGCGTCGGGGTAACTTCCCTACCACGTAAAAAAAAGTTTGTTCCGAAACAACAACAAACCTCGGATATGGATGATCTTAAAGTTGACGACCCCAGCAAACGATACAAGAACAATGAATTTCAGAACACGTGCAGCGGACCAATTAGTGGAGAACCTGGACAGGCTAAAGGCTGACGTAACAGCCATCCAGGAAGTGCGATGGGATGGAGAGGGCATACGGAGACTGAAATCGTGTGACATCTACTACGGCGGGTGCTTAAAGGAACAGGGTCAGCGGCTCTTTGGTTGTGGTTTTGTGGTAAGGGGAAGACTTAGGCAAAAAGTGGGCTTCCGAAGTGTAAGCGAGCGCCTGCTCACAATCCGCATCAATTTGCGGCGGGGCGAAATGTCATCATCTGAAGCACCTACTTCCCACACCTCTATATACACAAGGGGACTTGGCGGTCGCGTGATTAACTAACCGTCAACCAAATCGACCACGTTGCGATAGACGCGAGACATGCTTCCAGTATCTTGGACGTCCGAACATTCCGAGGGGCCAAGCTAAAAATACAGCGGCTGAGATGGCTGGGGCACGTGGAGCGTATAGACAGCAATGCATCTGCCCGACGAGTCTTCGAATCCAACCCCGATGGGGTACGCAGCAGAGGAAGAACCCGTAACAGGTGGCGCAAACAAGTGGATGACGACATCAAAGCCCACGGTGTGCGCAACTGGAAGCGGCTAGCTAGGGACAGAGCTGGCTGGAGGGGCTTGTTAGTTGAGGCCGAAGCCCATCCTGGGCTGTGATTGCCATCAAAAGTAAGGTAAGTAAGTAAGGTGAATACAGTCGTCAAAATTTAACCTGCTCAGGAGCTCATTTAAATTTTAACTAGTGGATAAATTTTGACGTTTGTATTAAGCTTCTTGCACATTACTTACACCATCGACCTATTATACTGCTAGGAGCCAACATCACGATGGTTCCCTTTATTAAAAAAAATCGATACACTAGCGGTAATTTGAAAACGATTTAAGCTTAATATACAGTTCTTTTGAACGAAAAAAAAAAATAGTGGTGAGAAAATTTTTTTTTAACATCTGGGGTGAAACGAAAAATTTCTTCTTTTTTTCACAAAACAATGTCACTGACATTGTTTTGCGTAAAAAATGTTCGTGGTGAGCAGTGGTGAGTACAAATTTTTTTGTTAGGGTTGGTTCACAGCTCGATAAAAAAAAATTGAACGTCAAACTTTTTTTCCCGCCAAAATCTTTCCCATAAGAAAAGCATGTAGTTTTGTTTGTTGAGGAACTGTGTACTAGGCCTTATGCCTAATTTATTCACTCAAAGTTGAACATAACTTTGGGATTTTTACAGTCAACTTGAGAAATAGTTTTTATTCACTCGAAGTTGACGTTATCAACTTTTGATTTTCAGTTCTAGAGTTGATCAGGAGTAGAAGTTAGCGAGTAAACTTGTGAATTTTCATCATTTCTGTTTATTCATTGATGATACTCAGTTGTGTAAACCTTTCGCTTTTGACTTCGAAAGGAAAAAAATCTTAAAATAAAAAATAATTAAATAAAAATAGAGCTCTGTTTAAATTGAAATAATAAAATAAAAAATGTTTCGTGCAAATTACCTACTTCTGGGAGAATTTGGCGTCATCTTTTTGGAGCAGCAAAGATGATGCAGAGGAAGAAAATAATTTATCTCTTGAAAGGGGGCAATATAAAATGCTTTCCAGTGTTGGTACAGATAAATAGGACGACCGATTTCATTCTCGCCTCTCAAAAGCAACGACAATTACGTTTTTTTTTTATTTAATAAAGCATTCATTGCCTTTTGACGAAAGACGTTACCGAAAATATCGGTTTAAAAAAACAAAAACCGGTTCTCGTCCGATCACCGAAATCAAGCATTTGCGGTCGCGGTTAGTACTCAGATGGGGCTCCGAATGAGCCTTGTATTTTGTTGTTGATATTCTTTTGACTCCGCGCTTCATATGGAATGAAAAATCCATTCCAATTATTCGGAATAAATAAAAAATCGACAATAATGGTTTATCCCGAGTATTTTATTGGATAACGTCGTTTTCGGTTGAAGGTTCGGATGTACCTACTTCTTTTTGACTCCTATTACTCCAGAAGACATTGGCGTAATGTTTTCGGAGTGTTCTTCTGTTCCGGATTTGATAAAGGAGTAGACCCGGAACACACATATACATATATAAATCCTTTCATTGGATTACTGCCGTCCTAAGTAAAAAGGGCCTAAGCGCAAAAAATCAAAAATCGAGTTTGAGGCATATTTGGAATCGTTAAACAGTGTCTTATTTTTCTGTGAACAAACAAAATCATAATTTCAACTGCAAATGGCTCAAAATCACGATTGAAAATGGGCATAAATCCATTTTCGTATTGTTTTCAAAGAAACCAAAAACATTAAAACGAATTTATCTCAAAACTTCAAAAATGGAGATTTGCCGTTTTTACTTAGGACGGCAGATTATTTGTCAAATTAATTTTACTTGACTGAACGCGCAAAATATATATAAATATCAGACAATTTACTCACACACACATTAATAATAAAAGTTGAAAATGACGTCTTGTGTGTCGTGCTTAACAAATGAAAATGCCGATCGACAAGCAGTTCAGGTATCCTAGGTTCATGACTGCCACTATCTAAATGCAATTTCCGCGTTCAAGATCGTATCCAAAGCGATTTGGACAGATTTGTGTTGTAATTCCTTTGAAAAAAGCTATTGCAACAACAAATCAAAGTATCTGAACATTTTTGGATAGGTTGACACCGTCTCGAATAGGTTTCTTAACGCAAGGAACGTAAATGGGAAATGTATTTAAAAAAAAAAATTCCATTTAATGCAATTGACACAGCAAAACCCTTCAATTTTATTCACCCCTATGAAAACGGATCAAATTTAACTGGGATCAAATTTAACCAAAATTTTAACGCAATTGACAAACGACTTCAGTAATTCATTCATTTATTGTTTCGTTTCGAATAAATTGTTTATAATTATTACAAATTTAATAGCTATGGCATTGCTGTCAGCTCGGTTAGCAAATTAAAATGATATTCTATATTTGAATACAAAATAAAAAATTTAAACAAATTCGTTTAATAATAACATCGTTTATTTATAAATGTTTTTCAAAAAAGAATATAGTGTTTTCCAGTCAGAATCGTTAAGCACTGAAATTGTTTCCTGTAACGTCAAAGTTTTCTTCGCAAAGTACGTATTTCGAATTATAGCAAGAATGGGACATATACTGATGAAGTGGAAACAGTTCCCCTTAGCTTTCAAAGTTCACAACGAACAAAACTGGTTAAAACTGTTGTTGTAGGGAGAACCGTTTAGGTGAAGGACTTCGCATCTTATTTTAAATATTAAAGAAATTTCACTGTAACTAAGCGAATCGTTGAAGTAGTTTGATTGCATTAGATTAAGCTTCAGTTGAGAGTACAGTAGTCTGGTTTCTGATTCCAACGTTATATAATTTATGTAGTTACGTTGAGTATTTAGAGGAAGTGTACCAATTATGGAATATGCTCCTAATATGGAATAGTGCAATATTCTGTAAACCACTTTTTGTACGCATCTGTTAATTTCAGGTAAAGCTTTCTTTTTATGCAAACATTCGTTGTTATTATCGTTGTGTGTAATGTGTTCCTACTCTACCTCACCTACTAAGCTATGGGGGATATTGGATAGCTTCCCCAAGCCGAATATGGTTGATGGCTAGATGAGCCTATCTGTTCCTGAAGTAAAATAGAAAAACGGCTAAAGAGCCAATGGTTATCTTTTCACTTCCAAAACGAAAGTAAGTTTATTCAATCGAAATTAAGCTATTTATACAAAATAATCTACTTACACACTAACATCTTAAGCCTATATCAAATACTTATTTTAACTCAAACATAGAAATATTTTATATTCCGAATTCTGTGGGAAGTTGACGAACAACGGAACCAGGAACCACTTAGATGCCTCTAGGCGTGCGCAATTATTAAAAGTATTTTTGTGGTTAAGTGCGTCACTTATTATTGTTAGTTAATTTTTCTTATATTTTGCTATGGGCTTAACTTAAAATATTTTTTTTTCTCGTGCTATTAGTAAAAACCTCAACTTTTTGTAAAACTAAAAGTATTCAGGCAATATCAGTTCAATAATATGTAAACTTTTACATAGTGCAATCAATATCCTTGTTCCTAATATGGAATATCAGTGTGTTCCTAATATGGGATATATATTTCCATATTCCATATTGGGGACCGCCTAAGATATTTATTTTAATTCTGCAAACTTTTAAATAACTGCCACCAATGGTATCAAGTAGATTTGTCTAGCACAGAATCTAATAATTTTGTTGGTATTTCTGAACAAATTTTAACGTATAGAATGGTGTCTTCCATACAAAATCATTAGTAGTCCATATAAGGGCCACTTTTTTAAATGTTTTCATTTTGAGTTTTTTTTTCCTTTTTATTAATTTTATGGATTATACTAATTTTTATAAATTTTAATTCTGATTTTTAACTAGTACATAGTATTTTTAACAACATCTATTTAAAAGAATGAATAAAATTTGCCTCTTTTGTGTTTAAAATGAGTTTATATTTTGGTATTCCATAATCGGTACACTTCCTCTACATTGAAATGTACCGTTAGGTTTTGCTAAGCGTTTTAATATATAAATATGTGTTTTCTATTTTAAATGAAGGTAGGTACATTAAGTCCTTTACCAAGATTACTTTTAAAAATCCACGTACCTATATATATTTTAAATACCAATAGTTTCACTTACGACGGAAACCATCACTGCAAATGTTACATTAAAGTTTTTACTTCATATTTTAATGCATTTGCATATCCTTTTCCTGCAAAAAGATGTTAAGCACGTTGGTTTTTACATAGCTCCATGCTACTTTTTTCCATTATTTTAAAATGTAATATATGAATAATTTTAGCAAGTATAAATGCATCATTTTCCTAAAGAATATTTTTTTAATTATTTTGTATCTTTGCGTTGTTGGTTAAAAGTTAGGGCATTGAAACTTGAGCTCTTTATTCGTATAATAATAAATTCATCTTAGGTTGATTCGACCATAACCTTTACATTTTTTTTTTTTATTTAAATTTGTTGTTCTGGAAACTCTTAAAAAAATTCTCATTTTTAGGAAGAAGAATTTTCTCTGAGTACCCTTTGAACCAGTAACAAAACTAAGTAGCTTTTGAGATATTTTCTTGGTTTTATGTACATATAGTTTTTAGCAGTGACGGATCCAGGATTTTATATAGTGGAGGGGTTTTGGAACCTTGAATTGTTTGGCTATTTGTTTGCTGAATTAAAAGAGCACTGTGAGAAATCGGAAGCTTTTTTATTTATTGCCACGCGAGCAAAAAATTATTTTGGTGCTTTCGAGTAGCTTTAGGAAATAAAAAAAGCGTATTTGATTAAAAAAAAGTCTGGTTTTAAAAAAATAAGTGCAGTTTCAAACGAAACAAGTTTTTAATATTGAATTATTTTTCTGAGATGGGGTTTAAACAGCGAAAGATCCCCTTTAAATCCACCACACATTGTATAGCTTATTTGAATCGATAAGAGAAGGAAATTCATGGTATCTCTTTTTGTCGTTTTAACTATCGAAAGATAATTTAGAACAAATTAGCAGACATACTTACTGTCTCTTTATGTAAGAAAAGAATATACAAATTTATATATTAATACGCTTAGGAAAATCTTACGGTACACTTTTCTCTGCAAATACTTAACAGAGTTACATGAATTAACGTTGGAAAGCTTTTGTCCCACAGATGTGCAGAAAGCAAAAATTAAGTCTATATAAGTAGCGAGCCGTTTATAATTTATATTTTACCGTAAAGCGAAAAAAAGGTACAATTTTGTATTTTATGTTTAAAAATGCCTTCCATTAGAAATACTTAAATAAAAATTAAAACTTGTGTGTGTGTGAAAAAAGTTTTTGAAAAAATGTGAGTGTTGGGCAAAAAAAGAGATAGTTAACCATCAGAATGAGTACAAAAGATTAACTTTATTTAAAACTTTTTAGACACCTACACTACATCCTGGCCCAACTTCAACCGCACAACTTAAGGTTGTCAAAATAATCGTGCTTCGATACTTCGTGAGATGATTGAAGATGGCTATTTGTAGGTGCTTGGCTGATTTAGGCCTAATTTATTCAGTGGAAGTTGAACATAACTCTGGGATTTTTACAGTCAACTTGAGAATTAGTTTTTATTCACTCAAAGTTGACGTTTTCAATTTTTTATTTTCAACTCTAGAGTTGATCAACTTTGGATTTTCTCAACTTCCCGAAATAGTAGAAGTTAGCAAACAAACTTGGGATTTTTCCTCATTTTTGTCTATTCATTCATGCTATTCAGTTCTCGACTGATCACCGAAATCAAGCATCGTCGGGTGAGTTAGTACTAAGATGGAAGACCGCATGAGTATTTTTATTTTTGTTTCATATTTTTTTTTTTATAATTGAAATTTGTTTATAAAAATGGTGCCTTTACCCCACCAAAAAATATAGAACAAGTGTACAATTTCAATGAATTGTGTTCCATGTTATATATGGAATGATTTTCTGGCTTTGTGATGTTTAAGTAGTGGGCGACGATTTTGCCGGACAAGTTTAAAAAAATACTCATGAACATCGATCCATTCATGACTCCATTTCACACCAACAGTTCTCACTTTTCATGGAGTTGTTGATCTTTGTTTGGCATTTCCTGTTTGACCCTACATTATTCTTCTCTGTGAAAATTTGTGTTTCTTCCTTTATAATTATTTCATTTTAGGAAAACAAAATAGTTAAAGCAACAAATTATAGTGTGTGAAAACTCACCTCTTATTGCTAGACAAATGTATATTATTTTCTTTAAAAATAAAAGTTGTACCTAATCCGTTTTGTATAGCTTTCAATTTAGCTTGGTATTTTTTTGATTCAGAGTTTCACATGGAATGAAAAATCCATTGCAATTATTCGGAAAAATTATTCAAAATGCAAAATTAATTCTAATGCAAAACAAAAGTTGAAAATCACGTCTTGTGCGTCATGTGTCACAAATATCCCAAGGATATTTTAGAAACTGCTGGTTGGTCAACTTTTGAATTTCAACTCTGGAGTTCAGATTCGAAGAAGTGAATAAAAGCATTTGTCAACTTGCTGTTCAACTACGGATTTGAAGTCAACTTGTAAAGTGGCCAACTTTAGAGTTCAGCAAGTTGAACAATAGTGAATAAATTGCCTCTTAGGGCACCATATTAAAAGTTTGTCTGATTGGGAAATATAGGTAAATAGTTTCTCAAAGAAAATATAAAAATAAGATTTGATATTGAAACGTAAATGGCACGAATAGATTAACAGTTCCAATGTATCTCGCTGTAGGGTATAACGTTTGCTGGAGACAAATTGTGAACTGTTAAAATGGTAATAAAACACAAAATTAACTCAATTCTATCCGTCCCTTTTTAACTTACTAAACGAAGTCATATTTTTATGTTTTTTTTTTTTTTTTATTTCAAAGGATTTCGGTGGTCACTCTACAATTTACTTTGCAAATTAAAAAAAAAAATGGGCACGACAACTCTGAGTAGACTGATTTGTTTTTTGTTTTGCATTTAAAATAAAAAAGTGAGTAATTAATGGGTATGAAAAAACCTCGGCTAATAATGATAATACTTTTTAGAATATTAACCATGAAAAGAAATGAAAAATGTCAACATAACTGTTTTCGAGAAAATCAAAAACCAAAAAAATGGCTGTACTGGAGGTACCAAAAATATTCAATATTTGAAAATAAAAAAATTATCAAAAAGTAGTTTTTACTTGTTTAATTTTTTTGAATTTTTTTCAACAAAATCCTCGCACCCGTTTTTGCGATAAACATATAATTTTCCTTTTTGGCGAAAAAAAAAAATTGTATGGCAGGTACTGCTATTTTTGGTCCGAAGAAAATTTAAAAAAAATGTGTGGGCATATTAGTCAAAAAACACTATGTATACCAAGTTTGAAGAAAATCCCTCCAGTTGTTAGGCTGTAGGGGCGAAGACAGACAGACAGACAGTATTGCAAGACCCACCTAGTATCGTTGGAGATGGTGGAGCTGTTGAGGTTATTGTTTTGTTTGGGAGATGTGGATAATAAAAAATGATTTGGACTGTAAGGCGATTCAGCCAGCAGTGATCGTAATAATTACTTTTGTTTTTATTGATGGGTGTTCGATTTGTGTGCTATTGAAGAAAAATGGAAAATATGGAATAGTCGTCGTTGTTGTCATAGAGTCAGTGGTGTCTGTGGCTTTTGATGTTGTAGGCGTCCGGGGGCAGTCGGGGGACGGGGGTGATGTTGTGTGTTTGGATAACTGATGTTGAGGTTATTGTTTTGTTTGTGTGATGTGGATAGAAAATGAATTACATTTTAGGGGCGACTCAGCCAGCAGTCTTAATTATTTTTGGTTTTGTTTATGGGTTCGATTTGTGTGATATTGAAGCGATTACAAAAAAAAAATATGTAATCTACGTCATCATTGTTGTTGTTGTTGTTGTTCAAAAACCAAAAAAATGGCTGTACTGGAGGTACCAAAAATATTCAATTTTTGAAAATAAAAAAATTATCAAAAAGTAGTTTTTACTTGTCTAATTTTTTTGAATTTTTTTCAACAAAATCCTCGCACCCGTTTTTGCGATAAACATATAATTTTCTTTTTTGGCGAAAAAAAAATTGTATGGCAGGTACTGCTATTTTTGGTCCGAGGAAAATTTAAAACAAATGTGTGGGCATATTAGTCAAAAAACACTATGTATACCAAGTTTGAAGAAAATCCCTCTAGACGTTAGGCTGTAGGGGCGATGACAGACAGACAGACAGTATTGCAAGACCCACCTTTTTCGCGTTCTCTATGATCGTAATGATAAGGAAAATTAATATCTCGAGTTCGATTTTTTTACGAATCCATAACATACCATGTAGTACCTATATCAGTAGTATACAGGGCGGTTGGGCATGGGAACCAATTTTTTGTCAACTCAGCAATATTTGTTTACAGAGGACAAATGAAGGTCGTGGTGGCATGCGGCGGTGGTGTCGGTGTATTTTGGTGTTGGTGGCGGCGCGTTGGCTGATGTTGTGTATTTGGATAACTGAGTATCGTTGGAGATGGTGAAGCTGGTGAGGTTATTGTTTTGTTTGGGAGATGTGGATAATAAAAAATGATTTGGACTGTAGGGCGATTCAGCCAGCAGTGATCGTGTTAATTACTTTTGTTTTTATTGATGGTTGTTCGATTTGTGTGCTATTGAAGAAAAATGGAAAATATGGAATCGTCGTCGTTGTTGTCATAGAGTCATTGGTGTCTGTGGCTTTTGATGTTGTAGGCGTCCGGTGGCAGTCGGGGGACGGGGGTGATGTTGTGTGTTTGGATAACTGATGTTGAGGTTATTGTTTTGTTTGTGTGATGTGGATAGAAAATGAATTACACTTTAGGGGCGACTCAGCCAGCAGTGATCGTCTTAATTATTTTTGGTTTTGTTTATGGGTTCGATTTGTGTGTTATTGAAGCGAATAAAAAAAAAATATGTAATCTACGTCATCATCGTTGTTGTTGTTGTTGTTGTTGTTGTTGTTGTTGTTGTTGTTGTTGTTGTTGTTGTTGTTGTTGTTGTTGTTGTTGTTGTTGTTGTTGTTGTTGTTGTTGTTGTTGTTGTTGTTGTTGTTGTTGTTGTTGTTGTTGTTGTTGTTGTTGTTGTTGTTGTTGTTGTTGTTGTTGTTGTTGTTGTTGTTGTTGTTGTTGTTGTTGTTGTTGTTGTTGTTGTTGTTGTTGTTGTTGTTGTTGTTGTTGTTGTTGTTGTTGTTGTTGTTGTTGTTGTTGTTGTTGTTGTTGTTGTTGTTGTTGTTGTTGTTGTTGTTGTTGTTGTTGTTGTTGTTGTTGTTGTTGTTGTTGTTGTTGTTGTTGTTGTTGTTGTTGTTGTTGTTGTTGTTGTTGTTGTTGTTGTTGTTGTTGTTGTTGTTGTTGTTGTTGTTGTTGTTGTTGTTGTTGTTGTTGTTATTGTTGTTGTTGATGTTGTTGTTGATATTGTTGTTGTTGTTGTTGGTGTTGTTGTTGTTGTTGTTCTTGTTGTTGTTGTTGTTGTTGTTGTTGTTGTTGCATTGACTAAAAATAGAATTGAGAGTTAAAGTAAAAGAAAGGTAATGTGTTTGGTGGTGGTGGTTGTTGGCTGGTGGTGTGGCTGGGCGTCGTCTGTGGTTCTAGAGTGATGCTGTTATCTGAATATTTATGTTAAGGGAATGGTCAGACCTTTAGGCTGGGGGACAAGGGGGATAAGATGTGAGAATGGGGTGTTTGGGATCGATCTTTGGTAGTTGTTGTTGGCTGGTAGTGTGGCGGGCGTCGTCGTTTGGATCTAGAGCGATGCTGTTATAATGATTGATGCCATCACTCAGATATAAATGGTATATCTATCTATATACATAGGTATGTATATTTATGTTAAAGGAATGGTCAGAACTTTTAGTTCGGGGACAAGGGTGATAAGATGTGAGGATGGATAGTTTGGGATCGATGATTTGTACATATACGTTCAATCGTTTTTTGGTATAATGCGAGATATATGGTATATCTATCCATATAGGTATGTATGTATATTAATGTTAAAGGAATGGTCAGAACTTTTAGTTTGGGGACAAAGGTGGTAAAGATGTGAGGATAGATAGCTTGGGGATCGATGATTTGTACCTATGCGTTCGTTTGTGGTATAATGCTCACACATGAAGTTTGTTTATTATTTTATATATTTTTCAACAATTTCGATATGAATGTATTCTCTAAGTTGCTTATCTGTTTCATCAACATATTTTTTGGTAACAGCGTCTCCATTATCTTGTGAATCTTGGACATTTTTGAGTTGTTTAAAGATTATGTCATAATCACCGCTTTCTGTTTTGAAAAACCCGTTGCCAGGAGGTCCTGGCTCTCACTGTCCACCTGACGCCCCTGGCGGTGCTTGCCAACCTCTTGGTCCTCTGGGTGAAGCCCTATTTGAAAAGAGAACAAATTTATCAACAGTCATCTTTTTGTTTTTATTCTTTAAGTTCTTCAATGATTGACACAATTTCGTTAGAATGATTGTTGTTTCCAGCTAGTTGTGAAGAAATAAGAAGTCTCATTCGATCTACGAGTTCATTAGGATTATCCCAAAATATATAGTCTTGTTTTCAATTTCTATAATTGCATTAATCCACTTCCTGATGGTGACAACGTAGTAGAAGTATTTGATGACAATTCAGATAATTTACTTATTATTTTTGAAAACTTATAACCCCGATTACCCCGAACTTGTCTTTGTGAATCATGAGCAACTCTATGCGCATTGGTGTCATGTAATATGGTCTTGTAGTTTTTTAAATCTGCATTAGTGTAAATGGTTTTATCGGGTTTTTTTCTTAAATATAAGCTCATATAACCCGTTTGTTCCATTGAACGTTTTATTTTTAATTTCTATATATTTACGGAGAATATTGAAATCAGCATTACCGATGTACCACTTTCCCTCTTTTGAATAAATACCATACGTCTTATCAATAGAGCTTTGTTAGTTTAACATCTATAGGGTGACTATGTTTCCCAAGGCTGATTTTAGTAGACAAGAAAACATTTTTTTTTGTTTAATCTTTGTTTAATTTATGAAATACTATAATGTTTTGTTTAGTCTTTGTTTAATTTATGAAATACTATGAATATTTGATTATAAATACAAATAAAATTTTTGAAATATCGTGAACACTTTTCTATTTTGACCGAAGTCCCTGCCAAACAGACAAATTGTACTCGACAATTTTTAAGTAAATTATTATATGGAATGTTTTTAAAAATATTGAAAAAAACTCCACACATCGATAGTCAGTAGCAACGTCATGATTGAATGTTTTCCACAGTAACATATTTTCGAAAAGGGTTTCTTGATAAAATTGTGTTTTTCTCTTTTTCCATTGAACAGATTTATTACGCGCTTTCTTGGATTTTTCTTCTGGATTTAGTTTTAATTTGTTTAACAAACAAATAAAACCAGTAGTATACACCGGAAGAACCGACTGGAAAAGGCAATTGTTGGAATATAGTTAAAAACAAAACAAATCATATACCTACAAGAGTAATGAGAATGCAAACACTAAAGTTATGTTGATAATGTTGATGAAAAAAGTTGCAAACACGAGGAAAGAAATATTAAAGGATGTGCTTACACTATTCAAATTTTATATCAATGTATTCATAAATTTCGGTACACGAATTTGATTTCGGTATATTTGTATGTACCGACGCTTTTTCTTTGGTACACGGTACGCAGCGTTAATTTTCGGTACCTTAAAAACTATATTCATCATTATGTCAGAACTTTTATTTCTTACAGATGCAGGTGGTTAACAAATTTCGAAGTTGTTAACTGTAGAATACATGGGTACCAAACAAATTTACAACCGTTTATAACTACATTTATCTAATCAATGAACTGCTCTGAAACTGATGACATACGCTTATAACTGCTTTTATCTGTTCATTGAACTGATCTGTACTGCTGTCAGACTGATTACAACCGCTTATAACTGTTTTTATCTCCTTACTGAACTGCTCTGTACTGCTCTCACGCTGATTACAACCGCTCTGTTCTGCTCTAAAACTGATTGCAACCGCTTTTAATTGCTTTTATCTGCTGATTGAACTGCTCTGTACTGCTCTCAAACGGATTACAACCGTTTATATAACTGCTTTTATCTGCTAATTGAACTGCTCTGTACTGCTCTCAAACTGATCTCAACCGCTTATAACTGCTTTTATCTGCTCATTGAACTGCTCTGTACTGCCCTCAAACTGATAACAACCGCTTATAACTGCTTTTATCTGCTCATTGAACTGCTCTGTACTGCTCTCAAACTGATTACAACCGCTTATATAACTGCTTTTATCTGCTCATTGAACTGCTCTGTACTGCTCTCAAACTGATCACAACAGCTTATAACTGCTTTTGTCTGCTCATTGAACTGATCTGTACTGCTCTCAAACTGATTACAACCGCTTATATAACTGCTTTTATCTGGTTATTGAACTGCTCTGTACTGCTCTCAAACTGATTACAACCGCTTATAACTGCTTTTATCTGCTCATTGAACTGCTCTCAAACTGATTACAACCGCTTATAACTGCTTTTATCTGCTAATTGAACTGCTCTGTACTGCTCTCACGCTGATAACAACCGCTCTGTTCTGCTCTAAAACTGATAACAACCGCTTCTAATTGCTTTTATCTGCTGATTGAACTGCTCTGTACTGCTCTCAAACGGATTACAACCGCTTATATAACTGCTTTTATCTGCTCATTGAACTGCTCTGTACTGCTCTCAAACTGATCACAACCGCTTATAACTGCTTTTATCTGCTCATTGAACTGCTCTGTACTGCCCTCAAACTGATTACAACCGCTTATAACTGCTTTTATCTGCTCATTGAGCTGCTCTGTACTGCTCTCAAACGGATTACAACCGCTTATATAACTGCTTTTATCTGCTCATTGAACTGCTCTGTACTGCTCTCAAACTGATCACAACCGCTTATAACCGCTTTTATCTGCTCATTGAACTGCTCTGTACTGCCCTCAAACTGATTACAACCGCTTATAACTGCTTTTATCTGCTCATTAAACTGCTCTGTACTGCTCTCAAACTGATTACAACCGCTTATATAACTGCTTTTTGGCTAAAACAGATGTGCAGCTAGTCTGCACGCATCTCTGCATGCAGTGCTGCACACGAAACACATGTGCATAGTTTCTGACATTCATGATGCATATTTATGTCAAACAAAAACATGAAAGCACAGCGTTGCCGATGTCACACAATAGTGTTGGAATGAGATTTTCTTCGTTGGACGATGGTAGGGTGGCAACGCCGGCTTCATGGATTCTTAAACAAAAATCACCAACACAAACAAATTTTTTGAAAGAATGGCAGGTGATGTCAATATGAGTAATGCCAAATAGCAATTATTTAGAAATTTTCGTTTTTCAGTTGTGGCTGCAATGAAACTAGGCAGCAAATTTAGAAATAGAGATATCGTGCAGCGCTGCGCTGCATGCAGACTTTGAGTGAATCTGCTCCCATAAGAACCTGTGTAATTTAATTTCGCTGCTTGGAAAAAGCTGCACATCTGTTTTAGGCATTTATCTGCTCATTGAACTGCTCTGTACTGTTCTCAAACTGATCACAACAGCTTATAACTGCTTTTGTCTGCTCATTGAACTGATCTGTACTGCTCTCAAACTGATTACAACCGCTTATATAACTGCTTTTATCTGGTTATTGAACTGATCTGTACTGCTCTCAAACTGATTACAACCGCTTAAAACTGCTTTTATCTGCTCATTGAACTGCTCTGTACTGCTCTCAAACTGATTACAACCGCTTATAACTGCTTTTATCTGCTAATTGAACTGCTCTCAAACTGATAACAACCGCTGTTAACTGCTTTTATCTGCTGATTGAACTGCTCTGTACTGCTCTCAAACTGATTACAACCGATTGTAACTGCTTTTATCTGCTCATTGTACTGCTCTGTACTGCTCTCAGACTGATCACAACCGCTTATAACTGCTTTTATCTGCTCATTGAACTGCTCTGTACTGCTCTCAAACTGATTACAACCGCTTATAACTGCTTTTATCTGCTAATTGTACTGCTCCCAAACTGATTAATTATTGATTTTCAGGGGTACGGAGGATTAAACAACAATTTCATCGTGAAAGAAGTGGCCGTAATTCATGATGACCATCATCATCATTTTATTGTTACATCTCCTTTTGAATTAGGTCATAACGCTGGCCGAATACTTAAGTGCCCCAAAGACCCCTTTTTCGGGAAACTGAGTTAAAGCTGCAGTTATACTAATTCGAATATTCTCTATCGTTTTGCGCTTTCCCCGTTGCTCCATCTCAATTATTAACGAAGTTACAGAAAGCACTTTTGCTCTATAAACCACACATTTTTGGGTTATTTTGGTGCCTATTTGCCGTATATCCAAAATTTGTACTAGGTGGGACAATTTGTGTACAAAAGTTTGAAAAACAAACGCTTAGTGCTTAATTGCCCCATAACCGCGGGAGATGGGATATAGAGCCTTTAAGTACTCACAATACATTAAAATAAAGTGAGATTTTTGGTGCTTATGTGCTCTATATCCATGGACAAAAGTGCAGTCAACTGGAAAAGTATAAATAAGAAGTAACATTTTCGCCGAGTAAATAAACAATATAAAATCCTTAATATAAAGCCAAAAATACTGTCTTTGTTTTAATGCAATATTTATTGATTATTTACCGACGTTTCAATTCTGATTTGGATTTTTTTCAGGGCTGCATAATTAATATCGACTTTTTTTTTTCAAATATTGTGAAAAAAAAAATAAAAACCAGGTAGAAATGAGGAAAAAAATATAATAAATAAGACTATGTATATATCTTCAGGTTGACAAACTAAATAACTGCGTTTAATGTATTCTAAATAAAGTTTTTATCGATGATAATTGAGCATTTTTTTTTTTTTTTACTAAAATGGATAAAAACAAAAAAGGTAAGAAAGAAATTAAATTTAAAAAAAAGGGTGACAAAAATACCAAAACTTACTCCTACGAATATTGAAGTATTTTTAAAACCAATTCCAAATAAAATTGAATGTATTTTTCTAGGAAATTTTATGGACAAAAGTTCATTTTCAGTATTTTTCATAATTAAGTGTTAAAATGCTCTATCATTTTCGTACGTTTTTTATCGAATTTAAAATAATCCAGTCTGGTATAGAGGTAGGCCTACCACTAAATTAATATTACTTTTGGTTTTATGTTTTATCACTTAAGCCTAGTACTCAGTTCAAGTGAAAATAAAATTTCTATATAAAAGTGACATTTATTTCACAACGATGAAATTAATATCGAGAGCTGAGTACCCAAAATATGAGAGCGAAATACGAACCGGTTCAAAATTTATTTCATTTCATAATTTTCATTTCCTAACGTACGACCACTAGGAAAAAATAATTGAAGTGTGGAAAAGTGTGACATTTGTCAATAAATTAAAATAAAAGTTGTAATAATTGTATAAAAAATCCTAAAGAATTATTTTGGATCTTATGATCGTTTATTTTTGAATATTAAGTGTTACCGACAAGCCAAAAATCAAACTATGGATTTAAAATAGTCTTCACAAGCATTTCAAGATTCTGTTAAGCTGTCAGACAAATCAAATAATTTTTTTCATTCAAAGTAAGTAGGTATACATTTATTATGGGCTCATCACAAAATAGATTAAATAAAAACAGTATAAACAAACAATATAATATTTTGTTTGCTTTTTATGGTACTAGAAGATTTCAACTCAGTCAGTTCCTTGCCGATTTTAAGTTTTTTTGCGGTTTTTCAAAGAAGTATGTTAGTCTCTTATTTATCATATACAAAAATCACTAATCCAGGTCCTTGTTTTACACAAAACTAACGAAATAGTCCAGAATCAAAGAGAGGTCATCGTTTTTGAACACGTAGACAAAACAAAAACATATTTACACTAAATCTTCGTTTCCGTTATCGTTATTTTAGATAAACTTGTACTTGATTTTTTAGGTTGAGCAAAATATGTATATATTAAAAAAATGTCTAACATTCCTTTTTGAAAAACCACAAAGACAATTAATAATTAAAATCGGTAAAAAACTGACTGAGTTAAAAATCTTTTAGTAGCACAAAAAGCAAAAAAAATATTCTTTTTTTTTATATATTCTTTTTTTTGATCTATTTAGGGGTCATTTCGTATAAACTGTACAACCATTTTCTTCGTTACTAAATAAAGAATAAGTTAAAAAAAAAAAATTCAACCACTAATAGTATAAACAAGGGTGGTTGTGGGTAGTTTTGTGGGTTGTTTTACCAATTTTTACGAATTGCAATTTAAAACCTTGAAAATAATACCCATTATTATTACGATAAATGAGATCAAAATTGGTGATTGTTTTCTTTTATCCACAGATGATTTTGATATCAAAAATATTATTTAAAAACCAATATTTGTTTTTTTATACAAACTAAATACTCAAAAAACTGCTTTTTGCATAAAGTGGATGCTTGTGACTCCTAAACATAGTTTGAAAAAATTAAGGTAGTGTGTCATGGGTTCAAAGAACTTAATTCCAAAAATGGCTTAAATCGAGCGAAAAATACACAAAATATTAAAGAAAAACTATATGGAAAAAAGGAATTGTGACCCTAAAACTCATTTTATTCAAAACTAAATAACTTTTTTCACACAGCGAATTTGGACAAACTTTTAACGGATAATAAATGCATAAACAAGTGCTTATATACGATATGGAGGCCGTTCTTATTGGTGCTGGGCCCACGCTCCATACATTTTTGCCCATTGTCCTTTGTATAATACATATTGCAAATAAGAAAAAGTGTATTTAAGCAGTTGGAATAAAAAAAAAAGTAATGGAAGAATAAAATTAGATTCAATTAGTGACTGAAAACCTCAACATTGTTTCTCATCTTTTGGCAGACACCTATGGCTCTCGTGCCCTGCCCATCGATTAATCCAAGAAGACAGTATCGTACCTCTCCCAGTTAGATTACATTTATCAATTATAAAGAGCATCCTTACATGGCGATCCTGCCAATCTGTTAGGTTCACCAATAAATGAAAACCAACAGGAAGCGGACCAACCTTAAGTAAATACTGCCGCTATCAGTATTTGAAGAAAAAAAAAATAACGCTGGCAATATTATCAATTTGACGGACGATGTCCAATCAATAAAAACCTTTATGAAATTAAATCGGAAGAAACTCATTGAATTAAAAAAATATATACCCTTTGAAAATCGCAAATATCTACAATTAGCACATTGGTGAAGTTCAAATAAAAGTCTATCGAAAAAAGTTGCCACAAGTTGTGACTTGTGAACCTGCAATTAATAAACGATTTAAAACACTTAAGCAAAAAAATGATTTTTCCATCAAATATACTCGCGAGTTTTGAAGATGAAGAAGAAGTAATTAATCTTGTTTCTGATAATGATGATGATTTTTATACAGCAAGAGTAACTGAACAATAAGATGCGTTTAGTGCAACAAATTATCAAATTATTCATAAAAATACTATTATGTACTTACAAAGTACAGTAAGTAAAAAGTAATGAAAATTCTATAACACTTATTGTAAATTAACGGTAATTATATTTTTATTTAGCTGTAATTGTATATAGGTACAACAAAAAAAAAAGTAAAAGAAATTAGATGGAAATCACCGTTGGTGACCAAACAAAAACAAAATTTTAATTAAGTATAACTGTTGATACTAATCATGACAATAGCAACAATTATAATAGCCAGGGCCGGACCCACCATATGTGGAAGATGTGCAAATGCACAGGGCGCAGAATTCTGGGGACGCATTACCAGGAGCAAGAAAATGTGATCTGATCTTGCGCAAACAAATATGTACTGCCATTTGCATTTTAACCACTAACATTCTTCAAATAATCCCAAAATAACATTCGTCACAACTGTGCTAAGTTATTTCTTGCACACTAACTAACATCACTTTCATTGTTGCATTCAAGGAAAAATTAACTCAAGATATCGTAGAATTAAAAATCCCACTAGACCCATGCAAGTTCAATCCTACCTACCTTATTTCCAAATATTTCGCCCTGTTCGTACAAAAGTTCCATGCCACCTCATATGTGCAAGATTTATTTCATGCACACTGAGTCCCAAAATTAACATAGAGAATATGACAACGAAAAAAAATTATTCATACTGAATCATGTGGGCTAAAACGTGCAGGTTTTGTATTATGCACCGTAATATGACTTCTCATGTCAAAAAAACTGGTGAAAATGACATTCAGATAGGTACTTGATCGGTTTACTCCGGCCTTAAACCTCCCAGGAACCAGTTTTAGCTTACTCCGCCTCTATTCCTCGTGTATTGTTTTATAAATAAGCTTTTGAGAATTAGAGGCGTTGTAAAGTTGAAGTAACTTTACTCCATCGCTAAATCGAATAAATAAATAAGACTACTAAAGTGGATCTACGATTTTGGAGATTTGTTGTGTTTGCAGAACATTTTTCCAATTTCCATTTTCACTTGAAACTTTACGATAGTTAAGGGTTCCAAGTATGTGTACAAAAATTAGCGCCAGCTAAACTTTGACCACTGCATTGACCCAAAAATTTCGCGGTGTACTTAATTAACATTATCTCTCAGATTAGAACAGAACAGAGTAGAACAGAAACGTCAGGTAAGATAGAACAGGCAGCTGTCTGACAGATGTAATTGTCAAAAAAAATTTCGAGTTTGGTGAATAAGCAAGAAATAAGTTTTATTAAAAATAATTAGAAATAGTATTTATTTAACAACAAAATTTAATTTAATTTAATTTATGTTGTTTTTTAAATATTTATTTGTTTGTTTCCAAAGTTAAGCTCAAAGAGCCACGAAATTTGTTAAAAAATATCAACTTGCGAGTGACAGCAGCAGATTTTAGCAGTTGTCACAAACCTGTTCTAAGTTGTTCTACCTAAAAAGTAAGAACAGAAAATCCTGTTCTATTCTGTTCCAAACTGTTCGGAACAGCCTCACTGAACAGCAAATCAGAACAGTTTAGAACAGAAAATTCTCATTGAACAACAAAACCTTGTACTTTTCTGTTCTAAACTATTCCAAACTGTTCGGAACAACGTCACTGAACAAAGCTTATATCTCTTTTTCTTTTATGTTCGCTTATTGCTTATTATGAGTATTTGTTTTCCTTTTTTCATTACACAACATCTTACACTACTTTATTATTTGATAAAGTCTTTCGCCGCGCGGGCGCGCCGCCGGCCGCTGTGTCGGCGTCGGCTTGCAGCCAGAGTGCAAACTTTTATCTGTGCTGTTGAAATAGTTCCAGATATAAATCAAGAAAAGGAAAATGGCATAGGTAACAATTGTGAGTCCAGAGGTGGGCTATAATGATTAAAGCCTAAAGCCTTAATTAAAAAAAAAAAAAACCTGCTCAAGAACCTAGCATGCATGCCAAGAAATTGCAAATTTCAACGTAGCATAATAAAATGTAAATTTGGACCTAAATGCAAAATTCTAGCACACTGTGAAGTTAGGTTTGACTTTACTGTGAAGTTAGCAGATCACTCAATCTATTATTTGATGGACTGCAAATTCTGAACAGCAAATGCAAACAAAAGCTAAATAAATGAAAACTCATGTCGTTTTCCCATTAGCCTACATAAAATGTGTCCTAATAACTTCGCAGACGATACAGAATTAGATAGGTCTTTTAGTACAGCCAAACTATGTTTTGTTTGACACGACACAAAATTGTAACAGCTTTTTGTTTCTCAAAGTCTAAAGGACCATTCACAAGACTGCGAGCAACGACCGACGAATGAACAAAGAAATGGGAATTAAAACATTAATAAACCTTAATATTCCAAAAAATCTAGTGGAAATGGTGGAATTCGATTTAACATTAATTTTAAAATTATAAAATCTGAATTTTTATTTGCTTTAATACGAGAAATTTGAGAAAATAAATTGGTCGTAACGAATTGCGGCTATTTGCGACGAACAAACTATTTTCTTAAAATTCTCTTGTTTTAGCAATTAAAATGAAAATTTACGACCAATTTCATAAACATTCACTAAAATCGCTTTTATCTTGCCTCCTTTTAAATTATAACAGACCACTAAATTTTTTCAGTTGCACCAATGTAGAAAATGGAAATTTTCGGGATATTTTAGTGCGCAATTGTGCGCATATTAAAGTAAAAAAAAAGGACACCCCGAAATCGAAGCATACACATCGGCCAGGATCTATTTTCACTAGGGAAATTGTTTTTCTCGCGAATTATGTATATTTTAATGGGATTTTTGTTGTTTGGAGATACACGCACAATTATCTTAATTTGTGTTGATCATTCACTGAAATATAAATCAATTTAAAACACTTTAAAAATTTGTTTTCTTTCTTAAGATCGTCACATAAAATAATTTCTGCATAATTTCCACAAATGCTGTGGACGAGGAATACTTTTTGGAGTTCAATCTCATGTTGCTCTCCATGCTCAGAACATAATGATGACCGACAGGATGCAAATTTATTACCTATGTTTTCATAATTTTTAGTTTCAATCTGCGAAAAAAAAAAACAAATGGGATATCAAAATATTATGTATGTATGTATAATATTCACAGGTTCTGATGACTTTCACGAGACTTTAAAAATTTAATGAAAAGAAAATGAGCTTTTAGTTTATAAGGGTGTTTAAAAGCCTGTTATTTTAAAAGCAGTTGGTGAAACCAAAAATCCCCATTTTAAGGCTAAATGACCTTTTAAATATTTAAAACTCCTACATGAAATCGGCCATTAGTATCTTAAGATAATACTCAATTATATTTCTTCCATTTTGTCTAGATTTTGTAAAGAATTTATATTTATTAATGTTTTAAATCCCATTTGTTCATTCATTCGCCGGTCGTTGGTCGCTCTCATGTGTACAATTGGAATATTCCTCATCCCAGCACTCTCACCTCATATCACCCTTTTATCTTGGAAATCTATTTATTTCAGTTCCTATTGGTGAGAGACATAAAATTGGTAAGTAACAAATAATCCGCTTGGAATTTTTTGGAATGATCTCGAAGTTTACAAAAAGTATTTTTAAAAGTGATAAAAGAGGAACGAAAAAAATCAATATTTCTAACAGGATCTAAATGATTATTTTCAAAATCTATGTTTGATGAGCCTCCCCGTTCACTGAGCGAAAACTTACCATATCATATTAAATACGATCTAATTTAATTTGAAGAATCAATTTTAATTTAAAAGGCAATCTAATCTTAAGAGATTGAACCTACATAGTTGTAATGTAAAACGTATATGCATTGAAATCAACTTTTTTAAATTAAATTCCGTTCAACGTGGTGGTCGCTCAAAGTAAGCCATTTTTTCGATTTTGATTGCGTTTGCGTTGTCATTATTTTAATTCTTAATTTTTCAACAAAACTTAATTTTGTTTAATAAAATTATGAGCGTTCAGGTTTCAGGTATTATATCGAAACGAAGAAGTTTACCTTTAATGTAACTTTTAGTGCTCGAAAAGCACCAATTTTACCCGCTTATATTAGATCTTATCTTGAAAAATTTACTCCCAAAAGTAAGAAACCGTTAAGGGAGGACACAAACAATTTACAAATATTGTCTGTACCTACACAAAACCACGTATGACTAAGTCAACGTTCAATAAGTGTGATGCTAGCATTGACAGAGAACATAGAGTTCACATCTGCACCTAATGATGAAATATATTTGTTTTATTTTTAATTTTTATTTTGTTCTATTATTTAATGAATTAACTTTAAGTTCCTACTAAAAAAAAAAACACACACGTTTTTATGGAAATAAAAATGCAAGTGGTCAACAGTGCAGTTGAATATCACTTCGTCGATTCGACGAATGGTTACCTGTAACATACTAAAAAATATCGTTACCTTTATAGGGTTAACCATATTTTCCATTTGCTCTCCTTGTTTTTGTTTTAATCGTCGTTTAAAACTAGGGAATTCGTCCCGCAAACCAAACCCAAACCGCGCCGAGATTTCGAGAAGCTAGGGAATCCGTCCCATTTTTGTTTTCGCTTCAAATCGTGTCAAGGCTAGGGAGCACGTCCATTACGGACCGACATACGACCGCTTTGCGATATATCGAAGCTAGGGAGCACGTCCCACTCGTCCGCTTTTTATATCCAAGGCTAGGGAGCACGTCCCGTACCGACCTACAATCGACTGCTTTGCGATATATTGAAGCTAGGGAGTACGTCCCATTCTTCGTTCGCTTCTTTATATCCAAGGCTAGGGAGCACGTCCCATACCGACCAACAACCGACCGCCTTATCATATATTGAAGCTAGGGAGTACGTCCCATTCGTCGTCTGCTAGGCTAGGGACAGGGAGTACGTCCCGCAGATATATGTAATACCTTGTTATATAAGCTATATCGTATAAATTGTATTTATTGAAATAAACATTTGTTTTATTAAATGAAAAAAATAAGAATAAATAAATAATTAATCATTCGATTGGAGTTCCTAACCTGAATAAACCCGAAAGAAAGCATCACAGCACTTTGCAAACCCGACCAATTTTTGTCGAGTCAGAGCAATAACAAAATTGTATTACATACTTGATACAAAAATTCTGGTTCGCCTATATAGAAACGAATCAAGCCCATGAAGATGCAGATGTACCCATTTTGTAATGTGCAAAAAAAAGGCATCCCTGTCAAATAATGTGGTGGTAGTTGCCAAAGATATTGGTCTTCTTATCATCCTGTCATTGCTACCAGCAGTGGCGTAGCGTGGGGGGGCAGGCGGGGCGCAAAGAGTCAAATTCAAAACTTCCCCAGTGGTAAAAATGCTTCATAGGCATTGTCAGTTATCGGACATTGATTATGTTCTACGTTGCTAAATAAAAAAAACACATGGGGCGGCACCTTGCCAAGGGCGGAAAAATCAGCGACAAGAAATATTACAAACAGACAGACATTGATTATGCTTTACGTTGCTGAACAAAAATACTACATCGGGCGGCACTTTGCCAAGGGCGGTAAAATCGGCGACAAGAAATTAAAAAAATCCTTTATTCTTCGAATTAACCAATTTGGAGAGCCCAAAGAATCCAATTCAATATTTCAAGAAGCAAGAAATGACAGAGGCCATTGATATTGAGTAAGTAATTAAAGAGTTTGCTGTAATTAAAAACAGGGGAGTTCAGATGTAAAAAAGTTCTCTTTTATAAAAATACATTTTTAAAAAATGAATTAAAAAGGTTTCTACACAAAAAGATACCTTTTTAACTTTAATATCTTTTTCTTTTACATCAAAATTATTTATTTAATTTATTTATTTTATCTAAAAATGTATTAATTTAATTTTATTTATTTATTTAACTCAGAAAAATAGTAATGAATTTAACTATGTATTAATTTATATACAAAAATTATTAAAAAGAAAATTAATTAGAAAAATGTTGTATTCTGTTTCTTTTTAGAATTTCCCAAGGGTCCGCCATCTAACGCTTTTTTTCAACTAGTGCCTATTTCGTGAATGGTAACACTTAGCTCATGTCTGATTTGACAGATAATTAGTTTTATCCTTCCGCTGTACGAATATGGTTGTGTATACGCTTGAACAACGCTGGGAAATATTGCGACATTAATTTGCCGATTTTGCCAAAAACATCATCTTTTCAGATGAAGCTCATTTTGATCTTGGCGGGTATGTAAACAAGCAAAATTGTCGCATTTGGGGCACAGAAAACCCGCACGCAGACATTGAAAAGCCGATACACCCAAAACGAGTCACTATTTGGTGCGGATTTTGGTCCAGAGGCATAATTGGGCCATTTTTCTTCAACTGAGCAAGGAGTGGCCGTTACAGTCAATGGCGATCGTTATCGGGCCATGTTGAACGAATTTTTGTTCACAAAAATTGAAGAGGAGGATATTGGCAACATTTGGTTTCAACAGGATGGCGCTACGTGCCACACAGCCGAAGCTACACTCGATGTTGATGATGAATTTTCAAAAAAATTATTTGGCGGACCCTTTATTTAAATATTATTTAATTTATTATGAAGTAACGTTGGTTTGCTGATTTGCTGATAAAGTGATTAGAAACTTTCTAGATTTGTCGAATAAGAGTGGGTCGTTTATGCGGTTGGAGATTAAACAATAGGAAATTGATCAATAAATGTATGTGCCAAATAAATTAGATGTTCTCAAAAATGCAGGGTACAAATTTCTCGCACCCTTGCACCCGTAGTAAATAAATGGCTATATTACGATTGTTTTCATATTTTATCATTAATTTCTTATTTTATACAATCAAATACACATTAATATCATTTTATTGCTGTGGTTCTTGGTTACTACTTTTTTAAAGCTGGAAACAAAATTTGAGGGGCGGCAAAAATTGGGTCTGCCCCGGGCGGCAAGAATCCACGCTACGCCACTGGCTACCAGAGCAATTTCAAAATGTGTAGTTTTTGAAACCAAGCATAAGAAACGTACCTGCAAAATTGTATGATCGAAATAGTTTTATTTTTCCGCAACAACAACAATATCTTGGAATAATGGATGCTTTTAGCGGATACGATTCCTCACCCGGAAATTTTAATAAATATTTTGAATAGGCTTATTCGATAGTAAATTTTATTTTCTACAGTAAAGGTTAGCGGCATTTTTTGGAAATTTAGCTTCGTTTTCGAGTTATATGCAAAAAACGAAAAGGGTTGCATTTACCCCCCCTCCTCAAAATTGCACCCTCTCATTTAATAGCACTACACGGTTTTCTCATCTTCAATAACCCATACAATGATTTATACAATAAAAACCCGGTAACAGTTCCTTATTGCCCTGTTTTTTAGGACATAATCAATAGCCTTTTCAATATGTCTATTAGAGTAAGGACCTATTGGCCATTATTTGAAAATCTAAATTATAATGATCTTTTAGTTTGTAATTTTCTCAACTATATACGGCTTTTTTAACACTTTTCATCGTTTAGTCGACTATAATACGCCACAGAATACCCTTATACGAAATACGAGTATAAAAACAATTTAAAAATAAGATCGAGTTTTCTATTATAGGTACCCAAAACGTATACAACACGCTACTCAGAATATAATTAAACAAACAACACAATTGCATACCTCAGCTTTTCTTTGTTTATGGAAGTTCACTGAACCAATGACTCCACAAATGAAAAACAAATATATTCTGCTTTTGTTGAAGACTATTGAAAAAAGGTAATTAAATTAACAACTCCCTGCGAAAATGATTCGAATAGATACCATTCTTTACGGAACGCTATTACAATTTGAGTATTGATTTACAGTCGATCTGTCTAATAATTCAAGCACTTCAACCAATCGTTAGTTTTAATTAACAAAATAAATTCATTTTGCAAAAGTCACGTTTTCCATTAACATATTTCTAATAAAGATTATCTTAAATGAAAGCATTTACAAATTTAGCGAAATTAGTTTTTGGTGTTTTTTTGTTCATACTTAAATGTTTTGTATTTTATGGAATGAATACTTATAGTCCAGTCAAAGTAGACTTTGACCCAGACAAAATTTTTAACAGGTATATTTAAAAGTGATCATGTTCTGATGCTTAAAGCAGTGTCCTGTCCTTAATTATATGTGAAAAAGTGCCAAGTAATCTGCGTTGGCTTAAGACCACAATCTTGAAAAAACCCAACCATCTTGCAATTTTGATTTATGGCTATATCTTGGGAACTTGTTGTCCTAGAAAGACCATTAAAGTGTCAAATGCAGGCTTAGATTGACCAAATCAGGAAAGTAAATATAAAATTAGTTACAGGTATTGCATTACTACTGTTTTGAATTAAATCGATTTAACAGAGTAAATTGCAGTGAAACTTCAAACAAATTACCCATGTCCCATAAATATGTTTATTAAAAAGCTGAAAGGAGAGTGTCCAAAAAAACGCAGAGTCGATAAGAAAAAAAAATATATGGTTTGAAAGGGAATTGACTTAGGCCGTAGCCAGACAAATATTTCGGGGGTGGATATGATTTTCAAAAAATGTTTGTATTTTAATTTTAATCTTCATTCTTGAATTTAACTATGGCTATCAGCAAGTAAGGGCTCTTTAAAAACATTGGCGCAACACTTTAAACGATTTAGTAAACTGTTAAAGCCATTTTAGTAAGTTACTAAGTTAAAAAAGAAGATTTTGCTAATTTTAAACCATTTTAACCTCTTACAATCTCTTAACAATTTACTAAAGTTAAAATCACAAAATGGTTACTTTAACTTTTAGGAATTTGCTAAATCCATACGTCATCTGTCATTTTCCTCGAAAAAAATGCATTACCCATTTTAATTGGAAAAGTGAAGGCTCCCGGAAATTACTCCAGAAGAAATTACGCCAGAATTTTTTTTTGGAAAAAAACGCCAGAAAATTTTGTCTACTTCAAATTGGAAAAAGAAGAAATAAGCCAGAAACGTTGGAAATTGTGCCAGACAGAAATGAAAAAAAAAAGCCAGAAAGCAAAATGGAAATTAGGCCAGAAAATCAGTTATTTATATTCTGGCCTAATTTCCTTACATCAATTTTGAAAAAAGACCAGAAAATATTTTCATTTACTACAAACAAGATAGTTTCAGCACAAACGAAAACAGCAGCCGCTAGGATAAAGAAGAAGCGGAAAAACATGAAAATATACTTTTAGCGCAACTTAAAGTTGCAAGCACAAGCAGTTGCAGATGCACACGAAAACTACAAATGTCCATGCTACCGAGAAATCGTAGCAGACACGTTGCAAATTTACATTCACTAAAAATATTTTTTTCTTTCGTATTTTGTTAAATAAACTGTTACAAATAAAAACGTAATTGAAAACTTTAGAAATTGTTTGTATTTTTTTAAAATTCGCTACTTGGTCAATATTGTAGACAGTTCTTTTACAACAGAAAGCAACTGTCCCTGACATCGACCCGCGGGGGAGGGGCGCGCTGCGACACGGCCACGGCGCGGTTGCTGCGCGGCGCAGGCGCACCCGCCGCTCCCGCGCCCACGCTGCGCCGCACACACGCCCGCGACGCGCCCACGCCTCGCCGCAACCGTGCCGTGGCCGCGTCGCAGCGCGCCCCCCCCCCGCGGGTCGATGTCAGGGGCTGTTGTTTTCTGTTGGGATAGAACTGTCTACAATATTGACCAAGAAGTACCGAATTTAAAAAAATACAAACAATTTCTAAAGTTTTCAATTACGTTTTTATTTGTAACAATTTATTTAACAAAATGCAAAAAAAAAAAAACAAAATATTTTTACTAAATTTAAACTTGCAACGTGTCTGCTACGATTTCCCGGCAACCTGGACATTTGTAATTTTCGTGTGATTCTGCAACTGCTTGTTCGAAAATATACAAAAGATTACTGTTTTTTACTTTTTTTCTTACAACGTCAATGAGTCAATTATAAATGCGCGAAAGCAACTAAACAATCATTCTTACAATAGAAGATAAAGACAAGGAATGTGTAGTAAAGCTGTTTTTTTATTACAAACATTTATACAAAATACAGTTTTCTGGCTTTTTTTCCAAAGCATAAAAAGGGAAAAACAACAGAAATTTAGTTTCTGGCTTTTTTTCAAATAATTTTATCTGTACTTTTTTCGATTTCTGTAAATGGAAAAAATGCCTGAAAATCAGAAATTTTGCCAGAAAAGTTTGGAATTTTTTTCTAGGAAAAAAAGCCAGAAATTTGTATGAAGAATTTTCTGGCGTTTTTTCCAACAAAAAATTCTGGCGTAATTTCCGTGAGCCAAAGTGAATTATGTTTTTTTTTCTATGACTCGTAAGCTGTAATTGTTTTTTAAAGTAAATAAAATAAGGCCTTTTTTATTTGTAAGTGTATACGCAGCACAGCCAAATTTTACATTGTAAACAACAGAAAGGGAAAAGTGGGGACATTATATAACTTGTTATTACTTTGTTTTATGACTTTTAAAAAATATTAAATACTTTATAAACATCACAAAACAAAGTAATAACACGTTATGTAGTATCCGTACTTTTCCTTTGTTGTTGTTTACAGTGTAAAATTTTGCTGCGCTGTGTATACACTTACTAATAAAAAAGGCCTATAGTATAAAATGTTTTCGTAAGACGAAGATTTCGATATATTTGAAGATTCAGCGTTGTGCAGAAAAGTGCGAAGTTTTAAATCCCGAGCACATCCTTTTGAAGCGCTGGACGATGAAGAATTTTATTCCAGATACAGGTTTGACAAGACAACAGTTCGGTTCTTGGTTGGAAACCTAAACATCCAAGATCAAATTATAAACCGTGGGCTTCCGATTTCACCAGAATTGCAAGTACTAGTTACATTACACTTTTTTTGGCGAAATATTCATCAGCCTGATGTTTTTAACTTAAACTACCTAATGGAACACAAAGGATATATTTTTTGCTTATGTTCAACAATAAATCTTATAGGAGCATAACATGGAATAGTCTAGTCCGCAGTATAAAAAACATTTCGAAACAAATTGCTTAGCTGCTACCACACTTTATTAAATTTCCGTCATCCCCTACGGGGTTCAACGAAAAAGAATCGGGATTTTATAGCATCGCCACGTTCCCTCAGGTTCACTCTTGAAATGTGCATATTTGGAATGTGGTATACGTATTCCAAGAGTATTCCAAAGCAAATGTGACTTCTGACTGATATTTCCCAATTAGCAATTTAGGGCCCAGTTATAGCTATCATTGGAAACCATGATTGAAAATATTAATTGTCAATTTTGAGAGATTTTGAAGAAAAAACAAATGATTATTTTGATGCCAAAGTAAAGCTATTTGACTTAATAATTATTTCTAGGTAAAACGAAATTCAATTTGGCACAACTTTTCTCATAAAATGACTTTTAATTTTTCAATGATAAACTACCTTACCAGTGATCATTGGAAATATTAAAAGTTACGTTATGGGGAAGATTTTTTTGGAGAAGAAATAATTTTGAAGTCGTAAGCTATATTTCTGCATTAAAATATTCAATGATTATGCTTTCTAAAGGTCTCAAAATCAACACCTAACTTTTTCAATGACGGTTTTCAATGATAGCTATAACTGGCACCTTACTAGTTAGCAAATCGAAAAAAAATGTTTAAAATTTTGAAATAGTTAGTAAATTGCTAAATATTTAGAAAATTACTTACTAGTAAATTGCTAAGCCCTAAACAATATGTTGTTTAAAACTTTGCCCCATTGGTGCAGTGTTAGTCTATTTAGTACGATGTTAAATCATTTTTAGTATGATAGGTACTAGCTTAAAAATTGTATTTTGCTAATTTTAAAAGAATTTAGCATTGTACTATCTCCTAACATTTTACCAAAGTTAAAACCATCAAATCGTTCTAAATCCATGACAATTTTACTGTTATGAATGTCAAAATCAGGGATGTTTGTGATTTTTTTGTACGAGCTGTTACTTTTTTAGACGTTTTCAGCTGAAGTTTATGAAGGAAATTGGTTAAGTATGATACTAGTTAAAAACTATTTAAAATTCAGAAAATTTTATTAAACTGTTACAGAATTAGAAAAATTTTAAGTAGTATCATACTAAACCCTCAATAATAGTTTATTTAAAATTTACGCCATTGTTTTTAAGCAAGATTAATGACTCATTAATTACACATGCTTACAAAATCAAAATTTTTTACTGTACCTACTCCGTTCAGTTTGTATTTTCAGTATAGGCCTTATGGGAGCAAGATTCATATATTACAGGTAATATCAGTAGCGTGTTCATTTTTGTTCAGTTTTGCGCATGTTGTCAAAATCAATAGAAAACAAATTGAATTTCAAACAATCGCCAAAAATGTGTTAATGTTTACTGTGTACTAAATCATTTTTGTACAAATGGCAGCCATCTTGAAATTTGAAAAGCTGCGCCTGATAATACCTTAGATATGTGTACTGTGTTATGGGAGAGCTTTTTCAAACATACACATGCTGGCTGGTGTTTGCATTACACTCAACTTGCCTGTGAAATAAAAAACAGAACTCCTGACTCCCAATGAAATTGTTTTTGTAATATTCCATAAACCCACGTACATCCCATCATGACCTGTCTCCTCCATGGTTGTGCGGAGACTGAAACAAGTACAAGATACACACAATTTGCCTCTCGCTCTGTTTATTAACTGGCTGAACACAATAGAGTGTTGCAACAAGAACTGCAGCTGCAAGTAGAAAAAATATCGTACGCTCTATTTTCTATGTGCCCACAATGCAGCAGTACAGCTTGATCATTTTTGTTAATAAATTCCAAAATATATGCCTCTTAGTACAGTAACTATATACATTCACGTATGCGTCAAATCTGGTATTTCTGATATTTTACAGAGTTGTTTAGGATATGAGCCTAGTAAATCACCTAAGTTTTCGACCTCGAGCGGCGACCGCTTCATGCTCAAAAATCAATCAGTTTTTGGCGATTTCCACGATTTCAAAGTAACCTATTTTGCTCCAATTTGAGCAATCTCTGCAGAACGAATGATTTCCAAAATACAGCATTTCAAAATTTAACGATAAAAAACAAAACATAATAAGTAGTATTATCAAACAGTATAATAAAATAAAGAATGGTTGACATAAATGCATCAAAGCAATGGAGCATGTAGGTTGGCCAACATAATAGGACAATCATACTGGAAGGGGGTCTATATACCCCGGTTAAGATGGGAAGGGCAATTATCTTAAAAAATTACTAAACGTAGAAACAACACTGTTTGCACATGAAACATAATAAACAAGAAATAATATAGTAAACGGCTAGTGGGTCAATTCAAACTGAAAGCATAATCAGCATAACTGTGGTAATAGGTGTGTACCCCAGAAATGCAACCCAGAATTGACCATACTACGTCGTGCTCTACTTTAAGTGACAAATAAAGTATGTATATAATTAGCTTATTATTTTATTTTGATTATTTTATTGGATTATTTTGAGTATAAATAGAAGAAATAATTTAAATAAAGATGAGTTCTGATTGGGAATTCAACCGTGGATATACAGTTTTTTATTACATCTACTTGAGCTACTCATTGGTCCTTCGAGACTATTGTGAATCCGCGAAAGTTGAAACCAATCAGTTAATTTCATCCTGATAAAACACATCAGAATTCGATACACCAGATTCGTCGGACGAGACGAAATCTATAACTACAACTACAAACGATTCGTCGGACGAGACGAAATCTCTAATTACTACAACACCAGATTCGTCGGACGAGACGTAATCTATAACTACAACTACACCAGATTCGTCGGACGAGACGTAATCTATAATTACAACTACACCAGATTCGTCGGACGAGACATAATCCATAACTACAACTACACCAGATTTGTCGGACGAGACGTAATCTATAACTACAATTACACCAGATTCGTCGGAAGAGACGTAATCTTTAACTACAATTACACCAGATTCGTCGGACGAGACGTAATCTTTAACTCAACTAAACCTGATTCGTAGGGTGAGACGTAATCTTTAACTTAACTACACCGGATTCGTCGGACGAGACGCAATCCTAAGATACAACCTTACCAGATTCGTTGTTCGAGACGAAATCTTAAACCAAACCATATCAGATTCGTCAGAAGAGACGCAATCGTTGACAACTGCACCTGATTCGTCGGACGAGACGCAATCATTACCCAAACTCTAGCAGAATCCTCGGAAGAGACAACTTCATTGCTACACCAGGTTCATAAACCGAATTACGAAAAATGGATCCACTGACAACACGACAAGAAGAAATCGGCAGCAATATGACAAAGCTGCTCGAAACAATAAAAAAGGAGCCAATATTAAGAAGAACAGCAGAGTACCTAAAAAAAACAGAATCGGATGTCAACATACTTTGGGAACAGTTTACATTAAACCATGAGGCTATTGTGAAATTTAATGAGCCACACCATGAATACTTCATAAAAAAGTATTATGACCAGGTTGAACGAATTAAAGAAGCAATTAACGAAAAATTAATTGCTTATGCTATTGCATTGGGGAAATCCAACAACAGCGAGCAAGTTAAAGCTGACGCTGCAAATAAACAAAATGGAACCGAAGACAAAAAAGTGTGCCATGATGACACACAATCAGTAATCACGAAGCGAGCAAAAATTCGAATTAGGTCGTTCGAAAAATTACTTGACAACATAGTCATCAAAGAAATGAGTAATACAGCAACCGAATTTCAGACCAACAACCTTATTGAAGAATTGATATAAAACATGAGGAAGTATTACTCTTTGGAGTTTTTGATGACACAAATGAGGAGTATTTTATGGGTCAAGTTGAGGGTTTGCAAAAGAGGTATTTGGAAACGGTAGTGTCATTAAAAGAAATGAAAAAACAAGAAACCACCTCCGCTTCAGAACATGATGTGAAGTTACCAAGAATGCAGATTTCTACGTTTGATGGAAGATTCAATACATGGATAGAGTTTCATGACATATTTGATCAAGTGATTCATCAGAACAAACGCCTATCCAACGTAGAGAAGATGCAATATTTAAAGAATAACCTCAGAGAAGAAGCAGCCAAGGTTTTGAGCCACATAGAATTCAGTAACGACAATTACAAGATGTCGTGGGACTTAATAAATGAAAGGTACAACAATAAAAGAAAGCTACTCTCGGCTTGTTTAAATACGTTACTTAACCAGTCAAAGCTTGAGACAGAATCATCCACCTTAAAGAGATTCCACGACACGACCAAAGAGTGTATGTATGGAATAGAATGCGTTGGAATCAGCACATCATCATGGGATCCTGTTGTTATACACCAACTTATTCAAAAGCTTGACAATGAGTCTAGAAAACTATATGAGCAATCAATCCCGAGCTCAAAAGACATTCCAACATTAGAGCAATTTTACTCATTTCTCAAAACCAGATTTGAGTCTTTGGAAGCCGTTGGAGAGAGCAGCAGGCAAAAGCCGAACATACCAATGTGAAGTTCAGTACGAAATTCTATTGCTGTAAATGAACCCAAATGTGTATATTGTCAGAAGGTGCATTCAATCTACAACTGCAATGAATTCCTCGCGTTAAGCAGCCAGAATCGTCAAGACGCTATAAGACGACTGAAGTTATGCCGTAATTGCCTCAACCAATCTATAAACGACAATTGTTATAGCCGTAGAACTTGCAGTAAATGTCAAAGACAACACCATACATTACTTCACCATGAATCAACAAGGCCAGTTAGAGTCCAAAGCACCGTAGCAGAACGAAACACAGACGTGTTATTGGCCACGGCAGTAGTAAAGGTAACATCAGTTAATGGAAAGCAGGATCTTTTGCGTGCGTTAGTCGACACAGGCTCCCAAGGTTCATTTGTAACTGAGAATGCTGCCCAATTGCTTTCCCTCCCAAGAACAAGAGCTTATGCAAAGGTATCAGGATGAGGTGCTACAAATGCTGCAACATCTTTGGAAAAATGCAACTAGAAATTCAGAAATCCCGTCATCTTTCAAAGTTAAGATTGAAGCATTTATTCTGGCAAAACTAACAAAACAACTTCCAAACACCTATTTTAATCAGACCATACCTTGCTAAGACTGTGTCTTAGCTGATCAAACATTCAACAAACCAGGCCCAATTGATCTAATAATTGGGGCCAGTAGCGGATCCAGGGGGGTGGCTATAGGGGCTAAAGCCCCCCCCCCCCACAGCCGAATCATAAAATAATTTGAAATATAGAAAGCAATACATTACAACGTGTAGAATTTTATATTCCGTCTAAAATATTGTTAAGCTATAAAATTTGATGGACAAAATAACGTGGTTGGGGCTGAACTATTTGCATACATGTTATGTAATTTTTTTTCTAAGTCCTAAGATTGGGGTTGAAGCCTGAAGCGAATTGGACAAAAACTAAGTTGGGGGCTATGAATATGGATATTTTTAATGCAACGACAATCTTTCCCTAAAAATTAAACCCAGAAAATTGGAACAAAAGAAAACAGCTTTGGCGCAATAAGGTCTGAGAACATTGGACAAAAAACCTAGCCAGGGTTAAGCAACTTACTTCCTAAAAACTAACCTTGTTCCAGAGAGTTTTGGGGGCTCAAGTCCGAAGTTGGGGCTAAGGCTTGAAGAGATAAGTAAAAAGAGATAAAAATGGTCGAGGCTGTACATTAACGTGTCAAATGCCCCAACTGTATATACTAAAAACAAAGCTAATTTACCGAAAGAAACGCATTTGTGGCTTAAACCATTGGAGAACAACGGGATGTCAAGTTTAGTGTATGTTTAATACAACGGGAATTGTTTCTTACGGCCTTGGCTGGGCTTAGACATTTTTGGGGCTACGTTTTCAAAATTTAAAAGGTCCAAGGCAATTGTACATACAAAACATAGAAATTCTCTAGTCAAGGAGCCAAATTCCAAAAGCGTGAGTTTTCTCTGTGCGCGCTCAGCAAATCATGCAAAAGCAAATAAATATTTGCAATCCCTCTAGACTCTAGAGTGACGTGCAAATTAGTCGACATATTTTTTTAGCATGAATACCTATAAAGCGTATGCAGCGTGTACACGAAAACTCATTCACGCTGGCAGAATTGGGCCGCGGCTTATTTCTTAGAGCAGCTTTGTCTTATGTCGTAAAGTGTCATTTTGAACAAAATAGTTTCTCTTTGATTTGGATAATTCAGGTAAAATGAGATCTTAGAGGACTAATACCGTGTCAAAGCACATATATGAGCTTTTGCCAGTACGAACACTTAAATATAATTTTTCTGAACTAGCCAATTAAAAACAGTTTTCAAATCTTGTCAAAAATGGGAAGTTCAAAACATACCCACAGCTAATTTAAAAATATAACTACATAATGTAGGTACCTAATTAATTTTTAAATAATATAAATAAACGAATTTGTACGCGTGGTTCAAGCATATATGGCTAAAAATTATTGTGCTCCTTTGAATTTGCTTCTATCTTCGATACAGCAATTATGAATAATTGTTATTGTACTTTGTATTGAAAACATTTTGAAGCGCAACAGGAGCGGATATAAAGGCACACAAAAAACGGATATCATTTCATTAAAGGAAAAGGAAAAAAAAATACTTGAGCCTTAAAGGTTAGACCGCACTCGCCGAAACTGCACTGCATCGGAAATACACTTCACACGAATTCGTATGAATTTGTATGAAGTTCAGCTGCCGCTGAGTGCGATATAGATCCTTAAATTTCATAAAAAATAATGTTTTGCCGCGTTGTCGTGAAGTTTAGTTCGACTTAAGTTGAGTACGGTCTTGCATTAAACCTAAACTGATCTCTATTATTTGTTATAAATTATAAAATTTATCTTCGGACAAGCAAATTTTATTACTTAAGGTCTCTAAATGGATCTCCAAACTGCAAGCCCCCTCCACAGCCAAATCCTAGATCCGCTACTGATTGGGGCCGACGTATACACAAACATTATTGGCAAGGGTTTGCGAAAAACTTCCGATGGAATGCTGGCACAAGATACGGAGCTAGGATGGATCATTTCCGGAAAATAATCACTATCACAGAAACAAATAAATATAGTTTCAATGATTTCTAACTTACTTACTTTACTTTACTTTTGATGGCGCTCACAGCCCAGGATGGGCTTCGGCCTCAACTAACAAGCCCCTCCAGCCAGCTCTGTCCCTAGCTAGCCGCTTCCAGTTGCGCACACCGAGTGCTTTGATGTCGTCATTCACTTGATTGCGCCACCTGTTACGGGTTCTTCCTCTGCTACGTACCCCATCGGGGTTGGATTCGAAGACTCGTCGGGCAGGTGCGTTGCTGTCCATACGCTCCACGTGCCCCAGCCATCTAAGCCGCTGTATTTTCAGCTTTTTGACCAGGTCAACGTCGCTGTATAGCCCGTATAGCTCGTCGTTGAATCTTCTCCTCCATACTCCTTCGATACACACCGGACCGAAAATCACACGAAGAATCTTCCTCTCAAAGCACCCTAGCAGATTTTTATCCGAATCTTTCAGTGTCCATGCTTCTGACCCATAAAGCAGGACCGGGATGATTAGGGTTTTGTATAAAGTCTCCTTGGTTCTCTGAGAGAGGGCCTTACTACTTAAATGCCTTCTTAGACCGAAGAAACAGCGGTTGGCAAGAGTAATTCTTCGCTTGATCTCTGCACTGATGTCATTCTGCGATGTAATAGTGGAGCCCAGGTAGACAAAGTCCTTGACAACTTCGAAGTTATATCTGTCCATCGTGATATTTTGCCCGAGTCGACGATGTTGAGATTCCTCTCTCGATGACAGCATATACTTCGTCTTGTCCTCATTAACCGCCAATCCCATTCTAGCCGCCTCCGATTCAATGCTCGCAAATGCCCCTGCCACAGCTCGCTTCGTTCTGCCGACAATGTCTATGTCATCCACATATGCAAGCAATTGAACGGACTTTTGATAGATTGTACCGCTGGTGTTGACATGTGCGTTGCGTACAATGGCTTCAAGAACGATGTTGAATAGGTTGCATGATAACGCGTCGCCTTGCCTCAATCCTTTCTCAACATCAAAGGAATCGGTGGTGTTCTTACCAATTTTGACGGAGCAGCGAGATTTCTCCATCGTCATCCTGCACAAGCGGACGAGTTTGGCAGGGATGCCGAGACTCGACATGGCTCTGTATAATTCGTCCCTTTTCACGCTATCATACGCGACTTTAAAATCGATAAAAAGGTGGTGTGTATCGATCTGGAATTCCCGGGATTTTTCTAAAATCTGTCGGAGTGTGAACATTTGATCGACGGTTGACTTGCCTGGCCTAAAACCGCACTGATAAGGGCCGATCAGATCGTTGACAAAAGGTTTTAAGCGGTCACACAGGATGGCCGACAAGATTTTATAAGCGACGTTTAGGAGACTAATTCCTCTGTAGTTGGTACATTTCAGAACATCTCCCTTTTTATGGATGGGGCACACTATACCGAGGTTCCATTCATCGGGCATACTTTCCTCCGACCAAATTTTGCAGATGAGCTGGTGTATGCTCCTAGCCAATTCATCTCCCGCTGATTTAAATAGTTCGGCTTGTAAGCCATCCGCACCTGCAGCCTTGTACGACTTAAGTTTGGATATCGCCAGCCGAACTTCGGTTAGGTCGGGTGGACGGAACTCTTGGCCATCATCGTCCAAGTTGAATGGAGCGTTCTGCCTATTAGCGGCATCTTGGCTGTCTTCGCCATTAAGCAGTCTAGAGAAGTGTTCTTTCCAGATCCTCAGCACTGACTGTGTGTCTACTACCATATTCCCACTCTCATCTCGGCAGGCTTCCGTTCTAGCCTTGAATCCTTGGGTGGATCGCTTCACCCTCTGATAAAATTTTCGAACATCTCCCCTACCGCTACAACCCTCAATAGACTCTACCGCCCGCTTCTCGTGCTCTCTCTTTTTCCTCCTGAGAAGTCGGCGTTCCTCCTTTCGTTTCAGCCCGTAGAGCTCCCGGGCCACTCTCTCAGCAGCTCTTGTTCGAGTCTGCAGCATTGCCTGGTAGGCCTCGTCCTTAGCTGCATGCGCTAGCCGGCACTCCTCATCGAACCAGGGGTTTCGTTGTATTCGCCTAGTGAAACCCAGCACATCAGAGGCGGCACTTCTAATGGCTTGTTGACAGTGTTCCCACTGGTCCTCTGCACTTGATGCTGGTAGCGGACCTCCTGAGAGATTAAGAGTTACGTGGTCTGCAAAAGTTCTGGCAGTCTCTTGCGATTTAAGCTTCTCGACATCGAATCTTTTCACAGCATCTGCTCTGCGTTGTCGCGTCATGGATATCCGCATACGTAGTCTAGCTACCACCAGGTAGTGATCCGAGTCAATGTTGGCCCCTCGGAACGTTCGGACGTCCAAGATACTGGAAGCATGTCTCGCGTCTATCGCAACGTGGTCGATTTGGTTGACGGTTACTTGATCACGCGACCGCCAAGTCCCCTTGTGTATATTGAGGTGTGGGAAGTAGGTGCTTGAGATGATGACATTTCGCCCCGCCGCAAAGTCTGCCAGCCTGTGTCCGTTGCCGGAAGTTTCGTCGTGTAGGCTGTGTCCTCCGACTATCGAACCAAAGATGCCCTCCTTTCCGAATCTTGCGTTGAAGTCACCAAGAATGATCTTCACGTCGTACTTCGGGCACATATCATACGTTGTCTCCAAGAGATCGTAGAATGCTTCTTTGGTTGAGTCTTCTCTCCTTTCATGGGGGGCGTGAACACAAATCAGCGAAATGTTCTTAAATTTGCCTTTGATGCGGATTGTGACCAGGCGCTCGCTTACACTTCGGAAGCCCAAGACTTCTTGCCTAAGTCTTCCCCTTATCACAAAACCACAACCCAAGAGCCGCTGACCCGGTTCCTTCAAGCACCCGCCGTAGTAGATGTCACACGTTTTCAGTCTCCGTACGCCCTCTCCATCCCATCGCACTTCCTGGATGGCTGTTACGTCAGCCTTTAGCCTGTCCAGGTTCTCCACTAATTGTTCGGCTGCACGTGTTCTGTATAAGGACAGGACGTTCCACGTGCAGATCCGAAATTCATTGTCCTTGTTTCGTTTGCTGGGGTCGTCAACTTTAAAATCATCCATATCCGAGGCTTGTTGTTGTTTCGGAACAACTTGTTTTTACGTGGTAGGGAAGTTACCCCGACGCACAACCCCCGACCCGGAGGACCAGACCCTTCGTATAACTCCAAGGGTAGGGAGCCGGATAAACCAGTCCTTATAGGCCTGAGCTACAAATATGTCGTAGTAGCCCATATAAGTTGTTCACTAAGTAGTTCAACCTAACTGGAACTGTAGACGCCACCGTTGATTCCATCTAGAGAATTCGTCCGCTGCCGCCTCGATGAAAGGAGAAGTGCCTTAGTGGGAACACTCCTCCCCCCCCTCTCTCGTTGGCTGTCCCCAACAGCTTTCCACGGGGATTTAAACCCCGTCTCCAGCTGAGGTACTAGACACCCGATGTTCACCACGTGGAGGTGAGAGTAGGAGTTGGTAGACAGAGGTGGATTTTGAGAAAAAACCTGTGGACGCTTGTGTCCTCTTGAATGCACATAACTACCCTTTTGAACATCAATGATTTCTAAACTGGATTTAAATAGTTTAGAGAAACAATTGCGTCAGTTTTGGGAGATAGAAGAACCGCAAAGAGAGACAATAGTTGAATCTTCGGATAATATTTGCGAAACACACTACAAAAATACCCATCGGCGAAACAAAGATGGCACCTATACGGTAAGGATTCCATTTAAATACAACAAGAAGGTATTAGGTGATTCAAAAAGGCGAGCTACAGCTAGACTGCTCGAGAAAAACCTCACAACACATGCCAAACTAGCTTAGGAATACAGAAAATTCATGTCGGAATATTTAACGTTGGGCCACATGAAATTATTAAAACCAAATACTACCAAAGAAGAAGTTTATTATTTACCACACCAAGCTGTTATAAAAGAAGACAGTTCAACAACAAAATTTAGAGTTGTTTTTGACGCTTCATCAAAAACAAGCAATGGGATAAGCTTAAACGACAACATGCTTGTAGGACCTAGACCACAGATAAGCAATACCTAGATAGGAATCTTTCGTTCGTATCACCCCCCAAAACCCATTTGTTTACATTGTTGGTTTTGTAATTTCATTTCGTGTCGATGAATAGATGTGAACTGCAACAACAATTTAACGCGGTGAATTTGATTTGTTTGACAGTTCATTTTTTTTTTTCATAAATGTGCTGTGCGAAGATTTTTATTCCGGTGTTTGTGATTTTCATTAAAAATAAATTAACAAAAAAATAATTGTTGCACAATGCCCGCATGGCAAGCGGAACTTGAACGAGTCCTTGAATTTCAATGAAAAATCTTTTGGTGCTTTCATGTTTCTTTCTTCCAATTCGCCAAAAAGCTACTTGGGCAGACGATGCGCGATGAGAACTTTTTGTAGAACTCTGTCGCCTCCGAAGGGGCCCTGTTTGAGCAGAGTATAGCAAAGGGCAAAAGACCTAATTATGTTTATGAAATTTAAAAACATAATTTCAATTTTTTTCAGCTCTACAGCACAATAATTATAAAAAAATTCTCGCCAACCAATAATAAGGTTCGAGAAATCAACAAAAATTAAATTCACCATGGCAAATTTGACAGCTACTATATTCTTAGTTTTAGGGTACAGACACACTTAATATATGAAATTATTTTAATTTATACGCAAGGGGTTGGATTGCATCATGGTCAAATTCCGACGTAAATTTTTAGAAATTAATTTAATAATTCATTTATCACCATGTAAATAAATTTTGACATGCGAATGTTTCTTCGCCGCAACGAATGTTTCGCATTGGTTTGGAAGAGCCTTTAACGTTGATTTGAAAGATCCTTTACACAATTTAAATTGTGTTGCAACAAAAATGGTCTCCTAAGCCGATGCGAAACATTTGGAATACCAACAAAACCTTCATCTGCCAGAATTAATTTGTATGGGGATAAAAGAAAGCACCCACAATGGTGTGAATCTCATCTGTTCTTAATTGCAAAAACTGCAATAAAGTCAATTCTGTTTGAGGAAAAAACACAAAAGCCATCCATAGTACAGTACGATTTTACAGGTATAACAAATACAACATCGCTAGTAGCTCTACAGCCAATAAGAAGTTATACTACGTTTTCTTTCAAAACAATTTTTGTATGTTTTCTTACAAGAAGGTTTCTTTAGCGAACATTTTAAATTCTCACTTTTGTACTTTTTTGCAAAAGTAGGTAGGTATATGTAGTTAAACCTAAATGTAACTTTCATTTCAACAAAAAAATCAAATCTGTGATAGCAAAATTTGATTTGTTTAGAAAAAAAGATCAAAAATCAAATCTTTCATATAGAAAATTTACACCGGCTACACGATTTTTTTGCGACTTCCTTACAACAAAAAAAATTAATCTGCAATCGTCGAAAGGAAATCGGCATACAAGAACCTAGCACATTTAAACAAACCCTTGGATTCTTAAATTATCCGCCATTTTGTTCACGAACCGAGGTGAAACTCGGATTTTTTTTCACGTACACTAGTCCAAAAATCCGATTTTCACCACGGTCGTCTGCACGTACACTAGTGCAAAAATCCGATGTTCACCACGGCCATTTCCGAATTGACAGCCGTAGATTCCCATCTAGGTATTGCTTATCTGTGACCTAGACTACAAGCTGATCTTTCCAAAATAATACTTCAATGGCGTAAATACCATTATGCCTTCACTGCAGCCATTGAGAAGATGTATCGTCAAATTAAGACTGACGATCGAGACCAGAACTATCAGCAAATACTTTGGAGATTCGCACCTAACCATCCCATTGAGGAATATGCGCTATCAATTGTTACATACGGTACCGCATCCGCACCGTATCTGGCAATAAAAACACTCAAGCAACTCGCTGAAAATGAGTCTACAAAATACCCCATAGCAGCAAAAGTAATAAACGAAGATTTTTACGTAGATGACATGATGACAGGAGCAGACACTATCGTTCAAGCGAAGAAAATGCAACGTGAGCTGTGTCAAATAACAGAAGCAGGGGGTTTCACATTAAGCAAGTGGACGAGCAACAACTACTCCTTATTAAAGTCAATTCCAGAGGACCGACTAGAGAAAGGTATTCTCGAAATTTCCGACAATGATTCAATAAAGGCCCTTGGAATTTATTGGACTCCGAAAAAATATCAATTTCAAATGAACGTGAGAACATCACCAATTGGTACAACCGTAACGAAGAGATTGTTATAATCAGAGATTGCCAGGATGTTTGATCCACTTTGATGGACAACACCCGTCATAATCACTGCAAAATTAATGATGCAGTAATTATGGAAGCACGAACTCGCATGGGACGATCGACTTCCAGATCAACTTATAAAAGTATGGATGAAGTTTATCAGTAGCGGATCTAGGATTTGGCTGTGGGGGAGGGGGGCTTGGAGTTTGGAGATTCAGTTTGAGACCTTAAGTAATAAAACTAGCTTGTTCTTAGATCAATTTTATAATTTATAACAAATAATAGAGATCAGTTTAGGTTTAATGAAAGACCGTACTCAACTTCAGACGAACTACACTTCACGACAACGCGGCAAAACATTATTTTTTATGAAATTTTAGGAGCTATATCACACTAAGCGGCAACTGAACTTCATAAAAATTCATACGAAGTCGTGTAAGTGTAGTTCCGATGCAGTGCAGTTCCGGCGAGTGCGGCCTAACCTTTAAGGATCAAGTATTTTTTTGTGAAAAAGATATATGGAGATTCATGTGTCGTTACATAAAAGACATCGAATTTTGACATTCCCACTTTTCCTTTAATGATATCCGTTTTTTGTGTGCCTTTATATTCGCTCCTTGCGCGCTTTAAAATGTTTTCAATACAAAGTACAATAACAATTATTCATAATTGCTGTAGCGGAGACAAAAACAAATTCTGCCAGCCCAATTCTGCCAGCGTGAATGAATTATCGTGTATACACTTTATATTCATGCTAAAAAAATATGTCGACAAATTCGCATGTTACTCGAGAGCCTAGAGGGATTGCAAATATTCATTTGCTTTTGCATAATTTTCTGAGCGCGCGCAGAGAAAACTCACGCTTTTGAAATTTGGCTCCTTGACTAGAGAATTTGTGTACAATTTCCTAGTACAAAAATGTTTTGTATTTACAATTGCCTTCGACCTTTCAAATTTTGAAAACGTAAACCGAAAAATCTCTAAGCGCAGCCAAGGCCGTAAGAAAGAATTTCTGTTGTATTAAACATTTACACTTAACTTGACATTCCTCAACTGCGTTTCTTTCGGTAAATTAGCTTTGTTTTTAGTGTAAACAGTTGGGGCATTTGACACGTTAATGTTAAGCCCCGACCATTTTTTATCTCTTTTTACTTATCTCTTCAAGCCTTAGCCCCAACTTCGGACTTTGACAGTCCCTAGACTTGAGCCCCCAAAACTCTCTGGAATTAGTTTAGTTTTTAGGGAGTAAGTTGTTTAACCGTGGCTAGGTTTTTTGTCCAAAATTCCTTCTCCATTTCGTCTCAATTTTCTAGGTTTTATTTTTAGGGAAAAATTGTCGTGGCATGAAATATGTCCATATTCATAGCCCCCAATTTGGTTTTTGTTCAATTCGCTTCAGGCTCTAGCCCCAATCTTTAGGCTTAGAAAAAAAATTACATAACTTGACGTATGTAAATAGTTCAGCCCCAACCACGTTATTTTGTCCATCAAACTTCATATCTTAACTATATTTTAGACGGAATATAAAATTCTACACGTTGTAATGTATTGCTTTCTATATTTCAAATTATTTTATGATTCGGCTGTGGGGGAGGCTTTAGCCCCTATAGCCACCCCCCTGGATCCGCTACTGAAGTTTATTGAATCGCTTCCAGCATTGCAAGGAATAATCATACCAAGATGGATACATACCACTCCGGAATGCCCAAAAATTGAATTATACGGTTTCTGCAATGCAAGCGAAAAGGCGTTTGCTGCGGTCGTTTACAGCAAAGTAACAACACAAGAAAGAAACGTAGTCATCCGACTCTTGACTGCCAAATCAAAGGTAGCCCCAATTAAACCAGATAAAACAATTCCAAAATTAGAACTGTGTGCAGCTGTACTACTAGCCAAACTAATGGCGAAGACTATCAGTGCATTAGATACACAAATTGCATCAGTAAAACTATGGTCAGACTCTCAAATCGTCTTAGCATGGATAAAAGGTGAATCACAGAAAAAAGAAGTATTTGTTGCAAACAGGGTAGCAGAAATTCACGAGCTGACTAAGCCTGAGCAATGGTATTACGTTAAAACGTGTGAAAATCCAGCTGATTGCGCTTCACGAGGAGTTCAACCTTACGAACTAAAGGATCACTTGCTCTGGTGGAATGGTCCAGCATGGATGAGTCAGACCAAGTCAGAAGAATATACTGTACCAACAACTATGATAACAAAAGAAAGATGCTTGAAAACCAATCTATATGACTCTACAATAATAGCCCGCTTTTCATCATTCAAAAGACTTCTTCGAGTAATTGCATATTGCAATCGATTCACAAATAAGTGTAGACGAACAATAGAGAACTACGAATCCATATCACTTAGCACTGATGAGATTAATTACGCTCACATCCAAGTTATGCGTTTAGTACAGCAAATAGAGTTTGTTGAAGAAATATTAAGGCTTAAGCAATCAAAATCACTTCAGCCAAGAAGCAGAATAATACTGTTAATGCCTTTTCTTGATGACAATGAGATATTACGAGTAGGAGGAAGGCTAGAAGAATCAATTCTCCCTTATGATGAAAAACATCCAATTATTTTGCGTAGAAAAGTCATTTGACTACACTTATAATAAGTGACGCCCACATTAAAGCATTACATGGTGGAAACCGACTAACAATGGCTTTCGTACGAAGACAATATTGGATCATAGATGGACGTAACACAATACGTCATCAGATTCATAAATGCATAAGATGTGCTAAAAATAGAGGAAAACTAGCAGAAAAACAAATGGGACGGTTGCCAGCATTCAGAATAGTTGCTTCAAGACCATTTACGCATACGGGAGTTGACTATGCTGGTCCCATTAAGGTCCGATCATCGAGAACCAGAGGCTTTCATCGTTTAAAGGATACATAGCTGTATTCGTGTGTATGACGACAAAAGCAGTTCAAATTGAAGCAGTAATTGATTTGACAGCCGAAGCATTCTTAGCCGCGTTCAAAAGATCCACTGCCAGGCGGGGCTTGAGCGCTCATATTTACAGCGACTGTGGAACGAATTTTGTGAGAGCGCAAAAATCGCTACAGGGAGATATAAAGAAGGCAATTCAAAGCAGTGAACAACACATAGCACAGTTATTCGCATTCGATGGTATACAATGGCACTTCAATCCACCAGGAGCTCCTCATTTCGGAGGAGTATGGGATTCAGCAGTGAAGTCCATAAAATATCACATGAAAAGAGGAATCGGAGAGGTATCACTAACTTTCGAAGAACTAACTACAGTACTCTACCAAATTGAAGCCTGCTTAAATTCACGTCCACTATGCCAACTAACGAATGGCTCTCAAGATTATAACGTCCTAACACCAGGTCACTTTCTTATAGGGACAGCATTAAATAATATTCCACAGCCTGAAGAACATATCAAGAATATTAATCTATTAAAACGATGGAGGTTAATGGACAAATTAACTAGAGACATATGGAAGGTATGGTCATCAGAATATCTGCATCAATTACAACAACGAACAAAATGGCAGATACCGTTCATCAATATCAAAGTTGGAGAATTAGTCCTTATAAAACATGAAAATCTTCCACCAACTAAATGGCTATTAGGAAGGGTCACAAAGACACATCCAGGCCCGGACTACAGAGTAAGAGTTGTAGACATAAGATGTAAGGGCACTAATTTACTTACTAGACCCATTACAAAAGGATGTAAACTACCAATGGAAGAAAATGAGCCACCTGAAGTACAAAACACTGTGGCGCACATAAATGTTCACTTAAGTTGCCGAAATTCAAACAAAATGTTTAGCAGCACACAGAAACAACCATCTAGAAAACGTAAAATTAGTCCTGTAACAGGATATAATAATTTGATACAAACGATAAAACAACCAAAATTAACAGAAAATTGCAACATACATAAGACACATGTATCCACTACTAAGCAACATCGAATAACGTTAACAAAATATCACAAACGAGTATATGAGCAAAGAAAAACTTTACTCCTAATTTTCTTTCTTCTTTTATGTTGTAAATGGGGAAAAGCGGAATACAACATCTCACATCCACCAGCTGGCCTGTACATAGAACATATGTACAGAAGCTAAGGTTCAACAAGGTACCCTCAGAGTTGAAATCAACTATGCGATCAACATTACGAGGGATAGAAATAACATCGATAAAATAATTTTGAAAATGGTTGACACATGTCAGCAAGCAAAACTGTATGAAGACGAAATCCACTGCTCAATGCTAATACACCATCTTCAGGAGAAGCAGATTATGTTGCATCGGAACCTAGAGACTTTACAAACCCCTCAAAAATTGCAAAAGAGGCGAGGACTGTTTGGCAACATTTTGCAAGACATATTTGGGGTGAACGATGGGGTATATGCTGACTTGAACGCGTTACAACAGAATTAACAGAACCTCTTACAAGCTAACCAGCACCAGACAACTCTAATGCTTACAACAACAGTTCAGTTAAAAGATATGGAAGCTGCAACAAATTTTAAACTACAAAAATTTAATGAAGAACTCAATCAAGTCACGGCAGAACTAAACAAAGCTGAGGGATGTTTCAAGGAAATAAATATTAATCGAGTCGATGTACTAATACTCACTGCGTACAACATAGCCATTGGACTATTAGAAGAATTGGAATCAAAGTACAATATCTTAATCATGGTTACATTACAGAGGGCAGAAATGCTAAACTGCATTACACCTGGAGAATTAATGTCAACTATCCAAACCATTAAAATTCTTCCTAAACCGCATCAAAAAATGCTGACAAGGAGAAACGAGACACATATCATCACTCAATGGTTTCTTCCATTGATCACCAGCACAACATTCAACATAGTCAAAATAACGCCAATACCACGAAAGATTAGCAATCATTCATTTGTCATTCCAGTCATTACAAATGCAATCATTGCGACTGATTATAATAGCCAGAGTTATTTCGAGCTCTCAGAAAGAGAATTCCTTCAATGTACAAATCAGGAAACACACCAATTTATATGTGCTCCAATGGTCATAAGCAGAATCGATACAAGTTCCAATTGCATCATTGACGAGATATACCAGAGACAGGAGTAAACGGCCTGCGTATATATTCAGATAAAAATAGCCGGAATAGTATTCAAACATGTATATCAAATGAATATATGGTTATTGATTGCAAATGAACGAATGACAGCAGGAGTTATATGCAACGGCATTCACAATGATGTATAATTTAAAGATGTAGGAATCATTCAAATAAGCAATGTTTGTATCATCAAGACAAAACTGAACGTTCTAACAGCAGAAATCAGATATGCAATTAACATCAAAGCCTCGTACAATCAGCCTCTCAACTTCAATATCACTCAACTCAAACTCATAGATGAACCAACAACACATCGTTTGCATCAAGAAGCCGTTCTGAAATCAGCAGATCATTTCTCCACAATTATACAGGATGACAAGGATATGCGTATAGGATTAGCTTTTATTATTTTATTTTGATTATTTTATTGGATTATTTTGAGTATAAATAGAAGAAATAATTTAAATAAAGATGAGTTCTGATTGTGAATTCAACCGTGGATGTACAGTCTTTTATTACATCTACTTGAGCTATTCAAACACTATTGAAAAACAATGGTAACACTCACAATATTCTCCTATAGATTATCTTGAACCCAGAAACCCATTCTTGAATTTTGTTGTTAAATAAAGTTATTTTAATCGATAGTTTTCGAGAAATTAATTTCCAAACTCAAAATATTGAAAAAGAAATTTGCTCCAAGGATCCTGTTTTTACTAAGTAAATATGTAGTAGACAATTCCTTTGCGGAATGTTGAGTTAGAAAATTAATTTCTCAAAAACTATCGATTAAAATAACTTTATTTAAGAAGATTCAAGAATGGGTCTATGGGTTCAATTTAAGCTATAGGAGACTATTGTGGGTGTTACCATTGTTTTTTAATAGCGTTGTTTCTACGTTAAGTATTTTTTTAAAATAATTTCCCCCCCCCCCATCTTAACGGGGTATATATACCCCCTTCCGGTATGATTGTCCTATTATTTTGGTTCAACTTACACGCTCCATTGCTTTGATGCATTTAATTCAACCATTCTTTATTTTCCATTATACTGTTTGATAATACTACTTGTTATATTTTGTTTTTTTATCGCTAAATTTTGAAATGCTGTATTTTGGAAACCATTCGGTCTACAGAGATGGTTTTGGACTCAAATTGGAACAAAATAGGTTACTTTGAAATCGTGAAACAATGTTTTTATTTAAAATTACATCTTTAAGACTAAAATCGCCAATAACTGAAAAAAGCGCGAAAAAATCGCGTTTTTTTTTATTTTTGACCATGAAGCGGTGGCTGCTCGTGGTCGAAAACTTTGGTTATTTACTAGGCAAATATCCTGAACAACTCAGCAAAAAATCAGAAATACCAGATTTGACGCAAACGGTGCCTTCTATACTAACGACAAGGTTACTGGACTATCTTATTTATTGCTAAATAATTGTTTCACATTCATTCACTGTTTTTATAGCTAAATACAACACAAAAACGGTGAAAACAGAAATAATTTTTTTCCTCGCGGTAGATTCTTTTTTTTTTCCTATTGAGAATGTGAAAGCGTGCGTGCAGCAAAAGTTAAAAGTTGACCAACTTGTGCGATACGGTGCGATGATGCGATAGCAGCTGCGTCGCATTGCGTTCGCAACATTGAATTTGCAGCACGGATTTCAAATGCAGCTACGTCAACATTGTGTTCAGCCAGTAAAGCGGTCCATACATAACACTGACACGTCGCTGCAGACCAATATATTTTATTGTTGTGTACAAATCTGCGCAGACCGCCTGCTTCGTGTGTATCAATGAAAACGCGCAGACATGTCGACGACATGTCTGTGTCGTGTGCTTAAACAATTCTTTGCTCTAAATTCTTTTTTTTTGTCTTTGATTCATATTTTTTTTTTTGTTTTTATTGTCAAATCAATGATGAAAGCAGCACAATCAGTTTCCGGTCGCCCCCAATTCTCCGACCCGACGACACGATACAAAGTAATGTCTGTGCAGATTGTCTGCACCTTGTGTGGCAAAGGCATGTTTGCACAGATTTAAAAGCTGCAGCGACGAGTCTGTGTCGTGTATGGGCCCTATACGTCGGGGGATGGACACTCTAATATCTTTTTCTTTGGTTTTTGCTATGTAGCTTTCATAATTATAGGTTTAAAAACGGTTTTGAGAGCATAATTTTATGTTTAAGGAAAAAAGTTTTGTCACTTCGTGTTTTTGTGCTTACATCTTTTCGTTTTTTTTTTTTTTTCATGGTTAAAATGCTGCTATACAATATTTGTTGGGTATTTTTTTGAGGAAGAATTACTATTTGAGCAATTTTTTGATGGAGTTCGGTTCATTAATTAATTGCAATTTGAATTGCCAAATAGTTTTTTTTCTTCATGAAAATAATTTGTGTTTATTGTAATATTTTACCAAGGGTTTATAAAATAAAATTTATTTTCTTTCTACAAATTCTAATAAGGCATAACTAATCCTTTTTCCTGAAATAAATCTTATAATCTTATCTAACCTCATCCTTAAAAGTCAGAAAAAAGAAGAGAGTAGCAGCAGCAACTACTCGTCGAGTCGTCGGAGTGATAAAATGTTTTTGTTTTTTAATTCAATTTATTTTTTATGTGATTTATTTTTACGTAAAAAGAGATTAGGCCTTCTGGGGAACTCTTAAAAAAACGCGCCTACTATCTTACCTCTTGGTGGTGTGGAAAAAGATAGATTTATTTTTATTTAAATTGATTTTTTTTTAGATTTAGTTTACGATCTACATTATTTCTGTTTATGAAATCTAAATTAGCAGTTGGTAACCCTACTGACATTTGAATGAGAGAGAAGAGAGATATATGCCAATTTATAATGTCCGATACTGCAACCATGGAAAATGCAAAATCTTTATCAAAAAAGAGATAGCTAATTGAAATCCATAAAAAACACCCTATCTTCCCTGTACTAAAAATACGAACTGAACAGAGTATAGTGTTTATTTCTCCGAAAGGTTTGAAGCACTGAATTCAAATATTCCAGTCTTAACATGAAAATAACCGTTTTTTTGTTATATTTGAGGTTAACTCTTCGTGTGACGCTACTAGAGTCTTCACTAATTAAAAACACAGGTCTTTTTTAATGCCAGGAAGAACCAAACTGTTTTTGACTAGGTGTGTTATGCTGTTCCAAAACAGAATAATGAATTCAAAGGAAATTGAGAAGGGTTATCAAGCGAAACCAAAAAACAAACTAATTCTTTCTCAAAAAGAAAATATCGTATTTGCAATATTAAATTGAGATTGTAGAGGAAAATAAGTTTCCCACCTACATATCCCCTCCACACATGGTAATTCAAAAACTATTTTTCCAAAAAGCTGAGGTTCAAAAGACAAGGTTTCGAAAAAAGCAATTTTTTTGTGGGCATTGTAAGATAACTTTATAAAAAGCTTGAGTTCAAGTTTTCGACCATGGATCCCTTGCAGGGTTGCCGCTATATAGATTTTAAGACTAAACACGGTGTTTTGTACAGGAGCTTTTGTTTTTGTAATCAATAGACTCAAAAATATAACAAAGTCTTACTCATAAAAAATAAATGCAAAAAATTTAGGCAGCGAGATATGATCGTTTAAAGTCAAAAACGAGAAAGTAGACGTTTTAGAAATAATTTGCAGTAAATCAGGATGGCATTATTTTATATAGTAAATCTTATGGCCAGTTGCATCAAATACTCTAAAACCAGTTTTTGCTAAAAGGCTATTTAAATTTATCGACACGATAAATTAATCTGAGTTGTACCAATCATCATCACAGATTTTTTAGCTAAAATTGAGTTCATTAACCATCCCTGCATTTTAGCATCGATTTTAAAACTGAACGAAAAAGTTGCAACTAGTGCAACTGAGATAGCAATACGAGAAATGTCAATGAAAATAAATAAACATTGGGATGTGCTACGTACCAATCCATACAAACATAATGTAGGTACCTGGTACATGCAACGCGAAAATAAAAAAAAGAAAGTAAAGATCATTTGTATGTATCAAAGTAAGTGTATTGCTGTATCGAGTTTCATAAATGTAATCAAAATTGTAAGCATACTACTCCTATAGTTAGTCACATTATTAGGGGTTTGTATTTTTTAATTAATTGATCATGAGTTTTTTGTTTGCCAGTGTTTAAAAACTACTTATATAAAAAGCTTGAATACTGGTACTCGAAAACAAAACCAATTAAGATTTTTCTTTTTTCACTTTTGTAAAAAGTGCCTTTTTTTTACATACAAGAAGAAGAAATTACAATTTGTTTTAAAACTTTTTTCCTATGCGAAGTTGTTTTTTTATCTACTGTATCATCTGAAATTTGACCCAATAGCCGTCGTCCTAAAGTAGCCCGTGGTATATTTTTTGTTCAGTCTGCTCTCATTGAAGCTCCTTTCAATGAGTCCGCTTTCATAGTTGGAAATGACATAAACCTTCTTTTTCTTCTTACTGGATTGTGCCCCGAAAATGTAACCAACGTTTATTTCAGAGAACCTAAAGATGGTCAATCTCCAGACCAAATATTTTCGGCTTCCAGCTTGAAGCATGTGCAGTCAGTAAAGGAAAATAAATTGTTCTTACATGCATTTAGTGGATGCGACACGACGACGTCAGCAACTTTCGGTATGGGAAAAATTAAATTTATTGCTGCTCTGGAAAAAAATGTTGAGCTCAGTGATTTAATCGCAAAACTCAGAAACGATCACGTCGATCCCAAGGACATTGTTATCGCTGGAAATAGATTACTGGAAGCACTTAATGGAGGAACCCATCTAAGGATTCCTTTAATGATATGCTGTACAAGTGCTTTGTAAGGTCATCTACAAAGAGATGCAACCTTGCAAATCTTCACCCAACAGAAGGAGCATCAAAATATCACTCATATAGGACATATTTTCAAGTTCAACAGTGGCTGAACAAAATAGATAAAAAGTCCTAGTGATTGGGGGTGGAAAAAAAACAACGTTGGGTTGGATGCCTCAGACAAGCGATGAAGATCCGGCACCAAGTTCACTCCTCAAGCTTATTTCTTGCAAATGTACCAATAATTGCAAAAAAGCTTGTGGATGTGTGAAAGCAGGTCTTCACTGCACAGCTATTTGCCAACACTGTTGCGGGGAGACTTGCAACAATCCTCCCAAGAAACAACCTATCACGGAGGATGATTCAGACCGCGAAGGTGGAAGAACTGTTAGTACGATTTCCTTCCAAGGTACTTCATATAAGAAACCAAGGTTTTATGAACCGCGACATGAAATTAATTAAAGCCACGTGAGTATACATTTTATATTTAAGCCTCCCAATAATAATTATTTATTTATATTAATCTTATGAACCATACTCATACATAAAGTTATTGTTTAATTACATACACGATAACTAGTGTTATAATAATGCGAATTACCGGCATACGATCCGCCACATACGATATAAAAGTATACTACTTGAACTGCATACATTATACAATTTAAACACTGTGAATCTTACACACCCTAACTGAATACTCAATTGCGGTTCTACGTTTGAAGATACGGTAATGAAACTTTAAAGTGCTATAGTAAATAAACAGTTGCTCGGACAAAAAACATGTTTGGGTAAAAATTGTATGTGATAGTCCTTCCGTAAACTTTTATAAGACAATTTTTCCGAAACACTAAACGAAAAAAGTATTTGACTTTAAAAACATAGCTCAGGCTCATAGTTATCCAAGGTTAAGTTTTCGAATTAAACTCGGAAACGGTAAATGCTATCGGAAAGTGTTTCATGCTAAACTTGTAGGTTATGTCATCAAAAAAAAACGTAATGACAATTTTTTTCCTACGACCCACCGTTAAGAAGATATCGACATTTCAAAAAACCTAAAATCTCAAAAATGTTCGTTTTTCACGTATAACGCAGACGTATAAGCAAAGTCTTGTATATGAACAATGAGACCAGGGAATGCCGCGGAGGGCAAGACGAAGGAACCTACGTTGAACAGCTTCAATTCGCTGAGAGTGATTAAGGTAATAAGGTGACCAGACTTGACTTACATATTCGAGGAGTGGCCTAACAAATGTGGTATAGAGAGATTTAGTGCCATAAGAGTCGGAGAATTTCACAAAGCCCAGTGCGAAGTTACCTCTCTTGATGGATTTATCAATGTGAGAACGAAAATTCAATTCTCTATCGCAGATAATTCCTAGATCGCACAGTGAATCAACCGAGGGGACTAGCACATTGTTGATAAAATACGTCCTAGGAGGGAGTGGAAAGCGCTTACGGGAGAAGGTGATAGCTTGACACTTATTAACAGGAAAAGGATTTTGCTGACCTAAAAAAATCAAAAAAGGACCTTTCTACTTGAGCAGAAACGAGTGGAGCCCATTTTAAACTCTTTAGTCTCTACATCATTCACCTCAACGTTTTCGGAAAGTGTGGAGTTGACGTCGCCATTTATTACAGCATTTGCTCAACAGTTTTAAGTCAACGATTTACGTTAAAAACAGTATTGAACTTTTTCAACACTTCATTTGTAATTATTGGCCCATTCCATTTTTCCATATTTTCATTTATATTTGCAGTGCAAGGAAATGCGCGATCATTCATAGAGAAATGCAAAGATCTAGTTTTTATGAGTAAATAAAACAAAAAAAGGACAAGAAATTTGATTGAGAAAAGGTCATAGTAACTCTATCTACAGTCTACACTACCTACTTTCTTTTTCTTGTATGTTGAGGGCAAGCAAATTTGTTTTCTGTGTGCTTTAGATTGTGTTAGCATCATGTTTTTAAGTGAATAATCTCAACTGGAAATGAATTTGTAGAATTTTTTCGTTTAACTTTGATAAAAAAAGCAAGCAAGTCAAAATTGACAAAAAAGACACTAACGGGTAAAAAAGGCAAAAAAAGGCAAAATAAATTACATATATTTTGAATCAAGAGGAAATGAATCGTGTTTGTATAAAGTCGATACTTTCTTACGATCACGCAAAGAAAATAGGCAAAGTAGGCAAAATCCTTTCCCTGCTTATTAAAATTGAGCTCAGAAAGTTTTTAAGGCACCAGATTGAAAATCGGTTATGGTAATTTTGTAGTAGAATAGAGTCGGCAGGGGATGTTATGCACCTAAGGATTTTGTTATCATCGGCGTAAACTGATATAAATAAATAAATAAATCGGGTGGCACAACGGCTCATCAAGAACCAGGGCCTAGTGACTAACAACTCGCAACCATTCCTGTGTGCGCCTGTCCACAGAAATGGAAGGGACCTACAATTTTATGCCGAATCCGAATGGCTAGACGAGAAGCACTTATTCGTGACAAGTGATACTATTGGAGGATCTGTCAATTACTCGCAAGAATCAGTAGCCCTGAAAAAAAAAACTTTTTAGTTTTTAGGTGGACGAGGCTGGGAAGCGAACCCAGACCTCCAGCGTGACAGTCGAACTAGCTACTACAGCAAACTGATATAAAAGAGTCTTTTATTATACAGTCGACGTCGTTGATAGTCAAGGTGGCTTCCCTACGGTACGCCAGAAGTTGTAAGGATGGGATCAGATTCAGAGGATCTAAAGATTATTTTATACTGCCGATCTTTTAAGTACGACTGAACCAATGAAAGGAAGATGGGTTGAAATCCTAGGGCATTCAACTTGAAAAGGATCAAAGAATGGGAAATGTTGTCAAAGGCTTTGCTAAGATCGGTTGCAATTACATCGACATCATTACCGTTTTCAAGAAAGCATTAGTTTCCTGAAACAAATTGTAACAAGTTAGTAGTAGTAGACCTGCCCTTGACGAAAACGTGTTGGTTTGGGGAGACTATATGCTTGCAGTGGAACAGCATTGTAGTAGTAGAAAGTTTTATTCAAATTACATTTCTTTATAATAATACATAACTTTCATAACAATTTACTTATTTTAATATCTTAAGGATACGTTTAAATTACAATTTGAGATTATTTATATATTTTAAAACAAAATTACAATATTGGCTTTTGTCGTCTATCGCGATCTATCGCCGATATTTTTACAAACTCTTGTTTTTATTAAATATTCATTTTATATATACAATTATACATTTATGTATTTTTTTTTTAATTTTTTTAATTAAAATAATTAAACTCGTCGATTAGATTCTGCTGATATTTAAGTGCTGTTTCCAGGTATTTTGTAAGATGTAACCAATCCATTTCTCCATCTAATAGACTGACCATGGTGTTCCATCGAGTGTCGCAGTTCCGAAGCAATCCCTGCGTATCCCCCTTAGTATTGGACAGATTCCCATAAAATGCATATATGATTCTGTTTCATTCATGTTGCACAGAAAACAGTTCATATTTTCTTGTGTTGTTCTTGTTGTTCCATTAAGCTTTATGAGTCCTGTCCTTGCTTTGAAAATCCATCTTATAACTGCGGTTTTTAGGTTATCGCCTAACCTATGCAACTGCATAGTAAAGCTGATGGTACAGACCATGTGATCTTGTCAGATTCGCTCTTTGAAGTGCCTCTTGGCGTTCTTTAGCAACACATTTTTTGAGTTTCGTTGTCAACAAATATGTGAAACAGGTTCCTGTTTGCCATCACTTTTTCTAGGTTAGTAAACACAGGCGAGTTTTCCCACGCTTCAAACCAGTAAATTCGTTTTTCCTCTACACTCCTAGACAATATTTTTGGTAGTCTGTTGTCTTCATAGCAATTGAAAACTTTTACTATGTAGTTCATATGGCACCGCATCGTAAATTCGAGAATGGGCTTCATTTGGCATTTTAGCGTAAGCGCGTAGTTTGGAGTTGCTCTTGGTAGGTCGAGAACTTTTTTACAAAAACATCTTTGTAGCTTCTCCATTTCTTCATATTTTGTGTATCCCCAGACGTGTGCTCCATATGTTACGATAGCCCTGGTGACCGCGTTGAAGAGTTCCATATTTGAGCAAAGACTTACATCCTTGTTGGCAATGACGTTTGACCATGTTAAGTTCAAACTTTGTTTGGCAAGCTTTGCCCTCTTCTTAAAACGTTTGGACAAACTCAAACCAGGGGTCATCTATACTCCGAGGAGTGGAACAGCATTATATCATAGACGATACTTCCAAAAAGCTTAGGGAGGCATGATAACTTAGCAATAGGGCGGTAGTTGGAAATTTCTTTCTTGGGTCCTTTTTTATGGATATGGATTATAAAAGAGTTTTTCCAAAGAGCAGGAAAAACTCCAAGCGAGAGTGAAAGTTGAAAAAGAGCAGTCAGTGGTTTAACAAAGTGTAAGCAGCACTTTTTTAACATTATGGCTGGGACCCCATCAGGACCAGCAGAATAATAGTCTTTTAGATTATTAATCTTAGCTTCAACAACGTCTGATGAAATGGTAATGGAGTTTAAGGAAGTTTGGTTGCAAGATTTTAAGTAGGAGAAGTATTCTTATTGAAGGTCACTATCAGAGAAAGATTGTCGGAAGAATTGGTCAAGTAAATTGGTGACTATTTTGGGATCATCGGAGCTAGAGTTCATATAAGTTAAGGTAGACGGGTAGGTAAAATGAAAGAATCTTTTGCGGTCTGTTATAATACAAGATTCAGGTAATCCTGGTTAAGAGAATCACAAAGTTCAGAGAAAAGTGAGTTGGCGTTCTGATAATTTGAGAGATCAAGGACGGAGTGAGATGTTAGGTAAATCCGCCAGAGTTTATTTCTTTTATTTCTTAAAGACTGCAAGTCACTTTTGTACCAGGGAGGAGATGAATATATGCTTTTATGTTGAACCACAGGGACAGGTGAAGTAAGGCTGTTGTTTGTTTGTTTATTGACTTCAAAAATAAATACAATTTTACATTTTTCTATAATTGTAGGTGACTTAAGTCTTTAAATGGTTTGGTCGATGGCCGTCTACCAGACTGACATTTAAATTATAATTTATACATTAATTAGAAAAAAAATTCTATACATTAAACTTTTTCTTTTTTTAACAATTTTACAAAGCAAATCTTAAAAAAAATTCTTTAGTTATGCTGAATCTGTATCGGGAAGCGTTCAAAGTATATTCATAAAGAAGGTTTTAGCCTCGTTCTCCATTCAAAATGCCTATCATTTCAACTTCATTCAGATTATCTGCTCCAAAGCAGCGCCTTCGAAATTCTTTAAGTATTGGGCAAACTCCCAGGAAATGGAACACATCTTCTCGTACTTTAAGATTACATATATCACACAGCAAAGTCAGCTCTGGTCGATGAGGAATGTAATTCAAATTGATGAGTTCGCCTCTTGGTTTGAAAATTAAGCTGATTCTTTCGGAACTATTATGAGCCAGGAAATAAGTCTTGTTATCTAAGAAGTGGTTCAATTTACTGTAGCAAGCTCTGTAAAGGGACAGCTTCCTTCATAAACCTATCATACATCTTATTCCCAGCCTTCTTTAGCAAATTATTAAATTTCAATGAAAGTGAATTAGAGGTTTCGCCTACTGAAATTGATAAGGTAGTTGAACTTTCGGCGCCTAATTTGTTCCACTCTTTTACACAAGTACCTCCCGAATTTATTATGTGCGACAGGACTAGTCGTGGAATTCTTTCTTCACCCATCATTATTACTCTTCCCACGTAATTGAAATGTATTTTGAGAGTGTCCAAATACATCCTGTTCCAAGATGTAGCATATAATTTGGTGAACTACTAGACAACCTTAATGTACTTTTGATGTAAAACCGAAGGAACTTTTCAACAGCTTCAAAAGAAAGAAATGCCCATACTAACGCTCCGTAAGTAAGGCAGTTAAAAACAATAGAGTAGAAATTGCAGAGGGCAAAGTCGATGTCAGCGGTCAGAGTGATGCTATTGAAGTCAATAGATCTAAGCAAGCCGTTGAGCTTAGGGATGTAAGCTTTCCGAAAATTGAATGTCAGTGGATTTTCAGATGGATTGGGTTTTGGGAAACATCGCAAGAAAAAGAAAGGAAAAGAGGAGGATGGTATGAGTCTAATTTGGAGAGTAGATGATCACAAGCTGATACCACACAATTGTCAGCATCAGAAGAAAATATGAGATCGAGTTGGCGACCTAAATTAATTTTAACACCGCTTAATTGGTAATAGTCCGGGAGCCCGTGACAGATTTTGTTGACCAATAGAACAAAAGTGAAGTATGCACGCATAGAACCACGGTAAGAAGCCATGCTCACAATTCACTACGTCAGCTGACGGTCTTTCCACCCACATACAGCCAGCTGACTTTGGTTTTTGCATAACATAAGGTGTTAACTATCATATAAACAAATTTCAGCTTCGGTGGTATTACCTTTCTAAAATTTATTCTGCAAAACGTGTGTTATATGCGTGCAGTTTAAATCGTAATCTATAGACTGTTTATCACGCATTTTATTTATTGAGCGGAATTTTTCAGATTTAAACTTTATTTTATTGACTGCACTCAAAGGGCTTTATAGTAAACATACAAATTAAATGAACACAAAATTAAAAACCCATTTTATTATTAAAATTTGAAAAAATTGCGTAGGCAAGACAAAATAATAAGGCTTAAAATCAAGTTTTAGTGGAGCCTAGGTAGCATTTTATTCCAGAACCCGGAGAACCTGCTCCGATTTGGATGATTTTTTTTTTAATTTAGGAAATAAAATTTTAAAAAAGTTTAGAATTCAAAAATTGACGCTCTCAGCTCAAAATTTTTTAAATTTCAAAAGCCAACACTTTTAAAAAAAAAAAAGTTATTCTTTAATATTATTTGTAAAAATATATAAATTAAGTACAAAACAATTGAAATGTTTATAAAATATGTTTTTATTTAATATACATTTCAAAACTTAGTACAGTAAAACCAGCTTATATTCACGGGGAGATGATAGATTTTTTTTTATTTGCAATTAAAATAATAAATAATTAATAATTAAAATAATAAATAGACTGTTTTAAGTGATTCTGGTAGTTGATATTTGAAATTGGTAGTTCTAAATCACGTTTCTGGTAGTTGTTATTTAACACTGCCCTTTTTTCGACCAGTTCCACACAAAGTACTTCTACGAATGTCAAATTTAAATCATAGTGTAGGATCGAATATTTGCTGCCTATTTTAATTTCGAATGATTTATTAGACTTTTAGGATTATCTAAGAAAGTACAGAAAACAAATAGTGAAAAACCTTTTTTTTTAAATTTTCTAACAAGAATATTTTAAAAACCGGAGCAGATGGCAAAAAACGGATGATGGATTTGAGTTCAGCATAAAATAATGCGCCTTAAATGACTCTTATTGGCTCGTTTTCAAACCCTTGTAGAGCTGTGTAGTCGAATACAGCTTGAAATTTAAACGTTTTTTCGAGTATTTTTTGTAATTGTACAGAAAACAACTTTTAATCTGATTTTAAACGAATACACCTATTACCCGCACAGAATTTATATGGGCATTCGGTTTTGTTGGTTCAACGACTTGACCTGCAATTTCAATTGAAAGTAGAAAAGAAACATTACATTTTTTAGCGACTTATTTATGATTCTTGAACAACTTTTTTCAATTAATCAAATGCGTCAAAAAATCGTTAAGCAAGCAAAAAACAAATCTCAGCATCAGCCTTTAGACAAAAAGTGAGGAATTTTTACAAAAAGATCAAATTTTAATTACAAAAAAAAAATTGAGTTTGGCATCACGCGTTCTGCGGAAAAAACTCGTATTCAATCGCTCTTTCAAAAATAAAATATTTTACTGCAAAGTGTTTCAGCTAGCGCGGTGAAATTACCCTTGGTAAGAACAACAAAATTAAGAAAGTGCTGATAAAAGAGCCAACCGATAAAAGGGCTACGTATAGGAAACTACAATTTAAATCGAAACAAAAATGTTTTGTGTAATTTTGTTCAATAATGATTTATTGGTAGTTCTGATTTTTTCTTAAAACATTCCCTGATACATACCTAATAATTTAATTTAAAAAATAATGTTATGTGTAATAAGAATATCGGATATTTTTTGTGTCAGATATAAAAAATTTGTGTGGTGGTTATACAAACAAGTGGCTTTTGCTCTGGGACATTTTTCAAAATTATATTTTCAGATTCTGCAGCCGTTTTAAGGGAAACAAACTCATTTTTTTAAAATCAAACAAATGTTCAAGATATTTCCTTCAGTAAGTAGTTAGACCAACTTAAAATTATTTGTTTTGTCTCTATAAGGATGCTTATAATAAAGTAGCACAGGTAACTGTTCTTTAAAATGTCATAAAACGCATTTTTAATGGAACAATTTCTGAAAATACTCGAAAAATCTTTTAATTTTCAAGCTGTCTCTGTCTTCGACTACACAGCTCTACATGGGTTTGAAAACGAGCAGGTAATAGTCGTTTTTGGGGCATTATTACTGAATCTGTCATCTGTTTTTTTCTATCTGCTCCAGTTTTGGGATATTCCAATCTGAAATTGGAGTTATACCGTTTTTCCCTTTTTTGGGGTTATATAAAACTTCAAAGTGCTTGGTTTAAAAAAAAATTGCATCGATTTCTGAAATTACTTATCTTTTTTGGTCATTGAGAATCGTGCAGGCCGTCGTTAGTTATAAGAAAATTGTCAAAAATCGATAAATTGTTGATTAGGTTTTAAATAAATTGCCTTCTAAAATGCTAAATTTCAATATTTCAACTATCAATCAGTAATTATTGACAATCGCAATTGTACAGTTTATCTTGAAATTAAGTTTTAATTTTCAAATATCCCTTTTAGTTTTCGATTTATCTAACAAAATAGTTCCAAAAATAGTGAAAAACCTTTTTTTTTAATTTTCTAACAAGAATATTTTAAAAACCGGAGCAGATGGCAAAAAACGGATGATGGATTTGAGTTCAGCATAAAATAATGCCCTTTAAATGACTCTTATTGGATATTGGCTCGTTTTCAAACCCTTGTAGAGCTGTGTATCCAAATACAGCTTGAAAATTAAACGATTTTTCAAGTATTTTCAGTAATTGTTCTTTTAAAAATGCGTTTTATGACATTTTAAAGAACAGTTACCTGTGATACTTTATTATAAGCATCCTTATAGGGACAAAACAAATCATTTTAAGTTGGTGTAACTACTTACTGAAGGAAATATCTTGAACATTTGTTTGATTAAAAAAAAAAATGAGTTTGTTTTCCTTAAAACGGCTGCAGAATCTGAAAATATAATTTTTAAAAATGTCCCAGAACAAAAGTCACTTGTTTGTATATCCTCTACAAGATCCACCATACCAATTTTAAATATATGAAAAAAAAATTATCCAATATTCTTATTATACATAACATTATTTTTTAATTTAAATTATTAGGTATGTATGTATGTATGTGTGTATTATTAATTATTTTGAATTGAATAAAAGAAACTGTGCATATAACCGGGTTTTACTTTAAATGGGTTTGAACTTTTATATTAAATATTGTATATACAATTTATTTTAAATTTAATTATTACTGTTTATTATTTTAATTGCAAATAAAAAAAATCTATCATCTCCCCGTGAATATAAGCTGGATTTACTTTACCTGAGCGTCGAACTTGTCGAGTTGTAGAAGCTTAGTAGGGCCAATGAGTCTCGAGTGAAGTGCTCTAGATGAGTCCCGAAACCAAAGGGCGCTTTCCTTTCCCCTACCTCTCCCTTCTTTGTTTCCCAACCCTTCCCCTTCCTTCTTCGTTCCATCCTTCCTTACCCAACAAACCCAATTATATATTCCTTGGGCCAGATCAAGGTGTTATACGTGATCAGCCTGGCTGGGGGACCAGTTTAAAATACTAGCTCAATCGCTAACGGAGTATCCGGATACCTGGCGACCTCCGGATTAACTAGCCTTATCTGCATATACGGATCTCTGTGCAGATGGACCACCCTTTCTCCGATACTTGTGGGAATCAAATGAATTCTTTTTCTGAGGTTGTTGGTAGTCAGCCCGGTTCTTCTTTAAGATCGGCCGGTAGTGCGACTGAAAATCGTCTGCCGTTCCTCCCTCCTATCTGTCAGTGACGTGACCATGTCAACACATGGTCAAGCCGCTGACAGTAAAAACAGCGAGAGTAGGAAAGAAATATCTAAATTCAGTGGTGGAGGGATCGTGAAGCATGGCCCCTGTACCACTACAGAGAGTAAACCTCTCTCAACTTCGAAGTCAAAGTTCAGCGGTGGCGGGATCGTGAAACATGGCCCCGCACCCGCTAAGAGGAGAAATCCTCCCCAAACGTCGAAGTCGGTTTTCGGTGGTGGGAGGATTGTGAAGCATTACCCTTCCACCACTAATGTGAGTAAACCTCTCAAACAGAATCCAAGTGGGGGCAGGCAAAAACATTCACCTTCTGCGACCTTTTATAGGGACAAGCGGAATGCTGAGAGGATTCTGAAGATCTTTGGCAATGCACCCAAGGGCGGAGGAAACTCTCAGCACGAAGCAAAGGTTAAGTGGGCTAGAAGCTTTATGGCAAAGAACAACTTGCAGGTCAGCTGCGACTCCACGTCAAAGCGACAAAGGTCTGTGCAGGGTGTAACTCCAGAACCAAAACGCAGCAAAGTGCTCAACATCAGCTCTGCCCTAAACCCCTTAATCCCCATAGTGGAGGCAAATCCTTCAGCGATGTGCTGCAAGGTAAAATAGTGGTTGCGGTCATCGATAGGAGCGATATGGATGGCACGATTCCCAGCACTTGGATCCCAGCTGAACCCTCTTGTATGGATGAAATACTCCAGATGAACCAGCTTTCCAATCCATCCCTTCCTACTTACAACTGGAAAATCGCGAAACTAGAGGAGAAAAGGAGTCTTTATAGAGGTGCAATTATTGTAACCAATAAAGAGTCTCTTGCTCCTCTGGCGCAGACAAAAGCTGTGATTAGGTATGTGTTTGAGACCATTACACCCCCATGATGACGAAGTTGTGGTCCAGAATCCCGAGGCATTGATAACCTTCCCATCTTTGGAAGACAATGCTTCCGGGACTTCTGGATGTAGATGAGCTTTTAAACTCGTCTTTTGATCCGGAAGATATCGACGTTACAGTAATGGAGGCTGGTCTGCCTGATTGTAGCCATAATGCTGCAGTTAGTTCAGATTAATCTCCAACACTCCATCAAGGCTTTGGCCTCCCTCCTTCTTCGACTGTCCAGCAACGGGGAAGATATCGCCCTGATCCAAGAACCTTGTATTGCCAAATCCATTGTTCGGGGACTCAGAACTCCTAGTTACCATGTACTGTATGTGTCGGATATAGGTGAACCTAGATCTTGCATATTAGTAAAACGTGGCGTTAATGTATTTTTACTACCTAATTACAGCGATCGGGATATTACGGCTACAAGACTGGAAACAGCCAAAGGCACATTTTGGCTGACGTCGGCATATCTCGGCCATGACCACCTTGGCCCGCTCCCAGGCAAAACACTGGAGAAACTTATCGCTGATGCTGAAAGGCTGAAGATCAGCCTCATTATTGGGAGTGATGTAAACGCACATCATACAGTATGGGGGAGTACCGATATAAACGATAGAGGTGAGTCTCTTTTCGATTTTATTCTAAGTATTAACCTTATTGTAAGTAACGTCGGCAACGAACCTTCATTCGTTACCAGAAACCAACAGGAAGTGTTGGACATAACTCTTGTCTCAGACAACATCCATCAATCAATAACAAATTGGAAAGTGACTAAAGATCACTCTTTCTCTGATCACAGATATATTCAATTCAATTTGAATGATGAATCTCCATCCCAACCGGTTTTTCGTAATCATCGTAAGACTGACTGGTCCAAATATAACGAAACACTGAAAAGATTAGTTAAACCTGAACTCTAAAGTGGTCCATCTAACACTGACGATCTTGACAGCAAAGTCAAAGATCTAACCTCTGCCTTTAACAAATCATTGTCTCTGTCCTGTCCCCTTATTCAACTTAGGGGTAAAAAGAAGCCACATTGGTGGAACTCCGGGCTAAATCCGCTTAGGAAAGACTGTGGAAAACTTTTTAATCGAGCCAAATGCACTAGAGAAGTGTCGGACTGGGATTCATATAAAGAATCCCAGAAGAAATATAAAAAAGAAGTGAGGATGTCTAAACGATTCTCTTGGAGAAATTTCTGTGGTAATAAAGAAGAAACCTCCGAAGCATCTAGATGGAGGAAAATCCTCTCAACAAATTCAGTGATGCCAAGCTGTCTGAAGTTTGCAGATGGCTCCTGGAACAACTCATGCAAAGAATCGCTTAACCTGCTACTAGATACTCACTTCCAGGTAGCTCACAAATAGAAAATACCACAATCCTGCATAGTATTAACGGTAATATAACTTTTCCACAAGGTTTGATAACAAGAGAAAAATTGCAATGGGCGCTCAACAGCTTCAAACCATACAAGGCTTCAGGGCCAGACGGCATCATACCTGCTGAACTCCAAAAGAATGAAAATGTTATTTTGCCGATTTTGGAAGTCATATTTAATGGCTGCCTGAATCTGGTCCACATTCCGCGGTTATGGAGGGAAGTCAAAGTTGTTTTCATACCAAAAGCTGGTAAATGCTCTCATGTAAACAAAAAAGATCTCGGACCTATAAGCCTATCATCATTCCTTCTAAAAACTTTTGAACGACTGATTGATATCCACATAAGATCAAGCATTGAAACGAGATTTCTATCTAAGGCTAAACATGCTTACTGCAAAGGTCGGTGGAAACGGCTCTCCACACGTTAGTACGTACCATCGAATATTCCCTCCATCATAAAGAATACACATTGGTTGCTTTCTTAGATATAGAAGGTGCTTTTAACAATGTCGACACATCTCCAATCACATCTGCGCTGTCATATCTGAAGGTGGACGGTTCACTTGGTGAACTGATAAATCAAATGCTTACTAGCAGGATTATCAACTCGAAACTCGTTGGCTTTTCTTCGAGAAGAGCGGACAGTAGAGGTACCCTTACAGAATGCTATACAAAATGCTTTAAACAAGCTAACAAACTGGACAGAGCGGTGCGGATTGGGTGTTAACCCTCACAAAACCGAACTTGTCTTATTTTCCAGAAAATATAAAATTCTCAATATAGATCCTCCCACCATTAAAGGTATTCCATTAACATTTCCTGACGAAGCAAAATATCTAGGTCTTATTTTAGATAAAAAGTTAAGCTGGAAACCTAATACACAAGAAAGAGTCAAAAAGGCCACAATGGCCCTTTTCTTCTGTAAAAAAGCCATTGGGAATAAATGGTGTCTCCAACCACGCATTGCTCACTGGCTATACATATCGGTTATCAGACCAATTCTCACATATGGGGTGGCAGTATGGTGAACTGATCTGGATAAAGCGATTAACCGCGATAAACTTAGTAAAGTCCAAAGATCAGCTTCTATGTGCATAAGTGGGGCACTTCGCTCTACTCCCTCCGCTGCACTGGATACTCTTCTCTATCTGACACCCCTCGATATATTCAGTAAACAAACGGCAGCAAGTACGGCAATCCGTCTTAAAGCCTCTTCTAGTGGATCAATAATGAAATAGGCCACTCAGCTATTCTGAACTCATACGGTTCACTTCCAAGTATCATCGAATGCACCATCCCACAATTCCGTTTCGACAAAAACTTTTAAGTTACAATACCTTCCAGATCCACATGGGAGGATGTGACATTCTTGGAAGACGAGTCGATTCATTTTTATACGGACGGTTCCAAAACCGAAGATGGGGTGGGTGGAGGTGTGAATTTAGACAGACTAAATTTAAGTCTCTCATTCCGTCTTCCTGACTATTGTAGCGTGTTCCAGGCAGAACTTATGGCGATAAAGGAAGTTTTGTCTTGGCTGGTGATATCGACTTCTGATATGCGTACCTTCTCAGATAGCCAAGCTGCTTTGAAATCTCTGGACTCTGTCTCTACTAACTCTAAAACAGCCTCAAACTGTCGCTTATCTCTTATAGAGATGGTACAGCAGTTCAATATTCACCTTTGTTGGGTGCCGGGCCATGTGGACATTCTAGTTAATTGTAAGGCTGACGAACTAGCCAAAAGTGGAACAACACTACCTATTCTACCAGACAAGGTAGATATCGGTATACCTATCGCTACTTGCAAACTAAGGCTGAAGCAAGATGCTATATGAAGAACAAACCTTGGGTGGAACAACATCACCACTTGTCTGACGACTAAACAGATATGGCCAATGCTGGACCTGAAGCGCTCTAAGTACTTGTTATCTTTGAACAGATTGCATATCAGCTCTATAATTGGTGTCATTACCGGATACTGCCTCATAGGTAATCACGCTACGCGGCTGGGAGTTTTTGCAAATGATTTGTGCAGAAGCTGCTTGGATGAAGAGGAGGAAGACTCTATTCCTCATTTTCTATTCCTCATGGTCTAAGTGTGTCAGCTTTTTCTTGGCAGCCATTTTAACCTAACCTAACCTACTGTACTAAGTTTTGAAATGTATATGTATATATGTAATACAAAATAAAAAAATATTTTATTAACATTTTAATTGTTTTGTACTTAATTTATATATTTTTACAAGTAATATTAAAAAAAAAACTATTTTTTTTAAAGTGTTGGTTTTTTGAAATTTAAAAAATTTTGAGCTGAGAGCGTCAATTTTTGAATTCTAAACTTTTTTTAAAATTTTATTTCCTAAATTAAAAAAAAAAAAAATCTAATAAAGCTAAAATTTTGGTTATATGATAGGTAACACATTATGTTATGCAACTGACGATCTTTCCACCCGCATACAGCCAGCTGACTTTTGTTTTTGCATAATATAAGGTGTTAACTATCATATAACAAATTTCAGCTTTGGTGGAGTCGCAACCCAACTTTTTTCTTTACATCTTTGGGAGGGTGCTGTAGCCACACCCACCCGTGCTCAGCGAGCTGACATTCACTAGGCTTCATTATGACATCAAATTAACCATATCCCAACAAAATTATCTTTGGTGGAGTAACTGACTAAAATATGTCACGGGCTCCCGGGCTATAAAGATCTAAGTCTGAGAGGCAATCGGTAAACAGAATTTCTTTGTCGGATGTGAGATTTAGGGCTAAGTGGTAAGATTCTTCATCGGAGAGGTCCCATTGAAGATTGGTAGATTTGAAGTCGCCAACAATTATGACGGAGGTTCAGCAACATCAAAAATGAAATCGACAGCTAGCTGATAGCATTGAATAGGTGAGAAGGTCGGATATAACAGCAAATGGTGAAGAGTGAGGTTTTTGAAATATGTGATTTGACACAAACAAACTCAAAAGAGGTAGAAAGGGAGGTTTTAAATAATGTTCAATCATAACCATTATGAATTGCCAGTAAGACACCACGGCCACAAGTCTCAGTATAGTTCGAGGAACCATATTTCCATATGTTCCGGTGAACTTTTTAGAAATGAACACGTTTTAGATTTATGTAGATCTAAGAAAGAAATTATCAAAACCCATTTTTTTTTCTTTTATGCATTTTCTTAATTGAAACTTAATATTCTTATAAACAACACCAAAGTAATCCTGGCGATAATTCAGCTCAAGGCTCAAGTCATTTATGTTTTGCTTACGAAAACTTGTTAGCAAAGCAAATATTTTAATCTTTAATTTGACAGGGAACATTCGGTAAATCCCTCAGGCAATGCAGCCCTTCCTTCATGTAATGCTGCTTTCGGAAATGTTAATCCCTAAATAATATAGGAGGTATATTTTTAGCTCCATGAACAAACATTAAACGCTCTGGTTGATTTAAATTCCATTTTAGGAAAAAACAATGCAAATGAGAATTTATATATGACGAAATCGATTTCCTCGGGGTATCGTATAAGGAACTTTATAAAAAAAAATCGGTATTTTGCTTCCATTTCTTGTTCATTTTAGGTCATACGAACATTCACATTCTCTGTAAAAAAAATAATTGTGAGGTCGAATGTCTGAGGGTTTGGTAATTTTATTGATGCGTTTTGAAGAATTTGCTGGCAGTTGGCACTTAAAATTATTATGAGGAGATTAAGAAGACATACAAAATAAAACCGTTGCTAATTTAAATTGCTCGTTTATTCTCTTTTACCTTCACTTGTACCTATATTTAATTGGTATTGTTCATTGTGATATTCTATACAAAATTGTTCAATTCTACAATATCTTAAAAGTTTTTCTTCATAAAATCAATCAAATTTGGAAATTTTGAAATGGAAATATCATATACTTATGTATAATATATTTGTCTTTTAATTAGATTTTATTTTTAAGTAGCTGAAACAAAACCATCCATTCAGCAGTGGCGGATCCATCAGGATGGGTTCTAAAAAGGATACCTTACCCCTCTCCCCCCACAGCTGAGCTGATTTCTAATATTAATAGCATTATAGAAAGCAATACCTACGTACATTAAAACGAGAGGTGTCGTCGGCGTGCGTCGTACCATGTTTCAAAAATATTTTAAGATTTGAAAGATGAAATAAGTTAAAGTTTTCAAATCCTGCTAATGCTAAAATAATAGAAATAAAATAAATCGCGCGAGCTTCCTCGTATTATTTTTTAGTAGGTTTAAGTACTAACAAAGTTTGATCAAAATCGTTAGACCCGTTTTTGATAAATTTTAAAAATTAAATACTGTTATCTGCTGCATTTCAGAAATGCAATTTAAAGTTTTTTTTGTCACATTAAAAAATTCTTTTCGTTCTTAATAAAAAACACATCTCGAAAGATGTGGACATGAAATTTTTTTTTTTTTTTTGTTTACTATAAGATGGTATACTATGTTTTATAAACCTGCTCCTTGTCGCGGTGAGGAGGCTTACGTTTGAATCCTCAGCTGATCAGTTGTAGGCTTACTATCTTTAGTCCTCAGCTGTTCAACTGTAGATTTTGACAAACTAAGAAACCCTAATCTATGACAACTATGACAGATACAACAAAAACGAAAGAAAATTTAGCTGGGATATACGCTTCAGTGTCGGTAGAAGTCACGGCCAGTGTCGCCAGTGACAAACAACTTACAAACATTAGACAACTAGGACAATACAGTGACAATGACGAACGAGGAAGAGGACCTACTCCTCAACACTTTTGCCAATCTCGGAGTTGGAACAGTTGACAGTGATGGTGAGAGCATCATTGACTGCTGTTCCGTCCCCAGCTCTAATCTCTCCGGACTGTCAACCTCTTCCAGGAGGAGTAAAATTTCCCCCAATGAAGAATGGGCCTCCTGCCCATACATCGGCGGAGGCTACTCCTGTAGAAAACACTAGCGTGAGTGAATTGATGAGACCGCCTACTTCGCGTGTTAGTAAAATCCACACAATTAAAGGGACTATCTCCTCAACTACTCCAGCAAAGACCCTTACTGACCACCATGAACAACCTACCGGGTTATCGAAATCTCCTGTCAGACCCGCTTCTGCAGGCCGACGAACAAAAAGAAAAAAGCCAGACTTTCGAACATACTCCCACATGGCTACAAGAATTTGTAAGGAAAGCTGAAGCCCCTGGCCAAACGCTGACCTTAGACCCACAAATGCAGGTATTAACAGTAGTATTAGAGCTTGTATCGTAGCTAGAAAACAGATTAATCTCTTTCTTCTATCTGCATACAGTTGTTTAGACCAAACGACGTCCAAACTTGAACGAGCCGGGCTGCCGCCACTAGTTATAGCATCATGCTATATGCCGGGTGATGGGATAGAAGGACCACCGGCTGAGATGACAAAGCAACCATTGCACGTGCTGCACTGTAGAAATGGGACGCTGTTGGGTGTTGTGATGCCAACGCGCACCATTTCCACCAGTGGGGAAGCACTGATATCAACGATAGGGGTGAGTTACTTTTTGAATTTATTATAGAAAATAACATTTTGGTAGCGAATAGAGGGAATGAAACCTTTTTTGTCACCAAAACTCGAAAAGAGGTACTTGATGTAACTTTACTAAACAACTCAGATACCATATTCATAGACCAGTGGAAGGTATTAAAAGAGGAATCATTCTCTGACCATAAACTCATAGAATTCTTAATACCTGATACCCCAGATCCTCGCAAACCATTTAGAAATCTCAGACGAACCAACTGGGAAATTTTTAATAGGGAGGTAGAAACTGAAATACGAAAGCTAAATACTGATGCTTTGCAAGAACCCGAGATTATAGAGAAAGCTACTGATAGTTTCACTGAAATTCTCGGTAAAGCATTCGCAAAAGGATGTCCACTTAAACCAGGGGGACAGGGTAAAAAGAACCACCCTGGTGAACAGCTTAACTTGGCAACATCAGAAAAGAAACAAGAAGACTTTTCAATGTTGCTAAGTGCATAAGAACAGATAGTGACTGGGAAACTTACAAAACTAGTCAAAAGAAATTCAAGATGGAAACTCAAAGAGCCAAACGCAGCTCATGAAGAAACTTCTGCACTCAAATTGAGAATACCAACGAATCAGCTAGGCTCAGAAAAAATACTTGCTAAGGGACCAATTGTTCTAGGATCTCTTAAGGAACCCAATGGACATTGGACGGAATCGTGTAGCGAAACACTGGAACTCCTGGTAAACGCTCACTTTCCTGGTTGCACCTCTAACGGGAATAACAACCCAAAAGTAGAGCATTGCATAGAGAACACAATACCAACGGAGTTGATTACGGAAGAGAGGATAAAATGGGCTATTAACTCCTTTTCACCGTATAAATCACCAGGTTTGGATGGTGTCTTCCCCATGATGTTACAAAAATGTGAAGACCATGTAATCCCACACTTAAAAACATATTCATAAGTAGCCTTAAATTAGGATATGTGCCGAAGGCGTGAGCCCGGAAGTCATATTTCCAGCACAGCATGCTTATACAAAAGGCAAAAGTGTTGAGACAGCACTACACAGTGTCGTCAGTACAATTGTAAAAACGCTCAAAGACAAAGAATACACCCTTGCTGCCTTTCTTGACATTGAAGGAGCCTTCAACAATGTTCAAAACGAGGCGATGGAAGGAGCACTCGTGAATCTTTATATGAATAGCACCATCATCAGATGGATAATGTTCATGTTAAAAAACAGACAGATCAACTCAGAGTTAGGAGAAGTGAAGATCGAAGTATCTACATCTCTATCTATATCTCTGGACACTTGTGATGAACGCAGTTCTTGTGAGACTAAAGTATAGTGGAGTCAGAGTAATTGCATATGCAGACGACCTGTCATTACTAGCGACAGGCTATCTTATTTTAATTTTATTTTTTTAATAAAACTCAAGATAAAAAAGGAGCTTTTTCTAGCTTATACAAAAAACATTTTCAAAAACTTATTTAAATTTATCGTTATAAGGTTCTTCTACTTTTTTTTTAAAAAAGGTTAAGCAGACCTTCCTTCTTTTTGGAAGAAACACCTAAGTTAGTGTTTTCCAATGGTTTGAAATCAAGATAACTAATTGCTTCCATTGACCTCGTATTTTTCCTTATTGAGATTTTACTGAAAGTGTCATCAGAATACGATGTTTTGACAAAAATATCACCAGATGATGTTTTCTGAAACATCATTATTTTTATGTCTCCCAGTTTAATTTTCTGTTTGTTTTTTCATTGATAGTGTGATATATTGAAACTTTAGCCTATGTAAACTATTTGTTATATGTATGTATATACAAAAATATGATATTGTAATAGAATGGAATATATATATATATATATCTGTCAATGGCACACGTGCCCACACTTCCATAACCTTCTTCTAAAATTAGCATTGGCCTAGCACAGTCCAACTTCTAGTTCGCTTAACCATAATTTTATTCTTAAGCACTAATTGTTAATTATAAGTTCTAAGTAAATATTGGAAATAAACTTAATTGAACTAAAGTCGAATTGTTTAAGTACATTACAGTGGCGACGAGGTCTGACAAAGAACTAAACCACGTTTGCTTAAAATTCACAAAATTGAAGCGAGCACTTTAATCCATCGTGCGTAACAAAGAATTAAAATGTCAGTGGGAACGATACCTTCTTTCAATTTTGCGCAAAATGATTGGAAGTGTTTAAAACTAGACTGGAACAATTTTTCATAGCCAATGGCCTGGTAATTGAAAAAGATATGGAGGTAAAACGCGCCATACTCATCACAGCGTTAACCGAACCGTCATACAAGTTGCTAAAAAGCCCGGTTTCTCCTAAAAGTCCAGACAATACGGCTTATGGTGACCTCATGGCAGCACTAGACAAGCATTTTAAGAAAACCACATCAGGATTTGCAGAAAGACTCAAGTTTTACGAAGCTGTCAAGCAAAAAGACGAATCAGTGCAGTGCTGGGCGGCAAGAGTTCGTACATTGGCTGCAAATTGCGAGTTTGGAAACAATCTGGATGAAATGCTGCGAGACAGATTTATAATGGGTCTGGAGAAAAGCCCAGAAAAGGACAAATTATTTCAGGAAGACGTCTCAAAACTAACTCTAGAAAAAGCCATCGAAATTACACGAACGATCTTCTGCATCAAGCAACAATACCTAGTTGAAGCAGTGGCGGTGAAGCAGGAACACATTGAGGCAAGCGGGTCAGGACTGTATCGCATGACAGCTCGTCATCAACAAAATCACCGAAACTCAAATATAACACAAGCTCCACAAAGCAACTCAAGCAAAAGATGTTCCGTATGTGGATATACCAACCACACAGAAGCTCAGTGCCGATTTCCGAACTACAAATGCAGGTTATGCAAACAACGTGGACATTTAAAGAAGATGTGCAGTAAGCGGGAACAACGGTCATCATATTCAGGAAACAAAAATAATTCTAACAATAGTAGTAGTATAAAATATATGTGCGAAACCGATATGTCTTTTTCCATTTCAGGAGCGAGAAAAACGCAAGTAGCTGCTTCCAACCAATTTTTGCCAAGGTCACCTTGAACAACATCCCTTTAGAGATGGAGATCGATAGCGGAGCTTCCATATCAGCAGTGTCATTGGAATTTTATAAGAAACATTTTTCTGATTGTCCATTAAAAGAAACGAGGCTTCTCATAAAATATTACAACGGCAGCCACATGTCACCAACTGGGGTATGTAAATTAAATGTATTTTATAATGAAAAGTGTCGACTGCTGGATATATACGTTATCGAGAATGGAGGCCCTCCATTACTTGGCAGAGATTGGATGAGCGTTTTCAATGTAGGTTAACAAGAAATAAAATTTTTAAATGGTAAAGATCGCGACATCGGTAATGTGTTAGAAAGGTACGCTGAAGTATTTGACGGCACTTTAGGGACTTTCAATAAAACGGTCGTTTCACTAAAATTAAAGCCAGGTGCTGTCCCAAAATTTTGCAAGCCAAGGCAAGTACCCTTGCCCATGAAAGAAAAGGTTAACGCGGAGATATCAAAATTAGTTAAAATAGGTGTTTTGGTTCCTATCACTTATAGCAACTGGGCCACGCCGGTAGTACCTGTGTTAAAGAAATCGGGAGATATAAGGCTTTGTGAGGACTATAAAATTACGTTAAACCCACAACTCGAAGTAACACAATATCCGTTGCCCAGAATAGAAGAGTTATTCGCGAAGCTAGAGGGTGGCCAGGAGTTTACGAAGCTAGACTTATCTATGGCCTACCAACAATTATTACTAGACGAAAAATGTCAAGAGTACACGACAATATCAACGGAACAAGGTCTTTTAAATACACGAGATTAGTTTACGGGATCGCGTCTTCGGCTGCCGAATTTCAAAGAGCCATTGAGAATCTTTTTATAGGAATGGACGGCGTCATTATTTTTATAGATGATTTACTCATAACAGCTAGAACAAAGGATCTTCATCTCATGCGTTTAGCGAAGGTGTTGTCAATTTTGAAAGACGCTGGTTTGAAACTCGCGAAATCGAAATGTGAATTTTTTGCGAAATCGGTGAACTATCTTGGGCACACAATCGATCGTGACGGTCTGCATACATGTCCGCAAAAAATAGAAGCAATTAAAAATGCAAAAGAGCCAAATAACATTAAGGAACTCCAATCGTTCTTAGGGCTTTTTAATTATTACAGAAAGTTTTTTCCTAATGTGGCGACGATCTGTTCGCCGCTCTATGATCTGTTAAAGAAAGACAGTGTGTATAAGTGGGAAACGAAAGAAAAAGAAGCTTTTGAAAATATTAAGAGCTTGCTTTCGTCAAATCAAATTCTGGCACATTACGATCCAGTTGTGCCGATAAAAGTAACTGTCGATGCTAGTCCAGTAGGATTAGGTGGGGTACTGTCCCATGTCTATGCGAACAGTACTGAACGACCAATTTGTTTCGTCTCTCGGAAGCTCACCGATAGCGAGAGAAAATATTCGCAAATCGAAAGAGAGGCACTAGGAATTGTTTTTGCAATCAAAAAATTCCACCACTATATCTTCGGTCGTAAATTCATTCTCTTAACAGATAACAAGCCTCTGGTATCCATTTTTGTACCAAAGAAGGGCATCCCAACAATGACGGCAAACCGGTTACAGAGGTACGCATTGTTATTATCAGGTTATAGCTTCGACATCGAGTATGTCAATACAAACCATAACATCGCCGATTATCTGTCTCCAGCTAGTTCATTGTTGGGAAGAGTCAGATACAGAACAAGCCAGCGACGTGCATTTTAATTATCTGTGCCAAACAAATGATTTTCCTCTTGACTTCAAGAGCATGGTTAATGAAGTAAGCAAAGATGAGGAATTACAAGAAGTCAAGTGTCATATTTTAAAAGGATGGCCAGCAAAGTGCCCAAAGAAATTACGTCCGTATTTTATAAAAAAGAATGAATTATTGATAGAGTCAGAGTGTATTTGTTGGGGCTACAGAATGGTAATCCCCCGCTCATTGCAAAATGCAGTACTAAGAGAAATTCATAGCTCTCATCTAGGTGTAATAAAAATGAAAAGTTTAGCACGCTCCTACTGCTGGTGGCCTTCTCTTAACGAGGATATTGAAAAAATAGCAAAATCTTGTGAGCAATGTCTTCCTTTCAAAGCTACTCCACAAAAATGTAATCTCGTTAACTGGGATTGGCCAGCTGAGCCATGGTCACGGATTCATGTTGATTTTATGGGACCAATTTCTAATAGGCAATTTTTAATTATCGTGGACGCGCATAGTAAATGGGTTGAATGTTTCGATATGGGAAATAATATAACCAGCAGTCGAACAATTGACGCACTAGCAATGGTATTTGCTCGTTTTGGCTTACCATCGGAACTCGTGAGCGATAATGGTACTTCATTTGTGTCGCAAGAATTTAAACACTTTTTAAAAACAAACGGCATAGTCCACAAAACATCTCCAGTTGGGAATCCTGCCACGAATGGACAAGCCGAAAATAGTGTTAAGACGGTAAAACTCGCGTTAAAAAGAGCATTAAGCGGTAAAAATATAAATTCAAATCTTAGTATCTGTCTAGCTAAATTTCTTCTCGACTATCGTAACTCTATTCATTGTACAACTGGAGCGTCACCGGCCCAGTTAATGATATGAAGAGATCTGAAAACAAAATTGGATATTGTAAATCCTTTTAAAAAAAAGTCGAAAGTTTTGATAAAAGATGTTAAATCGAATATAGCTAACAAGCAACATAATCAAAAAACAAATATCAAAGGAAAGGCAAAAAGAATTTTCAACGTTAACGATCTAGTTTTAGCAAAAGACTATGCGGTGGCGGGAAAGGTGTCTTGGCAGAAAGCGGTTGTGCAGAAAGTTTTAGGTAAACAATATTACGTAGTTAAACCATGTGAAAAACCTACTTTGTTATGGAAAAGACATGTAAATCAATTACTTAAAAGAGATGTCATAGATTCTAACGAAATGTACGGGGAATATGTTCCATTTCAAATCACTGATACCGCCCACAAGATTAATATCAACTCAGTCAAAGAAAATAATGTGCAAGAAAAAGCACCAACAAATCAATTATTAAGCACAAGGCGGAAATCGGGCATGGAATTGGATCTGAAATTGAACGTAGTCCTCAAGTTAGACAAAAAATTAAGCGTAATCCTATTCCTCTTAAAAAGCACAATTTGCGTAGCGTAATTAAGAATCTCAATGAGGTAAACAATATAAAATAGATTGTTTATAAATAATTTATTAGATATAACAACAGAAACACATGAATAAGTATTATTATTGAATTATAATTGAACACAAGCGAACTAGGGGGGATATTGTGATATATTGAAACTTTATCCTATCTAAACTATTTGTTATATGTATGTATATACAAAAATATGATATTGTAATAGAATGGAATATGTATATATATATATATCTGTCAATTGCACACGTGCCCACACTTCCATAACCTTCTTCTAAAATTAGCATTGGCCTAGCACAGTCCAACTTCTAGTTCGCTTAACCATAATTTTATTCTTAAGCACTAATTGTTAATTATAAGTTCTAAGTAAATATTGGAAATAAACTTAATTGAACTAAAGTCGAATTGTTTAAGTACATTACAGATAGAATAACTCGATCCGATGTTTTCGCATAGGTTCTTGATGTCGAAAAATTATGTATTATCCATTTCATGGACTTTATATGGACGTCCTGTCTTTTTGGCAGTTCGAATAAGGATAGCGAATTGTTCTGGAACATAAATTAGAGCCGATTTTAATGATCTTCTTACGTTGCGCTCTATTACGGAATGAGCGGAATATCCTTCGTTCTGTGAGTTGCCTTTAATGAAAAATGTATGCGTAACACTCCTAAGGTTATTTAGAACGAATAGATGTGAACGACTTAGATTGTAGTTTCTATTCTTTTTAATTGTTAAAGAAAACTGATACTTTTGCGCTTCTTAGACAAAAAAAAAAAAAAAAGAAAAAAAAAAAATAATCTTATAAGAAAAATTGGCATAATTGGAAGAAAAACCATTTGAGTTTATATAAACTCATTTAATATTCTGACATAAAAAAGAAATGTCAGTAGCCTGATAAAATGTAATTATTTTTAATCTTATTGTCATAAGACAAAAGTGTCAGTTTTCTAGATATTTAGTTTAAAGAATCTCACAATTTTTTTGGAAAAATGTAATAATCAAAAAAATGTCGAAATGACGAAAAAATCTTACCAGATTGCTATTATTTGGCATTTTCTTAGTTGTGTCGTTCTGTTGGAACACACAAAACCGATCCAATGGACGATAACAGTGAAACTAAAAAAATGCCATTAATGCATAAAAAATGACAGGGATGTTTGTGAAAATTGACAGCGACACTTTTTCACAACGCGGAAACTATACCTACTCTGTCCAATGAATATGTGCAGTACAGGGAAGATAGTACGTTTGGATCTCATTCTAACTGCAAAGGAATTCCATTTAGTTGTGCGAAAGAAATAATTGTCAAGGTTTCCGGACTGCATACTATAAAAATGCAAAAAGCTCAGAAGGGCTGCCATCTATACTTTATTATTTAGTTTAAAACAAGGAAATTTATTTTACAAAAATCATTAATTGAATTCTTAAAATTCAAACGCCAAAATCTAGAAACACAAATTATTATATCTCGTATATGAAAATTACGAAATTCAAAATCTTAAATGTGAACATTTGGAAAATCTCGCACACTTGTCTAACACCTTCTGTCTTGTTCTTTAAATGGGCGTAGAATTTATTTGTTGCCGCAACTATTTCTTTAATCCTTTGCAATTGAACAACTTGAAGCCAGCCATTTTAATTATGTAAGTTACATTAATATTCACGGTTTATATAGCAACATATATGTATGTGCATAGGTTCAAAAGTTAAAGCACAAACATAGTTTATCTAACACAGCAAAAAACAGTTTATCTTACACAGCGACTGAAGTAATACATAAGTTTGAGTGTGAGAAATCAACACGATTATAAGTAAACGCATTACATTAATACCTTACATCAATACAAATTATGTGCCAAACCGCACGCGCCCGAAAATCCACTTAAATAAACCCTTTTTTCTAATTTCAATTAGCCAAATACTTTTTTAATGGCTTTTAGTTTTCTTCCAAACTAGCAAGAAAAAACCAAATCTATGACACAAAAAAAAGCAAACGGTAACAATTTTGTCTTCAAGTATCCTTAAAAGCGTAGAAAAAGCTTCCATCCTGAAAGCTCCCTTATAAAATCCAAAGAAAAATATGTATTTGTAAGCTTTACAACGGCTCGAGCCGTTCGAAAGGCATGTCATAGTGCGCTTGATAATACGAGAAAATTTACACACAGACTGGTTATTTAGGGGGATTTGAGATATTTTTATATGCAGCAGGCACCCTTTGGAGAAGGAAAGCTCTCCCATAAGGCCTGTACTGCAAATATTCATTGGACAGAGTATAGAAGGAGTAGGTTAATGCCGATTACACAGAAAAATTTAATAATAATTTTAACTACATGCCTGTAAGACCTCAGGTCTTTTAAATGCAATGCACGGCACTATACTCTGTTCAACAAAAATTGTCAGTACGGGGAAGAAAGGACGTTTGTATCTCTGTCTGGTCGCCTATTTAAAGTAAAAGCTCTCATAGGGTTTCCGTACTTTGCATTATATCTCACCTTAATTAATTCTGTTCTCAAAAGCTTGAAAACAGAAAGCTATTTTACACAAACAACTGAAAAAGCTCTTTTGTATTGCTTTCAATGGGTAATGTTACTCTGTCGGAATATATATTTTTTTTAACTCACACAGCCAGAGTAGAAACGATTATATGATCAGTGTGTTTTGGGTTTGGGCATGCAATGAGGAAGGTAATGGTGGAGTAAACGATATTTTGCAGGGCATTACAACAACAATTCCTGTACGTTGTACAGTGGTGTAGAATCTTTTTTATTGGCAGTTTTCTCAATTCAGTGTCGTAAAAGTATACACACGCGCCACTGTTTTGAAAAAAGCTCGCCCATAAGCCCTGTACTGACAATTTTTGTTGAAGAGAGTATAGTTACAAGGAATAGAAGGAAAGGAAAGATTTTGTTGGCACTATGGATTGAGAAATAGATGTTAATTATCTCATGAAATTCCGCGGGTGGCATCCAGTTGAAGTTGGGGAATATAGAAAAGAATGCTACCTAGACTAGGGATCGAACCCACACGTCCAGGTTAGCAGTCAAACACTATATCCACTGTGCCATTGCCACCCGCTATTTATCTTGAGAACGAATGTAGATATACACTTTGGATTGATTTTATTTTAAAGATAATAATATCATAACGTGATATCATAACGTGCTGAAAAGATTTCTAAGAAATTCAATTAACTGTTTTTTTTTTTACAACAGCTATTTAGAAGAGAGCTGTAAAATGCCATTCGTATCAATAACTCGAGAACAGAAAAGTATATCGAATCCGGATTAATTGTATTCTACACATAATTACGTTATAAGGAATTGGAAATGTACAAATACTTTTTTTTAAGCTAAGAAACAAATGAAAACAGTTCAAAAATATTCATCTCAAATACTTCAAGAACAAATAAAGATTCCCAACCCAGTGTATTTTTTTGTCTACACATAATAACGTAGTCAAGAACTGGTAATTTTTTTCAAAAATAAAATCAATGGACAGTTTTCTTGGAGCAAACAAAACAAAAAAAAATATTACTTAAAACTCTTAAAAAATATATTTCAACTCGAATATCTTTAGCACAAACAAAGATATCGACTTCAAATTTGTACCAAAAATATATGAAGGTACATAATATCAATCCTATCTATAGCTGCGTAATTTAAAGATTTTTAAAACTACCCTTTGAAAAGATTAAAATCAAAATGTTTCCAAAAGCGACTTTTTAAAATTGATTTAATTCGAAAATCTCGTACACTCAAAATCGTTTTAAATTACAAATTTGGCATCTGATACTTCATTTTTTCTTTTTATATTTTTGCAACCATCTATATATTTTTTTAAGAACACTGACTTTTTCTTTTTACTTGCGATATAAGTTGTATAGGACACGTTTTGGATTCGTAAAAAAGTCGAACTCAAGATAATTGAAATTTTATTTTTATTGTAGCTGAGATTATTTACATTTTTTCTAACTTAAAACTATATTGCACAATTTACAGAGATATGGTACAACTCTACCTTACTACTAAAAAAAATATAATATTTATTTCAATTATCACATAAATATAGCAATTAAAAATCGAAGGAAAAGCTACAAGAAAAAACCTTCTTTAAATTGTCAAATAATGTTATCCGATAAAGGAGAGAATGGAAGGCTGCAAAACACCAAAAAGTACTTATCTCAAATACGTGGTTTTTAATTTTATCATTAAAATGCTTGAAAGAAAAGAAAACATTATACAGATATACATTAAACAAAAATAACATGTTTTTATAACATCAGATGAAAACATAAATATGGAAATAAATAAATAATTAACAATTTAATTAATTAATAAAATGAAACAAAAAATAAATGAGTACTTATTCATACATACAACAGCAAAAATTAATAAATAAATACATAAACATATACAAACAAATATATGTATGTAGTGACAAATATATATGTATATTGCAGAAAAATAAATAAACAATTGAAAAATAAATAAATAAATAAAAATAAATAAATAATTAAATAAATAAATGAATAAATAAATAAATTAATTAATTAATGTATAAATAAAGAAATAAATAAATAAATAAATCAATAAATAAATTAATAAATAAATAAATATATATGTTTGAATAAATAAATAAATAATAATATAAAGCATTTAATCATTATTTGTGTTTTTTATATTTTTTTTTTGTATTTTTTATTTTTTGCTTACATATATCAAACAGCCAGATTTAAGATTAAGTAGTTTTCAGATGAGCTACAAGATAGATTATATCGTTCAAATAAATATTGTATTCGTAATGAAATTTGTTCGATGTTGGCCAATACGTGGAGATCTTCAGTAGAATAATGCCACGGCAGATTAAGCATCATTTTTAGTACTTTAGTTTGAGTTCTTTGTAATTTAAGTATATGGCTTTTAGCACATTTACCTCAAACAGGTGAGCCATATAACATTATGCTCTGAAAGAAGATTATAATTATTCCTTCTTCGTGACCTTTCTTAAAATGTTAAATTCTAAAGCCCACTTAGAATTTAACTTAATTAATTTATGTTTCAAATCACTAAAATTGAACCAGTTTATGTTTCAAACCATTTTTAAAATTGAATAATGATTGCAAGCTCTTTGTTGGTGCAGTTGGGTCGATTGTAGTGCGGTTATAATTAAAAAAAAAATAATATATTGTATATAGGTACCTCTAAAATGTAAATGTTAATACATATATTTTATATTTAAATTATTTATCGTACAACATAATTTTGTGTAAATAATTTTATTTATTTAAATTATTATTAGGTATTATTCTATATACAATATACATTACTTAATGTCCTGAAGTATTCCATCACAAGGCTTAATTTTCTAAAAGATGTTAATCTTAATATTAAGTTGTCTTTTTAACAATAAATACAAATTACAAATTGTCTCCTGTATATGAATACCAAAAGTTAATGTTTTGTCCAAATGTACTCCTAAATATTTAGTCCTGGACTTCCAATTTATTGAAAACCCATGATTTGAAGCATGTTACTAGGTAAAAGACAAGCTTTTCTTTTCCTTGTGAATAAGATAGCTTGTGTTTTAGCAGCATTAATTTTAATTTTCCAGTCGGTGAAATACGACTGCACTTTATTTAATGCAGATTGCAAGTTGGTTTAATGTTAAAGCTAACTGAATCTGATGAATACAAACATGTATCATCTGCAAAAATCGCCGATTTCAGTCTGTTAATCGCGGAAAATCATTGGTGTATATATTATATAAAAATGGACCAAGAACAGATCCTTGGGGTACACCCGCAACAATTTCATACAGATCTGAAAACGAATTATTTACTGAAACTCTAAATGTCCTTTCAGAAAAAACGAATAAATTACTTTTATTACGAAGAGCGGAAAATCAAGGACCAGAAGCTTATGTAGGAGCCCTTCGTGCCATACCGTATCAAATGCTTTCTTCACATCTAGTAAAACCATACTAGTACTTTTTCCTACTGTAAGATTACTCTTAATATCATTGGTTATGCGGTGTATCTGGTGCACTGTACTATGATTACTTCGAAAGCCAAATTGTTTTAGTGAAAGGATATTATGCGTATATTATGCGCTTCTCCAGACATTTGCTCAGAGAACTGAGCAAACTTATGGGTCTATAACTGCTAGGTATTGAAAGACTTTTCCCAGGTTTTTGAATAAGTATAATTTTGGCAGTTGTCCATTGTTTTTGGGAAGTAACCTCAAGGATCTGACTGTTCTTCTTTTTAATTACCTTAATCAGATTCTAGAATGGCTTACTGCCTTATCTAAATTTTGAAGCTTTGAATTCCACGATCTGATCCTTATATCTGCAGTACATGATTCAATTATGTTATTTAAAACTTTAATTTCTGTGAAATAATAATAATTTGGAGTTCTAATCCATAGTGACCTATATCCATTCCTTAGTTTTATAAGTTCGATAATGTTGGTGGCGGTGGGAAGTGGGCAGTGAATTTGAATTTCCCAAAGTAACTTTTTTTTTGGAACAGATTGTGCTACACATTCAAACGCTACAGTTGTAAGACTACCTTTATCAGCTTCATCAACTTGCTCGCAAGAGAACGCGAAAAAAGTGGGTTCGGCAATTCTGTCTGTCTGTACCTCAACCTGCAGCCTAAGCCACTGAAGCGATTTTCTGTAAACTTTAGACTTAAGGTTCTAAGGTGACCGCCTATAGGGGAAATTGAAAATAACGGTACCTGCCATACAACCAATATGAATGAATGAATAATTCATATAACCAATATACAGAAATTGATTTATTTCAAAAACGGTTCTAACGATAGGACTTTAATTAATATTTTGATAGTTATGAAAATTAAAACTGTTCAACCCTAAAAATAAATGGTTCGACGCTCAGTGCGAAAAAGCAAGAAAAAAAGCGTTCAAATTATTAAATAAATTTCGAAAAACAAGGAATCCCCAAATAAAACTAAGCTATTTGAGCGCTCAACAAAACTATAAGGCAGTTTGTACGAACAGCAAAATGTTATACTCCCAACAAATATACTTCAGAATAAACACGATCAGAGACAGCAAGGATTGGTGGCAATTAGTTAAGGAAATACGGAATCAAGAACGGCCAATGTGCCATCGATTATTGCTTTGGAGTTTAAAACTTACTATAAAGATCTTCTTAACCCAAGTCTAGCAAACGTCACCGTATTTAACGTACCTAATTTTGTAGAAGATCCGAATTTTAACAGATCGATTTCCGTTGATGAAATCAAGAATATGTGAATGAAGGTAAAGCTAAACAAAGCACCTGGGCAGGACAGGATACCTTATGAATTTATTATCAATGCGAACGACGAGTTTCTAGAGGAACTAGCAACCGCGTATAGCAGAATGATGGATGAATGCAGAATAGAGGAAGCTTTTACTAAATCCATAATATATCCGATTTTCAAAAAGGCTAACATTCAGGATCCAAGTAACTACAGAGGCATCTCATTTATGAATTACATAGGAAAAACCATTACGGGAGTACTGAATGAGAGGTTATACGATTGGGCTGAAAGAAATTACATTCTAACTGAATACCAGATGGATTTTAGAAAAAAATCTACAATAGATAATTTTTATAACTTGGCTTCGATCGTACACATAAGGCTAGCAGAAAAAAAGAAAGTATATGCTTTCTTCGTGGATCTAAGAGCTGCATTTGAAAAAAAATTCGGGACAACTGCTGATTTTTAAACTTAGGGAAATTTGAGTTTCATCAAAATTTGTTAATCTGTTGGAATGCTTATACTCGAACACGCAATCAGCTGTGTGGACACGAAAGGAGCTGTCTGATAACTTCAAGACACAGTTTACGCTCGACATCAACGATTTGCATGAGTACATAGAAGGAGGTCTCTATATAGAACATTTAAACATTATACTACTGCTGTATGCGGACGATAGGGTGATCTTAACAGATGCTATTGAAGTAATGAAACATAATGATAAACCGGTTTGAAGAGTATTGCGAAAAATGGAGCTTGGAAGTGAAGCTACTCAAATCAGAAATGATGGTGGGGGTAGGCTATCAAATCGTGGAAAGTGGGCTTTCAAAGGTAAAGAAATTTGTAAAGCGACTCAATATACCTACTTTACTTAGGTGTCCTCTTCACTCCAAAAATGAGCTTTATGAAACATGTAGATAACAAGAACAACGCGGGGCAGATAAGCATTAACGCAACATGGCATTGCTTTATAAGTAAAAGGAATACAGACCTGAGAGCGAAGTGGAAACTCTTTTTGGCGGTTTGCAGGTAGGGAGCCGGATAAACCGCTCCTTATAGGCCTGAGCTACAAATATGTCGTAGTAGCCCATATAAGGTGTTCACTAAGTAGTTCAACCTAACTGGAACTGTAGACGCCACCGTTGATTCCATCTAGAGAATTCGTCCGCTGCCGCCTCGATGAAAGGAGAAGTGCCTTAGTGAGAACACTCCTCCCCCCCTCTCTCGTTGGCTGTCCCCAACAGCTTTCCACGGGGATTTAAACCCAGTCTCCAGCTGAGGTACTAGACACCCGATGTACACCACGCGGAGGTGAGAGTAGGAGTTGGTAGACAGAGGTGGGTTTTGAGAAAAACCTGTGGACGCTTGTGTTCTCTTGAATGCACATAACTACCCTTTCGAACATCAATGGAAATTAACAAGTCCTCTTATAGGGATTAACAAGTCCTCTTATAATATTTACTGTCAGTAGACAATGTCAACACAGAGAACACAAACAAAATCAGCTTCCATCAACAACTGCAACTCCCCTAAAAAGTGGAAAACAGCAAAGATCGTGGCCATCCCGAAGAAAGGTGCTTGAAACTTGGTGTCAAATTACAGGCCGACTTCGCTTCTCAACAATATAAGTAAAATACTGGAAGAAGTATGACTTCGCAGACTTAAGAGATTCTGCACCGAAAACGCCATCATCCCGGACATGCAGTTTGGCTTTAGGGAAAAGCACTCTACTTTGCATCCGCTCCTGAAGTTTCAGCATGACATCACCATCACCATAGCTCTTAACAATATTCGTGTCACCGTTGGATGCTTTCTGGATGTCGAGAAAGCATTCGATAGCGTATGGATTGAAGCCCTTATCCATAAACTTCGCGTATTTAATTTACCTCCGTTACTAACAAAAATTCTTTTTTCTTTTCTTTCTTCCAGCAAATTCTACGTTCAACTGGGCAAGTGTATTAGCCTTTCCACACCAAACCCAAACCCGGGGATCTGTACCAGACTACATTTCGACCGCCAGCGAATGAGACATCACAGCAATGAGCGTCTGTACACAGAGGCTATCCCCCTGGATCGGTTCCTACTCCTACAAGCAAAGAAGCTTGTAGGATACACCAACAATCACCCAAATCAACTAATAAGAAGGATGGCCATCGAGGAACGACAAACCGAGCCGAGATACCTCAGTACGATGGACATCCTGGACGACAGCATCATCACAAACAACGCGCAAGCAGTTTCGTTCTACGCTGAAACTGGGTCACCATATCACCGTGGCTAAACGCCAGCCCAGCTCCCCACCAAAACCACAACTTGACAACCGGGCCGGAACACCCCGAGGACAATTAAGTCAACCGACTTTTAGATTGAATTTTTTGACATGTATTTTATAATCCTTTAAAATTAAGACATAGTATAAAATTTGGCCCCCTATGTGCCAATAAATGTATAATATTGTGGTGAATATGCCCAGTTATGTAAACAACCACACATTAGTACAACTTTCCGCGCAATCTTTGAGTGAAATAAATAATTTAATCCATCACGGTTGGCGTCCAGCCTCGTTCGTACTGGAATATTGACGAAACCTTTTTGGAAAGCACCTTCTAGTAGACCCTAGAAAATTCTATAATCCTTTATTTTCGGGTATAAATACAGGCGCACCAGTCCGAAGCGGCAGTTTGATTTTGGAAGTGAATGAATAAATGCCAGTGTGAATAAAGAGTTGCATACTTGTGCTTGGTTATAAGAAAACAGAAGAAAAAGTATTTGAATTAAAAAGCGTTTTATTTTGTGAATTAATTGCAGTTTCGGTTTGAATAAAGGAAATAAGTTTTATTTGCGAACCCTTAATAAAATATTACAATATCATCGTATCTTACTAGTTATAAGTCAAATTGTAAATATCGTTGTTCAATAAATATGCTAAATATGCTAAAAAATCAACTTCTATCAAAACACACAATGGCGGTGCACACTTTACAAAGCATATAAGTGGACATAGACGTTGAACTGATGAACTTGTACATGCATTTCAACAGTTTTTTCATCGCATAATTTTCTTTATCAAAATCAATTTTTAATTCAACGAAAGAAAGGGTTGTTTTCTAAACACAAAGCAGAAAGTGGGTTCAAATCTATGAACTTAGGAAACCTCGCATGACTCTTCGCTCACTAAATCATTGCATGACGTTTCCTTTTATTATTTGGCTAGTGAATTGATTGAAGAATTCAGCTACGAAATTCATTGGGGAAGATATTTTCCGCTGGGTTGTTGCTACAATGGTAGCTTTACATTTTGGCACTACCCAGTGGGAAATATCGTCCCCAATGAATTTTATAGCTGAATTCTTCAATCAATTCACTAGCCAAATAATACATAAAAGGAAACGTCATGCAATGGATTAGTGAGTGAAGAAACATGCGAGGTTTCCTCAGTTCATATATTTGAACCCACTTTTTGCTTTGTGTGTAGAAAACAACAGCAATCAATTCACTAGCCAGATAATAAAAGGAAACGACATGTAATGATTTAGTAAGTGAAGAGTCATGCGAGGTTTCTTCAGTTCATAGATTTGAACCGACTTTCTGCTTTGTGTTTAGAAAACAACCCTTTATTTCGTTGAATTAAAAATTGCTTTCGATAGGGAAAATTATGCGATGAAAAAACTGTTGAAAAGTCATGTACAAGTTCATCGTCTATGTCCACTCATATGCTTTGTAAAGTGTGCACCGCCATTGTGTGTTTTGATAGAAGTTGATTTTTTTGTGTTCTCTGTGTTGAAATTGTCTACTGACAGTAAATATTATAAGGGGACTTGTGAATTTCAATTAAAATGAGGCAATCTCAGATTGTCTCAAAGTATTTCAGGTTGTTGGTTAATCACCACTCCAGGCAGATGAATAGGACGTCTGGGACCAATTTTATGGCCACCCCGTTCACCAGACCTAAATCCACTTGATTTTTTTTATTGGGGATGCATTAAAGAAATCGTATACAGCAAGCCGATCAGGTCTTTAGAGGAGCTAAGAAATCGTGAGGAGGCACCTGCATTACAAATGTCTGAGCAAAACCTTGCACGTTCACTAAGACGTTCATTTATTCGGAGGTGCAGAACCTGTATAAGAGTGGGTGGAAAACAGTTTGAGCATTTGCTTTAAATAAAAAAAAAAATAAAAAATTATCTATTTTTGTTTTTGTTTTCTAACTAAGTGATCATGTGATTAAAAGCTGGCTCAAAAACTTTTTGTTTAGAGAAAATAACAAATAAACTAATAGCAACCAACAAAATATTTGATGGGTTTGTTAAAGCCCAATAGAACAGGTAAAATTCAAAACAAGCTCGAAAATATAACCGTTTTTTGCACTTTTTTGACATTTTTATCAATAATGCATTCGGCCCTAGAAGTTGAAAGCTTGGATTTATCATTAGGACAACATCGTAGAAACAGCCAATAAATCAAAAATCTGCTATGTTCAACGCTTGGTATTATTTTCACGTTTACTGTGCTAATTTTGAAAACTTTTGTTTTTGCTAAATTTACTCTAGTATTGCAGATTTTTACCAATAACTTGCTATTGACTCTAGATATAATAATAAGTAATACCATTTTGCATTTAACGCGCATATTTTTAAAATAGTTGGCCACTCAGGTATTCATGCATTTTTTTTATACCAGCTATGATTTAACTTTTTCAAAAATTATTTGTTTTCACATTTTGCATTGAAATTCAATGTTAAATAATTTTTTTCTCTAAGAAGTCCAACAGTTATAATAATTTTCTTCTACTTATGTGTTGGCACAAGTAATGTAAAATATTCCTGCAAAAAAAAATGATGGAACTCATTCACTTGTAGTCGTGGTATTCAAAAATGTAAAGTAAGAAAAAAAATAATGCACTGAACAAAAAAATGCATATAACTTTTCTTGTAGTTGGGATAGAACTTTTTTTTATCAGTTTTCAGGACGGTCATAAAGTCTACTATGCGGCATTTTAGGGTTATCCATTACTTACGGGACACCCTGTATATTTATTCCTCATCTTGTATCTATAATTAAGAAAAGATATAGGTGGTCTTAAAATGTTCGTAAAAGTGTTGAGATTATCAAAAAAAAATCTTATTTGTTTAAATATCGAACCGTTTTGAGAGTATGAGTGAATATTTGGGAAAAACTCTTAGAAAAAAGGTGACAAAAAATAAAAAAAAAACAATAATATTCTGAAAAATTAAACAAATTAAAAAAAATAAAAAATAGACATAAAGAAAATTATAAAATTTGTTTCACGTAAATCAGTTAAATACTTTATGAGTTATGCGCGAAGGAACAAAATAATTGTTTCGTCTTTATATAATAGTTAAGATAAGGAATAAAGAAAGATTAAGATTTACTTATTATTCTCCTAACATTTATGATTTATTCACTTTTTAATATAGTTACTTACGTTTGTTATGGATATAAGTAGTTTTTTTGTTTGCTATTACGTACTATACAGAGTAGTGTGCAATTTGTATAAACTAGCTAAATATTATAAAAGGATACTACATAGTAAATGATTTAAAAAAAAAATCTTTCTTACTTTTTTTACTAGCCTAGTATACAGAAAATTAAAAATATGTAGGTACCATATCACGCACGACTTTATCAATATAGGTAGATATTAATATTCTTGAAAAAAGCTCTACCAATTAATGGCACGAGTACGAAAACTTTAGCGCCGAAAATTGATAACGAATTTTTGTAGAGGGGTCAAATACAAACATTTTTTACTATAGGTGGGGGGTCTATCTCTCCCCGTTTGGGCGGGAGAGGCAATTCAATGAAAAAAGTACTAAAAATGAAAAAAAAAATCATTAAAAATAACGGTAATACCTACAATTAAGTATTATATCTTTTTTGAAAGCCAATACCCTGTTTTTTTACCCAGTTTTTTAATCAAGTGAAATCTATCGATAGTTTTTGAGAAAACTGCTTTCAAACTCAAAATTCGGGAATAAACATAAACAAATAGTGTAAAAAAAGTGTAATTTTTCAAAACTTTGAGATATTATATTATATTTTTTTTTTTTTTAGAAATCGTTGCTCATATCAACTCTTAATCAGAAACCGAAAACAAAATGGGATTTGGGTTATGTGCAAGGTTCGGTGTATGCCAAATTTCGTTTGCATTTAAGGAACTTTGAATGTATTCTGTGTTTCGAATGTCAACAGCTCCATAATGATAAATGTATATGTATGAAAAGTAGTAAGTAGGGGAGCCTGGGTACGGTTGAAACAATTTTGCTTATATCGTCCATAGTATAGCCATTTGAACACCGAGCGATGTTAATGGTGTATGTTAAATGAAAGATCATTTTTCTATCCATATATGAACAGTGTTATTTCAGAACCAAGTGCAATATTTTAAGTGTACATCAAATTTAAAAAAAAATCCAATTTGTTTCAACCGTACCCAGGGCCGGTTGAAACAGTGATGGGGGTCAATTGAAACAAATGTAAATAGTGCTTAATATTACATAGTTTTACATGTTTATGATTTTTATTTAAATTATAACGTAAATTATTACATTGTATGACAAGTTTTATGAGTCTTCAGTGTTTCAATATTTATCAAAAAAAAAAAAAAAAAAACAATAAACGATAAATATTAGACCGCACTAGGCGGAACTGCACGACAGCGGAACTGCGATTCAAAATAATTTGTATGAAATTGTATGAAGTTCAGTTGCCACTTAGTGCGATATAGCTCATACAATTTCATACAAATAATGTTTTGCCGCGTCGTGAAGTGTAGTTCCGCTGCTGTTATGTGCGGTCTAACCTTAAGAATGAAATAATTTAAAAATAAAACGTTACTTCATTAAATAATTTAAAAGAAACTAAAAGAAAAGTTTTCTTCAATTTTGATCGGTCAGAAACCAATAAAATTACTATTTCGGAATATTCCGGGTGACAACTGTCGTACCCAGATACATTGTTTCAACCGTCCCCAACCCCCCCTGTAGGTAAACAAATATAAATAGTGTCGGTAATAGTACTGACACACTGAAAATAGTCATCATATTGTATTCCACACTCTTCACTTCGATCACAAAAATAAACTCAATACTCTCCAACGAATAGAAAAAACGGGAATAGAAAAAACATTCCAACAAAAAAATTTACTTTTGGATGTCAAAAAACAAAAAGGCCTCCCGTAGACAACTGAAGCATGCTACGACCGAAGCAATATTGCAGTTCGTCTTTTAACCTGTTGCCGCTTCGTGTTTCAACCGTTCTGTGTTTCAACCGTACCCAGTCTCCCCTTCTTCTAGTAATTATCAATTTTCTCAAAAACTAGAGGAAATAAAAGTTTTCTGTTTTTTGTGGTCGATTCAGAATTGATATGAGCATTGACTTTTCCATTACACAATTTTGAGCAAATTTTTTTATCAAAATTTAGAGTTTGAATTCAAATTTTTTGAAAACTATTGACACAAATACTCTAATTTAAATGTAGGATTAAAGATCAGACTTATAGCTTTTAAAACCTTTATTGTTTTGCATTTTAAGTATTGTCGTTGCTTTTTAATATTTGTTGTTCCATTTAAGTCGTTTTTATCGAAAATCGCCCCTACCTCCTAAGCGGGGTGAAATAGACTTCCCCCCCTCCAATAGTATAAAATGCTTGTATTTGAGCCTTCTACAAAACTCCGTTATCAATTTTCGGTGCCAAAGTTATCGTTATCTCCCCCAATTAATGAATACATATATCAAATAAGAACAGGTATCACCATAACTATTTAGGTAGGTAGCGATGGCGGTCACAAGCATCCTTGCTCAATGACCCAATTAACGCTGTAATGCGCCGTTTTGATACCATAACTCGTTTGACCTGTGGGTTAAAAGAACATTTTAAAGAAAAAGAGGGTATTTGGTGATAGATCTCCCAACGGATCATCGCCTACGCCCGAGTTCAGCTGCAGTATGCTACGCTAAGCAATTTGCTGATTTGCCCGGGACGCATACGATCTGATCCCTTAGGGTGATCGTCTAGTCGCACACTCGGATATGGTAATCTCTGTACACCTCCGTCTGTTTGCACAACATGACTTGTGGTTACCAGAGAAAGTACTACACGCCTGTATGACCAGACCAGATTTAGACATGAGATGAAACTTATTAAGGATTTGATCATAGGAAAAACACCCGATAGGACCAAAGTTCGCAACTAAAAACCATCTACACTGTGGCAACTAGGCAACTTGTTGACTGGTATTGAAGCGAAGGTTGGCACAACGTTGTGATCCTCCGGTCCTCGTGCACCACGAGCCACCTTCAAAAACCAGTAGTCTGCTAGCTCACAGTCATAGGAGTTTGGGAAAGAAAATGGTGCAAAAGGAAACCGAAGTTAATTCTAGATCCATTGAAACATTCTTAAACTTGAAAATAGGAAAACACTCAAAAGGGTCGAAGTCCGCAACTAAGACCCATCTACACTGTGCCACCTAGGCACTTGTTGGCTGGTATTGAAGCGGAGATAGGCCCAATTGTGTGATCGCCCGGTCCTCGTGCACCATGAGCCACCTTCAAAAACCTTAAGTCTGCTAGCTCGCAGTCATAGGAGTTTGGGGAAGAAGACGGTGCAAAAGGAACCGAAGTAAATCCTAGATCCATTTCGTCGCGCTGAGGAAAGAAGTCAAATCTTTGATCTTCGTTCCGGAGAGTTCGTGAAGGTCGTCAAAAAAGGGCTTCCCAAAAGATTGTTGCCTCATTCTGTCCAAAGCGGGATATTTACAGAGGAAATCAAAGACTGTTTCCTTTTCCTGCTGGTCCCCACAACTACGACAGTGAGTATTGTAGGGGATGCCAAGCTTCGCCACATGTTCTCCTATTGGCCAGTGTCCAGTGCATGTTGCAACAATCCTTGCTATGTCTCGCCTGGGTCTGCACATTAGGTTAATAGTTCGGGATTTATTATAGGTAGGCCAGATTTTTCTAGCAATAATGCAGTTAGTTAAACTATTCCACCTACGATTAGATACTGAGAGAAAAATTGAGAATATATTGCCCTTTAAAACTCCAAGAGGAATACTGACTCTTTCCGCAAGTGAGTTATCAGTTATCAGCCCGTTAATTCCCCTCAATGCCACTGTGACCCGGAACCCAGATAAGAGTGACCCTGAGGTTAGTGTTCAGACTCAGAAGCTCTTCCTGTCGTACTAATTTTGAGGATCATGTAGCCGAATTAATGGCTTTGAGAGCCGCTTGACTGTCTGAGAAAATAGCTGTATTTCGGTTCTGGTTTGGAATTTGTTTAAGTAGCTTGCATGCTTCCCTGATCGCCAGTACTTCAGCCTGAAAGACACTAGCAAAGTCAGGTAGCCGAAAAGACCTGGATATATTTACGGACTCTAAGAAAATACCCGCACCAACACCGCACTCCATCTTTGACCCATCAGTAAAGATAGTTGTGTCGAAGTCTTTCGTCACGACGTTATCATTCCAATCCTTTCTGGATGGGAATATAACTTTAAAATCTTTACCGAGGCTCATTGAAGGGGTGCAGTAATCAGTGGGAGTCGAAAACATTTCGGTTGGAATTAAACCCGTGATGTTGCTGTGCCCATAGGGTTTGGCTAACCAGGAGTTCGATTCTTTAAGTCTTATCGCGCTGCAAGATACTCGGTATTTAATGTGTAAATCTAGTGGTAAAAGGTGTAGAAAAACTCCTAAAGCATCTGTTGGACAAGATCGAATAGCCCTTGTGGTGCCAATGCTAGCTGTTCTTTGAACCTTGTTGATATTATACAAATTCTTTAATGCTGGCCACCCCACAATCGAACCATACGTGAGAATAGGTCGCACCACGGCTGTGTATGTCCATAAAATCATTTTTGACTGGAGGCCCCACCTCTTACCAAAAGTTTTGCCCAGGCATAGAAAGCTATACAGGCCTTCTTAAACCGATCTTCAATGTTTAATTTCCAGTTTAATTTAGGGTCGAGAATTACACCTAGATATTTTGCACTGGAGGAGAGCGAAAGTGTTTGACCGTTGAGTCGAGGTAGATTGAAGGGGTCTATCTTTGTTTTGGTAGTAAAAAGTATAAGTTCAGTTTTGCTTTGATTAATACCCAGTCCGCAGCTCGCAGCCCAGTTACTAACCTTCCTTAAAGCCACCTCCGTGATCTCACTTATCACAGGGGTAAGCTTACCCGACACTAGTTGCACCAAATTATCGACATACGCGACCACCTTCACTCCACCCCTCTCTAACTTAGCGAGAATTTTATTCATGACTAAAAGCCAAAGAAGAGTAGACAGAACACCACCCTGGGGTGTTCCTCTACTGACGCATTTGGTTGACATTGTACTTCCTAACGTAAATTGAATCCTTCTATCCCTGAGCATGGAAACTATCCTTTCCCGGATGTAGAGCTCTACACCAAAGTCAATAAGGGCTTCTAGAATGGACTCAGTTAGGACGTTGTTGAAAGCCCCTTCTACATCTAAGAAGGTGGCGAGTGTATATTCTTTGAAGTTAATAGTTTTCTCAATTGTACGAACTACCTCGTGAAGGGCCGTCTCCGTGGACTCACCCTTTAGGTATGCGTGTTGAGAGTTTTCAAGAGGGCATCCAACTAGGATGTCCCTAATATGTTTGTCTAGGATGCGCTCCATCGTTTTAAGTACGAAAGAGGTCAGACTAATTGGTCGAAAATCCTTCGCGGATCCATGGCCCCTTCTACCGACCTTCGGGATGAAAATTACTCTGACATGTCTCCATGTCTCGGGTACATGGTTGAGATAAAGGCAACCTTTGAAAATTATTTCCAGCCAAGGAACAACCACATCTTGCAGTTTTTGGAGCATAAAAGGGAGTATGCCATCCAGGCCTGGAGATTTATATGGAGAGAAGGAATTAATTGCCGAGGCAATATTTTCTCTTGTTATGACGGTATTGATATGCTCTACATAAGCTAACGGTGTGATTTGAGTTTCAAGTAGTTCCGGTTTACTGTTTTCACACCCCGGAAAGTGTGTCGTCATCAGTAGTTCCAAGGATTCAGCTGGAGAGACTGCCCACTCCCCATCGTTCTTTTAAAAAAAAGACGGGTTGCAATGCTCTTTTGACAGAACTCTACCAAGTCTTGCCGAGTCTTTGATGTTTTCTATTGACTCGCAGTACTCCCTCCAGCCTTGTTTCTTGGCTGATGCGACAGCTCGCTTGTATACTCTAAGGCTATCTTTATACGGTTGATAAAATTTGTTTTTGTGGCAGATGTTGAAAATTTTCCTTGTCGATTTTCTGAGTTCAGACAGATTTTCATTCCATCATGGAGGGAGAGTTTTTCGGCTATATTTAACTGGACAAGAGATCTTGAATGCCGTGTTCATAGATGCTTCAAAGGTTTTCACCTTTGACTCTAGATCTGCAACTGATTCTGGACTCAGATTGGGTATATTGCGCAGTTTAGAATTAAAAATTTTACTGAACTTCTTCCAGTCAATTCGTTTAGGATTTCTATAAGGAGGAGGGGTTTCAGACTCAAAATCTATGCTGAAGAGTATCCACCTGTGATCCGAAAACGAATTCAGAAGAGATACCCTCCAATTTTCCACTAATAGATTAAAGTTATTGTTGACAATAGTAACATCGAGCACATCCTCCCAACCTTCAAAATTTTCAGAGCTCGGAAAGACGAAAGTGGGAGTATTACCTATGTTACAAACAGTTAAATTATTATCAATGACAAAATTAAAAAGAGAGTGTCTTGCGTTTGCATCACATCCAATCAGGAGTTTTGTTTTTTGCACTTTCGCCTCGGCTATGAGTGCGCACACTTCTTCTGGTGGTGACTGCTGGTCATGCCCGAAGTAAGCAGATGCCAAGATTAAGCCGTCTGCCTTCTCGAGAGCCCCAATGCTTTCCTCGCTGATCATCAGAAGGTAAGATGCACTGTTCCTTTGCGGCTCCTCCGCCTTAATGACTGTCCAGTCGTGCATCGGAATCAGTGGATTTAACCTCTCTGACAACCTCACTTAGAGTACGCGGTTGCGCTGCTCCGGAAGATGGCGCTTTGGTACACCCTTTCGTACCGTCAAGCCGGCTTTTTTCATAGGCTGGCCTGTCTCTTCACGAGACCTATTGCGCTTGGCGGTGTGTTTGGCTTTAGTAGCCAGAAGACAGTTGTACTCTTCAACGATCTTCTGGCACGTAATTTTGTCAGCGAGGTCCTTCTCAAGAATAATTCCAGCCTCCTCATTCCTGGCAATTTTGTCAAGGATAAAGGTGGCCTTCTTGAACTCCAACCTGCGAAGAACACCCGCTGATTGCTTTTTACCCCGGGCAGCACCGCTATGGCTGGCGTTGCTACCTGAGGGTACGTTGGGTTTGGTCGGTCGTAACACAGGGGCACTGTGGCTGGTACTGCCTGTGCTTCCAGTTTCTGTAGGTTGCCCTACAATGGTCTCCTGACTGGAGGCCAAAAGTTCATCTTCTGTGTCGGCGGATGGTAAAACGTCTGTCATGTCTAAATCGTCCATAGTGTGAAAAATTAAATAAGAGTCCCACGAGTAGGTCGGAAAGGAAAGGTCAGCCCCGGCAGAGCCTATATACCGGGGTAAGGCAAAGAGTATGACGGACCCTGCCAAGGCGTCCGAAAGAGCTCGTTAGCGACTGGTTTAACCCCCAGCCTTCCATTTCTTCGGCACGGATTATGAAAATCGCTCACACTTCCACTGAAAATTGCATTGCTGACCGTTAAACTATTGAGAAGTAAAGGAACGTCTCAGCAATTCGACCTGACCTTAGCTGATCACCATCTTGACATCGCACAAGATAAAAAATGTGGTGACCATTAACCGTCCGGCACCCACTAGGAGGGGTGCTTAGGTCTCGATTTAAATAACAGCTTCCACCATACAAGCTTTTGCTTCAATAAAATTGCCACTCTTAAGTCCAGATTTTTAGTGAAAGATCATTTTAGTTTAGGAGTTAAACTAGAGTTGACGCTTGGAATTTGGTCTAATTTTAATCTCTCCAGAGGTGGGCCTTAATGAAATATTTGGGTTTCATTTATAGTATTTCCTGATAAAACTAGCTGCTAAAACTGAAAACTTTTCCGTATTTAATTAAATCTGACTAAATTAATTGTTTCCCTTTTTTCATATTATAAAAGTGTTAATTCCTTTAAGCTAACGATGAATGGTATTTGGAATGCGGTTTAAGGATGTCGGTGTATTGCGCACTATCACAAACAAAAACTCTCTTAGCATTCATTCTATGTTCAATCGAAGGATTTGTGTTACTGATTCAATCTTTTTGAATTCAATTAACGCGTTAGGAGAAAGCAGGATTTTGTATTACCTATGCATTCGCTTTCTGGTGGTCTCTAGACCGCAACATTTATCAATGATTGGTTATAATAATGATAAGGGTAAGTAAGTATGCAAATTTTAAGTTCGTTCTATTTGTGGTTAAAATAATGCTATATGGTTTAATTAGATCAAATACGGTTGATAAAGTTTAAGAGAATTGGTTGAAGGGATTATATACTTACGCTTTGTGGATCAAAATATAATGATGTTTACATAAAAAGATATAAAAAGGGTATGGAACGTCGTAGGTTTACAAATTGTGTAAAATGATAAATTAACACAAAAATTTGCATGAACGACCTTTCTTTTCATTTAGTTAAATGCTGTGTAATTATATCAGCTGTTTGTTAAACGTCAAATATTAAACGTCAAAAATTAGACGCGTTCAGATTCTGAAGTTATTTTTAAATGGAGAACCTCTCCCGAACCAACGTGAAATCTGAGCCGAATGTCTGGGAACGATTAAAAATGTAAGATTCACGACAATAGTCGTTTTTTAAGCGCAAGACGCGTTTTTAAGTGGAAGTGTAATGGTCGCAAGCTCATGGCAGTGTTCGGAAGGAAATGAGTGAATGCAAAAACTCATATGTTTTGTTAACTTTTGCTTTCGGAAATGAAGAGCACCCCCAAGTAGGTACAGATCACGGAAGTGAAACTAAAATTTTTTTAGAAAGGAACGAAAAAAAGAAAAAGAGTGAAATATCGTTCAGTTCTAATTTGGATTGTTCAGAAACAGAAACCTACTTTTCATTGGATTATTACATCTGCTTCCAAAAGCTTTCGACTATTAAGGATCTCGCATAGAAATGCAAATCATTCGTTGACGACGAAGAAAACAACAATAACTACACGTTGTTGATGTAGTTTCGTCGTTGACAAACGAATGACTCGCATTGGTTAGGGAGAGCCTTTATAGTTCTAGGTTCTACCTTAATAATTTACGAAAAGAAGCTTTCCTAATCGTTGATAAAATATAGACGTCCCTTTTATTTATTCTCACAACTTTTATCGCCATCTAATCGCGATTCGATGGCTACAGACACTTTTAATTCTCTGAGACACCATATCCTTGTATATAAAAACTATAGTACTATCATGAAGAAGATCGATAGAGAGATTCGAGGTGAGCACTACCAGTACTACGAAATTGTAGAGATTGGAGAGTACAGGACAGGGAGAAACTGAGGGAATTGACGATTAGAATGACGTTCAAGGCAACAATAAATGAATGAGAACGACGTATACAAAATTAAAGCTAGTTTAAGGGAGTCAACACTAAACTTTTTTTTGTTATTTTCTTCCACCAATTTTGTTTACGAAGGGGAAGTTTGAAGCTTTTTTTGCTCTATTTAACGGGGAATAAATATAATTTTAAAAGGAATTAGCGGTTGTATTTTTTCTTTCGCTGTGTGCGAGATATGCTGTAGCAAAGTCAAGTAAGTATTACTGTATGCCCAAATAAACGGCTACAACCAATGTTGCCACTAAAGAATATAAGTTAGTTATATAAGAATTTTGTATATGAACTAGGGATAGGAAGAAATTATTTAAATTTTGTAGTTTGATATTTGCATTCATATTTAAGTAGATATGATATATATATGAAATAAGATAATAAATATAATTTTAAAAGGAAATAATGATTTTATTTTTTCTTTCGTTGTGTGTGAGATATGCTGTAGCAAGTTGAGTAATGTTGCCACTTTAAGCTGTACAAGAATTTCTTATATCAAGTAGGGATAGGAAGAAATTGTTTTAATTTTGTAGGTTGATATTTGCGTATATTTTCTCAAGCGAAATTTTAAATTTTGTGTGTAATTTCTTTAAAAAAATTAACGATTTTTCACAATCATTTTAAAATGTCCAAGAATGAATTTTTTTTTCTATAAAGTTTTCAAAAACTAAACAAGCCATGTTTAAAAATTAACGGGGAATTTTCACGTGGAAATTATAACATTTCCAGAAGTGAAATTCTAACTTTATGAGATAATTTTTTAAAATTTCCTAGATTATAACGTTTTTAAAAATTTTATAGTTCACCATGTGAAAATTCGTGCGAAAAAAGTTTTAAAAATGAAATTTGAATTTAATAAGTAATTTTTAAAAATTCTCTAAATAACAATTTACAAACAAAATTTGATTTAAATTAATTTTAATCTGCATATTTTCCAACTACCTACTAAAAATTCCACACATTACTTTTCGCGGGAATTAAAAAAACAAGATTTGGAAATTTTTTGGTTGAGTAAGTAGTGTCTAAATATTCACGGGAATTTTGAAAATAGAATACTTAATTTGATTTTCTCACGTGAATTTTTTAAAAATTACTTAATAAAGTTCAAATTTCATTTCAAACACCTTACAAAATGCGAATTTATTGAAATTACATCACACAATTTTCATAATCGAAATTTGAACATTGCCTAATAGTTATTGTTAAAATATTAACAATTGAATTTTTCAATATTATTTCATAAAGTTGAAATTTGGTTTTTGAAAATTTGAATATGCATTTTTAAACTAGGTGAGCTAAATTGAATTTTTTTACGTGAACTAAAAAAAATACTTCGTAAAGTAAAATTTCCTTAGTTTGAATGCGAATTTATTTAAATTACTTAATGCAATTTTCATAAACGAAATTTGAATTTTGTTAAGTAAAAATTTAACAAAGTTAAAAAATTAACAACGTTAAGTAAAATTAAAAAATTCACAAAGTGCTTATCTTAAATAGACAAAAGATAGATTTAAATTTTTCTAAAATTTCTCTTTTAAAAACATTTTTTTATAGATAAAATATTTTTTTTTTTAATTTTTTCAATTGGTTTTATCTTATTTTCTTTTAAAGATAAAAAGATATTTATATTTTAAATTTCGCCAAAATGTCTCTACCCTTAAAAATACTTTTTTTTAAAGGTAAAATAGATTTTTTAAATTTGTTTTCAATTTGTTTTATCTTAAGTATTTTTTAAAAGTAATAAGATTTAATTTTTTATAATTGAATACTTTTTTTTAATTTTTTCCGTTTTTATTTATTAATTTATTTTTTTAAATTTCTCTACTCTTAAAAATATTTTTTTTTTTTATCTTAAGTAGGTATTTCTTAAAGGTAAAAAAATATTTATTTTTTTAAATTTTCCCAAAATTTTTATTTAAATTGTTTTTTTTTCTGAATATTTTCGAATTTTGTTTACCTTAAAAAGTTTTTTTTTTAAGGTTAAAAGTTATTCTTTAAATTTTATCAAAATTTCTTTACTTTTAAAAGTATATTTTTTAAAGTTAAACCTTTTTTTTCTTAAATTTATCAAGAGTTTTTTAAATGTAAAATACTTTTTTTTTAACTTTATCAAAATTTGTTTTCCTGTAGAAGTATTTTTTTGAAAGGTAGCTAAAACAAATTCTTTGTTTTTATCAATTTTTTTACATTTAAAGTAATCAAACTTTTGATAAATTTACCTGTACAAAAATTACTTTTAAAGTGTTTTTTTCTAGTTTTTTTTTTCCAAAAAAATAAACCTCAAAAAAATGTTTCTGGATTTTTTTTTTCGAAAAAAATGTTTGTTCTTGAATGCCTCATAAAGAAATATAGCATCGTTGTAAGACTTTGTTTGCCTAAGAATTGTGAAAATTAGCAACGGTGTAGTCTTGATAATATGATTTTCAGCTGAAATTGAAAATTTTCAACAAATTCGAAGCAAATCAAATCATAATTAACTTATCTATAGACATATGTATGTATGTATATTGTGTACTATCATAGACTTTGATAGAAAACAACAACAAAAATCTGTTTGCAAATTCAAATTCAAACAAAAAACGATACTGTTGTACAATGCACCAAGACAACGAGAACATTTTTTCATTTTGTGCGAATAATCACCTTCGTTGCCATGACGAAAAACTATCTCACTCACACCAGGTAATTGTTGTCAGCAACTGTCAGAATCAACAAAATATACTCCTCTCCTTCTTACTACCAGCTTTTATTCCTCTTCCTATCCTCATTCACATCTCTCCAAACCAACGTGGCACGATGTTTGCGCCCTCACGAGAACACTCCCAGTAACAGAAAAATCGTTTCCATAATAGTACTATAGTTTTTATATACAAGGACCATATACATATATCATATTGCTAAACACGCCTGATTCTAAAATTCACAATGACGTTTGGTTAATTTTACCAAATAATTTTCCCAACCAAATTCGTTGGGGAATTTTATCCAATTTCGGTTAATGATTTCCCATACACATTTTGAAAGTTCATTAACCAAATGGTAAACTTCCGCAAATGGTAAACTTATCTACTGCTTTACATCGTTGGATAAATACCACTAATATCATTTAAATCGCGCTCTTTTAAAGCCACACATTTATGTAATTTTTGTTTCCGAAATAAAAACTTTCATTAATAGTTTCAGTTAATTCATAATGTTAACTGGTTCAAAGTTCACAGTAAAATATGTTAGTTTCTTTGTTTCTATGTATATTAAACTATTAGATTTATTCGGACATTATTTGATTAATAACGGACTTACACTGTCTATGTTCCCACTGAGCATGGAGTTGCGCAATTTCAAGGACTTTATGTTTCAAAATTACCTAAAGTGTCAACAATAGAAGTGAGACACTTTTGCTTGAAAGATTCCGTAATGTTGTTTGCGTTGCGTCAGCATCAGTTGGCAGACTATTCGGACTTTTGTATTTGTTTTTGTTTTAACTTTGAATTTTGTTAGGGTTTAAACTGCTTAAAATTTCTTCTGCATGGGATGCTGTTAAAGCCGCTTTAAACTTGACAAAATCTGAAAACAAAAAAGTCAAAATATTCTGAAAACCGATGCTATAAGTACTGCATGCTCGCAATAATGCAAACATTCATATCTAAACAAGTTTACAAGTATAAGTTCATTTTATTAACATAAAAACACCAAAACTCAAAGCCGCAAAATTTGAAACAATTAAAACCGGCTCTAAATCACTTTTAAAATGGAAGTCGACTCTAAAAACTCTTTTTAAATCGAGAGTCGACTCTTTGGTACGTATAGTTCAACGCTAAACCACTCTTCAAACTTTAAAAGCAGCAAATAGCTTGTTTAACTTCTTAAAGTATGCTTTCACCACTTTAAGATAAGTTATGTCAACAAAAAAGCGTAGGTTGGTAAGATGATATCGGTTTTTTTTTTTTAATTTTTGAATATTTAGAGCTTTGTTATTGTCGAGTCAACGAAGATCCAAAATAGGTGTTACCCCCGGGTATAACATACCCAAAGCCCCCAGTTCAGGCCCGCGATCTAAGACCAGGAGGGGTGGTTAAATGTCCCCTTTTTAGATTCTTGTGAATATTTGCAAAACTAATCATATTAGCTGAACAGTCGGAATGACAAAATTAGAGCAAATTAAATTATCTATAAAAAGTCATTTTTGGGTAATGTCAATAATAAGTGCGGGAAGTAGGTAAATCTGAAAAAACATGTTATTGTCTTGGATATGGAATGTTTGCTGTTTATTTCATTATTCCGAGAGGCTGAGAGTGGAGCTTGCATGTAGTTGGCCCACCAACTATTGAGTTGAGCAAAACTGTTAATTGCAATCGTTTGTACATCGTTTGTCTACGTTTGTATAACTTTTAGATTCGTTTGTACACTCACCGTTTTTTTTATATAGCCACTTCAAAAAAATTTACGGAGTTTGGCCCACCAACTATAACGCTCGAAAAATCTGGAAATGCAGTTCGATAGATAATCGTTTGTCTATGTTTGTTTTTTTTTTTTTCGTTTGTATACGTCCCAATTTTTTTTGACAAAAAAAATTTTTTTAACCAAATTTTATTAAAATTTTAAAACATATGCATTCGTTTGTCTCTTTCTTATAATGATTTTTCATCGTGTTATTTTTTTTAATTTGTATTTATTTCTATTTTTAAATAATTATTACTTTTTTGGGACATGTAGTTGGCCCACCAACTATAACGCTCGAAAAATCTAAAAACGCAGTTCGATAGAAAATCGTTTGTCTATGTTTGTCTTTTTTTTTTTTTCGTTTGTATACGTCCCAAATTTTTTTGACAAAATTTTTTTTAACCAAATTTTATTAAAATTTTAAAACATATGCATTCGTTTGTCTATTTTTTATAATGATTTTTTATCGTAGTAATTTTTTTAATTTGTATTTATTTCTATTTTAAATTAATTATATATTAATTATATGGAGCATGTAGTTGGCCCACCAATTATAACGCTCGAAAAATCTAAAAACGCAGTTCGATAGAAAATCGTTTGTCTATGTTTGTCTTTTTTTTTTCGTTTGTATACGTCCCAAATTTTTTTGACAACAAAATTTTTTTTAACCAAATTTTATTAAAATTTTTAAACATATGCATTCGTTTGTCTCTTTTTTATAATGATTTTCCATCGTGTTAGTTTTTTTAATTTGTATTTATTTCTATTTTTAATTAATTATTACTTTTTTTGGGACATATAGTTGGCCCACCAACTATAACGCTCGAAAAATCTAAAAACGCAGTTCGATAGAAAATCGTTTGTCTATGTTTGTCTTTTTTTTTTTTTTCGTTTGTATACGTCCCAAATTTTTTTGACAACAAAATTTTTTTTAACCAAATTTTATTACAATTTTGAAACATATGCATTCGTTTGTCTCTTTTTTATAATGATTTTCCATCGTGTTAATTTTTTAATTTGTATTTATTTCTATTTTTAATTAATCATTACTTTTTTTTGGACATGTAGTTGGCCCACCAACTGCATTCTCTTTTATTTGGGTGTCCACAGTTTCAACTTGTATTCGAAATTGCGATAATTAAGACTTTATCCTTTTTTTCTATTCTTTTTAAGGAGTGCCCTGCATTTAGGCTGCATACTTACATACATGGTTTGAAATTGGTTTGAATACGCAACGTGATTGAAATCCTTTCAGATCTTATATTTACATACATATGCTTTGTTAAATTACTCAGTTGTGTATTTGTATTGTGTTAAAGGCCTTCTACACTAGCCCACTGTGTATTAATACATGTGAAAAAAGTGGGACGTAGAATAGTGTGGAAACAAAATATGAAAGCCCAGCCTACACAACCCGACATTTTATCCCACACGATTTGACATGTGTTAATACATGAATAATTTTATTACAAGTTAATTTTTGTAATGTAATGCCAGATCCACATGCATTTCAAAGCTGCCAATATTTCTGCCAAAAAAATGGTAAAATAATGGCAGAAATAATTTTGTTTGCCAGTATTTAGAGCGTTTACACGATGCAAAGAAAAATGGCTATAATTTGACAGATAAAATAGCATTTTGCCATTCGTGTAAATGCAGCATAAATCCCTACCATAGTAAAGAGATAAAAAAGAAGTAGATTTGACTTTTTTTTTAAAGGTTGAAGTAGGATGAAGCAACGATTTTAAAAAAGAAGTGGATTTCAATTGGCGATGGTGCAAAGTAGGAAGTATTTTTAAAAATAAATTGAAAAAAAAGAAGTAGATCTACTTCAATTGAAGTAAAGTGGCAACACTGCCTCTGGCTAGTGCGATCTGCGATGAGATGAGGATGACGATGAGTGAAGTTTAGTTTTCTAAAACTAGGTACCTATAAACTCTTTCTGAAATGAGCTGGGTAGCTATTTATTATTCGGTTGAGGTATTTTTTTTAAAAGGCGTATAGGTTTTTTCTTTGTAAAAGTAGGTTTTTGAGGCAAAAATGTATTTGCTTCTGACACGAGTAAAACACATGCAGGTATTTTTTTTATTCAGGCATGCTGAATTTTTATTAAAAATGGGTTTTTGGAACTACAGGAAATACACATTTCATGATTATGTTCGAGTTAAAATAATTTTGATTTATTTTAAGTAAACCCCCCCTTATCCATTCGCTGAAAAAACAGCCAAAACTCGTACGTAGTTAGGTAGGTACTCAAAAATTTGGTTACTACCTATCAATATCTATAATAGGCATGCATAGGTATTTGTACCCATAATTACTTTCTATTTCATAAAAAAAAGAAACTCATTAAAAGCCTTAAGCCCACGGCAAAGTTCAAGTTAATGAACAAGTACCTATAGAATTAGAATTATTTTTGTTTGGGTTTTTTTAATTATTTTAACTGAATAAATAATATACTCAAGGTGTAACTTAAGTCTTTTTAAATGCAGCCTAAATGCAGGGCACTCCTTAAAAAGAATAGAAAAAAAGGATAAAGTCTTAATTATCGCAATTTCGAATACAAGTTGAAACTGTGGACGCCCAAATAAAAGAGAATGCAGTTGGTGGGCCAACTACATGTCCCAAAAAAAGTAATGATTAATTAAAAATAGAAATAAATACAAATTAAAAAATTAACACGATGGAAAATCATTATAAAAAAGAGACAAACGAATGCATATGTTTCAAAATTGTAATAAAATTTGGTTAAAAAAAATTTTGTTGTCAAAAAAATTTGGGACGTATACAAACGAAAAAAAAAAGACAAACATAGACAAACGATTTTCTATCGAACTGCGTTTTTAGATTTTTCGAGCGTTATAGTTGGCGGGCCAACTATATGTCCCAAAAAAAGGAATAATTAATTAAAAATAGAAATAAATACAAATTAAAAAAACTAACACGATGGAAAATCATTATAAAAAAGAGACAAACGAATGCATATGTTTAAAAATTTTAATAAAATTTGGTTAAAAAAAATTTTGTTGTCAAAAAAATTTGGGACGTATACAAACGAAAAAAAAAAGACAAACATAGACAAACGATTTTCTATCGAACTGCGTTTTTAGATTTTTCGAGCGTTATAATTGGTGGGCCAACTACATGCTCCATATAATTAATATATAATTAATTTAAAATAGAAATAAATACAAATTAAAAAAATTACTACGATAAAAAATCATTATAAAAAATAGACAAACGAATGCATATGTTTTAAAATTTTAATAAAATTTGGTTAGAAAAAATTTTGTTGTCAAAAAAATTTGGGACGTATACAAACGAAAAAAAAAAAAGACAAACATAGACAAACGATTTTCTATCGAACTGCGTTTTTAGATTTTTCGAGCGTTATAGTTGGTGGGCCAACTACATGTCCCAAAAAAGTAATAATTATTTAAAAATAGAAATAAATACAAATTAAAAAAAATAACACGATGAAAAATCATTATAAAAAAGAGACAAACGAATGCATATGTTTAAAAATTTTAATAAAATTTGGTTAAAAAAAATTTTGTTGTCAAAAAAATTTGGGACGTATACAAACGAAAAAAAAAAAGACAAACATAGACAAACGATTTTCTATCGAACTGCGTTTTTAGATTTTTCGAGCGTTATAATTGGTGGGCCAACTACATGCTCCATATAATTAATATATAATTAATTTAAAATAGAAATAAATACAAATTAAAAAAATTACTACGATAAAAAATCATTATAAAAAATAGACAAACGAATGCATATGTTTTAAAATTTTAATAAAATTTGGTTAAAAAAAAATTTTGTTGTCAAAAAAATTTGGGACGTATACAAACGAAAAAAAAAAAAGACAAACATAGACAAACGATTTTCTATCGAACTGCGTTTTTAGATTTTTCGAGCGTTATAGTTGGTGGGCCAACTACATGTCCCAAAAAAGTAATAATTATTTAAAAATAGAAATAAATACAAATTAAAAAAAATAACACGATGAAAAATCACTATAAGAAAGAGACAAACGAATGCATATGTTTTAAAATTTTAATAAAATTTGGTTAAAAAAAATTTTTTTGTCAAAAAAATTTGGGACGTATACAAACGAAAAAAAAAAAAGACAAACATAGACAAACGATTATCTATCGAACTGCATTTCCAGATTTTTCGAGCGTTATAGTTGGTGGGCCAAACTCCGTAAATTTTTTTGAAGTGGCTATATAAAAAAACCGGTGAGTGTACAAACGAATCTAAAACTTATACAAACGTAGACAAACGATGTACAAACGATTGCAATTAACAGTTTTGCTCAACTCAATAGTTGGTGGGCCAACTACATGCAAGCGAGAGTGGAACTATAATTTTTCATTTTTTCCATATCCGAAACTATAAGAAAAATCTAATGTATTAATAGTAGTAATAGTAATTTTAGCTATATGCATGTAAGACCTCAGGACTTTTAAATGCAATGCACGGCACTATTTAGAAGGAATAGAAGGAAAGAAAAGATTTTGTTGGCACAATGGATTGAGAATTAGATGTTAATTATCTCATGAAATTCCACGGGTGACATCCAGTTGAAGTTGGGGAATATAGAAAAGAATGCTTCCTAGACTAGGGATCGAACCCACACGTCCAGGTTAGCAGTCAAACACTATATCCACTGTGCCATTGCCAAGGGTTCGCAAATAAAGCTTGTTTCCTTTGTTCAAACTGAACTAAAATTAGGGGAGAGGGGGGCGAAACGGACTACGGGGCAAAAAGGACTAAAACGTTTTTGGGATTCGTTTTTAATTTTATTTTACTTTCAATGATAAGAACTTATTAAGAACCTTCTTACGGACCTCTTTCCCTAATTTCATATGTACAATTAAGTTCGTTTTATTTTTAACAATTAAACAATGAAAATAGACGTTTTACTAAAAAAATATCAACTTTTTAAAAGACATCCAACCACACAGCTTATTCTTGTGTGATTTTCGTTTTTAATGAAGTGCTTGTTTTAGATTGTTTATGTTGGTTTAATAAAAAACAAAACTAAAAAGATTTTTTTTATATAAAAAAAATGGCGCAAAATTTTAGACGATTAAGTACGATGTTAAATTATTTTTAGTATGATACTAGGTTAAAAATTGTGTTTTGCTAATTTTAAATGAGTTTAGCAACGTGCTATCCCCTAACATTTTACTAAAGTTAAAATCACAAACTGGCTATTTTATCTTTTTAGTATCGTACTAAATCCATATGTTAATTTTACTCCAGGACTCGAAGGTTCCAGTTTCGATTCCTGCTGGAAGCACATGATGGATTTCCATCAACATAATAATTAATTTAATTTAATTAAAATTCAAACCTTACAAATGCAGTTTACTAGTAAGCAAAAGGTTTAAAATTTTGGAATAGATAGTAAATTGCTAAATACTTAGGAAATAGCTAACTAGTAAAATGTTAAGCCCTTAACAATAGGTTGTTTAAACTTTTGTGCCAATATATTTAATAAAAAACTCCTTTCGGGGCAACAAGTAGTAGCCCGTAGCGTAATGGTTAGTGCGTTCGACTGTCACGCTGGAGGTCTGGGAACGCTTCCCAGCCTCGTCCACCTAAAAAAAAACTAAAACGTTTTTTTTTCAGGGCTACTGCCTCTTGCGAGGAATTGAAAAATCCTCTAATAGTATCACTTGTCACGAATAAGTGCTTCTCGTCTAGCCGTTCGGATTCGGCATAAAATTGTAGGTCCCTTCCATTCCTGTCGAAAGGCGCACACAGGAATGGTTGCGAATTGTTAGTCACTAGGCCCTGGTTCTTCATGGGCCGTTGTGCCACCCGATTTATTTATTTATTTTTTTTTCGGGGCAACAAAGACCAGATTAGCAGGTAGAAAATGGACTATGATTAATTTGCCCTATAGAAATTTTTTTACGAAATTTTCAACTGATATCTTATTTTTTGTTATGATAAATCTATATACTGTTTTTATCATAGTTTCTTTGCGTCTGTTTATGCATTTAGTTAATTTTTGGCTTAACCAATTGCTACTTTTCAGTTAAATAGTAAGTTCATTTCAAATAAATCAAATTTAAAACTCCGTAGAAGAAAGTTATTTGTTCATTATGTTTTCAATAAAATATACAGTAATATTTTGCCAAGGGTTCACAAACAAAACATTTCTTTTATTCAAACTGAACAACAATTACTTTACAAAAATAAAACAATTTATTTCACTTCAAATATTTTACTTCTAATACTTTTACAAACAAGCACAACTCTTAATTAAATATTTTACACCGACGAAACGTTTACTCGTTCAAAATCAAACTGCGGTTTTCAGACTGGCGGCCGTGTATTTATATCCGAGAAAAAATGCTACCAGAATCTTCTATGGTTCTGGAATGTGCTGGAATATGCTTCTCCTCCACAAGTCTCCACAAGTATCTCAAAAGCTTTCGACCAATTAACTCTTTAAGTCCAGCGTCGAGATCGAGAACCATTGAGCTCCTTCTATTGCATCCAAAGTATCGGTGATTCTGGACAAAGGGTAGCTGTCTTTCTGTTTTACATCGTTCAGCCTAAGGTAGTCCACACAAAACGGGTAATTCCGTCCTCCTTTTTGACAAGAACTACTGGTTCTTGGAATTTTGGACTAGCCTATCTTTCTTCATTGTTGATATCATCTCTTCAACTTCGGCTTGTTTGGATAATGGGAGACGTCTTGCTGGTTGTCGAATCGGTCACCCTCTTCGCGTCACCTGTCAGCCTCTAAGCGTCACCTGTGTCGATTCGATGCTGTACCAGTTGTGTTCGACCATACTGCCCACTCGGTGCAGAAAATATATCAGCGTACTCATGAAGAAGGCTTCCAGCAACACTAAGCTGATGTTGACTAAGATTGGATGGCTTCAGAATTTTGGATTTCATGAAGCTGAATTTTTCGGGGTGCAAAAGTTTTTCTGCATGCATTTCTGTGATCTTAGTCATTGCGGATACAGATTCGCACTTTCCAATTATTTCTCCTTTCCTGAGCTTGACTTCGTACGGTTTGATGTTCAGTATCCGTACGGGTACCATGTTGTTCTTTGGTTCCACAAGAGTCTTCCCTAAGGTGATGTTTTGAGAAGATTGCTCAGACTCTGGTTCCACCATGAGGTATCGATGGCGGCTCCGCGAAATTAGGCCCCAGGAAATAAGGCCCCAAAAAAAAGTACTCAAAACAAAAACAACGAAATTTCTAAAATTTTGGGATGCTTTTTTCATTTTTTTGGGGCCTTGTTTCATTTTTTTGTTGGGGCATAATTTTATAATGAAATAAGGCCCCAATGAAATAAGACACCAACACTAGTTTTTGGGCTTAATTTCATTTTATTTAAAAAAAAAAAAAACAATTTGGGGGCGTTAGGCAATAACGCCCAAGACAAAAGCGCCCAAATCGATTTGGAATTATCGCCCAAAAAATAAATTAAAAAATGGAAATATTGCCTAAAAATTTTTTTTGACCCCAATCATAAAATGGAAATATCGCCCGAAAATTGAGCATGTAAATTGTTTTTTGTAAAGTTTAAGGGTTCTTTACTCAATTTTGGGCGATTTTTCCAAATAAAATTTCAACGGATTTTATTGCCAATAGTTTTATTTAATAAGAGTTTCTTAGGTGGCCCGCTTCGCGGGTTCAGGGATTTGAACTCCCTTTTCGAGTTCTCTGTCCCGCTCACGGGACTCCGTCGCTCCGCTTAGGGTAAGCTCAGTCGCCAGGCAGGCGTCTAAGTTGTCAGTTAGTGTGTGACAACATAGGCACCTGCCTGGCGACTGAAAATACCCTAAGCGGAGCGACAAAGCCGCGTGAGCGGGACAGAGGACAGAAAAGGGAGTTAAAATCCTTGAACGTGCGAAGCGGGCCCCCCAAGATACTGTTTATTACAAATAAACTGAAAGCACACCATCTGACAACATAGGCACCTGCCTGGCGACTGACCATACCATTAGAGGTATTCAGTGTTTTTTTGGGCGATATTTCCTTGTATTTGGGCGTAACTTCATTGTTTTGTAATTGTTTTTTGCAATATTTTCATTTTTTGGGCCTTATTTCCAGTTTGTCTATTTGAACAAAACTGGAAACAAAAATACAACAACAATTTCTTCAGAATTTTTTTTGGGCGATTATTGCAAATCGACTTGGGCGCTTTTGCCTTGGGCGTTATTGCCTAACGCCCAATTTGAAGCCTTATTTCATTTTTCATAATTTACATGAAAATGCTAAATAACATTGTCTTTCACAAAAAAATTAGTGAAAATTCGCATATTGGGGACCCAGAGCTGGTAAGATACCGCAAACTGTTAAACAAATACTTGGATTGTATCGCGCGATTTTTTGCAGCTATTCTGTTACTTACTAATGCTTTTAAATGTAAATATCGTGCTACAAACAAAATATGATTCCGAACCCAGGCTATCTTTTTAACATATTATGCCGTAGTCAACAGATGGTAATTTTTTAAAAAAAACTCAATAAACAGTTTTTTTTTAGAGCAAAAAACTGAAAAAAAAATATTTAAAATTCTTAACAAATGTTTTTTAACGCAAATATTTTGAAAAAAAAAACAATGATATCGATCTCAAATTCTTACCAAAAATTTATACCTATACCTCTAAGTGTTGTGTAATTTTGAGGTTTTTAAAACCACCCTAAAAAAAGCTAAAAATTAAAATTTTGCAAGAAAAAACTTTTCAAAAATGTTTTAATTCGAAAAATTCTTACCATCAAAATCAATTCAATATTGAAATTTTGCATATAACACTTAGGTTTTGCCTTTTTGTATTGTTTGAAACTATGTTTTTATTTTTTAAGTACACTCCCCTGATTTTTGGAATTTTTTTTAGCCAAAAGTGTGTTTTGAAATAATATGTCTTAAATAATTAATACCTCCATAACGGGAAAAGTTAGTAAAAAAGTTTTATAAGTAAGACTCTTAGTATTTTGTAAGCTATTTACAAAAAAAAAAATGTAAACAGTTTACAATTATAAATAGCTAAAGTACAAAATATTGGCAATGCCACATTTTGCCCTGAATCTCTATATCTATACCTACCTATATACTAATTATCCAAAAACCCAAAGTTATTACACTAAATAATATATAATATTATGTAATATATACTCTACCACCCAGCACTAAAGTAAATATGTATATGGTTTTCAAGTGCACCAATGGGAAGTTACTAGTGTGGGTCGACCCCAGACTCATTTTTTTTAAATGAATAGCTTACTTTCGATTAGGGTTTTCTGGTCATCTAGAAGAAGAGGATTCTTTTGCTCCTTTCGTTGGTCTTCAAACAGGGCGAGCAGCTGAGGCATCATATTGGTAAGCTTGTACTTACTTGATCTGCCGACATTTCAATTTCAAAAAGAAGCGTGTCTGGATTTTCAACGTGTTGCCTTAAATCTTCCTGCAGACGAATAATAAGATCATTTTTCGTTCCGGTGGTAGGAAGATCTCGTCTGTTTAGTTCTGCCTTACGTTCAACACATTTCAAAGCATTCACAATTTTACCCATTTTGTTTATTTTTTTTTGTATGTCACTTTTCACAAGCACCTTTCTTATTTGTTAACTTATTCACACACTTTATCAATCTTTAATATTAATTATCTGAATGCACAAATAAAATAAGTTTTATTCCACTTTACTGACACCAATGTTATATTTTACCAAGGGTTTGCAAATAAAACTTATTTCAAATACTTTTACTTCTTATACCTTTTATTATATACAAGCACAAGTATGCAACTCCAAATTCACTATTTTTACACCTATGTTTATTCATTCACTTTTAAAATCAAACTGTAGTTTTTGGAATTCTGACCGGTATTTATATCCGATAAAAAGCTTTTAGAATCTTCTAGGGTTCTGGAATCTTCTTCTCCTCCACAAGTATCTCAAAAGCTTTCATGCAATTATAATTATTCCAGTTTCAGTGATAGCGATGAAATTTGCCTGTGCACCAACCGTTGACACCATTAGTTAATCTTCTTATTCAAAGATGGCGCACATATTAGTACTAATTTATTCTGTTATATAAAATAAATGATGTCGTTGTTTGCATATTTGGGCAAATTCACCACAGTATATTAAATTAAGTAAAATTTAATTAACAAGATAACAATTGGATGGCGAAACGGCTCGTAAAAAGCCGGGGCCTAGTGACTAACAACTCGCAACCATTCCTGTGTGCGTGTGTCGACAGGAATGGAAGGACCTACAATTTTATGCCAAATCCGAACGGCTAGACGAGCAGCACTAGGCAGTAGTCCTGAAAAAAAAATTATTATTTTTTAGGTTTAAGTTGCATATTTCCAAAGTTATAAAGGAAAATGTCTGAAAAAATAGATTAATTTTTGGGTTTTTTTCACTGTTGAATTTTTCCTGCATCAGGCACTGGTTTTTCGAAGTTTCAAACTTAGCTACAGGCTACTCTAACATACCCCAACAATATTGTAATATTTGGCCAAGGGTTAGCAAATAAAACTTATTTCTTTTATTCAAACTGAACAACAATAAATTTACAAAAATAAAACACCTATATTTCACTTCAAATACTTTACTTCTAATACTTTTATTATAAACAGCACAAGAATGTAACTTTTAATTCACTATTTTCACACCGACGGTTATCCATTCGCTTTTAAAATCAAACTGAGGTTTACAAACTGGCGGCCTGTATTTATATCCGAGAAAAAGCTATTAGAATCTTCTAGGGTTCTTGAATGTGCTGAAATGTGCTTCTCCTCCACTAGTAGCTCAAAATCTCTCAAAAGCTTTCAACCAATTAATTATAGGAGTTTTAGTGGTTTAGGCATTGGATAACGATGAGATTGGTTTAGGTATTGGATAACAATAGTTAATCTTTTTTTTCAAAGATGGCGCGCAACTCAGTACTAATTTATTCTATTATAGAAGAACAAAAGATGTCACCACATTGCCCCCCTCTTAGGATTGATCGTCCCGATTAAATCCATTACTCCCGTCACCACAGTTATAGCGACGTAGACGGCCACAGTGAACCACCTAAAGCTTTGCCTCTTAACCCTCCCTGAATGCGGTTAACCACATCATTGATTCGCTTCACAACGGTGTATGGGGCTTCCCAGTTTTGTTGAAGTTTTGGTGACATTCCCTTTTTTCGTTGGGGATTGTAAAACCAACGGCTTATACAGGGGGGGGGGCACGGGGTCATGCACCCCCCCCCGGGAACTCAAGATTATTTTGTTGATCTGAAATAATTCTTTAGTAACCACATAGAAAAAAAAGAAAGTTGGTTACTTAGAAAGCTAGTAGGATTTTCGATTGTTAATTTAGAATTCAATAGTGAATTTGAATGTTGGTAACTTCAATTCAATAAAAAGTTTAATTTTCATGACAATGGAATACCTACGTTATTTTGTAGTCAATCGATGATACTTTGATTTTCTTCCTCGTACCTCAAATTTAACATAACAACAAACTTCTCATATTATGATAATACATTCAAATCTTAAAATATATGCATAGGCTAGTTTCCTTCTCAGCCAAAACCTGTTTAACCAAACAGAAATCAAAGTGCTCAGTAAAGTAAAAACTAATAGGATTTTCAAAAAAAGAACATTATATTTTCTGAAAATAAAATCTTTAAACACATTATAGAACACATACAGAAATTGTTTTGTTTGATTTCTGTGTGACAGAATATTTTTAAAAGCAAAAAAAGTGATAACTTTCGATTTATAGTTATTCTAACCAAAAAATATTAATGTTAACGATAAAAGACATAAATATGTAAAACTATGATGAAAACCTATTATGAAAGGATTTTGTTTGCACTTATTCAACATTTACGATCGAACAATATTGTTATTGATTTGAATGTGTATTACTTTTACAAAGTAACCTATGAATCCCATAATGCAAAAGCCAATAGCTATGGTAAAGGAGATTTTTTGGAACTCCTTGCGGTGAACCGTTTGACCAGTCGGATGGAATTATAGACTTGGCTCGTAGAATTTAACAACTTTGTCCATTATTTTATCAGAAAGGCTTACTGGTAAGAAAGATAAAAAGATTAGGTATATTTGATGTACATGTTTATTTTGTAAGGTGCCTTTCACTTTTCCATCGGTGGCAGTCTTAGAGACATACATTTTTTTCAAATCAGAGGCATATAAAAATCACTCGTGAACAGTAGCGGATCTAGGATTTGGCTGTGGGGGGGGCTTCAAGATCCAGTTTGAAAAAAAAAAATGGATATTATATCTAATAGACTTTTCACACCAAACCCAAAACCCGGTTTTCGCGAAAATATCGATTTTGGCTGAAAACCTAGATCGAAAACACAAGTTTTCCTAGACATTTTCGCTGTTTTAAATAAAACCTGTCCAAAACATTTTGGATCTGAAGGATGAAAATCAAACACACCTTGTGAAGCATTCAGTGCTCAGTTAAAAAGTCATACAAATAGGTGACAGGTTGCTGCCAGGAAAACAAAAAGTCGCACATCCTTACTACTACGTGAGCTTGTTCGGTTAAGAAAAAAATTAAATATAACGAATCAGGATGCATTGCATTTCCATTTTTAACTTGCAATATTTAAAAAATTGTCTTTTAATTTCGGGAAAGCGTACGGAATTCTTCGAACATTATGGATAGCTCAACAATTCACACCAATAAAGACTCGACTAATTCTAGCTAAATCCTTGGTTATTCCTGTGCTAATTTATAGATGTGAAATTTATCATAACTGTAAGAGAAAACTTAATACTGCGTTCAACAGTACTTTACGCTATGTATATAACCTCAGGAGGTATGACTATATATCTCACCTGTCGAAGAATTTGTTGAACATGACTGTTGAGAATTTTCTTAAGCTTAGGACACTTATTCTTCTTCAAAGCATAATACGAACAAAACAACCTGCTTGACTTTATAATAAAATAAGATTTCCGGCATCCAACCGATCTTCAGTTCTAATTTTACCTCGATTCAATTATTTAATATAAGAAAGGCAGTTCTTCATTGCTGCTACCTGTCTTTGGAATACACTTCCGCGATATCTTCGAGAAATGAGTGACACGCATCGATTTAAGAGGGAATTGGGGTCATTTCTGGCAAATTAGAGCAACTAAACTTTTAATCAATCATGTATCATCTTTTAAATTTCTTTTTATTTTTTTTTATTTTTCAGCAATCTCATTAGGTCTATCTTATATTCTCTACATTAAGTAATTAAAAATAAAATTTAAATTTATAATACAATTTAAAGTTAAAATTAAAAATTAAATCTAAATTAAAACTTAAAATCAATATAGAATCAAATCTAAAAACAAATATTTAGTTCAAGTTGTAACTTGTTCATTTTATCTAGGTATATCTTAAATTTAAGCAATATAATTATAAAATGTTTATTTTAATCTATCACATAATTATAAGTTATTTCTTATTGTGTTAGAGTATAATCAATTAAAGATTGAAAGTTATAAGGGATCTCACTGGCAAAAGCTCATAATATGATGTGTTTTGACAGTATGAGCTCTCTGGAGATCTCATTTTCGTGAACTATAGCCCAATCAACTAGTAGAGTAGGTATATGTTTTGTTCGAACTGTCACTGGAAAACACAGAAAATAATATTTTGTCTATTGAAAAATAAAATGTAAAAACTTCAAGACTTTTAGTCGGGCATTAGAAAAGGCTGCTCTCAAAAATAGCATGTCGTCTAATTCTGCAATCGTCAATAAATTTTCATGTATACTCTACATGTACTCTATATTCTTGCTCAAAACAAGTGTCGATAAATTTGCACTTCAACCTAGAGTATATAGGGATTACAAATATTCATTTGCTTCTGCATGATTTTCTGCGTGCAGAGAGAATTTTCAGGCGTTTGTAATTTGGCTCCTTGACTAGATTTCTTGTTTGTAATTTAGTCGTTTAGTCATTTTGTATGTATGGTTGACTCTGACCTTGGAAATATAAGAACCAATAGTCGTAAGAAGCAATTCCTGTTGTATGAAACAATTACGCTTAAATTGACACCTCGATTTTCTCAAATTATTATCGGGTTTTAGTCCCAAAACTGATTTTTTTTTGTTAAATAAGCTAAGTTTTTAGGTTAAATTTTTGTTGCATTTGACATGTTATTTATTCAGCTCAGACCTCGTTTTTTTCAATTATCTCTTCAAGCTTTAGCCCCAACTGAGGACTTTGACAGTCCCTAGAACTAAGCCAGAAACACTCTCTGTAATAAGTTATGTTTTTAGGGAATTGGTTGTTTAACCCCGACCACGTTTTTTGTCCAATTCTTGTCAGGACATAGGGAACTTAGGGACTTTAGGGAATAATTGTCTCTGCATTAAACATGTCCATTATTAGTAGCTCCAAACTTGCTTTTTCTCTAATTCTTTTAAGACTTTAGCCCCAAGCAAATTCTTTTGGGGCTTAAAAAATTACATAACATGTAAATTGTTCAGCACCTATCTCGTTATTTTGTCTGATTTCTATCAAATTTAACAGCTTAACAATATTTTAGAAGAATATAAAACTCTACACGTTGTAAGGTATTGCTTTCTATATTTTAATTAATATTAGGAATCGTCTGTGGGGGGGGCTTTAGCCCCTATAGCCACCCCCCTGGATCCGCCACTGCTCGTGAACTTTGTTCACACTTTTCTTGAAACACAACGAAAACGAATCTTTGTATTCAATTATAATACGAATATGTAATGTATTTTAGTTTTTCCACTATTGTGGAAAGAGCAATTTACACAAGTGGTCATTTTTGAAAATCAGAGCTATTGGTTTCATTTTCAGTAGTGAATATTTATATCTATTTACTAAAATTAAGAAACATAAAACAGTGCACAGTACCTATGATAATTTACTAATTTTTCCTGCAACTTCAATTCGCTGAAATAAAAACTTTGATAGGATTAAAATAAATTCTGAATAAAATTCAAAACAAATGATCAAGCGAATCCACAATTTTTTTTTCTCAGTATTTTGACAGCTAGCTAAACTGATTTTTTTTTGGTCAGGCAACTGGAGATTTCTGTATGCTGTTGCTGAGTTCCTCCGAAATAAAAAATGTAAACAGTCGGGAATAAAAACTCAGTTGTTTATTTTAATTTTCTTTAGAACCAAAAATGAGGTAACTTTACAAATATCAAAAAAGTGTTTTCGTCTTAAATTTGTTAATTTTTTTGTATAGGTAGCTCATTTCATTTTGAATTGGCTTTGGCAGTTCGAAATATATATTTTCAACGAAATTGCCTAACTTGGTGTAGTGAAAATTTAGTATTACATACATCGTAGTCTGCTATTTCACGCCGACTTTTGATTCTTAACTGTCTTGAAATTAAATGAGTTAAGGTACGATATATTGTTCCAGGATATGAACGATTTTAAATTATTTTAACTTATTTTTAACAAAGGTAATGTATTAAAGGGTTTCCCATTAAGGGCGGGTCGATTTTAAAATTGAATAAAACAAATATCCATAAGGTTTTATATTTATTTGAGAGCCCTATTATAGTAATATAACATCGTTCAAATGGCCGCTCCGGCTTCGCTGGGTGTCGCGGATTCGAAAGGTCCAGATGCCATCGATTATGTTGTCTTTGAGGGTCGAGGTGGTTTGCAGCTTATTCGCATAGACCTGGGTTTTAAGAAAGTCACACAAGAAAAAGTCCAAAGGGGTCAAATCTCACGATCTTGGTGGACAATTCACGTCGCCTCGGCGCGAGATAAACATGCCATGAAACCGCTCGTGCAGAATATCGATTATGTCTTAAGCTGTGTGGCACGTAGCGCCATCCTGTCGAAACCATATAACTTCAGTGTCCATATCATCCATTTTAGGCCACAAGAAGTTAGTGATCATCGACCTATAGCGATCGCCGTTGACGGTGGTGGCCTGGCCAGCATCATTTTCGAAGAAGTACGGACTGATGACGCCTCCAGGCATCCAGCCCAAAATCCACACAAAACAGTAACTTTATTTGGATGCATTGGCACCTCGTGAATCTCGCGTTGATTAGTGTCGTCCCAAATCCGGCAATTTTGCTTATTCACATACCCATTCATCCAAAGATGGGCCTCATCGTTAAAGATGATTTTTCGACCAAAATTGGGATAAACTTCTAACTGCTCTCAAACATCATTTGCACGTGTTGCTTGACGCTGTAACTCACCATGATGATTTGTCTGTAGTAACTGATTAAAAGACGATATTTTGACCGAAAGTAAAAGAAACAATATGGCTGCCACGAGCTGTCAAAATCAACCCGTCCCTATTGGAAAACCCTTTAGTATAGCTAATTAAGATTCTTTCCCTTTTCTTTTATATAGCTATATGAAAAAAAAAAATATAAGGCACTTGACTTTTAACAAATATTAGTTTGTATTATTTTTTTTTTGTCATGACCCCCCCCCCAAGAACTAAAGCTGTATACGCACCTGTGTAAAACCACACCAAGTCTCCTTCTTGGAATCCAATCGTTGTTGAACGAGTGTCGTACGTGTTTTCACCCTATCACTGGATGTTTTTATGGTTTTCCTTGTCCTTTGATTAATGTCAATGAGTCTTTCTTTAAGGTTATCCACATATTCATTCCGGTTCCATAGTACAGCATCCAAATTTTACTTCAGCCGTATTGTTGTGCCGAACAGGATCTCCGATGGTGTATGTCCTGTTGAACTATGAACCGCACTTCGATAGGCCATCAAAAACAATGAAATATGGCGGTCATAGTCTCGGTGGTAGTCACCTACAAACTTGGACGGATGTTCCTTAAGCATGGAATCGTTCCTGTTGAATCGTTCGACCATTCCCTCAGATTGTGGATGAAGCGGTGTTGTCCTCGTCTTTTTGATGCCAATGAGAGAGCAAACCTCCTGGAAGATGTTAGATTCGAGGTTCCTTACTTGGTCAGAATGTAATTCCAAAGGAACAACGAACCTGCTCACCCAACTGAAGACAATCTGATCAACCACTGTTTTGGCTTCTTGATTTGGGGTGGAAAATGCCTCAGGCCAATTGCTGAAGTAATCCATGACTACAGGGATGTATCGGTTTCCGTTGGTCTCCGGAAACGGACCTGTGACATCTACTGCTATTCTCTCGGAAGGTGTGCCCACATTGAACTGCTGCATTTTACTTTGAAGCTTTCTACCTGGTCCCTTGGTAGCAGTACCAGTATCACATTTTCTGCATCACTTTTCGACATCTTCTCTTGCATGTAGCCAGTAGAACCGTTGTCGTATCTTCTCCAGCGTTTTATTGACTCCCAAATGACCTCCAGGTGCTCTATCATGCATCTCTTGAAAAACGTCTTTAACCTTTGACCTAGGCACTATCAATTCCATCACATAATATTTGCCATCTGCAGACTTCTATTTACGCCTTAATACTCCTTCTTGCACATGAAAAGAGCCCCACTGTGCCCACTATGCTTTGAGATCTGGACTTCTATCGGAGATTTCACCCCATTCTGGTTTTTCTTCGTGTTCCTTCCATGCAGAAATGGACTCTATATCTGTGTCTTCTTGTTAGACAGTCCTCAGTTCTTCATTGCTCCAACCGTAAATGGGATCGGCTCTCATTCACGGGATGGCAACTGGTTCTTTTTCTTCCTGACGCGTGCAATGCTTACAATCCTGTTTACACGGTCACCGAGACAATGCATCTGCGTTTGAGTGCAACTTTCCTTTCCGATGTTGAATTTGGTATTCGTATGTCTGAAGTCTCTCGATGCACCTAGCTTCTTGACCTTCGGGATTTTTGAAGTTCAGAAACCAATTAAGCGCACCATGATCTGTTCGAAGGAGGAACTTCTGTCCGTAGATGTACTTTTGGAAGTGCTTTGTTGCCAAAACTAAAGCTAGAAGTTCCCTTCTGGTCACGCAATAATTGCGCTCTGGCCTCGAGAGTACCTTACTGTAGTAGGTGATGACTTTTTTTTCTCCGTCATGGACTTGCGATAGTACAGCTCCAATTCCAACGTTACGTGATAAAAGGTTATCCAGGAGTCGGAAAGGCCAGCACAGGAGCATTACACAAACGTAGCTTGAGTTCCTGAAAACTTTTCTCGCACTCACCCGACCATTTAAATGGCTTCCCCTTTTCAGTAAGTTGATGCAAGCTCTTAGCGATTCCAGCAAAGTCCTTCACTAAGCGCCGATAATATGTGGCTAGACCAATAAAGCTACGGAGTTGGTGTTTATCCTGTCGTGTTGTTCAATTCTTCACATTATCAACTTTTTTAGGATCAGCCTTTACTCCTTGGGATGAGATGCTGTGTCCCAGGTATTTAACTTCGTTCTTGAAAAGCGCAAATTTCTCTGGATTTAATTTTAAGTGTGCTTCTCGGACCCTCTGAAATACAGCCTTAAGGTTTTCACAATGCTCATCAAAACTTTTTCCATAAACGATGACATCGTCCAAATAAACAAGGCATGATTTCCAGGTAAGGCCTTTTAGAACAAACTCCATCAGACGCTCAAATGTAGCTGGAGCGTTGCACAGTCCGAATAGCATAACTTTAAACTGCCACAGACAATTTCCTGTAGAGAAAGATGTCTTCTCACGAGCTTCTGGATGAATTTCTACCTGCCATTGCATCCAAAGTATCGCTAATTCTGGGCAAAGGGTAGCTGTCTTTCTTTGTCACATCGTTCAGCCTACGGAAGTCAACACAAAATCGGGTGCTTCCATCCTTCTTTTTGACAAGAACTACTGGTGACGCCCAAGGGCTTTTGGAATTTTCTATTGGCCCATCTTTCTTCATTGTCGATATCATCTCTTCAACTTCGGCTTGTTTGGGTAATGGGAAACGTCTTGCTGGTTGTCAAATCGGTCTTGCGTCACCTGTGTCGATTCGATGATGTACCAGTTGTGTTCGACCAAACTGCCCGCTCTCTGAAGAAAATATATCAGCTTTCTCATGAAGAAGGCTTCCAGCAACACTAAGCTGATGTTGACTTAGATCGGATGGCTTGAAAATATTGTATTTCATGGAGCTGAATTTTTCGGGGTGCATAGGTTTTTCTGTACCCATTTCTGTAATCTTAGTTATTGCGGACACAGATTCGCATTTTTCAACTATTTCTCCTCTCCTGAGCTTGAATTCGTACGGTTTAATGTTCTGAATCCGTACGGGTACCAAGTTGTTCGTTGGTTCCACAAGCGTCCTCCCTAAGATGATGTTTTGAGAAGATTGCTCTGACTCTGGTTCCACAATGAGGTATCGATGGCTACCTAGATCGTCCTCTATTTTTGTCCAAATAAACAGTTCCGAAGAGGGAGGCAAGCATATGTCTTCTCGATACCAGAAACCAGCTTCTGCCCCTCGAAGTTGGTTCTTGCAGGGGGAACAGGAGCGTTGATGTTATTGCTTACCTGTATCATTTCTGCTTCCACAGTGTTGACAGGCAACTCTTCTTGGTGGCAATCTGTGCTGGCGCTGGATATGTCCGGTTTTGTTGCAATTCCAGCATCGAGCAGGTACTTTTCGCTGCCTTCTTTGGAATTCAGCTCTCTGCAAGAACATTCCTCAACTTCAAGTCCTCTTAACCGATGAATTCTTAAAGTAGCCCGCTCTGATGCTTGCATAGTCAGAGCAAACGCTAATGCTTCAGAAAGCGTGCATTTTCCAGCAGTTCAAATTGGTTGAGGTTGATGTAGAAAACTGCACGGACAAAAGCCTCCGTTGCTAGATGGTTAGTAATTTCATCTTCTGCAGTCGGGCATGCTAGGTACGCCAACCGTTCAATGTCAGCTTGGAGTTGTTGCAGACTTTCACCTCTTTTGTGGACTCTGGTATTGAGCTGAACGCAGAAGACTTCTTTCATATGGCTATCAATGAAGCGTTTGTCAATAGCCTGAACAAGAGCACTGAAGTTGCCCGTCTGGTCTGCTGGTATGGTTTGCAATGATTCAGCTGCAAAACCCTTTAAAAGCAATCGTCAGAACAATAAACTTGTCTTCGTCATCCCAACCGTTTGTTGTTGCGGCTGCCTCAAACTGCTACTTGTAGATTGACCATGAAGTTTGTCCATCAAAAGCTGGTGGATGCATTTACTTTCTCCTTTGACAGTCGCCAGAACTTTCTCGAACGTTTATTTTTCGGACTTTGTCCAGTTCCTTGGTAATGCTCTCAATTTTATCTTCGACCTTCTCGAATTTCGCTTCCACTGATGAAAACTGTTTTTCAACTCGTTCGTCAAGGACAACAAATTTGTTCTCGAAGGCATCTAGTTTACTTTTAAGGACGTGTTTCTGTTTTTCAAATCGTTCGTTTCTTGTTTTTCCAGTAGATTCTTTTGCTCGTTGCGTTGTTCTTTAAACTGGGCAATCAGCTGAGTCATAATTATTGGTCATGCCTAAGGTTGTACTTACTTCCTCTTCCGGCATTTCAATTTCAAATAGAAACGTGTCTGGATTTTCATCGTATTGTCTTAAATCTTCTTACGAATAATGAGGTCATTTTTCGTTCGAGCAGTTGGAAGAGCTCGTCTGTTTAGTTCTGCTTTAAATTCAACACAATTCGATGCATTCACAATTTTAACCCATTTTTTTTTCTATTTTAATTTTCTATTTTTGTCTGTCACTTTTCACAAGCACATTTCTTATTAGTTTACTTATTCATACGCTTTATCAATTTTCATCATTAATTATCTGAATGCACAGATAACTCTACTTTACTGACACCAATGATATATTTTCCAAGGGCTCGGAAATAAAACTTATTTTTTTTATTGAAACTGAACAACAAATACTTTACAAAAATAAAATACCATTATTTCACTTCAAATACTTTACTTCTATTACTTTTACTATAAACAGCACGAGCATGTAACTCTTATGGCCAGTTGCACCAAAATGCTGTAAAACCAGTTTTTTTTTAAATTAATTTGGGTTGCACCAAACGTCTTCACAGATTTTTTTTTAGCTTAAATAGAGTTCATTAGCCATCCCTGCATTGAAACATCTGCTTTCAAAACTGAACGAAAAAGTTTCAACTAGTGCAACTGAGATAGCAATACGAGAAATGTCAATGAAAATAAATAAATATTGGAATGCGCTACGTACAACATAAATATGTAGGAACCTGGTACATGCAACTCGAAAACAGAAAAGATCATTGTGAGAAATATATATGTTTGTAACTCGACAGCTTATTATTATGATTTTGGCTGGCTTTCAGTTCATTAATATTATATAATTATGTTCGTTTTAATTAAGTACTGTATGGGGTTGTTTCCACCTCAATCCATATATAAAAAAAATGTAGGTAATTAAATTCCAACTTATGTATCTTTGTTTTTCACCCTTACAGTGTTTTTTTTTTTATTTATTTCTGGGTTCTGCCCAATAAAATTGGTTTTAAAATTTAACTGGAGGAAAATGAAACTTTAGTTTATTGGTTCATTCATTGGGGTTTTATAATTAAAATTGGTCGGTGTAACCGATAAATGTCATTTTAAAATATAACGAAGCAATAAAAATTTAAAAGAGCTTGGTGCAACGGGCCATTAATTCACTATTTTCACACGGACGACGTTTATCCATTCGCTTTTAAAATCAAACCGAGGATTTCGAACTGCCGGCCGTGTATTTCTTCTTCTTCTCCGTCAGAAAACGTCGACAGGCCTCCCGGTTTTGGATTGTTCCATGTCTGAGGCCAACTAAATGCTGGTATTGTTGCATTTGTTTCATCCAGGAGTTTTTGCGCCTGCCTTTCTTCCGCTATAGTGTTGGAACGTCTTGTAATATTGTCTTTTGAACTGGGTTCTCATGACATCTTCTTTGTACATGACAGTACCAGCTAAGTTGGTTATGCTGTATTTTGACCAAGATGGTATTTTTGACGTGTATGCTTCCTCGGATTCTCTTGCTTCTTATTCGATCAAGCTTTGTCACTCCTGCTGTCATGCGAAGCATCTTCATTTCAGCTGCCGTCAATTTACTCTTATACTTCGTGTACAATTACCAACACTGTGAAGCGTAAGCGCTGCATGAACAACTGCCGTGTAGAGCTTTCCTTTCAGCTTAGGGGGCATTTTTTCATCACAGGAGATGGCAGAGTTTTCCTGCCACTTCATCCACTCTAAGCTTACGCGATGTTTGATGTCGTCATCACAATATCTTTCGCTATTGACCATGATTGATCCAAGATATTTAAACTTTTACATTCAAATAGAAGTCCGGAATAGGCCTGTGTGGATCAGAAAATCGACAGCATAAGTATTCGGTCTTTTTCGCGCCAATGCGGTATCCATTTCCCTCCAGAACATCCACCCATACATCAAGTGCTCGTTGCAAGGACACACTTACACTTCACTTACGATGGCTCCATCGTCAGCAAGGAATAACTGATTCACTTTGGGGTCCGTCACCTTATCCTCAAGCAGAAAGTCGAGGACAGTAATAAGGAGCAAATGACTGAAGACGCTTGCCTGGTGCACACCTACTCTAATTGGGAACTCTTTGGTGATTCCTGCGGGGCATCTTACGTTTGTTTTAACTTGCTCGTACATGTCCAAGAAAAAGCTACTAGAATCTTCTAGTTTTCTGGAATGTGCTTCTCCTCCACAAGTATCTCGCTTTCCACCACTATAATTTAAGCAGTTCCAGTGGTTTAGGCATTGGATAACGATGAGAGTGGTTTAGGTATTAGATGACATTAGTTAATCATTTGTTCAAAGATGACGCGCAACTCAGTACTAATTAATTCTGTTATAGAAGAACAAAAGATGTCGTTGTTTGCATAAATGGGCATATTCATTACAATATATTAAAAATGCAGAACTACATCCCACTTTGTGAATTTATTGTCGAATTTGACTGGGCTATTTGCTAAATAAACATAAACATTTGATTCGTATTGAATCCTAAAAGTGCGCAATTAATTACCTATTTTGTATTTGCGTGGATTTTAAATGTTATTAAATATGTTGTGGATTGGGATGCTTTGAAATTTGAGAGTGCGACATTGTTTTTCGTTTTTTTTTTTTTTGGGAGATGTGAGATGGAACATGAAAGTAAATACATATACCTATGTTAGAACCTAGAAATAATATTATAATAATAAAATAGATCATAATTAAATAATCGTAAATTTATTTTGGCATTAAGTCGCCAGAAATATCTATTATCTATATATCACTAACGTAAAATTTGTTTACATACTTTTGAACGTGAACTAAATTGTTTAATAGATAGGTACCTTAGTGGTGTCTATTAATTTTTGTTGTCAGATATTCAAAATGGGTAACGTGGATCTTGTAGAAGATACCCACACAAGTATTTCTACGTCCCGGAAATTTTTTAAAATGGCTTCCAGACCCCGCGGCCCTTTTTTATGTAAAAACACGCTTTTTTTAAAGTCGAATGGTCAAGAATTTCGTTTACGTGGTTTCACTGACTTTAAAAGACGTCTTATGACTCTCTAGGGATGCTAATAATAAAATAGCTTAAGTAACTGCCCCTAAAAATTTCAAAATATGCCTATTTTAATCGATAAATGGCTGAAACCCCCCCAAAAATCGGTTGATTTTTATGCTTTTCTCGATTTTAAAGACCTCCATGGGTACAAGCAAGTAAGACTCGTATCAGATGTAATTTCGTGTGCTGAACTCAAATCTAACATCCATTTTTCGCCATCATCTCCAGTTTTTGAGATATTACAGTCTGAAAATGGAATATAACCATTTTTTCACCTATTTTTGAGATTTTGTACAAATTCGAAATGCTTTTTTTCAAAACAAATGCACCGATTCATCAAAGAACTGCACTTTGACTCATGTTCATGTATGAATACTAGCAATACTAAGGACCAGGAATGGCCCACTGGTTGATTAATTTATTTAAAATTATTAAAAAGTTGTACAAGGAACGCAAGAAAACGACTACGTTAACTACAGCCGGTTTTATCCCTTAAACGAGCACTGTTTAAAATTTTGCGCCAATTATTATTTTATAAACACCAACTGACAGTTAATATGTATTCGGTCACTGTTTTATTTGTTCTGTTTGTGTTCTTTATTGAAAAACTGGTATAAACTATTGTAAGGCACAATTTTGTATGTAATTTCATTGAAATCGAGGCGATTTGATATCATTTTGAAATTGTGTCATTGAATGAGAAATTGTGCAATTTTGGAGATGATTTCAAAAAAAAAAATGCGCAATTTAGTTCAGTGGGAATATTTTATAATTAAAATGAAGATGATTAAAATATTCGATGATTAACCAGTTAGGTATAATAACCATGGATTAAAGATGAACACATGTTAAACAGGGTTAATTTGCTTTGAGCTAGACACCTTTTACCTATGATTATTGCAACTGGTTAAATCTAGTACGCATGTCAAAATAAAAAATCGGAAGACATTGGGGTATATTCATAGTCGCAGATAGACCCAGGTTTAACTAAACTACAGTTTAAGACAATTTTGGCTCAATGAATACAGACCAAATTTAATTAAAAATTGATGGTTTTATATTTTTATAAGATAATTAGCTTGGTATACTACACAAATAGAATCTTCTCCTCCACACTCCTTTGATACACACCGGACCGAAAATCACACGAAGAATCTTCCTCTCAAATCACACTAGCAGTGTCCATGCTTCTGACCCAAAGAGCAGGACCGGGATGATAAGGGTCTTGTATAAAGTCTCGTTGGTTGGGTTGGGTTGGGAGAGAGGCCCTTACTACTTAAATGCCTTCTAAGCCCGAAGAAACAGCGGTTGACAAGAGTAATAATTCTTTATTTTGCGAGGTAATAGTGGAGCCCAGGTAGACAAAGTCCTTGACAATTTATCTGTCCATCGTAATATTTTGCCCGAGTCGACAATATTAAGATTCCTTTCTCGATGACAGCATATACTTCGTCTTGTCCTAATTAACCGCCAATCCCATTTTAGCCGCCTCCGATTCAATGCTAGCAAATGCGCCCGACACAGCTGGCTTCGTTCTGCCGACAATGTATATGTCATATAACATAAAAAATTAACATATAAAATTAATTAATTTTTGCACTATTTAAAATTAGAGTGCGATTTTGTACTCACCTCGAACGTTTCGGAACAAATTACATTAGCCGTTTTTCTTTTTTAGTTCAGAGCAGAGCCTGAACTGTCAAACAAAAAATTGTGTTTCTTTTTTACCTCTGAACGTTCAGAGCTTCAAATTTGTGTTTCTTTTTTGTTCTGAACGTGTTCTGAGCTTGTTCAGAGTGCGCTCTATAAGCTCAGAATAAAATAACTGAGCTGACCGAGTTGAATGCTGAACACAAGCATTTGATAGGTGAAATTGAAAAAAAAAGTTATAACTTAGTGTTCACTTGTACTTTTTACTTTGTGTGGAGTCACTTGTACTTTTTAATTGAATTTTATTCATTCACTCCACTTAAAACAGAAGTAATTTCAATATTTTAATATTTAAATTTCTTTATCATCTTAAAACAAAACTCACTATCGCAGGGTGTTTAAAGTTTGATTTGGGATGCATGTAAAGTGTTAATGAGCGGGTCCCATGAACGAGCAAGCTTAAAACTGTCGTCCCGATTGAAATTTTGGTGGCGCTTTATTTCAATCGCCTCGTGTACCAAACGTGGGATGTAGTGGGTTTCTTGCGCTAAAACCTTGGCTTGGTCGAAATGATTCCAGTGGTGTTTATTGTTCATCTGGATTGTCCAAGATTATGCTCGCAAATTACCGACTTTTCCCGTTGATTTTAACTTACAGCACTAATATGCTCTTTTAAGCGGTTGGCAATGCTTCTTTGGGTTTAGCCCACATACGAAACAAGGAACTGCATACCTATACACCCACCACCTCGAAGTCAGCCGGCGCACTTTCGATTTCCTGAAAAATAAAAATGCCAATCGATGTATCTCTTATTGTACACTTGATTTAGCAAAAAAAATTTATGTACACCCCCTCGTTTTTTTTTTTTTAAATAAAAAAAAAATAACTTTGTATGGAACTTTGAAACGCCCATATCTCCTTCACTATATCGGATATTTTTATGTACACGGGCTTAAATCATTCTCCTATTTCAAACCATTATTGTACATAACACTTTTTTCTCCCCCAATCAATAAATCGATAATGAAAATTTGCGAGCTTTATTGTGAAAATCTTTATATTACCAAACTATCATTGAAATCGAGGCGATTTGATATCATTTTGAAATTGTGTCATTAAATGAGAAATTGTGCAATTTTGGAGATGATTTCAAAAAAAAAATGCGCAATTTAGTTCAGTGGGAATATTTTATAATTAAAATGAAGATGATTAAAATATTCGATGATTAACCAGTTAGGTATAATAACCATGGATTAAAGATGAACACATGTTAAACAGGTTTAATTTGCTTTGAGCTAGACACCTTTTACCTATGATTATTGCAACTGGTTAAATCTAGTACGCATGTCAAAATAAAAAATCGGAAGACATTGGGGTATATTCATAATCGCAGATAGACCCAGGTTTAACTAAACTACAGTTTAAGACAATTTTGGCTCAATGAATACAGACCAATTTTAATTAAAAATTGTTGGTTTTATATTTTTATAAGATAATTAGCTTGGTATACTACACAAATAGAATCTTCTCCTCCACACTCCTTTGATACACACCGGACCGAAAATCACACGAAGAACCTTCCTCTCAAATCACACTAGCAGATTTTTATCCTAATCTTTCAGTGTCCATGCTTCTGACCCAAAGAGCAGGACCGGGATGATAAGGGTCTTGTATAAAGTCTCGGTGGTTGGGTTGGGTTGGGAGAGAGGCCCTTACTACTTAAATGCCTTCTAAGCCCGAAGAAACAGCGGTTGGCAAGAGTAATCATTCTTTATTTTGCGAGGTAAAAGTGGAGCCCAGGTAGACAAAGTCCTTGACAATTTATCTGTCCATCGTGATATTTTGCCCGAGTCGACAATATTAAGATTCCTTTCTCGATGACAGCATATACTTCGTCTTGTCCTAATTAACCGCCAATCCCATTTTTGCCGCCTCCGATTCAATGCTAGCAAATGCGCCCGTCACAGCTGGCTTCGTTCTGCCGACAATGTATATGTCATATAACATAAAAAATTAACATATAAAATTAATTAATTTTTGCACTATTTAAAATTAGAGTGCGATTTTGTACTCACCTCGAACGTTTCGGAACAAATTACATTAGCCGTTTTTCTTTTTTAGTTCAGAGCAGAGCCTGAACTGTCAAACAAAAAATTGTGTTTCTTTTTTACCTCTGAACGTTCAGAGCTTCAAATTTGTGTTTCTTTTCTGTTCTGAACGTGTTCTGAGCTTGTTCAGAGTGCGCTCTATAAGCTCAGAATAAAATAACTGAGCTGACCGACTTGAATGCTGAACACAAGCATTTGATAGGTGAAATTGAAAAAAAAAGTTACAACTTAGTGTTCAGGTGTGTTCACTTGTACTTTTTACTTTGTGTGGAGTCACTTGTACTTTTTAATTGAATTTTATTCATTCACTCCACTTTAAACAGAAGTAATTTCAATATTTTAATATTTAAATTTCTTTATCATCTTAAAACAATACTCACTATCGCAGGGTGTTTAAAGTTTGATTTGGGATGCATGTAAAGTGTTAATGAGCGGGTCCCATGAACGAGCAAGCTTAAAACTGTCGTCCCGATTGAAATTTTGGTGGCGCCTTATTTCCACCAAACGTGTACCAAACGTGGGATGTAGTGGGTTTCTTGCGCTAAAACCTTGGCTTGGTCGAAATGATTCCAGTGGTGTTTATTGTTCATCTGGATTGTCCAAGATTATGCTCGCAAATTACCGACTTTTCCCGTTGATTTTAACTTACAGCACTAATATGCTCTTTTAAGCGGTTGGCAATGCTTCTTTGGGTTTAGCCCACACACGAAACAAGGAACTGCATACCTATACACCCAACACCTCGAAGTCAGCCGGCGCACTTTCGATTTTCTGAAAAATAAAAATGCCAATCGATGTATCTCTTATTGTACACTTGATTTAGCAAAAAAAATTTATGTACACCCCCTCGTTTTTTTTTTTTTAAATAAAAAAAAAAAACTTTGTATGGAACTTTGAAACGCCCATATCTCCTTCACTATATCGGATATTTTTATGTACACGGGCTTAAATCATTCTCCTATTTCAAACCATTATTGTACATAACACTTTTTTTTAGACCTCTCCCAATCAATAAATCGATAATGAAAATTTGCAAGCTTTATTGTGAAAATCTTTATATTACCAAACTATCCCATGTTATTTAATATTAACCGCAGTCTGTTGGCAGAGTTCCAGCCCATGGCTCCAACAGTTGTGAGTTCGAATCCTACCCGGAAAAAAACTTTTTTTTTAATTCACTTATTTTATTTACTTTTCAAAAAAAAATAACTTTTTTAGAAAAAAAAAATAAACTTTTTTACAAAAAAAAATAAACTTTTTTACAAAAAAAAAAAATAAACTTTACAAAAAAAAAAATAAGTTTTTTAGAAAAATAAATTAAAAAAAAATTAACTTTTTGACAAAAAAAAATTAACTTTAAAAAAAAAAAAAATAAACTTTTTTACAAAAAAAAATTAACTTTTTTACAAAGAAAAATTAATTTTTTTTACAAAAAAAAATTAACTTTTTTACAAGAAAAATATAAACTTTTTTACAAAAAAATAACTTTTTTACAAAAAAGAAAATAACTTTCATTCAACAAAAATTTTAAAAAAATTTAAAAAAACTGAATTATTCAATCATTTTGTTATTTTGGTTATTTTATCTTAACTAAAGCGAATTTTGAATTCTGCATAATTTAAAAATATTGTTTACTACAGACTTAAACTTTTAAATCAAAAATATGTTTTCGTACACCCATAGTTAGTTTTTAAATAAATTTTCAAAAAACTTTAAAAACTGAATTTTTAATTCATTTAATTATTCTGGTATTTATTTCTCAACTAAAGCGAATTTTGATGTCTGCATAATTTTTAAATATAACCTACTATAGTATTAAGCTTTTAAATAATTTAAAAAAAAATCAAAAAACTTAAAAGAATGAATTTTTTCATTCTTTTTGTTATTTTGGTGATTGTTTCTTAACTAAAGCGAATTTTGAACTCTGCATAATATTAAAATATTACTTACTTTAATCTTAAACACTTAAATCAAAAATCTGAAATTGTACAACCCTAGTTAGTTTTTAAATACATTTTCAAAAACTTAAAAAACTGAATTTTTCATTCATTTAATTATTCTGGTATTTATTTCTTAACTAAAGCGAATTTTGATTTCTGCATAATTTTTAAATATTATCTACATCAATCTTAAACGTTTAAATCAAAAATCTGTTATTGTACACCCCTAGTTAATTTTTAAATAAATTTTCAAAAAACTTAAAAAACTAAATTTTTCATTAATTTTGTTATTTTGGTTATTATTTCTTAACTGAAGCGAATTTTGAAAAAATAAGTTTTTTAGAAAAATAAATTAAAAAAAAATAAAAATTTTTATAAAAAAAATCAACTTTTTGACAAAAAAAAATTAACTTTTAAAAAAAAAAAAATAAACTTTTTTACAAAGAAAGATTAATTTTTTTACAAAAAAAAATTAACTTTTTTACAAGAAAAATATAAACTTTCTTACAAAAAAAATAACTTTTTTACAAAAAAAGAAAATAACTTTCATTCAACAAAAATTTAAAAAAAATTTAAAAAAGTGAATTATTCAATAATTTTGTTATTTTGGTTATTTTATCTTAACTAAAGCGAATTTTGAATTCTGCATAATTTAAAAATATTGTTTACTACAGTCTTAAACTTTTAAATCAAAAATATGTTTTCGTACACCCATAGTTAGTTTTTAAATAAATTTTCAAAAAACTTTAAAAACTGAATTTTTCATTCATTTAATTATTCTGGTATTTATTTCTCAACTAAAGCGAATTTTGATGTCTGCATAATTTTTAAATATAATCTACTATAGTATTAAGCTTTTAAATAATTAAAAAAAAAAAATCAAAAAACTTAAAAGAATGAATTTTTATCATTTGTTAAAGCGAATTTTGAACTCTGCATAATTTTAAAATATTACTTACTTTAATCTTAAACACTTAAATCAAAAATCTGAAATTGTACAACCCTAGTTAGTTTTTAAATACATTTTCAAAAAACTTAAAAAACTGAATTTTTCATTCATTTAATTATTCTGGTATTAATTTCTTAACTAAAGCGAATTTTGATTTCTGCATAATTTTAATATTATCTACATCAATCTTAAACGTTTAAATCAAAAATCTGTTATTGTACACCCCTAGTTAATTTTTAAATAAATTTTCAAAAAACTTAAAAAACTAAATTTTTCATTAACAGATATTATTTGAGGTATCATAGGTATGTACATTGGGTAAGGATAGGTTAGGTTAGGTTATAGTGGCTGCCAGCAAAGAAGCCGACACACTTAGACCATCAATTGGTCCGTTGTGATACCACATGAATCTAAGATTTTCTCCGCACTCGCTAAAACCAATTGGAGCTTTTAAAAAAGCACATGAGACTGTTAATGTCCGAGCTTTCTAGATCTGTTGGATCATCGAAGAAGAAATCCCCAAGATGGAGTTTACGTCTTTGAGATAGGGCGGGACATGTACAGAGAAGATGAGGAATAGATTCTTCTTCCTCTTCATCCATACAGCTTCTGCAAAAATCATTTGCGAATACTCCAAGCCGCGTGGCGTGATTGCCTATAAGGCAGTGTCCAGTAATGACACCAATTATGGAGCTGATCTGCAATCTGCTTAAAGATAACAAACACTTAGAGCGCCTCGTGTCCAACACTGGCAGATCTTTTTAGTTGACAGGCAAGTGGTGATGTTATTCCACCTAAGGCTTGTTCTCCTTATAGTATCTTGCTTCAGCATAAGTTTGCAAGTAGCGATAGGTATACCGATATCTACCTTGTCTGGTAAAATAGGTAGTGTTGTTCCACTTTTGGCGAGTTCGTCAGCTTTGCAATTTCCCAGAATATCCCTATGGCCTGGCACCCAACAAAGGTGAATATTGAACTGTTGTGCCATCTCTGTAAGAGATGAGCGACAGTTTTTGGCCGTTTTAGAATTTGTAGAGACAGAGTCCAGAGATTTCAAAGCAGCTTGGCTATCTCAAAAGATACGGATATCCGACGTCGATACCACGTTTTTTTTAAGCCACGATAAAACTTCCTTTATCGCCAAAAGTTCCGCCTGGAACACGCTACAATGGTCAGGAAGACGAAATGAGAGACTAAGATTTAGTCTGTCTGAGTACACGCCTCCACCAACCCCATCATCGGTTTTTGAACCGTCCTTATAAAAATGAATCGTTTCGTCTTCCAAGAATGTCACATCCTCCCATGTGGATCGGGAAGGTATGACAACCTGAAAGTTCTTGTCGAAGCGGAATTGTGGGATGGTGTAGTCAATGATACCTGAAAGTGAACCGTATGAGTTCAGAATAGATGAGTGGCCAACATCATTATTGATCCACTGTGAAGAGGCTTTAAGACGGATTGCCGTACATGCTGCCGCTTGTTTACTGAATATATCTAGGGGTGTTAAATAGAGGAGAGTGTCCAGTGCAGCGGAGGGAGTAGAGCGAAGTGCTCCACTTATGCACATAGAAGCTGATCTTTGGACTTTACTGAGTTTATCGCGGTTAATCGCTTTATCCAAAGCAGTCCACCATACTGCCACCCCATAGGTGAGAATTGGTCTAATTACCGATATGTATAGCCAGTGAGTAATGCGGGGTTGTAGACCCCATTTATTCCCAATGGCTTTTTTGCAGGAGAAAAGGGCTACAGTGGCCTTATTGACTCTTTCTTGTATATTAGGTTTCTAATTTTTAGGTTTTTCTAATTTCTCGTTATGTTCGCCGCTTTGGAGTACCTATAGCCACACGTTTCAACCATCTGAAAATTTTAAAAGATACACCGAAATCAGGCCGGAACAAATCTGTTTCGTGAGTTTTTAAAGTTGAGTTAAACTGCGCCTTAATACAAAATACGATGTGAAAGATAATGGCATCAGGTGGTTCTTACTAAAAAAAAGTTAAGTTCAATTTGGATGGTCCCAGCAGGTAAGCCGTCTTTTAACATGACATGAGAAAAGAAAAAATAGGCTTGGGTAGTAGACACAAGAAGGAAGGCCATTTTATGGTATGAGGCGTAGTATGCTATTAAGTTTAACTCAACTTTAAAAGCTCACGAAACAGATCTGTTCCGCCCTGATTTCGGTGGGTCTTTTTTAATTTTCGGATGGTTGAAACGTGTGGCTTTCCGGACAATCTGATGAAAAGCATTTTTGGTGGCTTAACTACGGTTTTACCATTGATTTTGCTAACTGATAATGTTCAATTTGAGATTTTTGGAGTATGCGTTGTCTTTCTTGAGGTGATCTAGCCATGTTCGCTAGAAGTTTGCTGTTTTTTCATCGTTTTCCCTATATCGAAGGTAGCTGCATACTAAGTCCAATGTTGTGACCTTCACATCGACTGCTATGACCATTGTCCTGATAGTCTCGAATTTGAGCATTTTTTGCTTCGGTTAGAAAACTTCCTTTTTAAAAAATTCTTAAATTCATGAGAAAATGTCTTTAACTGTTGATTATTTGATTTTTTGCATACTGTTTTTAACGATTTTCTGAGCTACTTGGTTGTTTTTCAAGGTGTATTTAAACGAATGACACAAAAATAAGGTCGATTTTTTGACTCAAATTGTTCAAAGAGCCATAAGACTAACAGTTTTTTAGGAGGATTCAAAATTCTTCCTGAATCTTAATCCCCATATTACACTTAATAAATTCTATAATAAGAATTGTCATAATTTTAAAAGGTTATAGAGAAATCGTTTAAAGTTTATTGAAAAAAATCTGTATTTAAACGAGTGAATTGGAGTGTATATACAAACATTTCTGTTCACTTATATTTTATTCTAACTTTGATAATTCTTTTTCATTTTAATATCGATTTATGGCGGAGCTTAAGCTAACACAACTTATCTTTCTCAAAAATATTAAGCAAAATGTGTGAAAGTGACACCTAAATAGCTGTCACCCACAAACCATAGCAAAAAAGTGATAGTCAATTTGATAATGACCTTACGTGGAGCAAAAGCATTTATTTTGATGATCAACAATCAACTATCGCCTTACGCGATTCCACCCCTGAACTCACAACATCCAAAAATAAGATTCACTTTGGAAAAAGAAAAAGAAAATTCCATTGAATTTTTGGATGTGAAGGTAACAAGACGAATAGATGGTACACTGGGCAGTGTTCCCATAACGGCATTAATAATGTTAAATCTAGCATTATAGAGAAGAGAAAAGCATTATGAAATTTTAAAATTATGCTAAATGCTTTTCTGGCATTCTTTTTTTTATTTTTTTGCCTTATTTAATGCCAAAAATGATTTCGAATCATTCATTTGATGATGTCATATTTGAAAAAAAAAAGTATTTAAAAAATTACAAACCATTATGTCTGTTCCTCTACTCTGAATTTCTGTGATTTTCTGCGCATTTTGGTCCCAAGTTCTGTCAATTCCATTTTTTTTATATGAACTTGACAGAAACTCAAAGTAATGGAACAGACCTTTTGTGATTTAATATTAATAACGTCAAATCACGAAGATTCACACATTCGCTCACAAAATGCATGAATTTTTCTAATAGAAATTAATGAATTAAAGCATCTGTTTCATATTGGAATCTGAAAAGTAAATTATTTGGGCCTATTGATGTCAAAAAATCTTGTATGAATTATTCGGCTGCTAAAACTGTTAAGAAATCTATGAGATGTCAAAAGTTCAAAATTCACAAAACAAAAATGCGTTTTGGATCCTGGTACTATCTTTTAAAGATGCTGCTGGGGCTGGGGAAAATAAGTTTAATGAATTAAGTCGATTTCTTATTGGACTGCTTTCACCTCCCATTTCAAACGCTGAGGTTGAGCGCCTGTTCGTAACAAAATTGGAAAAGACTTATTGAACAGCATTGCCCAAATATGCGAGGGGCTGAAGATAGAAGATTAATGCTGCTTTTCTTATAAGGGTTCAAGAATTGTTATAGAAGAAGTTAGATTCTCGGCGAAGTATGAAAAACTAAAGGATGAAGAAGATTATTTGTATGAAGAACTTTTTATTTTATTAAAATCAAAAAATAGATGAGATACCTATTTATTTCTAAAAACACATGTCAATTTAAAAAAAAAAATAAGATTGTGATAATTCTGACTGATTTAAAATTAAATAATTAACTACTTAAACATGTTCCCACTTAAAAATAGTTTGCTGTAAAAGTTCCTAATACCTATTTACATTGTAAATCTTTAAGTTTCGTTATTTTACATTAATTTCGTTTTGTTTTCGTTTTTTTTTTTTGTTATATAAGGAGATATAACCTGTGCATGAATGTTAGGTATTTAATGTTTGTTTTGTAATCATCGATATGGACATTTTTATATGGATTTTGAAATCCAGCATTTTGTTTTTTGAGCATTATAAAATTTGAAATCTAGCATTATGAAATCTGAGATTATGCAACACTGACGCTGGGACACACAGTCTATCGCAAAGAAACGCACACTAACAGATACCTACATATGCTACTTCCCACCACCACCCGGCAAATTTAAGATCAGTTGTCTCGACACAATTTCAGCGAGCCTACATAATATGCGACAGTGACCACCTAAAGGCTGAGCTGAATCTGGTTGACAACGTTTTGAGAGCAAATGGTTACGCTTAAACTAAAAAAGCAAAGAACGTGGAAGCCAGTTGTGTCACGGGAAAAGGACACAGGAAACTAGACAAGAAAGTTTTTCTGCCATACGTAAAGGGTGTAACGGACAGAGTTGGAAGTGTTAAAAAGATGTCGGGTAAAATCCATATTTATACCAACAAAAAGGGTAAAAAAAACTACCTCCGCTCACCAAAGGACCACTTTCCATTCCAAATACCGGGCGTATATGCAGTTCCTTGAAGCTGTGGGTCTTCGTATGTTGGACAAACCCAAAGAAGCATTGCCACCGATTAAAAGAGCACATTGCAATAAGTAAGTAAAAATCAGCGGGAACAGTCGGCAATTTGCGAGCATATCTTGGACAATCCAGATGAACACCACTGGATTCATTTCGACCAAGCCAAGGTTTTAACGCATGAAACCCACTACATCCCACGTTTGGTACGCGAGGCGATTGAAACTAAGCGCCACCAAAATTGCAAGCGGGACGAGTTTTAAGCTTGCTCCTTCATGAGAACCGCTCATTAACACCTCACGGGCATCCCAAATCAAACTTAGAACACCCTGCGACAGTTATTATTGTTTGCTCCCAAAGAACCTGCACCTCAACAACAACAATTTCATACGCACCGCTAAAATCTAACGCTTAGTACATACTTGTGAACCACCTCGTAAGCACATAAAAATTCACTATTTTGTTCACCCGTGAACATGCTAGTGAAGTTGAGTGGAGAACACAGTGGATAGTTTTCGCTCACGGCCAATTCACGAGCAAAATGCACGGGAACCCTCGGTGAAGCTTTGACAGTTGGATAAAAGAAAACAAATTGAGTACAAAGAGAAAACAAATGAAGAATGCGCACAAATAGAAATGTGCGCATTCCTCATTTGTTTTCTCTTTGCTTTTTGCGTAGCGTGCTTTTAGAACTAGAATTAGGCTTACCAGACGTCCTCTTTTAGGAGGACAAGTCCCCTTTGAGTACAAAATATCCGTCCTCTTTCTTTTTGGAAAATTTAGCACTTTGTCCTCTTTTCTATTTTGTTTTCAAACGTATTTTTTTTTACAATTTAAAGGTTCTATGCGAGGTAAACATAAGTTGTAAATTTTATTATTAGATTTTATAAAATCTACATTTCTTTGGCAATCTATGTATTATGAAATGTTTTCTTTTAGCTACAATAAGACTGTTTAGAGTAGTATATAAATCAATGAAATATTAATGGTTTAATTTGTTCAAGTTGGTTGACTTAACGAAGCTGTCATATCGTAGACTGGTCCGTTTTTTATTTTTTTTTTTACTCTGTCATTGCCGTAATGTGTTTTTTAAAAATCAGTACATCCACCATTGCGATGATAGAGAAATCGAAAAGAGTGTTTGTCATTATCTTCAAATTCGAATTTTCGTTTGAGATTACATTTACGTACGAAAATTTCTTCTCGAATGCGGTCTTAACGATTTATATTAAACATCATACCTGTAATAAGCAAATTGATTGTAAAAAACTTGTAGCCCGTAGCGTAATGGTTAGTGCGTTGGACTGTCACGCTGAAGGTCTGGGTTCGCTTTCCAGCCTTATCCACCTGAAAACTTAAAAGTTTTCTTTCAGGGCTACTGCCTCTTGCGAGGAATTGACAAATCCTCCAAGAGTATCAATTGTTATGAATAAGTGCTTCTCGTCTAGCCGTTCGGATTCGGCATAAAATTGTAGGTCCCTTCTATTCCTTTCGACACGCGTACACAGGAATGGTTGCGAGTTGTTAGTCACTAGGCCCTGGTTCTTCACGAGCCATTGCGCCACCCACATAATTTATTTTTTTTTGTAAAAAACTGCCTATAATATTATCCCCGAAAAGTTTACATTACGGAAATAGGGTTTTGATCTTTTTTGGAAACCTTGCCATATTTTTGCGTTATTTCTATATGTCCGTATCCCATTAATGGTACTCCTATTTTGAAAATTTTCCAAAACATTGCGATTTTTGTATGTCTTAACAAAAAAGTAAATTCCTTCAAATAAATATTCTGTAAGGTAGATAGATAACTTATAACTTAAGACAACAATAATAAAACATGGAAAATTTTATAAGCCAAAACTTTAATTTTTCTTGTCGTCCTCTTTTTGAGGGTTAAAGATCTGGTCACCATAACTAGAATCAACTTGAAAAATTAAAAAAATGCAACAGTGGATTCTTTAATAATAAATTTACAAACCAAACATTTACTTTTTGCTAGGCATTTGATGCATTGAAGTTTCAAACGTCAATCGTTCACAACGCATTCACAACTGTGCGCCACAGGTGAATGTTCACATCACGACGAAGTATGTACTAGTCCTAATGCATAACATTTCATCAGCAGTGACCACGCTCAATGTAATTCGATGCGAATCGTTCGGGGTGAGTACAAAATCGCACTCTAAGACAAGATTTTACAAGCGACGTTTAGAAGAATAATTCCTCTGTGCATTATGTTACGAAAAATAAATTGTGAGCGATAAAAAGTGGAGACTTGACTCTAGTAATCTGCAACAATTTTTCATTTTTTCTATCGAAGTATGTAGTTCTGGAACAAAGAGAGAACTAAATTTTTCGTTTATGACTTCGTTGTGACAATTTTTGTATAAAAACTTTCGGTTTGTTTCAGCTGCGTAGTATGCCTAAATCTCCAGATTGTTAACTAAAATTTTATCAAGCAATCCAAAATGTGAGCTGTTGGCCATGCGGAAATTGCTAATCAGCTGGTTTTGGTTGATTAGCGTTACTTAAAACCTCCTGTGAAAGTCACTGCACAAATGTAAGCCGGCTCATACCTTCCGAAATCGATAAGTTAAAAATATTTGATACGGGCCTGAGAAAAAAAATATATATTTTAAATACGAGACATCTTTACTTCCTGTATAGGTGATATATAATAAACTTGCGGTTCCAAGCGACCGTTGGTTGTATCGCCTACACTGAAAATCCAAAAAGTTGGCGTTTTCATAGGATAGAGGAAGCAGCAAACCGATGATATTCCAGACTTCTCCTTGCACTTTGAAGGTGGAAATGAAACCGGCATTGTGGCTGTCTATTATGTTGCTTCAAACGAAGTCATTTGGAAACATGTATTGTACTTGCGAAGTCTCAATGGCGGCTTCAGTGGTGCCGATTTTACTTTTCCTATTAGAACATCATATTTGTTGAACCTCAATGCAGGCAAAGGAAGTTAGTTGCTTCCAAAAAAGAATTGATTCTTTCTCTTTCTTTTCTTGTGAGGATCAAGGCGTGAATCACGTTGGCTAAGAGTTTTAGCCAGCTTCGAAGCATTTGCCCCGCGCCGTAGTTGTTCCAGGTGAACTTGAACTCGAACTTGTCCAATTCGTGATTCGTGTTGGTCGGGCGTTTCAGCCTGTCTTATTTCTCTATTGCGTACATGAATTGATATTAAACGATCTTCCCGTTGTTGGGTCATTTCAGTTACCATGTTAGACATTGATTCCATTTGCTGACGGGGTTTCCACTGGCCACTTTTTTTTGTTTTAACCGACAATTTTTCTCGGCCCATAAAGAATAATTGTACAAAAAAGTTGAGGCTAAGTTCTAAGGAGGATATAAAGATATTTCTATTAACATTGTGTGCAGGTTTAACTAATAGTGCAACTGCAATTGTTGATAGCTGCGTGCAAAGTACGCCCTGCGAATCTTGCTTCACTTCTTTGAAAAATAGAAATTAAAAGTCCACAATCCTTTTTTTTCAAATGAAAATGTGCAACTTCATTTGTGGATAGCCGTGTTCAATATTCATCCTGCGAATTTCTGCCCACTCTAGTTACTATTGACATATGCACCGGTGTTCGAAGGCTGGAAACTCTTTGTTCGGCTTTGGAAATTATGTGTTGGAATTTGGAAACACTTTGTTCGAAATTGAAAAATAAGTGCTCGAAAATAAGCAAAAATAATATTTTTTTTCATTTTTTTTTTTAATAATTAATAATAATACGGAAAAATAAAATATTAAGTTAAAAACTATTTTATTTTTTCTTTCAGATTTAATTTATATAAATATTATACATAGTTCTGAAGTCAGTTCAAGTATTTCTTATAATTTGTCCATTCTTGAAAGTCGGTAAACAATTATCTTCTTTGATTTTTGTTAATAAATTCATTTGGTTTGAACTGTTTTAGAATGCGCAATTTTTTTTTAATGTTTTGAAGTATCACTGTGCGAAATTATTTGAAAATATGCTTCCTTTTTTACAAGCTATGAAATGATACCTAAATGAAGAAGCACACGTCTCCATCAATAATTTATAATTTCTTTACCTATATATATTATTAATATTGGCGTGATTTGAAGACCAATATTTCGGACAAAATGACACTATTCCATGTCTGCATATTGAGGACCCTCTAGCTACGGTTCTGACCTCTTTCTTACAGTTTTATACACATTAAACCTAGATATGTACACAAATAAATCATTACATGTCGTTGCCTTTTATTGTCTGGCTAGTGAATTGATTGCTGTTGTCTTGTTGTTTTCTACACACAAAGCGAAAAGTGGGTTCAAATCTATGAACTGAGGAAACCTCGCATGACTCTTCACTGGCTAAACATTGCATGACGTTTCCTTTTATTATTTGGCTAGTGAAATGATTGAAGAATTCAGCTATAAAATTCATTGGGGACGATATTTCCCGCTGGGATGCTACTTCCCACCACCACCCGGCAAATTTAAGATCAGTTGTCTCGACACAATTTCAGCGAGCCTACATAATATGCGACAGTGACCACCTAAAGGCTGAGCTGAATCTGGTTGACAACGTTTTGAGAGCAAATGGTTACGCTTAAACTAAAAAAGCAAAGAACGTGGAAGCCAGTTGTGTCACGGGAAAAGGACACAGGAAACTAGACAAGAAAGTTTTTCTGCCATACGTAAAGGGTGTAACGGACAGAGTTGGAAGTGTTAAAAAGATGTCGGGTAAAATCCATATTTATACCAACAAAAAGGGTAAAAAAAACTACCTCCGCTCACCAAAGGACCACTTTCCATTCCAAATACCGGGCGTATATGCAGTTCCTTGAAGCTGTGGGTCTTCGTATGTTGGACAAACCCAAAGAAGCATTGCCACCGATTAAAAGAGCACATTGCACTAAGTAAGTAAAAATCAGCGGGAACAGTCGGCAATTTGCGAGCATATCTTGGACAATCCAGATGAACACCACTGGATTCATTTCGACCAAGCCAAGGTTTTAACGCATGAAACCCACTACATCCCACGTTTGGTACGCGAGGCGATTGAAACTAAGCGCCACCAAAATTGCAAGCGGGACGAGTTTTAAGCTTGCTCCTTCATGAGAACCGCTCATTAAGACCTCACGGGCATCCCAAATCAAACTTAGAACACCCTGCGACAGTTATTATTGTTTGCTCCCAAAGAACCTGCACCTCAACAACAACAATTTCATACGCACCGCTAAAATCTAACGCTTAGTACATACTTGTGAACCACCTCGTAAGCACATAAAAATTCACTATTTTGTTCACCCGTGAACATGCTAGTGAAGTTGAGTGGAGAACACAGTGGATAGTTTTCGCTCACGGCCAATTCACGAGCAAAATGCACGGGAACCCTCGGTGAAGCTTTGACAGTTGGATAAAAGAAAACAAATTGAGTACAAAGAGAAAACAAATGAAGAATGCGCACAAATAGAAATGTGCGCATTCCTCATTTGTTTTCTCTTTGCTTTTTGCGTAGCGTGCTTTTAGAACTAGAATTAGGCTTACCAGACGTCCTCTTTTAGGAGGACAAGTCCCCTTTGAGTACAAAATATCCGTCCTCTTTCTTTTTGGAAAATTTAGCACTTTGTCCTCTTTTCTATTTTGTTTTCAAACGTATTTTTTTTTACAATTTAAAGGTTCTATGCGAGGTAAACATAAGTTGTAAAGTTTATTATTAGATTTTATAAAATCTACATTTCTTTGGCAATCTATGTATTATGAAATGTTTTCTTTTAGCTACAATAAGACTGTTTAGAGTAGTATATAAATCAATGAAATATTAATGGTTTAATTTGTTCAAGTTGGTTGACTTAACGAAGCTGTCATATCGTAGACTGGTCCGTTTTTTATTTTTTTTTTTACTCTGTCATTGCCGTAATGTGTTTTTTAAAAATCAGTACATCCACCATTGCGATGATAGAGAAATCGAAAAGAGTGTTTGTCATTATCTTCAAATTCGAATTTTCGTTTGAGATTACATTTACGTACGAAAATTTCTTCTCGAATGCGGTCTTAACGATTTATATTAAACATCATACCTGTAATAAGCAAATTGATTGTAAAAAACTTGTAGCCCGTAGCGTAATGGTTAGTGCGTTGGACTGTCACGCTGAAGGTCTGGGTTCGCTTTCCAGCCTTATCCACCTGAAAACTTAAAAGTTTTCTTTCAGGGCTACTGCCTCTTGCGAGGAATTGACAAATCCTCCAAGAGTATCAATTGTTTTGAATAAGTGCTTCTCGTCTAGCCGTTCGGATTCGGCATAAAATTGTAGGTCCCTTCTATTCCTTTCGACACGCGTACACAGGAATGGTTGCGAGTTGTTAGTCACTAGGCCCTGGTTCTTCACGAGCCATTGCGCCACCCACATAATTTATTTTTTTTTGTAAAAAACTGCCTATAATATTATCCCCGAAAAGTTTACATTACGGAAATAGGGTTTTGATCTTTTTTGGAAACCTTGCCATATTTTTGCGTTATTTCTATATGTCCGTATCCCATTAATGGTACTCCTATTTTGAAAATTTTCCAAAACATTGCGATTTTTGTATGTCTTAACAAAAAAGTAAATTCCTTCAAATAAATATTCTGTAAGGTAGATAGATAACTTATAACTTAAGACAACAATAATAAAACATGGAAAATTTTATAAGCCAAAACTTTAATTTTTCTTGTCGTCCTCTTTTTGAGGGTTAAAGATCTGGTCACCATAACTAGAATCAACTTGAAAAATTAAAAAAATGCAACAGTGGATTCTTTAATAATAAATTTACAAACCAAACATTTACTTTTTGCTAGGCATTTGATGCATTGAAGTTTCAAACGTCAATCGTTCACAACGCATTCACAACTGTGCGCCACAGGTGAATGTTCACATCACGACGAAGTATGTACTAGTCCTAATGCATAACATTTCATCAGCAGTGACCACGCTCAATGTAATTCGATGCGAATCGTTCGGGGTGAGTACAAAATCGCACTCTAAGACAAGATTTTACAAGCGACGTTTAGAAGAATAATTCCTCTGTGCATTATGTTACGAAAAATAAATTGTGAGCGATAAAAAGTGGAGACTTGACTCTAGTAATCTGCAACAATTTTTCATTTTTTCTATCGAAGTATGTAGTTCTGGAACAAAGAGAGAACTAAATTTTTCGTTTATGACTTCGTTGTGACAATTTTTGTATAAAAACTTTCGGTTTGTTTCAGCTGCGTAGTATGCCTAAATCTCCAGATTGTTAACTAAAATTTTATCAAGCAATCCAAAATGTGAGCTGTTGGCCATGCGGAAATTGCTAATCAGCTGGTTTTGGTTGATTAGCGTTACTTAAAACCTCCTGTGAAAGTCACTGCACAAATGTAAGCCGGCTCATACCTTCCGAAATCGATAAGTTAAAAATATTTGATACGGGCCTGAGAAAAAAAATATATATTTTAAATACGAGACATCTTTACTTCCTGTATAGGTGATATATAATAAACTTGCGGTTCCAAGCGACCGTTGGTTGTATCGCCTACACTGAAAATCCAAAAAGTTGGCGTTTTCATAGGATAGAGGAAGCAGCAAACCGATGATATTCCAGACTTCTCCTTGCACTTTGAAGGTGGAAATGAAACCGGCATTGTGGCTGTCTATTATGTTGCTTCAAACGAAGTCATTTGGAAACATGTATTGTACTTGCGAAGTCTCAATGGCGGCTTCAGTGGTGCCGATTTTACTTTTCCTATTAGAACATCATATTTGTTGAACCTCAATGCAGGCAAAGGAAGTTAGTTGCTTCCAAAAAAGAATTGATTCTTTCTCTTTCTTTTCTTGTGAGGATCAAGGCGTGAATCACGTTGGCTAAGAGTTTTAGCCAGCTTCGAAGCATTTGCCCCGCGCCGTAGTTGTTCCAGGTGAACTTGAACTCGAACTTGTCCAATTCGTGATTCGTGTTGGTCGGGCGTTTCAGCCTGTCTTATTTCTCTATTGCGTACATGAATTGATATTAAACGATCTTCCCGTTGTTGGGTCATTTCAGTTACCATGTTAGACATTGATTCCATTTGCTGACGGGGTTTCCACTGGCCACTTTTTTTTGTTTTAACCGACAATTTTTCTCGGCCCATAAAGAATAATTGTACAAAAAAGTTGAGGCTAAGTTCTAAGGAGGATATAAAGATATTTCTATTAACATTGTGTGCAGGTTTAACTAATAGTGCAACTGCAATTGTTGATAGCTGCGTGCAAAGTACGCCCTGCGAATCTTGCTTCACTTCTTTGAAAAATAGAAATTAAAAGTCCACAATCCTTTTTTTTCAAATGAAAATGTGCAACTTCATTTGTGGATAGCCGTGTTCAATATTCATCCTGCGAATTTCTGCCCACTCTAGTTACTATTGACATATGCACCGGTGTTCGAAGGCTGGAAACTCTTTGTTCGGCTTTGGAAATTATGTGTTGGAATTTGGAAACACTTTGTTCGAAATTGAAAAATAAGTGCTCGAAAATAAGCAAAAATAATATTTTTTTTCATTTTTTTTTTTAATAATTAATAATAATACGGAAAAATAAAATATTAAGTTAAAAACTATTTTATTTTTTCTTTCAGATTTAATTTATATAAATATTATACATAGTTCTGAAGTCAGTTCAAGTATTTCTTATAATTTGTCCATTCTTGAAAGTCGGTAAACAATTATCTTCTTTGATTTTTGTTAATAAATTCATTTGGTTTGAACTGTTTTAGAATGCGCAATTTTTTTTTAATGTTTTGAAGTATCACTGTGCGAAATTATTTGAAAATATGCTTCCTTTTTTACAAGCTATGAAATGATACCTAAATGAAGAAGCACACGTCTCCATCAATAATTTATAATTTCTTTACCTATATATATTATTAATATTGGCGTGATTTGAAGACCAATATTTCGGACAAAATGACACTATTCCATGTCTGCATATTGAGGACCCTCTAGCTACGGTTCTGACCTCTTTCTTACAGTTTTATACACATTAAACCTAGATATGTACACAAATAAATCATTACATGTCGTTGCCTTTTATTGTCTGGCTAGTGAATTGATTGCTGTTGTCTTGTTGTTTTCTACACACAAAGCGAAAAGTGGGTTCAAATCTATGAACTGAGGAAACCTCGCATGACTCTTCACTGGCTAAACATTGCATGACGTTTCCTTTTATTATTTGGCTAGTGAAATGATTGAAGAATTCAGCTATAAAATTCATTGGGGACGATATTTCCCGCTGGGATGCTACTTCCCACCACCACCCGGCAAATTTAAGATCAGTTGTCTCGACACAATTTCAGCGAGCCTACATAATATGCGACAGTGACCACCTAAAGGCTGAGCTGAATCTGGTTGACAACGTTTTGAGAGCAAATGGTTACGCTTAAACTAAAAAAGCAAAGAACGTGGAAGCCAGTTGTGTCACGGGAAAAGGACACAGGAAACTAGACAAGAAAGTTTTTCTGCCATACGTAAAGGGTGTAACGGACAGAGTTGGAAGTGTTAAAAAGATGTCGGGTAAAATCCATATTTATACCAACAAAAAGGGTAAAAAAAACTACCTCCGCTCACCAAAGGACCACTTTCCATTCCAAATACCGGGCGTATATGCAGTTCCTTGAAGCTGTGGGTCTTCGTATGTTGGACAAACCCAAAGAAGCATTGCCACCGATTAAAAGAGCACATTGCACTAAGTAAGTAAAAATCAGCGGGAACAGTCGGCAATTTGCGAGCATATCTTGGACAATCCAGATGAACACCACTGGATTCATTTCGACCAAGCCAAGGTTTTAACGCATGAAACCCACTACATCCCACGTTTGGTACGCGAGGCGATTGAAACTAAGCGCCACCAAAATTGCAAGCGGGACGAGTTTTAAGCTTGCTCCTTCATGAGAACCGCTCATTAACACCTCACGGGCATCCCAAATCAAACTTAGAACACCCTGCGACAGTTATTATTGTTTGCTCCCAAAGAACCTGCACCTCAACAACAACAATTTCATACGCACCGCTAAAATCTAACGCTTAGTACATACTTGTGAACCACCTCGTAAGCACATAAAAATTCACTATTTTGTTCACCCGTGAACATGCTAGTGAAGTTGAGTGGAGAACACAGTGGATAGTTTTCGCTCACGGCCAATTCACGAGCAAAATGCACGGGAACCCTCGGTGAAGCTTTGACAGTTGGATAAAAGAAAACAAATTGAGTACAAAGAGAAAACAAATGAAGAATGCGCACAAATAGAAATGTGCGCATTCCTCATTTGTTTTCTCTTTGCTTTTTGCGTAGCGTGCTTTTAGAACTAGAATTAGGCTTACCAGACGTCCTCTTTTAGGAGGACAAGTCCCCTTTGAGTACAAAATATCCGTCCTCTTTCTTTTTGGAAAATTTAGCACTTTGTCCTCTTTTCTATTTTGTTTTCAAACGTATTTTTTTTTACAATTTAAAGGTTCTATGCGAGGTAAACATAAGTTGTAAAGTTTATTATTAGATTTTATAAAATCTACATTTCTTTGGCAATCTATGTATTATGAAATGTTTTCTTTTAGCTACAATAAGACTGTTTAGAGTAGTATATAAATCAATGAAATATTAATGGTTTAATTTGTTCAAGTTGGTTGACTTAACGAAGCTGTCATATCGTAGACTGGTCCGTTTTTTATTTTTTTTTTTACTCTGTCATTGCCGTAATGTGTTTTTTAAAAATCAGTACATCCACCATTGCGATGATAGAGAAATCGAAAAGAGTGTTTGTCATTATCTTCAAATTCGAATTTTCGTTTGAGATTACATTTACGTACGAAAATTTCTTCTCGAATGCGGTCTTAACGATTTATATTAAACATCATACCTGTAATAAGCAAATTGATTGTAAAAAACTTGTAGCCCGTAGCGTAATGGTTAGTGCGTTGGACTGTCACGCTGAAGGTCTGGGTTCGCTTTCCAGCCTTATCCACCTGAAAACTTAAAAGTTTTCTTTCAGGGCTACTGCCTCTTGCGAGGAATTGACAAATCCTCCAAGAGTATCAATTGTTATGAATAAGTGCTTCTCGTCTAGCCGTTCGGATTCGGCATAAAATTGTAGGTCCCTTCTATTCCTTTCGACACGCGTACACAGGAATGGTTGCGAGTTTTTAGTCACTAGGCCCTGGTTCTTCACGAGCCATTGCGCCACCCACATAATTTATTTTTTTTTGTAAAAAACTGCCTATAATATTATCCCCGAAAAGTTTACATTACGGAAATAGGGTTTTGATCTTTTTTGGAAACCTTGCCATATTTTTGCGTTATTTCTATATGTCCGTATCCCATTAATGGTACTCCTATTTTGAAAATTTTCCAAAACATTGCGATTTTTGTATGTCTTAACAAAAAAGTAAATTCCTTCAAATAAATATTCTGTAAGGTAGATAGATAACTTATAACTTAAGACAACAATAATAAAACATGGAAAATTTTATAAGCCAAAACTTTAATTTTTCTTGTCGTCCTCTTTTTGAGGGTTAAAGATCTGGTCACCATAACTAGAATCAACTTGAAAAATTAAAAAAATGCAACAGTGGATTCTTTAATAATAAATTTACAAACCAAACATTTACTTTTTGCTAGGCATTTGATGCATTGAAGTTTCAAACGTCAATCGTTCACAACGCATTCACAACTGTGCGCCACAGGTGAATGTTCACATCACGACGAAGTATGTACTAGTCCTAATGCATAACATTTCATCAGCAGTGACCACGCTCAATGTAATTCGATGCGAATCGTTCGGGGTGAGTACAAAATCGCACTCTAAGACAAGATTTTACAAGCGACGTTTAGAAGAATAATTCCTCTGTGCATTATGTTACGAAAAATAAATTGTGAGCGATAAAAAGTGGAGACTTGACTCTAGTAATCTGCAACAATTTTTCATTTTTTCTATCGAAGTATGTAGTTCTGGAACAAAGAGAGAACTAAATTTTTCGTTTATGACTTCGTTGTGACAATTTTTGTATAAAAACTTTCGGTTTGTTTCAGCTGCGTAGTATGCCTAAATCTCCAGATTGTTAACTAAAATTTTATCAAGCAATCCAAAATGTGAGCTGTTGGCCATGCGGAAATTGCTAATCAGCTGGTTTTGGTTGATTAGCGTTACTTAAAACCTCCTGTGAAAGTCACTGCACAAATGTAAGCCGGCTCATACCTTCCGAAATCGATAAGTTAAAAATATTTGATACGGGCCTGAGAAAAAAAATATATATTTTAAATACGAGACATCTTTACTTCCTGTATAGGTGATATATAATAAACTTGCGGTTCCAAGCGACCGTTGGTTGTATCGCCTACACTGAAAATCCAAAAAGTTGGCGTTTTCATAGGATAGAGGAAGCAGCAAACCGATGATATTCCAGACTTCTCCTTGCACTTTGAAGGTGGAAATGAAACCGGCATTGTGGCTGTCTATTATGTTGCTTCAAACGAAGTCATTTGGAAACATGTATTGTACTTGCGAAGTCTCAATGGCGGCTTCAGTGGTGCCGATTTTACTTTTCCTATTAGAACATCATATTTGTTGAACCTCAATGCAGGCAAAGGAAGTTAGTTGCTTCCAAAAAAGAATTGATTCTTTCTCTTTCTTTTCTTGTGAGGATCAAGGCGTGAATCACGTTGGCTAAGAGTTTTAGCCAGCTTCGAAGCATTTGCCCCGCGCCGTAGTTGTTCCAGGTGAACTTGAACTCGAACTTGTCCAATTCGTGATTCGTGTTGGTCGGGCGTTTCAGCCTGTCTTATTTCTCTATTGCGTACATGAATTGATATTAAACGATCTTCCCGTTGTTGGGTCATTTCAGTTACCATGTTAGACATTGATTCCATTTGCTGACGGGGTTTCCACTGGCCACTTTTTTTTGTTTTAACCGACAATTTTTCTCGGCCCATAAAGAATAATTGTACAAAAAAGTTGAGGCTAAGTTCTAAGGAGGATATAAAGATATTTCTATTAACATTGTGTGCAGGTTTAACTAATAGTGCAACTGCAATTGTTGATAGCTGCGTGCAAAGTACGCCCTGCGAATCTTGCTTCACTTCTTTGAAAAATAGAAATTAAAAGTCCACAATCCTTTTTTTTTCAAATGAAAATGTGCAACTTCATTTGTGGATAGCCGTGTTCAATATTCATCCTGCGAATTTCTGCCCACTCTAGTTACTATTGACATATGCACCGGTGTTCGAAGGCTGGAAACTCTTTGTTCGGCTTTGGAAATTATGTGTTGGAATTTGGAAACACTTTGTTCGAAATTGAAAAATAAGTGCTCGAAAATAAGCAAAAATAATATTTTTTTTCATTTTTTTTTTTAATAATTAATAATAATACGGAAAAATAAAATATTAAGTTAAAAACTATTTTATTTTTTCTTTCAGATTTAATTTATATAAATATTATACATAGTTCTGAAGTCAGTTCAAGTATTTCTTATAATTTGTCCATTCTTGAAAGTCGGTAAACAATTATCTTCTTTGATTTTTGTTAATAAATTCATTTGGTTTGAACTGTTTTAGAATGCGCAATTTTTTTTTAATGTTTTGAAGTATCACTGTGCGAAATTATTTGAAAATATGCTTCCTTTTTTACAAGCTATGAAATGATACCTAAATGAAGAAGCACACGTCTCCATCAATAATTTATAATTTCTTTACCTATATATATTATTAATATTGGCGTGATTTGAAGACCAATATTTCGGACAAAATGACACTATTCCATGTCTGCATATTGAGGACCCTCTAGCTACGGTTCTGACCTCTTTCATACAGTTTTATACACATTAAACCTAGATATGTACACAAATTTACTAAATTAATGCTAAACACATTTTCCAATCACCCCTACCAACTTTAGGCAAAACATAAAAAGGTAATTTAATTTATGTGAAGCTAAATATTAAATAATCAATTTTTATGTGATCAATGGACCAATAAATTCAATATAATAGCCAAATATAGAACTTCACTTATAGGAAGGTACCCACCAAAGATAATTTATTAGCATTTCCTGATGTGTGTAGTTGACAAGTACCTCAATTATATCATTATGTTGTCACAACCCTCATTTATGTAACATCATCCTCATTCAATGCTGTAGATATGTGGGCCAAAAGTTAATACAATCATGGTGGTTTTTATGAAGCGATAAAGTAGGTAAACACATTTAAATAAATGTGTTGAACAGGAAGCCGAGGGAGCATTGAGTTATTTATTCCAGGACAGGGTACGGTTGGTTTTTATTCATTTGACAGAACCATTTCTGGAATTTAATATAATTGTTGAATTAAATTCAAATAAATATTTGAATGTGGGCATCTGTGGTATGGTCTAAAGTCTCTTAAGGAGATTCTTTAAAATTTTAACTATTTTATAATACACTGCATAACACTGTCATAATCATAATCATTTTGCTTTTCAAAAATGATTTGTGTAAGTACGTAAGAAAGCTTCCGTGTGCTAAAATCCTGTAGGATACAATTTTCTATTCTTTTCTCGATGTATGTGATTCACATTCCCTGCACATCGGTATCTTCTATTGATATGTATGTATGCTGATGACGTCCAGCTTAATAAAAGTTGCCCTCTGGGTATGATCGAAGATGGAGCATACACAATAAATAGTGATTTAGAGAGCATATCCATATGGTCCGAAAAGAAAGGACTCTTCCTAAACGAATTGTACGATATTTGATAAAATTTTCGACTGACATGTAAAGGAGGTTTTTGGATAAATGTGATACGTGGTCATATCGGCGAAGACCTTTTATAATATTATACTATTGAAAGCTACTTTCTTCTATTTTCGCTATCGCAATTAGAAAAAAATTCACAGCCGTGAAAGTGTTGGAATAGCTAAGGATTTTGCTAACATCATTGTAGTTAGGAGAGGCGTGTATGACTGAGCAACCCATATTGATCGCAGAACTCTATACGTCTTACCATACCAACAACATTGTTTATATGATTATTCCAAGAAAGAAATCGGTTAATCCCTATACAAAAACTTTTAGCTGATTCAACATACTGGATGGGAAAAACATACAAGGTGATAGCAGGGAAGTACGACAGATCTAACCTGTTTCGGGATATAACTAAGCTTTTGCATTTACTAGGATTAAATGTAAGGTTGTTCTGCAAGGACCAATTCGAGATATTGTTAAGATCCTGGTTAATACTTAAAACACAGTTCTCAATAAGACCAAGAGGGCAATTCTGGTAAATCTGGACATCATCCGCATATAGATATGCATCACCGAAATTTGAACAACGCTGGGAAAGTCATTAATAAACATCGAGAACAAAATCGGGCCTAAATTTGCGGGTCGCCTTTAAGAACAGGTATAAAACTTAAAAAAAGTGTTTCTTGCGTAAACAGATAGCTTTCTCTCAAATAGATGGTTCAAAATTAACCTAGTTGACAATAAAATTTAATAATAATAATTAACCTAGTTGACAACTCGGAAAAATTTAAAGAATAACGCAGTTTGTTACATAGAACGGTGTGGTCCACCATATCAAATGCTTTCGAATAGTCGAGTAGTACCAAACAAATTATGTCGTCATTTTCAAGACCAATACGTATGTCATCAATTACCCTAAAAATAGCTGTAGTACATCTGTGCTTAGTACGAAATCCAGATTGTAGTTTTGTTAGTGACTCATTTTGGTTTAAATATGCATTGATTTGTTTTTGTCACATTCGTCCATAAACTTTCAATAGAAAAGGCAGTATAGAGGTCAGTCTAAACTCAGTGCATGCATGGTTTTTAGGTATGGGGATAATCTTAGCCAATTTTCATTGGCGCGGATATAACCATGTAGTGAGTATATTATTCAAAATATGTGTTATATAAGGCAATATTGTGGGCAAAATTGCCTTAAAAAAACAGTGGATTAATACCAATCACCTAACCGCATAGGATTTTACCGAAATCACTGCCTCAACCATGTGAAGCTTATTCAATCCAGAGAAATCAAATATGTTTTCGGATGTTAGAATTGGCAAGGGATCAGCGTTATTCTGATTAAGAGGTTCAATTGCGTTAATTGTATAACTGATATAGTTGGAAAATTTAAAAATCTACTATTCAGATCATCTCCATTAAGATTACAGCAATATTTGCCACTTGATTTATCTATGCCCAAATCGCGAAGTTTTTCCATAGTACTCGTCCGTTCAAATTAGTTCTTAGCCGATTAGGAAAATGTCGAACTTTTGCTGCTTTTCTCTTACGAACAACAGAATTTTGAACTGATTTATAAACTCACTATAATCCTTCAATTCGATAACTTTTCCAACGGTGGCACTTTTGATCACGCTGCTCTACCAGTAATCTAATGTTCCTAGTAAACCAGGATTTAGGCTGGTATTCACCGATCGCTCATAAACTGCTCGTAACGCTATTCACCAACCACGCATAAGTATTTTTCCATGTTCGAAAAAGAGAGCCAATATGTTTGAATATAAGAGCAAATGTTCGAAAAACCAACCAAACATTCCCAATTCGAAGCGGTAGACAGCTGGCTAGGCAGACGCCAAAAGAATATCAATAAACTAAAAACATTTTTTACTTTTGTCTGTAAATAGGTATAATCTCTGAACAAAAATAATAGGTAGTAGTTTTTTTAAGAATTCATCATCTTAAAATAACTCATTTGAATGCTTTAGTTTTGACTTCTTTAAACAAAAAATAATAACAAAAGATGATTGTGAGCTGTGACGTCATATAAATACCCAGAAATACCATGACGGCGAATTGGGTGTATCAAATGAGCATATAGCCCAGTCAAATTCGACAATAAAATCGCAAAGCGCGATGTAGTTCTGCATTTTTGATACGTTGTTGGGGCATGTTAGAGTAGTCTATAGCCAAGTTTTCAACTTCGAAAACCCTGTGCTCGCTGCAGGAAAAATGCAACAGCGAAAAAAACGCTTAAATCACCCCATTTTTTCCGAAATTTTCCTTTATAACTTTGGAAATATGCAACACAGGAAAAAACGTCTGCCATAAAATTGTTTGTTATAAAATTTTCTACAAGACTACAACAGTTTTAAATTCATGCATGTTATATTTGTGTTGATATCTAACTATGAATTAGAACAAAAATTCTGAAAAACTAACTTATTTTGAAGCACTCAAGAAATAGGTAAAAAATGGACCAATTCTGCTAAAAATTTGGAATCATATAGTTCTGAGTATTACAAGACGTAATTCAAAAATTCGATCCAAATCGGTCAAATAGTTTTGGCAAGAAACATTATGTTAACTAAGTGCAACACGCAATGTTTGCATCACTGCTGTGGTCAAAGTCGGACACTTAAGGTGGCATTGATTTTTGTTCACGTACTTGGAACCCTTAACTATATTAAAATAAAGTTATGATATTTATATCTTTTTCTAAGCAACTTTGGTAGTGATTTTAAAAAGTACGAACATTTTCGAGACTTTTAAATTCACTACCAAAGTTGCTTAAAAAAGATATAAATATTATATAGCTATATTTTATCATAGTTAAGCGTTCCAAGTACGTGTACAAAAATCAGAACCAACTAAAGTGTCCTACTTTGACCACAGCAATGATGCAAACATTGCAAACAATTTTATATTTGACGGGTTTTTCCGAAGTTGCATATTTCCAAAGTTATAAGGGAAAATGTCGGAAAAATGGGGTGATTTTAGCGTTTTTTTACTGTTGCATTTTTCCTGCAGCGAGCACAGGGTTTTCGAAGTTGCAAACTTGGCTATAGACTACTCTAACATGTCCAAACAACATATCAAAAATGCAGAACTACATCGCGCTTTGCGAATTTAGCATTTTTGTTGTAATTATTGACTGGGCTAATACTTTTTTCTGTTTATCTTGGAGAGAAGGGACGTTTTATTGCGAAAGTTTTCGGACAACATTTCGAAGAGAGCGATTGTAACTTAGGAGTGGTCGAGATCACTCATAACTTTTGCGAGTCGAGCGCTCGTATAAATGACCATTAATATTAACCTGCTCGTCAGTTGATTGCATTCTATATATATTTTCCCAAGGTTGAAAAACAAAATGTATAAAAAAAAAAAAACAATTATATAAGAACAGTCTGGATTAGGGTAAGTACAACTACCCTGATTCATTAATTTTATTAAACTTACAATTCTACAGACACGATTTGTTTAAAGGAAAATTCAAGAATTTCCCGAAAAACTTTTAAAATTTTGTGTTCCCACCTCCAAAACAGGCAGCATCATAATAAAGTTTGACAGGGTTTTTTTGTGTTTATTGTCAATAGAGAAAATTTGGATAAGTGCGTTCCACGAAATAAGGTTTGTTTGTTTGGCAATCTTTTTTTGTTTTTTTTTTTTTAATCATTGTTTGAGGAGATTTTTTTTTTTGTTTTTTTTATTTACATCAAGCGTATTATGAAAATAATACAAGCAGATTATGAAAACAAACTTAAATATTTATTTGTATTTACATATGTATATAACTATACTAGCGGAAACACCCGTTGCCCTTTTGTTTAAGTATTGTTTGTTATCAAATCTTGAAAAAAAATTTTCCCGTGGAAAATTGTTTTCCTTGAAAATATTTCTGCTATCGTCAATATCCCTGGAATAAATTTGATGAAATGAACGCTCAACTCCCCAGGAAAACTAAATCCTCGGTATCAATAAATTTCTATCATCATTCATGCTCCAAATTTTGAAAGGATATAGAAATAGAAACATTATGCAAGTGGTAATTTTTATTAATATAAAATCTTAACTACATATTCACGTGCTTTTAAATATCTATGCTAAAGACACCTATCTGTAAAAAAATATTTGAAAAATTTGTATGGTTTGCTATCTCGCCCCCAACTATCAACCGTCAAAGCAAAGGTGTGATTTTTGGATTTTAGACATTTTGCCACCACTGTCAAGTGCGATTTTTCGGTTTCCACTGGACTTAGAGTGCTGGCCGTGACAAAAGGTAACATCCACCTCCTAAATCGTTTGGCGCTCTTAAATCTTGACATTTCGACACCTGTCGAATTGAACAGTGAAATATCTTGGTTTATGTTGGTGCTAAAGTGCTGTCTGGCCGAGACAATAGGTAATAACACCCTTCTTAATTGATTGGTGCCCTTAGATTCTGACATTTTGACATTTCGACACCCAACCTGCAACGCAGAGAAGAGAGGAGCTTTAATACTGCAGTTTTTGTTATTATTTAGCATTGCTGTTACCATTTTTGTTATCTTTGTGAATGATTCGCTCTGCGAAGCGAATGTTTCTCACTGAGTTGGGAAATTGTGAAAGTATACGCCGTATTGATTCAACATTTTTTGATTGCTTATATTTATTAAAAGCATTACGTTTGATATTTCTAAGGTTAGTTAGATGCTTGTTGTACCAAGGAAGCTTTGGTTGTTGATTCGATTTTGGTTTTCCAGACATAGGATTAAATTTTGAAAAACTATCAAAAATAATTAAGGTAAAACGTTTGAACATTTGCTCAGCGTTAAGATTTAAAAATTAGGGCTGGCCACGAGACGAGACTCTGCGAGACTTTTCTAAGTCTCGTCTCGGTCTCGTTAAAATCGAAAATTTTCAGTCTCGTCTCGGTCTCGTGTCGGTCTCGTATAATTAAGTCTCGTCTTGGTCTCGTATCCGAAAAAAAAACGAGTTTTGGACAAACTGTTGGAACGAAATGTTTTCGATTATCGTTTGAATATGTGCAGAAGAAAATAAATATTTAACTGAAATTGGAGTTTTTAAATTTATTAGACTCACTGTAAATTTCGATCAAAATATACAGTCTCTACAATGCCACCAGCATTGTGGTAATATATCTTTAGCGAATATTTATTGCACTTATTCAGCAGGATGTTTTGATGACTTAGCTGCAGATGTAAACTTGAGGGAATGTGCTATCCCTCAAGCGTTACGAGTTTTTTTTGGAATGGGCACGAAGAAGGGACGAATCTTGACGCCACTAGGCCAAAAAGTATCAACATAGCCTTTCTTTGATAAATGCGTAGAGACACCAATTTTAAAGTTGACGAATCTCAGATTACGATCAGATTTTTAAAGTTTAACGAGTTTGAAACATGAAATTCCAGCCGGATCGATACCAAGGTTGGTGGATACAAAGTTAACAATTTCTTCAGTTGAAGTAGAGGAGTGAAAACTTCCCATATGAAACTATTATATATTTCTCACTATTTTATGGTCATTGCATTTTGATTCAGTACCGATACCGACGATTATTTTACTGTCTACTTTCTTATGAGTAGCAGGGAATCCAGCTTTACGAGGAGATTTAGAATTTAGTATATTTGACCAGGTACCACAAGGTGAAGCATCATCACCAGCAACAGCAGCATTAGGAACATCCACATCGATAGCACTAGCATCACCACTATCACCTTGGACAACAATATTACTCTCAACAGATATAGCTGTAGCAACAACAGCCTTCACAGCCTCATTACCCTCATTCACAACAATATTAGAAACAAAAACATTACCATCGACTTAAACCCACCAAATTTGCATTGGAGACGGCAGCTACTTTATCAGCCAGAGTGTCACCTACAATAGAGTCATCAGGAATAACAAAACTTATGCTAAGTTTCCACTTGTCATTGAAAAGACACAAATTGACACACTTTCCAGGACAGGGTGAGTTACACTTGCTCGCTACTACTACTTTCTTTGCTTTTTGTGTTGGTAAAAGCCACCCTGTCCTGGAAAGTTTGTCGATTTGAGTCTTTTCAATGACAAGTGGAAACCTAGCATTACGGGTTACAGGAACAGCATCGCTCAACAACAACACAACATTTGAAGCAACAACAACACCATCAGAAATATTTTTTTGTTTTCTTACTGCCTGTTTCATTATGATTGCTTTTGAATTCAGGTATAGTGATGATTTGCGAGAATAATTTGTATTCACCTCTGTCGAATCAAGACCAAACCGATGAACAACTGGCGATGGCGAGCCCTTGCTGCTAGATGACGAAAAACCAGACAAAGCGGACAACGAAACTACAATTTTTTTTGTTTCTTTTTTTGCAATCTTGGACATTCATTGACCTTATGCTATGTTTCCACTCGTCATTGAAAAGACGCAAATTGGCAAACTTTCCAGGACTGGGTGGCTTTTACCAACACAAAAAGCAAAGAAAGTAGTAGTGGCGAGCAAGTACAACTCACCCTGTCTTGGAAAGTTTGTCAATATGCGTCTTTTCAATGACAAGTGGAAACCTAGCATTAGGTTTTCGTTGCAAACGAGTTGTGTCGCGAATGTTACGGCTAATATTCACACTTTCATTTGAGTCTTTGCATTTATAGGCTAACATATTAACATGATTATTGAGCATTTCAATACTCTCTTGCTAGAGAGTGAAATGATCATTAAGTTTTTGTAAGCACACATCGAGTTTAATTGTTTTACATTTTTCACATTTATAGAAGTTTACAATTTGTATGAGAAATCTTTAAGATTTCAGAAGATTTATGGTTAATCCACTTAAATCTGGATTAACTGGTAGGTGAAAACGTGAAGAAGAGATCGATTTTTCAACGTCAGGCTTTCGTGTATGTGAAGGGGACGACTGTATTTGTCCGAAGAGAAACCAGCATCTTGCAGGCATAACTTCCGTTTGGTGGTAATATGGTAACCAATCACCAAGTAACTAAAAACGGAATTTAATTCTCGAGGAGAGTTAAATTTTTGGATTATTCGAGCGTGTCGCGTCGTTAACTCCGCTCTTGTTTCTATTTTGACCTCGAAATCAAAAACAGCTTTCAAAGGTGGAATGGAACAGTTTATGGTGGCGTATACTTTCGATAATTTTAACACTTTCCCCAGGCAATTGCGGAATACCGAAGAGAACAGCATCGGCTGCAAGATCTTTCCTTTCTATAGTACCACATTTCATTTGAAATTCAGCCACTTCTTTCTTTAGCACATCAGATGGAATAAAACGAAACTTAATTTTATTCACTCATTCTCGCAAATCACAAAGCGAGTTGTGGATTTCCTTAATATGAGATTCAATTTTATGTTCTATCAGATCACTTCGGAGATCCATCATTTCTTTAGTTTGGCTAAATTTAAGAATTTAATAATTTCATGATGAATGGAATTTATGTGTTCATAAGAAAAAAAATGAAATCAGTGACACAAATAGAGTTTTGTCTTTTTCAAACAATTTTTATTTACTTGGCACTTTTTTAACTGATACAAATTTTAATACAGACAAAATACAATGTTTGCCGGATAAGATTAAAAACACGTGGATTCACTCTAAAGCATTGCTTGTGAAACATCCCTCTACGACTCCTTATAATTAATATCAATTCTGTGCATATGAAGTGTAGTGGCACGCCCCTGAATGTAAAATATCAAATTTTAAAATGTTGCCTTTGCGTGTACTTTAAGCTCTACCGCTGTACCAAATTTCCAATGATCAAATTTTTGATGATCTGTCAGTGAATAAAGAAAAAAAATGTAAATATTAAAATAGTAAAATTACTTTGGTTTTAAGTGGAGTGAATGAATATAATTCAAATAAAAAGTACAAGTGTCTTAGTAGGGTATAACAGACTGACTGAAGAGCCCACTGTTATACCTTGGGCGAAACAGAATAATTTCTGGAGTTGAGGTCACTTCTACTTTTTATTTGAATCTGTCAGTGAGTCAGTCAGTTTCGGTTTTGCGATTTTTGCAGTCTTATATCTCAGGAACCACTAATTCTAAAGAATTGAAATTTGGTGAGTTGCCTACACCCGGTGAGTTTCTGACTTTATTGATCCTGTAAAAAGAATGTAGTTCTGGAACTTGGCTGGTACACTACCATTTTCTTAAAAAGTAATCAACCGATTTTCATAAATTTTATATATTGAAAAACAATAATTGCGGAGGTGTGCAGAATTATGTACCTGAGACACGCAATTATTCACTATGGGTGAAATTTGTGTTTGCACTGCTGATCACTGTGCATATTAAAAAAAAATGATGGTGATTTAGTTTTCAAACAAATTGTTTGACTCTAGAGTCTGTCAATGTGAGTTCGAGTTGTTCATGGTTCAATAATTGATAACGTCGAAAAATCAAACAATTTAAGTATACTATTTAACAGGATACTCTCATGGGAAAGACCATATCAATACGAATTTTGGTTATTTATGGTAATTTTTCTCTTCTCTTATCCTTCCTGCTTTAACTATGAAATAATGATATAATGGAGAGGCAGGTGTATGATTATGAATGTATAATTTATATAATTTATTTAACTGTCAATAATTTTATAACTTTTTAATTATTTTTTTAATTCATAGCTAAATTAATATTGTATTATAATAAAAGATAAATCTGATTCTCTGTAGCTCACATCACTTGCATTTTAAAGCTACTCTAGTTATACGATTATATTATGTAAGTCTTAATGTGTCAGCATTTAATTGAAATAAAATAAATAATAAAATTTAAATAGAGGGTGTTGACTGTCACAAGATTGAATGTCTACCTTTTGAGTTTTAATTTTAAAAACTCTTATATTTTTTAAAATATAAAAAAATATAAATATTATAAATTTCGAAAAGAAAAAAATGTTCAATTTTCCATTGTTGGAAATGATTGTACAGTGGATCTCCATGGATTAATAGAATCGAGTTGTCGCTAATTAAGTCTTTTTTTATTTTGTTTGCATTACCTTTTCGACAGATACAGTACACTGAAGCTTAATTTAAGTAAAGCAAACATTACACTACTAATTTTCGTAGTTTAACCTTATTTTTGTTTGCTTAAAATACAAAAAATTGAATTTATCAATTGAAATTAGAGAATAATATCGTTTTCGGTTGGAGGTTCGGAGTTACTCCTTTTTAACTCCGCTTACTCCAAAATAATTCGATTTGCTGTTCCGAGTAATGTTTTCGGTGTATTTTTCTGTTCCGGAATTAATGAAGGAGTAGACCCGGAACACACATATACATATAAATCCTTTCATCGGATTATTTGTCAAATTAATTTTACTCGACTGAACGTGCAAAATATACATAAACTAGCCGACCCGTGCTCGCGTTGCTTCGCAAAAAAAATTAAAGGAGATTGTTGACATTTGGATACTCCCCACCTATGTATTTTTTATTTTAAAGCTTCCGGATACACAATTTTTTGGCAGTGTATCCCATTTGTAATATATGAACCGTTTTTTAAGAGTGAATTCATTTGAATTTATTCATAACGGCGACCTGCATCGTGCCTGATCGGGAAACTATTGATTGCTCAGAACTTGGTCTGGGCCAGTAGCGCAACAATCAGTCACGATGAAGTGCTTGTTTTACCTCCTCGTGGTGGTCCCCGGGCAACTATTTATGTATCCCAATATACATAAATAGGCTAAAATTACAAGTGCGAAAAGGCCTAGCTTTCTAGGATAGGTTACGGAGGTTAGCATTCTCCGTAACTGAAATCAACCCGCTACCGAAACCAACACTACGCCTCGGATAATTAATGATAACTCGTTGACGACTTTTGGCTATTGTACCCGGACAAAGATTGGTTTCTGGAATGTGAAGACGCTTCTTGACAATGGAAAAGAAGGTCCTCAGAATGCCAGATTCCTGCAACTAGAGAAGGAATTCATGCGGTATAGGATGGACATCTTAGGGATAAGTGAAGTTAGATGGCTGGGTTCGGGGAAGTTCAAGTCACCAACCCGCAACACTGTACTATTCTATTCCGGAAAAACACCTGGAAGCGCTCGGGAATCTGGCGTTGGATTGCTGCTTTCCAAAACAGCTCTCAAAAGCCTAATTTCCTGGGAGCCTTTAGGTGACAGGATCCTGAAAGCCAGGTTCCGGACTAGAGTACGTCGCGTCACCATCATACAGTGTTACGCCCCAACTTTGCTCTCTTCTGACGAGGAGAAGGAGGCCTTTTATAACCGGCTGAGTGCTGCTTATGATAGCGTTCCACGAGGTGATATAGTTATGGTGATGGGAGACTTAAATGCCAAGGTTGGCAATGACAACACTGGGCTAAGGCATGTCATGGGAAAACATGGTGTTGGTAACCGAAACGACAATGGCGAACGATTTGTCGATTTCTGCAACGCCAACGGCCTTGTTATTGGAGGGACCATGTTCGAGCATAAGACGTGCCACAAAGTCAGTTGGGTGTCGACTGACAGACAAGCAACTTCCAACCAAATTGACCACTTCGCGATCAGCCGGCGTTTTAGAAGCAGTCTCCAGGACGTCCGTAACAGAAGAGGTGCTGACATGGGAATGGCCCGGGACCACCATCTGATAATTGCTACCGTAAGATTGCGTACAGCTGCAGTTCGGAGATCCCAAGGAAACACTCGAATGCCCAAGTTTAATACAGATAGACTAAAGGATCCTGCAGTGCGCCAACAACTAGGGGACCACCTTTCACAAGGATTGAACGCAATCAGCAGCACGGAAACCACATCCATCGAAAATCATTGGTGTGCTGTGAAAAATGTTTTCATATCCGGTGCTGAAAGTATAGTCGGCCGGGCGCAAGGAAGAAATAGTGCTTGGCTTTCCGACGAAACTTGGGCAAGGATCGAAGAAAGGAAACACCTTAAAGCTCGCATCGCAGCTACCCCAGCAGCAGGGAGAAACGAGCTTGAGTCTACGTACCGCATGAAGATGAGGGAAGTTCACCGTAGTGTGCGACGTGATAAGCGTAACTACATCAACGCACTGGCTACAGAAGCAGAAGAAGCCGCTAGTAGGTGTGACAGTAGGACCGTCTACAGAATTACCAAAGAGCTCACTGGTGTCCAGAGCTCTAAACAACACCTGGTTAAAGACACAAACGGATCCCTGCTAATTTCGGATGAGGACCAGCTCATAAGGTGGAGGGAACACTTTTCTGCGGTTTTAAACCGCGTTTTCGCAAGTGAAGTGAACCCTATTCCCACTGAGCTACCCGAAGTAACAATTTCCCGAATACGCACCGTACCCCCCAGTAAAGAAGAAATTATCACCGCCATCAAAGCACTGAAGAACAACAAAGCGGTTGGACTTGACGGTATTCCTGCAGAGCTCTTAGGAGCAGCCCCAACGACATCGAGCGAGCTACTGCACCCACTTATTAAGAGAGCTTGGGAAGCAGAGAGCTTTCCTGAAGAGTGGAAAAAAGGAATGATTATAAGCTCCCAAAGAAAGGAGATCTCACACAGTGCGAAAACTGGAGAGGAATATGCGTTCTGCCTGCAGTAGCCAAGATAATAGCAAGGATAATATTGGACCGAATTAAAGACCACCTCGAAGACACACTCGACGCCGAACAAGCAGGTTTCCGCACTGGTTCTTCCTGTGTTGATCACATCAACACCTTGAGGATCATCATCGAACAGTGCGTTGAATATCGATCACCACTTCACCTGCTGTTCATCGATTTTGAAAAGGCGTTCGACAGTGTCAATAGAGAATTTATTTGGCTTGCTTTGCACAGGAGGGGCATCCCAGATAAATTGATTGCTATTATCAAGGCTACATATGATGGATCCAGGTGTCACGTTTTGCACAAAGGAAGGCTGTCAGAGGAGTTTGAAATCCAAAGTGGAGTTAGGCAAGGCTGTATACTGTCACCAATACTGTTCCTGTTGGTGATAAGTGACGTACTGCACGCAGCTTTGTCAAATGGAAATGGAGGAATTCAGTGGACTCTGCAATCTCACCTCAAACATCTGGACTACGCGGACGACGTATGCTTACTCTCTCATAGGATCATGGATCTCCATCAAATGACAACAAGGGTGGAGAGAGAAGCAGAAATCGTAGGGCTTAAGATCAACTCGGCAAAAACTAAAAGGATCAGCCTTGGAACTTCCTCATCAATCCAAGTAAATATTTCTGGACAACCGGTAGAGATGGTAGAGGATTTCCAATATCTTGGGAGTATTATCTCTACGGGTGGCGGAACTGAACTGGACGTAAACAGCCGAATCAGAAAAGCAAAGGCTGCGTTCGGAATGCTGTCCAAAATATGGAGAAACAACTCTTTTAGCTTAAAGACCAAGCTACGACTGTTCCGCTCCAATGTTGAATCCGTTCTGCTTTACGGCTGCAGCACTTGGAAAGTCACTGAAATTGTCACTAGAAAGCTGCAAACCTTCGTTAATAGATGTCTACGAAACATCTTGAGGATTTTCTGGCCCAACCGTATCTCCAATGCCGAACTTCATGCGAGAACGGGTCAGGAGCCCATAGACTCCATTATACGAAGAAGAAAGTGGCAGTGGATTGGCCATACGCTTCGAAAAGGCGATCGGTGCATTGCATCTCAAGCAATGCAGTGGAACCCGCTCACACAGGAGGGAAGACAAGTGGGCCGGCCTAGAAGTACATGGCGAAGAACGGTCGAACAGGAATCGGCACGACTGGGGAAAGTTGGAGAGAGCTGAAATATATTTCAAGAAATCGTACACGATGGCGCGTAGGTGTAGTGGAGGCCCTATGTCCCGTAAGGGAAACATCACGGACGTAATAGGTCCGAGGACCTAAGTAAGTAAGTAAGTATAACATTTTCCCTTTTAAAATATTCGCCAAACACCATTCAATTGCTTTAATATTAATTGTACCTCTTTCTTTTAATACACACACACACAATGTAATCTGTTTTTCACCTCATTTTAAGATCTCAATCTTGAAGATCCGACCATTAGCAGTCAAGTTATACGCTTTTTACTCGAACCAAATAATTTTTTTTTTTTCACCGTCTTTTTTATACTCGTATAAAAGCGATGCAAAATAATTTGGTTCCACCCAGTAGAAGACGGAAATTCATTTCGTTTGAAAAGAAAATTTGGATGAGGACGACGTCGACGACAACTGGGACTGCGCTGGCGCTGCATGCCGCCCTGGCGATTGCCGATGATAAGACATACCTATACATTACACAAATAATTTGATCACATAATGTGACTCTTTTCTATTCCTACATAACATACCAACCTAGTTCACACACACACACACACCCACTTCTTTGCCTTTCTTGCTACAATGGCAGCTTTACATTGTGGCGCTATATACTGTTTTTAACTTCCCATTGGAAGTTATTGTAATTGGTGCGATTTGTCGAATCTTCACGTTTTGAGGTCTCTAGAATCAGATCGCTTCCCAGCCTCGTCCACCTAAAAACTAAAAAGTTTTTTTCAGGGCTACTGCCTCTTGCGAGGATTTGACAAATCCTCCAAGAGGATCACTTGTCACGAATAAGTGCTTCTCGTCTAGCCGTTCGTATTCGGCATAAAATTGTAGGTCCCTTCCATTCATGTCGAAAGGTGCACACAGGAATGGTTGCGAGTTGTTAGTCACTAGGGCCTGGTTCTTCATGACCCGTTGTGCCACCCGATTTATTTTTTTATTTATTTTTTAGAATCAGATTTCGTCGTTTTTAGCAAGATGTCTGTATGTGTGTATGTACGTACGTTCGGGGTACTTTTTTCGTCCACCATATCTCGAGAATGAATAAAGATATCGACCTCGGATAGATTTTATTTTACAGATAATATTGTCATAACGTGCTGAAAAGGTTTTCTAACAAACCGTTTTTTTACTACAGCAATTTAAAAAGGAGCTGTAAAATGTCATTTATCTGGAATATCTCAAGTACGGAATAAGATATTCACTTCAGACTAATGTTAATTTACACATAATTACACAATACCAAATTGGTAAATATTAAAAAAAAATCAATAGACATTTTTTTTTTGACTAAGAAAAACAGTTGTAAAATAATTTTCGTCTCAAATATTTCAAGAACAAAAAAATGGTTCTGAACCCAAAATGTTGCAAGAAAAAACTTTTAAAAAATGTTTTAATTCCAAAAATTATTATAACAATTGAAATAATTGGCTTAAATAATTAATAAAATTAATTAAATAATTAAAAAAAAGTTTTATAAGTAAGATTCTTAGAATTTTGTAAGCTATTTACAAAAATATATAAAAATTACTATTGTAATATTTTAGCCAAGGGTTCGCAAATAAAACTTATTTCTTTTATTCAAACTGAACAACAATTACTTTACAAAATAAAACACCATTATTTCACTTTAAGTACTTTAATTCCAATACTTTTATTATAACAAGCACAACTCCTAATTCACTATTTTACAACAACGTTTATTAGTTCACTTTCAAAATTAAACTGAGGTCTTCGGACTGGTGTCGGTATATTTATATCGGAGAAAAAGCTACTAGAATCTTCTGGAATGTGCTGGAATGCATTTCTCCTCCACAAGTCTCCACAAGTAGCTCAAAAGCTTTCGACCAATTACAAATTATAGCAGTTCCATGGTTTTATATTGGATAACGATGCGAGTGGTTTAGGTATTGGATAATATTAGTTAATCTTTTCTCCAAAGATGGCGCTGAACTCATTACTAATTTATTCCGTTATAGAAGAATAAATGATGTCGTTGTTTACATACATGGGCATATTCACCACACTATTATAAGTAGCTAAAGTACAAAATTTAGGTAATGTCACATATTGCCCTGTATCTCTATATCTATACCTACCTATTGCTATTAGCACCAGCAAATTAAAATGTGACCCTGGTGAACATTTCATGAACTACACAAAATGGCCGCTAGCACGGATAAACCGAGGATTGTCATATTTATAATGATTTATCTATGGCCATGGACACTAGCGCCGCCATCGGTATATACTAGTGTCAATATACTGATTATCCAAAAACCCAAAGTTATTTCACTACATAGAAAAATTGATAACTTTTAAAAGTTTATATATTTATTCCTCAGCTTGTATGTATAATCAAGAAAAGATATAGATCTTAAAATGTTCGTAAGAATCTTGAGTTTATTGAAAAAAAATTGATTTTTTTTAAATATCAAAAGGCGAACAAAATTGAATAACAATAATATTCTAAATTAATTAAGATTAAGATTAAGATTAAGATTAAGATTAAGATTAAGATTAAGATTAAGATTAAGATTAAGATTAAGATTAAGATTAAGATTAAGATTAAGATTAAGATTAAGATTAAGATTAAGATTAAGATTAAGATTAAGATTAAGATTAAGATTAAGATTAAGATTAAGATTAAGATTAAGATTAAGATTAAGATTAAGATTAAGATTAAGATTAAGATTAAGATTAAGATTAAGATTAAGATTAAGATTAAGATTAAGATTAAGATTAAGATTAAGATTAAGATTAAGATTAAGATTAAGATTAAGATTAAGATTAAGATTAAGATTAAGATTAAGATTAAGATTAAGATTAAGATTAAGATTAAGATTAAGATTAAGATTAAGATTAAGATTAAGATTAAGATTAAGATTAAGATTAAGATTAAGATTAAGATAAGATATCAGATAATTTACGCACACACACATAAATGTTTCACAAATTAGTCTCGGAACAATAGCAAATAATTCGATTGGAATTTAAAAGGAGTAGTAATGTTCCGAAATCCAATCGAAAACGACATAAGTACAATCTGGCGTATACGTACTCTTTTCCAACCTTCATAATTAATTGTAGAGTGACGACCTGTATTCCTTTGAAATAAAAATATATAAAAATATCCTACCCGGGGCTTAGACAAGCGAGTAGAACTAGAAGCGTATTTATGTGTGTATCTGAATACGAGAGAGTCGACTAGCAGGGCAAATAGTATAACATTTTTGCCTGCGAGTAGCCTGCCAGTTTTCCTGCTAGTCAAGTGTATTGTTTTTAATTATTTTTTTAATTATTGTTTTTAATTATTTTCCTGTATGAAATATTTAAAAAAAAATCATACTAGATGACAAAACGCGCAGAGAGCTACTAGTCACACATACATCCATAAAACTAACACTATGATACAAATGCTACTAGTTCTACTCGCTTGTCTAAACCCCGGGTTAAGCTTATTGTTCAATCATCTGTTAAATTATCAGAGGAATAATAACTATAGCAACAGGAACAGGAACTGAGGGAAAAAATGCGATCTAAAATTAAATAGGACCGCATTTGATCTAAAGTATTTTAAATGTAGTGAAGCATTTTCATTTTTACGTTAAAACAATGTTAATTTGAATATGCAACGTAATTTTAAGAGATTCGACCTAGTTTCAAAGTTAAACGTGTTTATTTATACTTTGAAATCAACTTTTGTACATTTACATTTCGTTAAACGTTGTTTTAAAGTGAAACGTTGTCATTTTTACATCGAGATCCACATTTAAAGTACGCTCAACTGTGTTTCAAAGTGAAACGTATTCATTTTTACATTGAAATCCACATTTTACATTGCGATCCACTTTTATGGCATTTAAAGTGCCATCAACGTAATTTCAAAGTGTTGCTTAGTTAAGTAAACCTCAATTTGTAAGCTTAATATAACGAATTTCGAGAGCGTATTGTAGTTTTTCGAAGCAGCTCCCTTACATTTGTGAACAAATTAAACGCGCACTCAAATTTCACTCTCATATAATCGAAAAACAATATTTAATTACTTTTCCTATATTTATTACTACGCATTAGGTACTTTTCCGAAAAATATTAGAATCAAAGTTTTTTGCTTTGATTTTACGTTTTTTTTCTCTGTGTATATACATTCACGTATACGTCAAATCTGGTATTTCTGATTTTTTGCTGAGTTGATCAGGATATTGGCCTAGTAAATAACCTAAGTTTTCGACCTCGAGCGGCAACTGCTTCATGTTCAAAAATAAAAAAAACGCGATTTTTTCGCGCTTTTTTCAGTTATTAGCGATTTTAGTCCTAAAGAAGTTATATATTTTTTTTATATTATATAAAAGAAAAAAAAATTACAACAACATTTGCCAATCACGCTACAGCCTAAACTATAAGTCCTAAAAATATATACTAAAATTTATTGAATAGGAAATTTTATCGGGGGTTGCACAAACTGGATTTTTTGAAGTTCACACATTTAATAGGGTAAAATGGGGTAAAAGTAGGGGAATGTCGGAAAACTAACTTCTACTGAGGGAAAAAAGGCAATATAAAATTAAATACGCTCGTATTTGATCTAAAGTAATTTAAATGAAGTGGAGCATTTTCATTTTTAAGTTGAAACAATGTTCATTTAAATATGCGACGTAATTTTAAGAGATTCAGCCTAGTTTCAAAGTAAATCGTATTTATTTATACATTGAAATCAACTTTTGTACATTTGCAATCCGTCGTACGTTATTTTAAAGTGAACCATTATCATTTTTAAATTGGGATCCACATTTAAAGTGCGCTCAACCTTGTTTCAAAGTGAAACGTATTCATTTTTACATTAAAATCCACATTTTACATTGCGATCCACTTTTGTGGCATTTAAAGTGTCATCAACGTAGTTTCAAAGTGTTGCATAGTTAAGTAAAACTCAATTTGTTTGTATTTGTAAGCTTTATTCAAAGAATTTCGAGAGTACGTTGTAGTTTTTCGAAGTAGCTCCCTTACATTTGTGAACAAATTAAACGCGCACTCAAATTCACTCTCATATAATCCAAAAACAATATTTAATTATTTTTCCTATATTTATTACTATACATTTCTCATAGCATTATACGACTCACTTAATTCGTCACAAATAAATGATTCACCACAAAAATAAAATGATCCGAGCATGAATATACATTTGTCTTACATAAATTTAAACAAAGAAGCGTGGCGTGGCCATTTTGAACCAAGCGAAGTTTAAACTACGTTGATTCGAAGTAGATAAATGTTGTTTTAAAAGATGGATGACTTTCATTTACCTATTATTCCACTTTAAATCAACATATAAACATAGTAAATCTAGTTCGTTTTTAAGTATAGAATCACTTTGAAATAAAGTCGCTCAACTTTGATTTAAGAATTTTCGGCGTTGGCGCCAAATCGTTCCGAAAAATCTTAGAATCAAAGTTTTTTTCTTTGATTTTACGTTGTTTTTTCTCTGTGAACGCGACGTCCTGAAGACTTCATTCAAGATTTTTAAGAAATATGAAAAAAACACGTACATCTTTTTTTTCTTAAAAATCTACATCACCTAGATATACCCGGTTTAAGACTAGACATCGACAAATAGTCGAAAATACACAATACGAAAAGTGCTTAGAAGTTTTTATAAGGGTACATTTTTTTTTTTAAATATTTTACAAATTTTTAAAGATAGTAAAAAAAATTAGCCATTTTTAAGGAAATTTTGATATGATTTTGTTTTCATACCCAAAATGATTTTTGAAAAAAGGTAAATTTTTTTGGACAATTTGTCAAAGAATTTGATTTTTATCTTTTTAATGGGTTGTTGGAAAAATCTAAACTTTTACCATATTATAGGTATATTTGATAGCAATTAAATGGTAAACATTTTATCTTTCTTACTTATCATTTGACAGATTTATTTTAGAAGGAGTAAAACTTTTGAAATTTGTTTTTTTGGTTTCTTGTTAATATCTTTTTAATGAACTGTCATACGGGTTTGCAATGTACTAATGAAATATAGCTATATGTTCTAGGAATTTGTATAAGTAAAAATTATTATTGTACCGTTGAGCTGAGAAATTAACAATATAATATTGTTTATTCATATTACTTAATAACATGTGAGTGTGTGCATGGATTGATTAAGTTTTTTCTTATATTTAATTTCAATGGAATAACCATTTATTTGGTACCTCATTTTTTAATCTACCTCCTATATTAGCGTCACAATTGATTTAAAAAAAAAAAAAAAACTAATGCTGCACAATTATAGCTGTAACATTCTTCTACAAATATGTTGATATTTTTATATTTCTAAATCTAACGGGACAAAAGTAGGGGCAATTTAATAAATAAATCACAATAAAAAACTACATTTAGACAACTTTAGAGGCTTATATGTTCATAATAAATGATACATGAAATTAAGGTAGAAATCTATAACTTAAATTTGTGTGTAAAAATTTTGCAAAATATTAAACAAATTTGTACTAAAAATGTGTTTTAATGAAAAATCAACTCAATTTTTCGTACTTTAAATTCAAAAGTTAATGAAAAATGTGTATATTTTAAAATACTTATGACGCACATTTGTAGGTGTAACGTTCTTCTACAAATAAATCACAAAAAAAACTCTATTTAGCCAATTTAAAGAGGCTTCAAACTTGAGTAATACTGAATAATTCATTACAATTGATAGGTACATGAACTTAAAGAAGAAAAATCAATTAGATTTTTGTTATTTTAAATACAAAAGTAAGTACAAAATTGATAAATTTTGAAAAACAAAACCAACACACTAATTCTCATCTAAAATATTGCTAGTAAATGTTTAGTGATTATTTCAACAAAAGCCACTCTAAAATTAGTTTAATTGATTTATTTAGCAAAAAAAAAATCAAAATGTACAATGATTTTTCAACAATTTTTTTTTATATTTTCACCACGCGCATAAAATATTTCCAAATTTAAAAATTATAAATCTTGAAAATCTTATAAAAAATTTGATATACAAAACATAACTGTGCGTTGTACACAAGCTCCACAAAATAATTTCAAATATTAAAATTTTACATTAGAAATATTTTTTGCAGATAAAATCCAGAAAAAAATTTAAAATTGTCAATTTGTCTGCATCAAATAAAATTGGCTATAAATCGGAAAGTACTTATCCAAATTTCAAAATTTAGATTTCTATGGAAGGGTTATTGTCTCACTATTTAAATACATACAAAACATTAATAGATGCCCATACAATTTTAAAGACTAATACTCTTAAACAGATAAAATAGCATTAGTTTGACTAAATAGTGAATATTACAAATTAGTATGCAACCGATTATCAAAATTAAAATTTTGTAATAATTTATACCAATCAACAATCATTTTGGTATATAAAACATGTATCTACCATAACCACAAGCTTTAATATGGATTTTTAAACATAATTGTTTCTTTTTGCTAAAATATACATAAAATACATGTAAATGGCCATAACATGGGCAATACTTTTTTGATATTTATAAATGAGGTATTAAATGAAAGGTTATAAGACATAGAAAATTATAAAAAGAAAAATTATTTAATTTGCCTGACAAAATAAAATAGAAAGAATTTGACATAAAGCGAAAAATTCATACCTTTTGAGTGTATTTACTTAGAAAATTGCTAGAAGTTAATGAAAAAATTGTACATTTTGAAAAACTAATGATGCACATTTATAGGTGTAATTTTCTTCTACAAAAAGGTAATTAATTTTGTATTTGTAAATCTAACGGGAAAAAAGTTGAGGCAATTTAATAAAATAAATCACAAAAAAGTTCCATTTAGCCAACTTTATAGGCTTCAAACTCAAGTAATACTTAATACTTCAAACCAATTGATACATGAATTTGAGGTAGAAATTTATAATCTAAATTTCTGTGTTAAATTTTTTGCAAAATCTTAAAAGAATACATACTAAAAATGTGATTTAGTGAAAAATTAATTCAATGTTTGGTACTTTAAATGCAAAAAATAATACAAAATTGTTACTTTTTTGAAAACCAAACCAACACACCAATTTCTCTAATCCTCTTCTAAAATATTGCTAATAAACGTTAAGTGATTATTTTAACAAAATCCACTCTAAAATTAGTTTTATTGATTTATTTACCAAAAAAATGCAAAATGTACAATGCTCTTTCAACAAATTTTATTTTTATATTTTCACCACGATCATAAAATATTTTTAAATTTAAAAATTATAAATCTTGAAAGCCTTATACAAAATTTGATATATAAAACATAACTGTGCATTGCTCACAAGCTTCAGAAAATAATTTCAAGTATTAAAATTTTACATTAGAAATATTTTTTACAGATAAAATCAAAAAAAAAAATTTAAAATTTTTAATTTGTCTGCCTAAAATTGGCTATAAATCGAAAAGTACTCATTTGAACTTCAAAATTTAGATGTCTATGGAAAGGTCATTGTCCCACTATTTAAATACATACAAAATATTAATAGCCAACTATATAATTTTAAAGACTTATACGCTTAAACAGATAAAATAGCACTGTTTTGATTAAATAGTGAATATTATAACCAATTATCAAAAATTAAATTTTATAATAACTAACACCCATCAGCAATTATTTTGGTATATAAAACATATTTCTACGATAACCACAAGCTTAAATATGGATTTTTAAACATAATTCAAACAAAAATTTTGCAAAAATCCAGCCGATAAAATTATTTATTTTTGCTAAAAAAAAAAAAATAAAATACCTGTAAATGGCCATAACATGGGCAATGCTTTTTTGAAAGGTTATAAGACATAGACAATTATAAAAATAAAAATTATTTAATTTGCATGACAAAATAAATTGTTAAAATAGAAAGAATTTGCCATAAAGCGAAAAATTCATACCTTTTGAGTGTATTTACTTTGAAAATTGGTAAAAGTTAATGAAGTATTTAAGAAACTAATGATACACAATTATAGGTGTAACCTTCTTCTAGAAATATGTGAGTAAAAATAATTGACAGAAAAATTTATCAAAAATCCAGTCTATAGGTCGATACTTTTTTGGAAAAATATGCATAAAATACACCTAAATGGCCATAGCTTGGGCAATTATTTTTTAATATTTGTAAATGAGGTATCAGATGGAAGGCTATACAACATAGAAAATTATTTTATTAAATACAAAAACAACCTGTGACTGGTCGCTAGGACGATGAATTTAGAAGCAAATACCATTTAAGTAGAAAAATGTGTCGATTTTGGGAAATAGTTATTTCGTGTCGTGCGATATAATAAGTCACTAGGACAAGTAATTTTGCCGCAAATCGAGTTTGAAGTTAGAAAAAGTGTTAACTTTGAAGCCTCTAGGGTCTAGGACGTTTAGTTTAGCCGCAAATCGCGTTTAAAGATAAAAGATAATAGCATGCGATACATCGATGGAAAGGCGCCACTCACGAATATTCCATTTTTAATTCGCTAGGGCGGTTAGTAAAGCCCCAAAATTGTTAATTTCAAGTCAACTAAAATAGCTTCCTACCCTCAAAATCTTGCAAACAAATTTAATATTTCCATTAATCCATACATATATGCATACATAGGTACCTAAAGATCACATTAAGTTAAAGAAAGATCACACTAAGCTCAACTTTTACCAGAAAAACCTACAAACAAGTAAGAACGCACTCGATAGAAAGGTTATACTATACTATATAAAGAGGGAGAGTCAGCGAATCGACTGTTAACCCGTGGCGGCTATTTATACTACATGTATTATTTAGATATTGCGGGTGGCTAGTAATTTTAAATAAAACATTGTTCTATGATTTCAAAGTAGCCTACTTTGCTCCAATTTGAGCCCAAAACCATCTCTGTAGACAGAAAGGTTTTCAAAATACAGCATTTTAAAATTTAGCGATAAAAAAAAAATAAAACAATTAGCCCAGTCAAATAACATTGACCCGGACAAATTTTTTTACAGGTATATTTTTTAGTGGAAATGTTCAGAACAGTGTCCTTAATCAACTGTGTAAAGTCCCAAGCAATCCGCGGTGGCGTACGACCACAATCTTGAAAAAATGCAGCCATCTGGCACTCTTTGATTGTGGCTATATCTCTGGAACTTGTTGCCCTAGAAAGACCATTCAAGGGACAAATTGACGGGCTTAGATAGCCAAAATCAGGAAAGTAAAAACAAATTAGTTATAGGTATTGCAAGGCTACTGTTTTGAATTAAATGAATTTAACAGACTAAATTCTAGTGCAAATTAAAAAAAAATACCCATGTCCCATAAATATTTATTATAAATCTGAAATTTTGTGGACATGTTCAGAACACTACCAACAATCATATGTATAAGCTACCAAAGAATCCTTGTTGGGGTTAGACCACCATTTAAAAAAAATTACCATAATCTGTATTTTACGGTTATTCGCTAAATCTGGATATAAATTGTATATGCGAACTGTTGCCAAGCAGTCGATTAAATTACAATTTGATTTGGCAAGTCTTCCACCAACATCCTCTGCAGCAGAGCAACACTCGTTCAGAGTATATCATCAGTTAGGAATCCAAGTTTCCGAAATCTAGTGCTTTGTATAAGTCAGATTCTGATTTTTTAGGTACAAGCCTGGAAAGGTATCCGTTTACCCGCGACGCTGTGGGCATGGGCATTAAAAATGGACGCTTAATAGCGGTCCCTTGCTGATCCAGCGGATAACCTTAAAATAATATCATGCAACTGCAAATGTGGATACGAGCGTACTTGTGCTTGCCGACAAAGTGGTCTTAGCTGCACGGAAATGTGCCGCGCCGGTCATGGGTAATCGACCAGAATCCATCCATGAAGACGTCGGTGAAGATTGCTAGATACGAAGGTAATGATTGTAAAACATGTTTGCGGTTATAAGGTGTTTCATTGTTCCGTTATTATTTCCAGACAACGAGGAGAGCAACCGAAGCTTCTGAACAAATTTTAAAATTTGTATCACGATATTTCTTCTAAGAAATTTATAAAAAAATTTGTCTTCTCTACACAAATGTTGTATGTTTCTCTACTACCTACTTTGCTCCAATTTGAGCCCAAAACCATCTCTGTAGACAGAAAGGTTTTCAAAATACAGCATTTTAAAATTTAGCGATAAAAAAAAAATAAAACAATTAGCCCAGTCAAATAACATTGACCCGGACAAATTTTTTTACAGGTATATTTTTTAGTGGAAATGTTCAGAACAGTGTCCTTAATCAACTGTGTAAAGTCCCAAGCAATCCGCGGTGGCGTACGACCACAATCTTGAAAAAATGCAGCCATCTGGCACTCTTTGATTGTGGCTATATCTCTGGAACTTGTTGCCCTAGAAAGACCATTCAAGGGACAAATTGACGGGCTTAGATAGCCAAAATCAGGAAAGTAAAAACAAATTAGTTATAGGTATTGCAAGGCTACTGTTTTGAATTAAATGAATTTAACAGACTAAATTCTAGTGCAAATTAAAAAAAAAATACCCATGTCCCATAAATATTTATTATAAATCTGAAATTTTGTGGACATGTTCAGAACACTACCAACAATCATATGTGTAAGCTACCAAAGAATCCTTGTTGGGGTTAGACCACCATTTAAAAAAAATTACCATAATCTGTATTTTACGGTTATTCGCTAAATCTGGATATAAATTGTATATGCGAACTGTTGCCAAGCAGTCGATTAAATTACAATTTGATTTGGCAAGTCTTCCACCAACATCCTCTGCAGCAGAGCAACACTCGTTCAGAGTATATCATCAGTTAGGAATCCAAGTTTCCGAAATCTAGTGCTTTGTATAAGTCAGATTCTGATTTTTTAGGTACAAGCCTGGAAAGGTATCCGTTTACCCGCGACGCTGTGGGCATGGGCATTAAAAATGGACGCTTAATAGCGGTCCCTTGCTGATCCAGCGGATAACCTTAAAATAATATCATGCAACTGCAAATGTGGATACGAGCGTACTTGTGCTTGCCGACAAAGTGGTCTTAGCTGCACGGAAATGTGCCGCGCCGGTCATGGGTAATCGACCAGAATCCATCCATGAAGACGTCGGTGAAGATTGCTAGATACGAAGGTAATGATTGTAAAACATGTTTGCGGTTATAAGGTGTTTCATTGTTCCGTTATTATTTCCAGACAACGAGGAGAGCAACCGAAGCTTCTGAACAAATTTTAAAATTTGTATCACGATATTTCTTCTAAGAAATTTATAAAAAAATTTGTCTTCTCTACACAAATGTTGTATGTTTCTCTACTACCTACTTTGCTCCAATTTGAGCCCAAAACCATCTCTGTAGACAGAAAGGTTTTCAAAATACAGCATTTTAAAATTTAGCGATAAAAAAAAAATAAAACAATTAGCCCAGTCAAATAACATTGACCCGGACAAATTTTTTTACAGGTATATTTTTTAGTGGAAATGTTCAGAACAGTGTCCTTAATCAACTGTGTAAAGTCCCAAGCAATCCGCGGTGGCGTACGACCACAATCTTGAAAAAATGCAGCCATCTGGCACTCTTTGATTGTGGCTATATCTCTGGAACTTGTTGCCCTAGAAAGACCATTCAAGGGACAAATTGACGGGCTTAGATAGCCAAAATCAGGAAAGTAAAAACAAATTAGTTATAGGTATTGCAAGGCTACTGTTTTGAATTAAATGAATTTAACAGACTAAATTCTAGTGCAAATTAAAAAAAAAATACCCATGTCCCATAAATATTTATTATAAATCTGAAATTTTGTGGACATGTTCAGAACACTACCAACAATCATATGTGTAAGCTACCAAAGAATCCTTGTTGGGGTTAGACCACCATTTAAAAAAAATTACCATAATCTGTATTTTACGGTTATTCGCTAAATCTGGATATAAATTGTATATGCGAACTGTTGCCAAGCAGTCGATTAAATTACAATTTGATTTGGCAAGTCTTCCACCAACATCCTCTGCAGCAGAGCAACACTCGTTCAGAGTATATCATCAGTTAGGAATCCAAGTTTCCGAAATCTAGTGCTTTGTATAAGTCAGATTCTGATTTTTTAGGTACAAGCCTGGAAAGGTATCCGTTTACCCGCGACGCTGTGGGCATGGGCATTAAAAATGGACGCTTAATAGCGGTCCCTTGCTGATCCAGCGGATAACCTTAAAATAATATCATGCAACTGCAAATGTGGATACGAGCGTACTTGTGCTTGCCGACAAAGTGGTCTTAGCTGCACGGAAATGTGCCGCGCCGGTCATGGGTAATCGACCTGAAGACGTCGGTGAAGATTGCTAGATACGAAGGTAATGATTGTAAAACATGTTTGCGGTTATAAGGTGTTTCATTGTTCCGTTATTATTTCCAGACAACGAGGAGAGCAACCGAAGCTTCTGAACAAATTTTAAAATTTGTATCACGATATTTCTTCTAAGAAATTTATAAAAAAATTTGTCTTCTCTACACAAATGTTGTATGTTTCTCTGTTTTCTTTTTTTTTTCAATAATAACCTGTTCTAAAGTTCCTTTATCTTATTATTATTATTATTATTATTATTATTATTATTATTATTATTATTATTATTATTATTATTATTATTATTATTATTATTATTATTATTATTATTATTATTATTATTTTTATTATTATTATTATTATTATTAATATTATTATTATTATTATTATTATTATTATTATTATTATTATTATTATTATTTCTTTATTTTTTCAACAAATATTTATACAAAGATTGGTAAAAAGAAATACAAGCATGGCAAATAGTGCGGTCTGCCGGATTAAAAAGTCTATTATACATATTAAAAAATTTAAATGAAAAAAGTTAGATATAAAAAGTTTGAAAATAATTATACATAAGTACGTTTCTACAAAACAAATTATAATCAAATACAATTTGAATTATTGGATTTTGATAGATTTATATTTTTAGTGTGAAGCATAATAACTTTTTTTTTTATTTATAATGGTTAACTAAATTATTAAGAAAGTCTCTTTAAAAACAAGAAAAAGACAAAACAAAGCTTTTAGTTTGGCTACAACGAAAAAGGTTAACAAATGTCATAATTTTATTTTTTTTATTTGTTGATATATACTGAGTTATAAAAAAAGTCTCATTATAAACAGTAAAGCTTTCAGTTTAGCTAAAACGAAAAGAAAAACAATTAACAAAGCTTATAATTTGTTTTATTATTATTAATTTATTTAATTATTAATATCTGATTAATTAACGGAATCTACATTAACAGATGGCAAAGCAAAATTATAATAGATTGAACATTCAAATTAATCCAAGAAATAAGCATATATATTTCTATATGAAATTGCATGTGTGATAAACCGAATAAGCAACTTCCACCCCAACTCCCCGTTCAACAACGAAACACAATCATCTAACGAGAGAAAACTCTTGTTAAGGTATAACCTGCGGATTTCCTGCAAAATTGGACATAACGTCATAAAATGGAAGATGTTTTCTATAACCTGATGGTTGCAGAGAGTACAAGTCGGGTTTAAGTCTGATCTATGAGGCCTATAGTTTAATTCTAACATCTCCGTTCTAGCTTTGAAAATCAAGCTCATTTCAGTGATAGAAAATTCATCCCAAAAATAGCTTGCTTCTCTTAAATTAAAGTTTAGTTCTCTATAAACTGATCGCGTTGAGGACTCCCTTGCACGTTCGAGACAAGACTGAAACATTTGTTCGTCAATTCCAGAGATGCAATCATAGAAAATATTTCTCCAGTTCTTCATCGTACGATGATGCCAATTCGGACCAATTTCTGAAAGGTGTATATCGACACCGTAAAGATACAAGAAGGACCCGCTTCTGGAGGTTGCTGTTCGATCTTTGCATAACTTTAACAATAAAGTCAGCATTAGCTTTCAAATTCTTCAGGAAGATTGGAGGTAAGCCCGATTCAGCATAGATGGCATAATTTGGAGTGCTACGTGGTAATCTAAAAATTCTTTAGAAAAAATATCTCTGAATAGTTTCCAATTCATCAAGCTGTTGATAACCATACACTTCGTTAGCATAGCAAAAGCAATTGTGGACTGTTGCATCAAAAACTTTAAATTTCGTGACTGGATCTATATGTCTATTATTGAAAAAGTTCGACCATATGGAGTTAATTGCTGTCTTAGCTGAAGCTATTTTGTCTTTGATGTGAGGAAGTAAACTCAGATTCTGCGTGACAGCGAAACCTAGATACTTGAACTCCTTTACGACTTCAATATTTGAACCCTTTAAAGTCCATACACGGTCATTGTCAGTGGAACGAGAGCGGAAAATCATAATTTTGGACTTCGCGGTGTTAATTTTTAGGTCCCACCTATCACAGAATTGCTTTAATTTATTTATTTGTAATTGAAGAGTTAGCGCATCATCGGTCAAAATGACAAGGTCTCCAAAAATCACCCCTCCAGGAATATGATCCTCAATATCATTGATAAAAAGAGCAAACACCAATGGGCTCAGAATGCAGCCTTGGGGGACACCTGTCTCGGACCGAAATTGAGTTGACTGATTTGTTCCATTTGATACTACAGCAGTCATATTTAAGAGAAGTTGCTCATAGATTCTGATAAACTTTGTAGAAAGACCAATAGTAGCGAGTTTGAATAAAAGTGATTTTCTGTTTATAGTATCGAAAGCGGCTTTGAAGTCGACAAAAAAAGTAAATAGTTTACTCTTTTTTTTGATAAAACGCCTAGTTAGAGTGAAAATTTGGTCTACAGTAGATAGATTAGCTCTAAAACCAGCCTGAAAACAGCTGATTTTGTTGTTACATTCAACCCAGGCCATCAATCTATGATAAAGCATTTGAGTAAAAAGTTTTCGAAAAGAATTTAGAACAGAAATGCCTCTATAATTGTCTGGTATATCAGGGTCCCCCTTTTTAAAGATTCCTGATATACAAGTTCCTTTATTTTATTGTTAGGCATAGTTAATACACTTAAAAAAACTGCTCCTGGCATTTTTATATTTGGGTTTTTTTTTGAACTTTACACATATGGTTATTGGTACTGGTCTGAAAATGTCCACTAAATTTCAGCTTTTTAATAAGTAATTCTGGGACATGGGTAATTTTTTTTTTTTTTCAATTTGCACTTCAATTATTTACTCTGTTGTAGTAGTTTCATTCAAAACAGTTTAGCCATAAAACACCTGTTACTAATTTTGTGTGTGCTCCGCTGATTTTGAAGTCGAAGTCTGGCCATTTTACGTTTGAATGGTATTTAGAGGACAATTAGAAACCCAGATATAGTCAAAAGCCGAAAAATACAAATTACGATACTTTTTTTTTTAAATGGTGGTCTAACCCCAACAGGGATTTTTTGGTAGCTTACACATAATGATTGTTGGTACTGTTCTGAACATGTCCCCAAAATTTCAGATTTATAAAAAATATTTATGGGACATGGGTAATTTGCACTGCAAATTAGTCTGTTAAATTCATTTAATTCAAAACAGCATTCAACTAATTTGTTTTTACTTTCCTGATTTTGGCTTTCTAAGTCCGTCAATTTGTCACTTGAATGGTCTTCTAGGGCAACAATTTCCAGAGGTAAAGCGACAAACAAAGAGTGCAAGATGGCTGCACTGTTCTGAACATTTCCAATAAAAAATATACCTGTACAAAATTTTGTCCGGGTTAGTGCTTTTTTTTGTTGACTGGGCTAAATGTAGTATTATCAAACATTATAATGGAAAATAAAAGATGGTTGACATAAATGCATCAAAGCACTGGATCGTGTAGGTTAAGCCGAAATAATAGGACAATCATACCGGAAGGGGGGTCTATATACCCCCGTTAAGATGGGAGGGAGAATTATCTAAGAAAATGAATTAATGTAGAAATAACGCTGTTGAAAAATAATGGTAACACCCACAAAATTCTCCTATAGCTTATATTAAGCCTATAGAAACCGAATATTTGTTTAAAATAGTTTTTTTTATGAATAAATTATTTCAGGTAATTGTTTATTGATTTGTATCCTTTTTATGTTCCAAATCGTATCTTAACAAATAAAATAATCAAAAAGAAATTTCTTGACTGATGCGTTTTCCTGATCGCTATAACCGGCCCCATAACCAGCTTCTTAGAAAGAATGCTGTTGAATCCCTCTAAGGCAGCGGTTCCCAAACTTTTTAAGCTCTGAGACCCTTAACATAGTCCAAATATATTTCGGAGCCCCAACTCTTAACGATAGGAAAAAATGAGAACCAACACTATTACATTTCACAATCAATTTTTTTTTATACTTCATGTGAGTAAATTGTATCATTTTTTTTTTTTTAATTACAAGAAGCTCACTCTTCGATAAAAAAAAATGTAAAAGCCAAACATGTTTGTAAATTCTAACTGGGTACAAATATTCTTATTCGCTTTCTTTCCAAAAAATGTATAATTTAGTAAATTAAAAATGATTGTAACATCGTCATTAGGATAAATTATTATGAATTCAAAATGATATGTGTGGTTATCGATAATTTTTATATTGTGCGAGAACTAAAACAGTTATAACACGTGGTCAAAAGAGTCCTCTTTGGTTTTGTGTGCATGCAAGAGCCCGTTTTCGTATTTCACTGATATTGATATTAATGATGGTAGCTTCTGCCTCACTTCTGAGGACTCTTCGAGCATCTGCTCTCTTAATATACTTAAAGTTGCTATTTTGGTTGAATAAAAGATTTATTTCATTCTTCCCCATTCAAGAACATGCAGTATTGTAGGGAAAGGAGATCTGACAGGCCATTGAACTGTTCTAATTTTTTTTATATCCAACGATTACCGCGATTACCGAAATTTCCGCGATTATCGAAATTAGCATGGGCAAGAAAAATAGAACAGGCTACCTACAAACTGGATATCTTAAGACTGAGAAAAGATATCAAATTTATTTAAACACAGTTACAATGGCTAGTATTTATTCCAATAATAAAAGCCTGAACATTATGTACGTACATATATTAAAAATATTTGAATATATTTCTATACCAATCAAAAACGAAACTAAAACTCAATTTTATGAACGTAATTTGGTCACCGCACAAATCGAGCATAAAATCAAAAAGTCAATCAAATGAAAAATTTCATCAATTTCCTATCACAGTGGGTAAGGAAGAGTGAATAACAGATTTTTTGTGATCTAGACAATTTTTTAGCCCTACAGAAAGCAAATATAACCAACCCTCTTAACTGTCAAATTCGGTTGACATAAATGAAATGGGATGTCACTTACCAACTGCTGGGTGCCTTTGCCGTTATAGAAAAATTGCGAATTTATCCAATCAGCAGAAAATTAATTATCACAAAAAAAAAAAATAAATAAAAACACTGTTTTGCACCACAAAAACAAATCAATTTTCCCGCACACTTTTCATTTTTGGTCATTTCATTTTACTTTATTTCTAAATTTTGTTTACAATGAAACTTGAATAAAATTTTTTTATTGAACTTTGCGTAGAACACAAATACCTATAATTAATTTTCTGCGTTGTTTTTTTTTTTTTTTTGCAAAACAAAAAATCGCAAATTAATTTCCAACACCAATTAACTTGGGAGTTGTTTTTGCGACTTTAATTTTTTTTTTCAACACCTATAACGGGGTGGCGAAAATAGTAATATGATATGATCGAGTAAAATTATGTTAAACGAATCACGTCCGAATCACTATCCACCAAAACAAATCAACACTAGAATTGCGATTTCATACAGCAACGGCAAGCCCACACGAGACACGACACTTGGACTCTCAGTTCACATTCTAACGGATATCTGGCAAAGTGAAGCACCCCACGCTAATAATATGGAATATACTATTTTACTGTTAAGAAATCGAATAACATACATACATACGCGAAGATACTGCCGAATAATTTTATCTTTATTCGGTTTCCAAATAGAAGCACGTTTTGAATTTCATGGATCTGTGGCAGCAATTAGTTGATTCACTACGCTTTTGTATTTAATACATACATACATAATGTAGATTCTTCGAAAGTTTGAAGAAATACATAAAACAAAAAAAAACACGACTGCTTATTCTTCAAGGACAGTATTTTCGGAGCTTAATATTATTTCGACATACCTCGTCGAATAACGGTTAAGGACTAAATCAGTATTCGTTGATAGAAGCTAGCGCTAGCATCGGTTGAGAATGGAGATGGTACGTGTAGTTTTGACGGAACTCCCGCGTCATCTTGTGAGATTACAAACTGAATACTGTGGAGTGGAGATACGAATTTTGGCTCTCAGTTTCCCCAATAATGATGGAGCTTTTTCGTTAAGTTTATCTTTGTGTTTTGGTTTATTTTGAGAGAGAGAAAGCAAAGCGCGTGGGTTGGAAAGGTGAAATGCTGACCTATACTTGATTTATGCCGACACTTGTTGATTTTGGTTCGTGTTCGTTATGAATGAAATTGAACACTCCCTGAAAATCACGTCATGCATAGTGACGCGGGAATATTTAACATACCAATTAAATATACCTATGTACCTATATCTTACCTAGGGTTTTGGGTTGGTTGGATGGTTATCAGTTAGAAAGATATTTAACGGGCGCCCGGTATTCCCAACAGAATGTGAACACAAGATTTCTTGTTCTATTGTGATAATGGACTGATTATTATCACACCTTCATGCTTAGATTTTATCATCTATATCAAACACCAGTAATTAAATATGAATGGGTTAGATTTAAATAAGCTTGGATGACTTGATAATTTAATTTTAGTATTTAGGTAGTATGTATTTATTTTTTAAATAAATATATAGGTAGTGGCAATGTGGGTATAGGTATATCAGGTGCGAACCCAGGAAAAAATTTGGGGGGGGGGTTGAAAAATTTAAGACGTTTCTAAATATTATTATTTATCGTGAAAAGTCGAAATTTTGGTTTTTACGACAATAATGTTTCAAATCCGATTAAAACGAAAACAACTATTTTTATATTTTAAACTATACAAAAGTTAACTAACCATTTTTTCAAGAGTTTTTAGATTTTTTTTTTTAAATCGACAAAAAAATAATTATGTATTTCATAATCATTTGCATACAAATCTCAGTTTATTATTATGAAAGTCGAAAAAAAACATTCTTTTTGAGGTAGGTACGGTACGAAGGTTCCTGCTTTCATTTAAATTTTTTCCTGTCGAGCATTAGGCTGATATTTTTTGAGAAATAAATAATTTTTTTCACATTTGTATGTATTTGTATGTGGCATTATGAGCAAATTTCTTTCGACTGGTTTGTATTCAAAGACTACTAGATTCCAATCCTTTAGAACTTAAGGCGAGTACGTAATCGCAGAAATCTGCAACAGATCTACCTGCTTAGCTTCTGCATATCGATTTTATTTTTCTTCTGCCCGCAGAAAGCAAGCAGACGGAAGTTTTTTAATAAATTTGTGTTCTTAAACATGGCAGCGCAGAAAATTCGATTTTTGTATATTAATTTTTCACGCGGGAAAAGGCTTCTGTGTGATTTTGGGAACGAAATACTCTGTGTACGCCAAATGTTGTCTCTTACCTATCTGTTAAGTTATAAGCTGTCAACTTCCATTGAAGGATGGCTATGGGTTAAAAAACCTCAAAGAAATCAGTTTTTTTAGAATTATTATTAAAAAAAAACGAAATTTTTGAACCCCTAAAACCCCTCTGCGTTTACGCCTGATGGGTATGCTTAGAATATACTTTTTATAAGTTAGTGCAAACTTAATAATTATTATGAGGCAATCAAGACAGCTAATTTTGATTTGATACTAGTTCATGATTATTTTTCTAGATACACAAATTATCCTTAAAGCTAATTTTTAGAATAAACTATTAAGTAGGTATACAACATACATATGAACCTCGAATTAAAAAATTTCAAAATTCAATTAGATACCTAGACGTAGGCTTACCAGACGTCCTCTTTTTGAGTAAAAATATCCTTCCTCTTTCTTTTTGGAAAATTTTGCATTTTATCCCCTTTTCTATTTTGTTTTCAAACGTTTGTTTTTTTTTTTACAATTTAACGGTTCTATGCGAAATAAACATAAGTTGTACAGTTTATTATTATATTTTATAAAATCTACATTTCTTTGGCAATTTATGTATTGTGAAATGTTTTCTTTTAGCTACAATAATACTGTTTAGAGTAGTATATAAATCAATGAAATATTAATGGTTTAATTTGTTCAAGTTGGTTGACTTAACGAAGCTGTCATATCAAAGACTGGTCCGTTTTTTATTTTTTTTTTTTTTACTCTGTCATTACCGTATTATGTTTTTTAAAAATCAGTACCTCCACCATTGCGATGATAGAGAAATCGAAAAGAGTGTTTGTCATTATCTTCAAATTCGAATTTTCGTTTAAGATTACATTTACGTACGAAAATTTCTTCTCGAATGCGGTCTTAACGATTTATATTAAACTTCATACCTGTAATAAGCAAATTGATTGTAAAAAACTTGTAGCCCGTAGCGTAATGGTTAGTGCGTTGGACTGTCACGCTGAAGGTCTGGGTTCGCTTCCCAGCCTTATCCACCTGAAAACTAAAAAGTTTTTTTTTTCAGGGCTACTGCCTCTTGCGAGGAATTGACAAATCCTCCAAAAGTATCAATTGTTATGAAAAAGTGCTTCTCGTCTAGCCGTTCGGATTCGGCATAAAATTGTAGGTCCCTTCTATTCCTTTCGACACGCGTACACAGGAATGGTTGCGAGTTGTTAGTCACTAGGCCCTGGTTCTTCACGAGTCATTGCGCCACCCAATTAATTTATTTATTTTTGTAAAAAAACTGCCTATAATATTATCCTCGAAAAGTTCACATTACGGAAATAGGGTTTTGATCTTTTTTGAAAACCTTGCCATATTTTTGCGTTATTTCCATATGTCCGTATCCCATTAATGGTACTCCTTCTTTGAAAATTTTCCCAAGCATTGCGATTTTTTTATGTCTTAACAAAAAAGTAAACACGAAATAAATATTTTGTAAGGTAGATAACTTATAACTTACTTACTTACTTTTGATGGCACTCACAGCCCAGGATGGGCTTCGGCCTCAACTAACAAGCCCCTCCAGCCAGCTCTGTCCCTAGCTAGCCGCTTCCAGTTGCGCACACCGAGTGCTTTGATGTCGTCATTCACTTGATTGCGCCACCTGTTACGGGTTCTTCCTCTGCTGCGTACCCCATCAGGGTTGGATTCGAAGACTCGTCGGGCAGGTGCGTTGCTGTCCATACGCTTCACGTGCCCCAGCCATCTCAGCCGCTGTATTTTCAGCTTTTTGACCAGGTCAACGTCGCTGTATAGCCCGTATAGCTCGTCGTTGAATCTTCACCTCCATACTACTTCGATACACACCGGACCGAAAATCACACGAAGAACTTTATTTAAGACAACAATAATAAAACTTGGAAAATTTAAAAGCGAAAACTTTAATTTTTCTTGGCGTCCTTTTTTTGAGGGTTAAAGTTCTGGTCACCCTACGTAGACGCAGTGAGTAGATATACTTATATAAATTAAATTAAAATACAAAAATCAGGATCAGCATTGCAACATATTGAAACATTTTCCGAAGTAGATTTACAAAAAAGACACCGTAAATAACTTTTTTTTTGCAGTAGATTGGTCTGGTAGCTGAGGTAGCTTGTTCTAGGTTTAAATCCAGATGACGGCAAAACAATTTATAAATTAAAATTGGAACTTTAGTTTAGCACCACTAAAAAGGAATCTGAAGATTGGTGTGGCAGCCAAGAAATTGCAATAATTCCAGCCTATAGTAATACTTGGTGGTAGCCAACACAAGTGGTTTTTTTTCATTCAAAACCTTCAATATAAATATGACGGAGCGAAAACTATTCAGCCTAACTGCAAGTGTTATCACGAGAAAACAACTTTGAGATTATTTGTATTTTCAAAAAAAAAGGCATATATAATAAAATATGAGAAATAACAAAGCTAAATAATTGAAACAATTAAAATTGGTACTTTAACATACCTCAATTTATTCATTGATTCGTTAAATTAAAAAAATGTCATAGCTAGTTTGTAATTTTTTTGTTTACTTTTGTGCCGTACATTGCATTTGAAAGATCTGAGGTCTTACCGGCATAATAAAAACTATTATTATTATATGAAATTTATTATTATTATCATTATTATATGAAACGCACACACTTATAAATTAAAATATGTATACTATTTGTGATGTAGATTTGATTTAAATGCAGTAGATTTTTTTTGACAAAAATGTTCTGCAAAGTGACAACTTTGATAAGAATTAGCTTTACCCCTCACTCTCCTTACAGCGGGCCATGCACATTCTAACAGTCGTTAGAACGGTCGGACGAACTTCAGTGATTTGGTGATTTGCTAAAAGGCTACAAGCAAATGTAACGTATTTGATAAGATTTTTTTTTTTTCAGAATGATAACTCCGATATCGACAATAAAGCAATTCCATCACCAGCATCCGAGTGAATTCCGGATTTTACACCGCCATTTGCAATAACACCTTTACAAGAGTTCTTAAAACCATATTTCAATTAAAGAAACTAGAAAGTACTGATACTTTTGGGAAAATTTCTATTTCACGCAACTCGCTTAAGCCATTGGAATTCCTAACCCTGCGCCTCCGCAAGCAAATTTTTATTTCTATATTTATTTTAGATATTATTGCACACATTTTTATTTCTGCCTTCAGTGGACAAATTATTGAATAAAATCTTATTTGCAATAAGACTGCTGACCAAAGCCCACCTATGTGTATACAGTTGAAATGGAATAAAAACATACAAAATGTCCTGCCTGGAATTCCAACTCAACCCTTCAATCTACATGCCCACATAATCAATTGAGGTACTCGTCATTACATTACCTTTTCAACGATGCGACGGACATAATAACACATTACTGTTGAATAGCCCAGGCAAATTGTACTTTTTAGCCAAAAAAAATCCAAGTGAAGGTTTTTAAACGCAATTTTCTTTATTTTGGCATAAGAAATACTGTCGCGAAAGTCTTTTGCCAAATCGTCTGCGCGTCAATAGTTATCCAAGGTTAAATGTCAAAAATATCAGTTTTCACATAAAACTCGGAAACGGTAAATGCTATCGAAAAGTGTTTCATACAAAACTTGTAGATTATGTCATTTGCCAACAAAAAAGTTATGACTATTTTGTTTTTACGACCCAGCGTTAAGAAGATATCGACATTTCAAAAAACGTAAAATGTCGTAAATGGTCGTTTTTCACGTATAACTCCTTAACGATTCAAATTTTTGAAAACATCTGAATACAAAGTATGTACATTATGTAAATATCTACAAGAAAAAATTATTATTTTTTTCTTAGAAACAATCGTTTTAAGGATAAAATTTTTTTAAAAGTTTGACAAAAAGTTCAAATTTCTGGTTTTTTGCTTTTTACTCTTAAAAGCACAAGTTTTCGAAAAAAAATCGTAAGCTCAGTTTAAAGATCATAATATTTTCTATAAAACAATAATAAATTTGTTTCCACATGGGTCATAAGTCGCAAGATATTGTGACTTCAATAGTGTCAACTGTAAAAAAAAAACGGGTTTTCGCATATATCTTTTGAACCCTAAGCTTAATCGAAAAATTGTACTAACAAAATTTTTATATTATGTAATATTATATAAGCATGCATTAACAGTTTTTTTCTGTAAGTCATAATTTTTATGACATCATTATTTAAATTAAAACATCAAAAGTCTAAAATACCGGTTTTTGGCTCTTTACTCTTAAATGACGAAATTTTCGGAAAATATTTTATAATTATTTTGCAGATTTTAATATTCCCTAGAGGAAACATGCATCTTCAAAAATGTACAACTTCGAATAAACAAGATTTTTGTTGGCAAATGACATAATCTACAAATTTTGTATGAAACACTTTTCGATAGCATTTACCGTTTCCGAGTTTTATGTGGAAAACTGATATTTTCGACATTTAACCATGGATAACTATTGACTCGCACACGGTTTGGCAATAGACTTTCGCAACAGTATTTCTTATGCCAAAATAAAGACAATTGCATTTAAAAAAACTACACTTAGAGTTATTTGGCAGATTGGCCATTTTTTGTACATTTTGCCTGGGCTATGAATGGGTAGACCCCCTTGGTAAATGGTCTACCAAGACCAACTCAACAGTGATGTACGTCAATGAAAAGGTTATTCCGTGTATGTAAACAACCGATAAAGTGGAGTTCGAGAGGTATTTGGCAAAAATGCATTAAAAAACAATAATGCAATTCTGCATTGAAAGCTGCTGCAACTACTCAACAGAAATGTGACATATATCGTTAAAAAGTATAAAACAAGTCATTTATTTTTTTGAAAACCGTTAAGTTTCGAGAGGTATTTGGGCCTAAAAATCTACAAATAGAATAACAGTGTAATTCTTCATTGGAAATGGTCTAACAACTCAACAATATTGTGTCATACGTTTTTGAAAAAGTAATTGCATTATTTCAACATATTGCTGATAAGCTCTAAGTCATGGGGTTCAAGATATTTGGCTTCAAAGAACCAACAACTACAGTAATGCATTTTCGCATTGTGTCCTTTTCTGCCAACTCAACAGCAAAAGGCCATATATTGTTGACAGATTATTGTTAAGTTGGTAGACCAGTTGCCAATGAAGAATTGCATTATTTTTGTTTGCCGTTTTTGATGGCATAATATCTTTTGAACCTCATGATCTACATCTAAGCAGTTCTATAACAAAATGAAGTACACGTAATAATCTTTTCAACGATGTATGAGACTTTACTGTGGGTGTCCAAGACAAGCTCCACATGAAGAGTTGCATTGCTGTCTTTTGCGGTGCTTCGAAGGGCAATATCTTTCGAACCCCATGGTTTAAAGCTTTTTTTGGTTTTACTGGAGGTGCCAAAAATAACCAATTCTTGATAATAAAAAAAATTACCTATTAAAAAGTATCATTTCCATATTTTTATTATTTGATTTTTTTTAACAAAATCAATCGAGCCGTTTTTGAAAAAAACATTCATGCCGATTACAGAATCCACAAAACTCGATCCGTAGTGCAGTGCCTACTTTCCTATCTACTCATGTATCTTGAAAGGGAAAGAGAAAACTGCATTGTGAATTACTGCGGATCGAGTTTTGTGGATTCTGTAATCGGCATAATTATTTTCCTTTTTTACGAAAAAAAATGTATGGCAGGTAGGTACCGTTTTTTTTTTTTTTTACAAAAACGTTTGGAAATATTAGTCAAAAAACACCATGTACTAAGTTTGAGGAAATTACTTTCAGCCGTTTAGGAAGTAGGGGCGAGGACAGACAGGTATACAGACAGAAAGAATTGCAAGACCAACTTTTTTCGCGGTCTTAATGTTAGGGAAAATTTTTGTCTCGAGATCGATTTATTTTTACAAATTCATAACTTGCCTTATAGTACCTACATGCATATATGTATATCGCAATCGCAGTAAAAATGATTTCGTGGAGCATTTTTGCGAAAATTTTTCCAACATTTAAAATCGCTCCCAAAGTTACTAAAAAAAATATGGAATGACAGCGACACACGATTCCACAACACAACACATGAGAGGTCATTTATGTATGGTATATTTCTCTTTGTTTAGTTCAAAATCACAGACACAGCCATTTTCAATTTCTGACAAACCTGCGCATTATAATATCTTATATATGTGTACTGTGTGTTCCTATTACTTTAAGCTATTACTTTAAGCAAGCAATTTACTTAGATTATCAGCCCGATTCTCCCCCTTATGGGGAGTCACAAGTTATAAGCGCTTGTGACTATTATTGTGATGATTGTTGTGACTGGGGATGGCGGTTTTGTCAAAATAACCGGTTTTCGGTTTTTTGCCCCTTCAGTTTAACCTGCCGGTTTTAACTGGACAGAAAAACCGTTTTTTTTTTTTCCAATAACCGGTTTTCGGTTTTTTATAGAAAAAAATGTGTTGTGTGGAACCGTGCTAGCTGTGAATGAGAGTGGCTAAGAAAAACAACTCACGATTTCACCTTCCTACATTCCTACCCCTACACTATGCTATCGCTTGGAAATGGAGAAGAACATACCCAGTACACAAACAGGCAGGTTATGTGAGACAACAAGGAATTGCTCATGTGAGCTCTGAATGTGAATAGAATTGTCTAATGCTCCATTTATACGATTGTCAAATTGGCAGTATTTCTGTCATTAAACTGACAAAAGCATGAATTTGCTCATTCTTTTATCAGTATACTGAGATAACATTGCCAATCTGTCAGTCGTGATAATGAAGTATTAGTAAACAAAGAAAAAAATCGTTCACCCGGTTGTTGGGTTTTAGAAAAAACACCGGTTTAAACCGAGATAAAAAAATCACCGAAAAAAACCGGTTAACCGAAACAAAAAAACCGGTTTCGGTTTTAACCGGCCAGTTTTTCCCATCCCTAGTTGTGACTCGATAACAATATCGTATTCTCCCCCAATCCTCACAAGAAAACTCACAACGAAACTCACCACAGCAAAGGTGAATTGTTCAGTGTCATTATTTGAGCAGCTGATTATTAAAAACAAAACATAAATTGAAATTGGGCCAGTCGGATTATTTAATTTATTACCAAAAATACATACATAAATAAACATATTAAACAAGTGCAAGTTGTATATTTTATATGTATTATTATAGTAATAGAACATATTTTCAGTAGAAAACATCAAGCTACATATGAGAAAAGGCAAGGAAGTTGGATGAATATCGTTTGGACTAAGCAATAAGTTTACGGGAATCAAACAAATTAAAATGTTGTCCTAGAGAGCAAATTATGAATATCTAATAATTTATTGTGTGTTGTATCCCTTAAAATCCGTTGTCAATGTGATTATTTTGCTAAATATTTTGGGCTGTTGTAAAATTCTCAGTTTTGTATTTTCGAATACAACTTCGTTAATAAAAGATGCACCAGAATCAAAACCACTTTTTTATTTAATACAGACAAAATATCTTAGACTATTGAACATTTGTTTTACAAAATAAACCTATCCAAATCGAAATGACAAAACTTACAACAATTTGTGAGTTGTGACCTGCTCTGAAGGAGATCACAATTTCGATTATTTTTATGACTGTCACAAGTTGTGACTATGGAGGAGAATACGAAAAAGTCACAAAATCAGTTTCACCTCTTGTTGTGACTTGTGATGTATCAGTGATGTTGGGAAGAATCGGGCTGTAAATGCAAATCTTTTTGCGGAATTGACACAACATTCGTAAACCATTTGGAAGATACACGGGACTAACCCAAAGATAAGACAATTTTTATCAAAACATTTATATGCATTTCATCTCTAATTAAAATATTATTATTAATTTCTTTTTTTTTTCGACGGTACCTACAATTGTAGATAATCGAACCCGTGATTTAATGAAACGTGACAATTATCTGATAAATAAAACGAAAAAGTAACTAAACTTTTCTGTCTTTCTAATTTTTATTTTTCTTCGAAATTAATTATATAAGGAATTTTATTTATTTTGTGTTACATACATACTAATATATAGGTAAGGTACATACAATCCGGGATAAAAAATCTTTAATTGATGCGGGATTGCCTAGAATAGATGTTTGCGTTCGCATAAAGAACATTGTGATGATTGTTCACAAAATCTTTCTATTTCAAATTTAGCACAGAAACTGAAATACGTCATCTAATTATTTGAACTAAATCAAGTGAGCAGAGACCAGCTTTCCTCAGCTAGAGCAATCGATATTAATGTGTCTTTTCTGAGTGATGTATTTATGACATAATTAAATGAAGAACTTCGAGGTTTCCACTTCACTGAACCGTGGACAAATTGTGAAGTCTTTGGGTAAATCATTGAAATTGCTATCAATGTGATGGCAATGAAGACGTCAAATCTTTTGATTCATATCCTTTCTACGCCTGGTTGCGTGCTCCTGATGACCATAGACCATTAAGTATTTTTTACCCAGCCGATCAACCATATTGTGGAAACATGTGTCACTTAGGTTTAATTTAATAAAACAAATTAAGAATATCATTCACACCAAGAAATACGATTCAAACAGAATTAATTTATTTTTAAAAGACTACGTAGATTTTATATCCGAGGAAGCTTAGGTATGTATGTACATATGTATGTATTTTATATACATACATAATGTATATGAATATTGTACATGGACATTTGTACATACATAATATAAACATTGAAAAGAAGAGTTTTCTTTCTATTTATTCAAAAAAAAAAACAAATATAGGATGGCGAATGTTGGGGTGATTATATGTAATTTCAATGTTGGTGTTTATATCATTAATTTCCTAAGCGTGGGGATTATTTTAGAATGCATAAGAACAACAAAAGACACTATTCCATTTCAAAATCTTGTCGTGGGTTCGTAGCGGTTTGTTATCTTACATTAGCGAAACAAAAGAAGAAATAAAAACACGAAAAGTAGGTGAGCAATTTTGATGCAATATAAATTAATGGCACATGATTTGAAGGCAAGATAAATATATTAGAGGTAATATCGCTAGCGTTTTCATTTTTGATGAGTTCTGCACATGTTGTCAAAATCAATAGTAAAAAAATTGAATTTCAAACAATCACAACAAATTTGTTTTTGTTTACTGTATACTTACACAAGAGGCAGCCATCTTTTTGACAAGATGCGCCTGATAATACCTTAGATATGTGTACTGTGATTTCAAGGTACATAATTTTAAATGCTGAATCCAATACAAAATAAATGATAATTCTAGAAACAAATAATAGTATTTTTTTTGTTAAATCGAGTTCTTAAGTGTACTTAAAAATAGGAACAAGTACGATTACTACGGCGCGGCGCCGCTAAATAATAACTGATTTTTTTAGAAGTTTAAAATACAAATTTCATAAAAAAAAATTAATTAAAATGAAAACAAAATATTAAAAACAATGGGCATCACTTACAATACAAAAATTTTAGATTTTCTGAAAGCCAGAAACTTGTTCTTTTATCTTTTGTTTCAATCTAGTAATTTGTGTTAATAGTTTTTGAAAAAAAAAAACACTTTCAAACTCAAAATTTATTTTTTCAAAATTGTGAAATTAAGTACCTACTGAATTGGCTTTAATTATTTGATGTTCCTTAATAGAACACTGTTCTTAATCGAACACTGAAAAACTAGAAAACTTCTTTTTAATTCAATTTTTATCTTGTTGGTATTTATGTAAGCAGCATTACGGCGGGCGTATAAACAGTGATGTACCTATGTTTTGGAGCAAGGGCGGATCCAGACCTTCAGTCAGGGGGGGTCACAGGACTATGTTCATACACATCCAATTTAACATAACACTGAAAAAAATAACTTTTATTTAAGTAAAACCATTAATGTTTTTGAATGAACAATAACAATAACCGCTTGAGTGGGCACCCACCATTGCATTTGGCTGGAACTATTGCATATTCACGGCTGCCACACCAACCACCAGATTCCTTAAGTGATGCAAGTCCTTATGTTCAATTTTTTTTAATTTTATAAATTAGTGCCGTCAACTGGGGTCGATGCACTACACATTATGCCACCGTGGTCACCTCATCATGCCCATCCAATTCGGGGTTTTGTCTTTATAAATCCAATTAACAGACAACTTGCATTTTTACTAGCCGCACACAAGTTAGTTGTTGTTCAGTCGGGTTCTTTCTCTTTACATAAATATGTCTTTGGCTTTTAAACGTTTACTCTCCTTAAAGTATTAAATGAATGTTTCTTTTTTGTTTTACGAATCGATTAGTAACTTCCTCTGCGTCCACTGACGAAACGTTGTGGACATATTACGCAAGAGAGCTGGTTCTGTAAGGTGGATTTCCACCATTGAAGACGCAAATAAAATTTACAATCGACTTAGCGTAGATGGACCATCTTCTAGAAGCTACACTAACAGGATTCCTAGCGAGTATATTTTAATATTGTTTTATGTTTGGAAACATTTCTTCATCACCTTTTGTATCACATGGCATTCAAAAAATAATGGCTTGAAAAAAAGAATCATATTGTGACTCTCTTAAAATATTCCATTCCAAATATCATCCTAATTCCCTAAAACATTTTTTTCGAAGCAACAAATAATAAGCCAACATTTTCAGAGTTTTTTTTGTATTCTATCAACGTCAAAACATTGTTTTAAAATACAGTACACATTTCTTGGAAGGGTACACCTGTTTTTTGATCGAAAACAACCAAAACACTGCCATGTTAAGGGTGTCCCAACAAGAACAAGAACGCCAGATTTAAATTTGCCGCCATTTTGTTAATACGAGTTGTACGGTGATTTTTTTACAGTTGTCACGTACTGACCAAACGATTTAAGAGTATGGAGAAGTATTCAAACCAACAACGTTTGATTACTGTAAAAACACATTACAAAAATGGTTAAAATTTTGCGATAACAATTCACAAATTACTTCAATACAGCCCAATTACTCTGCTAGCCCAAAATGCACAAACAGTTACTCGCGGTGGATGCATTGGTTGTTTGAGTATCACACAAGGATTTTCAGCACCACGAATCGGACAGTTTTGTTTATTTACGTATCCATCGAGTTGAAAAATTCACGGCGCTGCGCATGGTCCATTGGCTTGATTTCTTTCACCAATTAAACCTTGAAGCTTGTACGCGTGTAAATGCACGCGTAATTCGGGCGTTTTATAGCGACCGTAAACTTGACGCAATTGGTGAACTGTTTTCGCAAAACTTTCACCATTTTCGTAATTTGTTTTTACAATAGTTAAACGTTATTGGTTTGAATACTTCTCCATATTCTAAAATCGAGTGGTCTGTACGTGACAACTACCAACAAAAATCACCGTACAAGCTGTATTGTTGTTGGGACATTTCCAAACTTCTGAAAATTCTAAACTTCTTAAAATTTTATAAATATGAGTAGAAAAAAGTTCGTAAGCGCCATTAATGCAAGAATTGGATTTTACACTTTTTAAATGTCTTATCAAAGACATATTTATTGTGACTTAACTTTTTGTATAGAAATAAGGCAGAGATAAATACTAGGGCTGGCCACGAGACGAGAAAAGTCTCGGTGTCGATCTCGGTCTCGCATGACGAGACATAGAAAAGATGAGACGAGACTGCCTTTTAAGCAACCGAGACGAGACTGTATATTTGGACCGAAATTTACAGAGAGTCTAATAAATTAAAAAACGAGACCGACACGAGACTGAAAATTTTCGATTTTAACGAGACCGAGACGAGACTTACAAAAGTCTCGCAGAGTCTCGTCTGGTGGCCAGCCCTAATAAATAGAAATTTTCATCGTTCTCAGAGAGCTAGATACTGAAGTCATCAGCCAATCAATTATTATATATGTACGTTCTATCAATATTGAGATCAAGTATGCAGAGAATATGCGACTCAAGGGGGCAGGGTTATGACCATAAAAAATCTAGCAATCCAACTCATAGGTATAGAAAAACAAAAGTTAAATCTCCCACGGGGCATCCGTTATGACCCCCGTGACTCCCCCGTGCATCCGAGCTTTTTTGGGAGGTAATGCTGCCCCCTGCAACCCCTTGCTTGGGCACACTATAGGATTTGGGGTAGGTGCGAGACCGGGTGTATGCTGTTTCTTTTGTATTTAAGGAATCTGGATAGAAAATTTGAATTTATCCTAATCCAATATCAACAGCAGTTTCTAAATATAGGAATATATGTACATATATGTAGGTGGCCCAAAGATGCACATTTAATGTTTTCAAACATGAAAATGTTATGCATTATGAAAATTCACATTACCTGTACTAGGTCATGGCTGATAATATTGCATCTCCGCCTAAGCGGAGGGTGATAGACCGACCCCCCTTCCATATTAAAAAATGATTGTATTTAATAACACTACAAAAATCCGTTTTTGTTTTGCGGCGCGGCGCGGCGTCGCGTGCCGTTATTATCGTACTCTCCCATTCATATAACATAACAATATTTTTGGTTTTGTCTTGTTCTTAGTTTTTTTTTTTTTTTGGTGTTGTAAGTATGTACAAACAAATCACTCATACCCCGCAGTGTCCTTTTTTCAATTATATAATTTTAATTTAAGTTTTATTTTTATACGGACACAGAAATAACAATTTATCAAACTATTACAAATTTGAAGTAATTATCGCAGTTCAATTCAATATTTCAGTAGATTTTTTATAGACTCAAAAGCGTGTTCAAGTGACTTGTCGCCATTACCCTGGTACAACATTTTGGGTGATGCCTTCTTATCAAATTTATTGCTGTACGGTATACATATTAACATAAATTAAAGAAATTACAATTAAGATACTTAAAAACAAAATTACACCTTGTAAAAACTAGATTGTTGAAAATTAGATTGTTTTTCTGTGCGGGAAGTTATAGTTATGGAAAACAACTCAACGCGGGGATCCGTATTCCCATGTTTGCGTAACAGAATTAAAAGTTTTCTTCGATAGGTATCTTCCTCAAATTTCGAATGCATACCTATCATGTTGATCGTCATTTGTTTTTGTTGAAAACGCTTTTATTTATGAAGTTATTTGACTAATGAAAGCTTAATAACCTCACTATTGAGGTGGATTTGATTCCATCGATTTCTCTATAACTCACCAAAAATATTGGTGTTAATATCACAAATAAAACTTCCTTGGAAAGGTTTCCTGTACCTATTCAAAATATTCATTCCGAATTGGTAGGTATTGTGACTTAATTTTCCAGTGTAACTTAACTGTGTAATTCCATTGGATATTTTGTTCGGATAAAATTTATTCGGAAAGCGTTTCAACTTAGCTTAGCCCAATAAAAATTAAAGTTATGGTTTATGTAAGTATAAATGTCGAACTGGACACTGTGATCTGAATATGTGTGCATGCAGAATAAAAATGGGGAGAGTACGATAACTCAGGCGCCAAGAAATGATAACGGTTTTTTGTATAACGGTTAAATGCAAGCATTTTTTACTATGGGGGGGTCTATCTTCCCCCGTTTGGGTGGGAGGGGCAATTTTATCAAAAAGTACTAAAAATAAAAAAAAAATTATTAAAAAATAACGGTAACAGCTACAATTAAGTTTTAGGTCTTTATTTAAAGCAAATACTTTGTTCTATTAGCTAGTTCTTAAATCAAGTGAAATTTATTCATAGTTTTTGGAAAAATGGGGTTTGAACTCAAAATTTGAGGAAACAAAACATAAAAAAAAATTTAAAGTGTAATTTTTCAGAACTGTAAAATTATATATACTATTTTTTTTTCTAAAATTCGTTACTCTAATTAATTCATAATCAAAAACTAAAAACTAGATGATTTTTTGTCTTCTACTTCTTGAGAAAATTAAAAATTACTAAAACTACTTTTTTGTTTTGCTCGCTGCAACAAATTTATATAATTTCTTAATATGTATGTTTGTGTCTTACATACTTATATATAATGCAATTATAATGTTCGAAGTATGTATACCTACTTAGATCATTAAAAAAACGAACAACTAATCGAACTTTGTACCGTTGCATGTGTGGTATACAAATTAATATTTACGAAGGTCATTCTTTGTTCAACCTTTGAATGAATCAAGTGTTTTTTTTTTTTGTTAAATAACAATGGCGACTAAGCATCCACTACATCATTCAAAACTCCAAAATGTTTCAATGTTTTGTTCGTTTGGGGATTTGGTATCTTTGGTATCACTTCATTGATGAAACTAACAGTGGCGATTCCTCTCAGTTAGCAGGTTTATCGCCGCTAAACCAGGAATTTAAATGAATAAATTATGTGATGTACTTTTTATTTTCAAAAAGTAACAAATGGCAATGTTGAAATAATGATAATGATTTCTTACAATAATTAATAAGATTAATAGAAAAAACTACCAACCTACCTACCTACCTACCTATTTTCAAATCATATTTTCCTTCACACAAGACACAACACAAAACTCCCATCTTCCTATCTGCCTCAGCGTTACAATATGCGAAATGCGATACCAAAACCAAATTCTCTACAAAGAGCATTGATATAATTAAAAAAAACATAGATACTTACCTAACCTACCCCCATATTGTTCTCAATTATATTTTCCTGCAGACACACAACATAAAACTCTCATACAACAAATCTCCCTTGAAAAATTTTAGCTTGCAACATCTGCGCTGCACAGTTTCATACAATTTTTAATAATATCTATACAAATTACAAATACAAACACAAATACAATACAATCTAGAATACAAGAGCGTTTTACTACACAATGTCCTAAGCAAAGCCCAGCTAAATAAATGAAAGCGTAAGCGTAAGTATGATGCGATAAAGCACGAAGCACGATACATTAGATATGCAAGCAGCTCCAGGTACCTACATTTTGGCTACGTTTTTTTGTCATTCTCTTTTTTGCTTTCGTATATGTTTCTAGGAAAATGCAGTAGGAAGGATGAATGTATTGTTTTGTTATTAGTGTTCTTTGATTGATATGAGTAAACATTGAGATTGAGTTCTTTTAGCAAAGTCAATAATTACACGAAAAAAGTGCTAAATTCGCAAAGCGCGATGTAGTTCTGCATTTTTGATATGTTGTTGGGGCATGTTAGAGTAGTATAAAGCCAAGTTTGCAACTTCGAAAAACCTGTGTTAGCAGGACAAATGAAACAGTGAAAAAAACGCTAAAATCACCCCTTTGGGGTGACTTAGCAGCATATATGGTCAACTCATTGAAAGGCAATAAACTAAAACTAAGAATTTATATTTAACTTGTTTTGTAGGTTAGAATTATTTAAAATGTTTTGAATTATTATTCAAAATATAATAAATTTAGTTTGAAATATTTATTATTATTCAAACTTTTGATTTAAAAAAACGTGATTTTCAAGACATTTCTTAATATTAAAAAGAATAATAGTAGCATTCAAAAACCAAAATACAACCAAAAGAGGATTAAACCTTGATATTATTTTTATAAGAAAAAAATTGGAAGTACCTACATATTTTATAATTTTTAAAAATTGAAGCTATAAAATATTAATAACTATGTTTTTGACACCTGAAGAAAAACGTAACCACGTTTGAAACGTCGTCTGATTTAGATACTTAGATACAAATGTAGACCTAAAGCATAAACATTATATTTTATGATAGTTAAGGGTTCAAAGTACGTGTACAAAAATCAGTGCCAACTCAAGTGTCCTACTTTGACCAACACAAAGTCGGCGAAAATTTTGTTTTCCGTCGAACAACGTGACGAAGCGAATTTATGTATCGATAAATTTTTAAACTTTTATTTTATATCTATAATTTATTAACGTTTTTTTATTAATTGTCGTTATCAATAAAATTAAAAAAATAAGTATGATTTTTTTTTTATTTTAACCTTCCCCAGACCACGTAGCTAAACCAATACTAAGGACCAGGAATCGCCACTGGAAACTAACATACATTTTTAAGACATTTTAAAACACGGACTTGACTATTTAAACTTAACAAATTGACTGACTGACTCACTGAGACACACACGAGTTGACTGACTCGGAGTTGCATTCTGGATAACGCTAAGACTTTTAAATTGAAACTTTGCATACACCCAACTTCGCACTTACCCCAACTCCTATAGTGTGCCCAATCAGGGGGGTTGCAGGGGGCAGCATGCCCCCCTTACATACCTCACTGTTTTTATATACGCAAAGCAAAAAAAAAAACAAAAATCTCATATAAAAGTAGTTTCAGTAATTTTAATTTTATCAAGAAGTAGAAGACAAAAATCATCTAGTTTTCAGTTTTTGATTAGGAATTAAATAGAGCAACGAATTTTAGAAAAAAAAAATAATATATATAATTTTACAGTTTTGAACAATTACACTTTTAACTGTTTTTTATGTTTTTTTTCCACCAAATTATAAGTTCAAAACCCATTTTTTCAAAAACTATGCATAGATTTCACTTGATTAAAAACAAGCTAATAGAACAAATTATTGACTTTAAATAAAGACCTTAAACTTGATTGTAACTGTTACCGTTATTTTTTAATATTTTTTTTTTTATTTTTAGTACTTTTTTTATAAAATTGCCCCTCCCGTCCAAACGGAGGGAGATAGACATCCCCCCCCTCACATAGGAAACACTGCTTGTATTAAACGGTTCTACAAAAAAACGTTATTATTTCTTGGCGCCTGAGTTATCGTACTCGTACCTAAAAATAAACAAATCATATTCTATGACTCTGTTACGGATTAGGTACGATGTTAAATCATTTTTAGTATTATATTATATTTTGATAATTTTAAACGAATTTAATATCCTAACTTTTTATTAAAGTTAAAATCCCCAAATGCCTATTTTATCTTTTTAGTACCTATATCGTGCTAAATCCATATGGCTCTTTGGAGTTTATTATTGTCAAAATGAGGTATGTTTGTGAATTTTTTGCAGGAACTTTCACTTTTTTGGGGGTGTGTTAAGGGTGAAGTATTAGAAGAAAGACAAAAACGCCTGCGAAAATGGTCTATCGCCTGAGGTCTAAGCAAAACGTGTTTGGGTAAAAAGATGTTGGGCAAATATTTTCTGCGTGAGAACTTAACTTAACAGTATGTTCTCATTGAGCCTGAAATTGTGTGTTTTCAAGAACTTAATTTCAAACTTTACCTAGGCGGTATACTACTGAGACACACTAAAACAATTTTATTTGACGGCTCCAGTAATTTTACTTGTGCTTCTTCCTGGATATAGCTATAGGACATATTTTTGGTTTAAACTCAAACTTTGACTCTGATACTGTGTGAAAAATATTTACATCAGACTACAAATATAAGTTAACATTAATTTCCAATGCGTTTCGGTCCTGATAACAATTACAGTGGACCTCATCAGTTAGAGCTGTAATTGTTACCTTTCTAAGACGCAACATTTTAGTCGATGGCTACCGACGTTTATAAAATTTACAGCATAAACACACTGCAAATTATATTTTTCTAGGGGAACATGGTTACATTCAGACACCTAGATATAGATATAGATATAGATATTATGCCCGTGGTCTGGCAAAGGTAATAAAGAAAGAAAAACCTAAACAATAGAAGTTATATTGTTTTTGTTTTTATTTTAGTGGACTGTATTGAATGAAATTCAATAAAAAGTATTTAAGCGACCTTTAGTCCAATGCGTTTCGGTCCTGATAACAATTACAGTGGACCTCATCAGTTAGAGCTGTAATTGTTACCTTTCTAAGACGCAACATTTTAGTCGATGGCTACCGACGTTTATAAAATTTACAGCATAAACACACTGCAAATTATATTTTTCTAGGGGAACATGGTTACATTCAGACACCTAGATATAGATATAGATATAGATATTATGCCCGTGGTCTGGCAAAGGTAATAAAGAAAGAAAAACCTAAACAATAGAAGTTATATTGTTTTTGTTTTTATTTTAGTGGACTGTATTGAATGAAATTCAATAAAAAGTATTTAAGCGACCTTTAGTCCAATGCGTTTCGGTCCTGATAACAATTACAGTGGACCTCATCAGTTAGAGCTGTAATTGTTACCTTTCTAAGACGCAACATTTTAGTCGATGGCTACCGACGTTTATAAAATTTACAGCATAAACACACTGCAAATTATATTTTTCTAGGGGAACATGGTTACATTCAGACACCTAGATATAGATATAGATATAGATATTATGCCCGTGACAATAGAAGTTATATTGTTTTTGTTTTTATTTTAGTGGACTGTATTGAATGAAATTCAATAAAAAGTATTTAAGCGACCTTTAGTCCAATGCGTTTCGGTCCTGATAACAATTACAGTGGACCTCATCAGTTAGAGCTGTAATTGTTACCTTTCTAAGACGCAACATTTTAGTCGATGGCTACCGACGTTTATAAAATTTACAGCATAAACACACTGCAAATTATATTTTTCTAGGGGAACATGGTTACATTCAGACACCTAGATATAGATATAGATATAGATATTATGCCCGTGGTCTGGCAAAGGTAATAAAGAAAGAAAAACCTAAACAATAGAAGTTATATTGTTTTTGATTTTATTTTAGTGGACTGTATTGAATGAAATTCAATAAAAAGTATTTAAGCGACCTTTAGTCCAATGCGTTTCGGTCCTGATAACAATTACAGTGGACCTCATCAGTTAGAGCTGTAATTGTTACCTTTCTAAGACGCAACATTTTAGTCGATGGCTACCGACGTTTATAAAATTTACAGCATAAACACACTGCAAATTATATTTTTCTAGGGGAACATGGTTACATTCAGACACCTAGATATAGATATAGATATAGATATTATGCCCGTGGTCTGGCAAAGGTAATAAAGAAAGAAAAACCTAAACAATAGAAGTTATATTGTTTTTGTTTTTATTTGAGTGGACTGTATTGAATGAAATTCAATAAAAAGTATTTAAGCGACCTTTAGTCCAATGCGTTTCGGTCCTGATAACAATTACAGTGGACCTCATCAGTTAGAGCTGTAATTGTTACCTTTCTAAGACGCAACATTTTAGTCGATGGCTACCGACGTTTATAAAATTTACAGCATAAACACACTGCAAATTATATTTTTCTAGGGGAACATGGTTACATTCAGACACCTAGATATAGATATAGATATAGATATTATGCCCGTGGTCTGGCAAAGGTAATAAAGAAAGAAAAACCTAAACAATAGAAGTTATATTGTTTTTGTTTTTATTTTAGTGGACTGTATTGAATGAAATTCAATAAAAAGTATTTAAGCGACCTTTAGTCCAATGCGTTTCGGTCCTGATAACAATTACAGTGGACCTCATCAGTTAGAGCTGTAATTGTTACCTTTCTAAGACGCAACATTTTAGTCGATGGCTACCGACGTTTATAAAATTTACAGCATAAACACACTGCAAATTATATTTTTCTAGGGGAACATGGTTACATTCAGACACCTAGATATAGATATAGATATAGATATTATGCCCGTGGTCTGGCAAAGGTAATAAAGAAAGAAAAACCTAAACAATAGAAGTTATATTGTTTTTGTTTTTATTTTAGTGGACTGTATTGAATGAAATTCAATAAAAAGTATTTAAGCGACCTTTAGTCCAATGCGTTTCGGTCCTGATAACAATTACAGTGGACCTCATCAGTTAGAGCTGTAATTGTTACCTTTCTAAGACGCAACATTTTAGTCGATGGCTACCGACGTTTATAAAATTTACAGCATAAACACACTGCAAATTATATTTTTCTAGGTGTCTGAATGTAACCATGTTCCCCTAGAAAAATATAATTTGCAGTGTGTTTATGCTGTAAATTTTATAAACGTCGGTAGCCATCGACTAAAATGTTGCGTCTTAGAAAGGTAACAATTACAGCTCTAACTGATGAGGTCCACTGTAATTGTTATCAGGACCGAAACGCATTGGACTAAAGGTCGCTTAAATACTTTTTATTGAATTTCATTCAATACAGTCCACTAAAATAAAAACAAAAACAATATAACTTCTATTGTTTAGGTTTTTCTTTCTTTATTACCTTTGCCAGACCACGGGCATAATATCTATATCTATATCTATATCTAGGTGTCTGAATGTAACCATGTTCCCCTAGAAAAATATAATTTGCAGTGTGTTTATGCTGTAAATTTTATAAACGTCGGTAGCCATCGACTAAAATGTTGCGTCTTAGAAAGGTAACAATTACAGCTCTAACTGATGAGGTCCACTGTAATTGTTATCAGGACCGAAACGCATTGGACTAAAGGTCGCTTAAATACTTTTTATTGAATTTCATTCAATACAGTCCACTAAAATAAAAACAAAAACAATATAACTTCTATTGTTTAGGTTTTTCTTTCTTTATTACCTTTGCCAGACCACGGGCATAATATCTATATCTATATCTATATCTAGGTGTCTGAATGTAACCATGTTCCCCTAGAAAAATATAATTTGCAGTGTGTTTATGCTGTAAATTTTATAAACGTCGGTAGCCATCGACTAAAATGTTGCGTCTTAGAAAGGTAACAATTACAGCTCTAACTGATGAGGTCCACTGTAATTGTTATCAGGACCGAAACGCATTGGACTAAAGGTCGCTTAAATACTTTTTATTGAATTTCATTCAATACAGTCCACTAAAATAAAAACAAAAACAATATAACTTCTATTGTTTAGGTTTTTCTTTCTTTATTACCTTTGCCAGACCACGGGCATAATATCTATATCTATATCTATATCTAGGTGTCTGAATGTAACCATGTTCCCCTAGAAAAATATAATTTGCAGTGTGTTTATGCTGTAAATTTTATAAACGTCGGTAGCCATCGACTAAAATGTTGCGTCTTAGAAAGGTAACAATTACAGCTCTAACTGATGAGGTCCACTGTAATTGTTATCAGGACCGAAACGCATTGGACTAAAGGTCGCTTAAATACTTTTTATTGAATTTCATTCAATACAGTCCACTAAAATAAAAACAAAAACAATATAACTTCTATTGTTTAGGTTTTTCTTTCTTTATTACCTTTGCCAGACCACGGGCATAATATCTATATCTATATCTATATCTAGGTGTCTGAATGTAACCATGTTCCCCTAGAAAAATATAATTTGCAGTGTGTTTATGCTGTAAATTTTATAAACGTCGGTAGCCATCGACTAAAATGTTGCGTCTTAGAAAGGTAACAATTACAGCTCTAACTGATGAGGTCCACTGTAATTGTTATCAGGACCGAAACGCATTGGACTAAAGGTCGCTTAAATACTTTTTATTGAATTTCATTCAATACAGTCCACTAAAATAAAAACAAAAACAATATAACTTCTATTGTTTAGGTTTTTCTTTCTTTATTACCTTTGCCAGACCACGGGCATAATATCTATATCTATATCTATATCTAGGTGTCTGAATGTAACCATGTTCCCCTAGAAAAATATAATTTGCAGTGTGTTTATGCTGTAAATTTTATAAACGTCGGTAGCCATCGACTAAAATGTTGCGTCTTAGAAAGGTAACAATTACAGCTCTAACTGATGAGGTCCACTGTAATTGTTATCAGGACCGAAACGCATTGGACTAAAGGTCGCTTAAATACTTTTTATTGAATTTCATTCAATACAGTCCACTAAAATAAAAACAAAAACAATATAACTTCTATTGTTTAGGTTTTTCTTTCTTTATTACCTTTGCCAGACCACGGGCATAATATCTATATCTATATCTATATCTAGGTGTCTGAATGTAACCATGTTCCCCTAGAAAAATATAATTTGCAGTGTGTTTATGCTGTAAATTTTATAAACGTCGGTAGCCATCGACTAAAATGTTGCGTCTTAGAAAGGTAACAATTACAGCTCTAACTGATGAGGTCCACTGTAATTGTTATCAGGACCGAAACGCATTGGACTAAAGGTCGCTTAAATACTTTTTATTGAATTTCATTCAATACAGTCCACTAAAATAAAATCAAAAACAATATAACTTCTATTGTTTAGGTTTTTCTTTCTTTATTACCTTTGCCAGACCACGGGCATAATATCTATATCTATATCTATATCTAGGTGTCTGAATGTAACCATGTTCCCCTAGAAAAATATAATTTGCAGTGTGTTTATGCTGTAAATTTTATAAACGTCGGTAGCCATCGACTAAAATGTTGCGTCTTAGAAAGGTAACAATTACAGCTCTAACTGATGAGGTCCACTGTAATTGTTATCAGGACCGAAACGCATTGGACTAAAGGTCGCTTAAATACTTTTTATTGAATTTCATTCAATACAGTCCACTAAAATAAAAACAAAAACAATATAACTTCTATTGTTTAGGTTTTTCTTTCTTTATTACCTTTGCCAGACCACGGGCATAATATCTATATCTATATCTATATCTAGGTGTCTGAATGTAACCATGTTCCCCTAGAAAAATATAATTTGCAGTGTGTTTATGCTGTAAATTTTATAAACGTCGGTAGCCATCGACTAAAATGTTGCGTCTTAGAAAGGTAACAATTACAGCTCTAACTGATGAGGTCCACTGTAATTGTTATCAGGACCGAAACGCATTGGACTAAAGGTCGCTTAAATACTTTTTATTGAATTTCATTCAATACAGTCCACTAAAATAAAAACAAAAACAATATAACTTCTATTGTTTAGGTTTTTCTTTCTTTATTACCTTTGCCAGACCACGGGCATAATATCTATATCTATATCTATATCTAGGTGTCTGAATGTAACCATGTTCCCCTAGAAAAATATAATTTGCAGTGTGTTTATGCTGTAAATTTTATAAACGTCGGTAGCCATCGACTAAAATGTTGCGTCTTAGAAAGGTAACAATTACAGCTCTAACTGATGAGGTCCACTGTAATTGTTATCAGGACCGAAACGCATTGGACTAAAGGTCGCTTAAATACTTTTTATTGAATTTCATTCAATACAGTCCACTAAAATAAAAACAAAAACAATATAACTTCTATTGTTTAGGTTTTTCTTTCTTTATTACCTTTGCCAGACCACGGGCATAATATCTATATCTATATCTATATCTAGGTGTCTGAATGTAACCATGTTCCCCTAGAAAAATATAATTTGCAGTGTGTTTATGCTGTAAATTTTATAAACGTCGGTAGCCATCGACTAAAATGTTGCGTCTTAGAAAGGTAACAATTACAGCTCTAACTGATGAGGTCCACTGTAATTGTTATCAGGACCGAAACGCATTGGACTAAAGGTCGCTTAAATACTTTTTATTGAATTTCATTCAATACAGTCCACTAAAATAAAAACAAAAACAATATAACTTCTATTGTTTAGGTTTTTCTTTCTTTATTACCTTTGCCAGACCACGGGCATAATATCTATATCTATATCTATATCTAGGTGTCTGAATGTAACCATGTTCCCCTAGAAAAATATAATTTGCAGTGTGTTTATGCTGTAAATTTTATAAACGTCGGTAGCCATCGACTAAAATGTTGCGTCTTAGAAAGGTAACAATTACAGCTCTAACTGATGAGGTCCACTGTAATTGTTATCAGGACCGAAACGCATTGGACTAAAGGTCGCTTAAATACTTTTTATTGAATTTCATTCAATACAGTCCACTAAAATAAAAACAAAAACAATATAACTTCTATTGTTTAGGTTTTTCTTTCTTTATTACCTTTGCCAGACCACGGGCATAATATCTATATCTATATCTATATCTAGGTGTCTGAATGTAACCATGTTCCCCTAGAAAAATATAATTTGCAGTGTGTTTATGCTGTAAATTTTATAAACGTCGGTAGCCATCGACTAAAATGTTGCGTCTTAGAAAGGTAACAATTACAGCTCTAACTGATGAGGTCCACTGTAATTGTTATCAGGACCGAAACGCATTGGACTAAAGGTCGCTTAAATACTTTTTATTGAATTTCATTCAATACAGTCCACTAAAATAAAAACAAAAACAATATAACTTCTATTGTTTAGGTTTTTCTTTCTTTATTACCTTTGCCAGACCACGGGCATAATATCTATATCTATATCTATATCTAGGTGTCTGAATGTAACCATGTTCCCCTAGAAAAATATAATTTGCAGTGTGTTTATGCTGTAAATTTTATAAACGTCGGTAGCCATCGACTAAAATGTTGCGTCTTAGAAAGGTAACAATTACAGCTCTAACTGATGAGGTCCACTGTAATTGTTATCAGGACCGAAACGCATTGGACTAAAGGTCGCTTAAATACTTTTTATTGAATTTCATTCAATACAGTCCACTAAAATAAAAACAAAAACAATATAACTTCTATTGTTTAGGTTTTTCTTTCTTTATTAATTTATATGGTTTAAACCAAAAATAAGAAAACAAATGGCAAAACAAAAAAGTTTGCCAAGATAAAAACAATAAGATGATGGCAAATATTTGCTCGTAGTTTTGTTAGCTCTCTTTGTACACTTTATCGAAAAATTGGTGTAAGACGCAATTTCGTACGCAATTTCTTAGAAATTGCGGTGGTTTGAGATGATTTTGAAATTACGTCATTGTGTGCTTAACTGTGGAATTTTGAAGATGGGTTCGGCAAAATGTTCCAAAACTGCACAATTTCGTTCACTGGGAACATGGTACTCGTTTAAGATGAAATTAAATCACAATTTTCCAAGGATTAAATTAAAAATTACATTACAACAGGTCAACATGATTATTATAGGAAAGATTGATTTTTATTTGCATTCATGTGGTTCAGAAATAGAAAAATAAATACATGCTGTGAGCAAATTCTTTTAAAACTGCATAATCACACAAAACTTGTGTGTAGAATGTGGGTACCTATACTTACTAAAAAATATTTCAAACAAATGCCTGAAGATGAAATTTCAAAACTTTTGAATTTATTATTCTTCTTTGTGAATAACACTTGAACTTGGTCGTAGATAACGTGCTAAGTTTACATTTAAATATAATTTCTTTGAAGGATTTCAGCCACGAGAATGTGACTTTCGTGACTTTCAACTTTTAAATATAATCGAGTGCAGTTTGCACATTTTGAAAATGAAATTTGATCAAGTTATTTAGTTTGTGTGCAAAAGAAGTTTTATCCTTTTCATTGTTGCTGTCTTTCTTCGTTTTGGGCGAGGGTAATATTTTAGTATTTTGCTTTTATTTTTAAATTTAGAAGATGTGAAATTAAATACGGGAAAAGTTAACAAAGCAACATAAAAAATGAAAAAAAAACTATTTGAAGAAGAAATTCAAACATTTAAAGATGGAATTATCGAACGAAAAATTTTAATTATACAAAAAAAAAACTATAACAAACTCTAGAAACTCTCTAACATTAAATTTTTTAAGAACTATAATTAACATGAAATCATGTTTTCGACTAGGGATTAAGGGGCAATGAAAAACAAATTGCCCCCTCTTCCTTAAGGATATGGACTTTACATATATGTACATAGTTCGGTATATACATACATATGTAAAACCTAAATTGATTGAGTTGCGTATGTTGAAGTACATTATTGAGTTTATAAGTAAAAAAAGCTGTGAAATCGTTTGAGGTGTTTGGCTTTATATTCAATTGTTGTGTATCTGATTTCACGTTGTTCAAGAAGAATTTTTATTAAATGATTGAGTGATTTATAAATAGCGTACATATGTTTATTTACCTCTTTCATATTATCAACGAGTAAATTGATCAGTATGCAACGCAACGATGGTGGTACGCAGGTGCAATAAGGGGGCTTGAGTCCTCAAGAAAAACAATATACTAGGCTAAATAAAATAAAATAAAAATAAAATAAAATAAAATAAAAATAAAAATAAAAATAAAAATAAAAATAAAAATAAAATAAAATAAAAATAAAATAAAAATAAAATAAAAATAAAATATAAATAAAAAATTTTAGGCTAGTTTCAAATAATATCGAAGAATATTTTTTTTTTTCAATTTTAGCTTTTGAATCAGAGGTAACCACCATTCTCATTTTATAAAGTCAATGATCGTATTCCCCAATAATTTTAATATATTGCTTAGTTAAAATAAAAAATGGACACGAATGGGTCGCACAAACTTGCTCTCGTAGCTAACAACTTTAACATATAGCTAGAAATTGATGATGTACAAGTATATAGCAATATGTTCCAAAATATTATGATAGCATTAAAAAAATAGATATATTACCTACTACTATAAATTACCTACTATGTAGCAATACTTTAAAATAAATAAAATACTTGAACTTATAAATTTAGATTAAGATATAGTTGATAAAATTGTTTGATCAGGAAATTATTATAAAAATAAACGTAAATTGAAAAGCAAATAATTGTTTTATTTTTCCCGCTTACAACCTCAGAAGTAGGATAGAATTCCAATTATATAAGCATGTCATCTGACAAAGATAATTTAAACCAATTAACCGTGGTTCAGTTGAAGACTTGGCTATATATGTTCTAAAAATGAAAACTAGCGGAAGCAAAGCAGAACTGATAACACTATTGGCCAGTATTCCTTCAAATTCAAGGGGAAAATGTCCTAATGAATAAGTAGGTGATTCCAATGAAGAATCTGAAAGAAATACCCATGAGATTCAAGGTCATGATAATAAGGAGGAACTCAAAGTTCTGAAATAAACTTAAAATCTGTAGACCAAATGGGGAGAGAATAAAGCTAAAAGGAAAAGAAATAGTGTTGCAAAGAAGAGAAATGGAGCTCTTAGAAAAGGAAAGAAATTTTTATAAAACCCGTTCTGGAAATGCAGAAGAATCATCCAACCTATTTGAAAATGTTGGAAGTAATTTTTCTAAAGCAAAAGACTTGGTTTTCAACTATACTGGTGAAGAAGATAACTTCCAGATATGGGAATCTCAAGTTCAATTTGTGAAAACATGTTAAAGCTAGACGACATCAGCACGCAAAGCCTTATTGTAGAAAAACTAAGAGGAAGAGCACTGAATTGGTTTTACACAAACCACACACAGCGGAAGTATCTTTTGTTACACTTTTAAGTGACATGAGAGCCCTCTTCGACGGTGGAAGAAATCGACTTGCTATTCGTCGCCAATTCGAAGAAAGAAAATGGTCGATAAACGAAAATTTTAAAACCTATTTTTGTGAAAAACTCATTTTGGCAAACAAAATTCAATTTGACGACGAAGAGCTAATCGAATACATAAAAGAGAGAATACCCGACCCTATTCTCCGAACACAAGCAAAAAAGCATAGCTTTAGTAATAAAACTCAGCTATTGGAGGCATTTTCGGATGTAAAGCTACATAAAGAAACAGAATCTTATCAAAAATCACCTATAGATCGGAATACTGGAAAAATAAATCCATTACGTTGTTATAACTGTAACTTATTGGGTCATGTTGCAGCAGAGTGCCGAAATCAAAAAACAACTGGATTTGCACATCATGCGGACAGTTTGGACACTTTACACACCAATGTTTTAAGGGAAAAGATACTGATCTGGTTCACCATCTGGACGACGAAGGAAGAAATGAATTTGTAAGAAATTTAAAGAAAAGTTTTGGTTTTGACAATTTTCAAAATTTTTTTGATGTGTAAACATCTTAGCGCTAGGTATTAAGAATAAACTCAGTTTCCTCGTGTGAAAGCAGTCAAAGAGAAAATAATCCGATTTTAAGATATTGATTTTTCGTATAGTGCGATACATCGATTGAAAGGTGGCACTCCCTAGATTTCGAATATGCATTTTTTAAGTCGCTCGGTTCCAACTTTGGTGGGCTACGAAGTTTAGTTTGGCCAGAAATCGCGTTTTAAGATAAAAGTCGGGTTTTAATATTATGCGATACATCGATTGAAAGGTGGCACTATCTAGATTACGAATATGTTTTTTTTAAGTCACTAGGACGCTTAGTTTAGCCGCAAATCAAGTTTGAAGGTTCCAACTTTGGTAGGTCTACGACCTTTAGTTTGGCCAGAAATCGCGTTTAAAGATAAAAATCGGGTTTTCATATCATGCGATACATCGATTGAAAGGTGTCTCTTCCTAGATTACGAATATGCTTCTTTTAAGTCGCTAGGGCGCTTAGTTTAGCCGCCAATCGCATTTAAAGAGAAAATAAGTCGATTTTAAGAAATTGGTTTTTCATATATAGTGCAACACATCGATGGGAAGGTGACACTTCTAGAACATGGTACAATATGTCGCTGCAATGCTTAGTTTAGTCACAAATTGAATTTAAAGCGAAAAATACCACTGTTCATATCGATTTTCAAAAGTTGTTGTTTGTTTTTTTTTTGTCGTGCATTACTGATGGAAAGAGGGCACTTCCTTAATCACGAATATGTAATATTTAATTCCCTACGATGCTTAGTTTAGCCGCAAATCCCATTTAAAGAGAAAAAAGGTGTTAAGTTTGAGGTCTTTTGGACGCTTAGTTTAGCAGCAAATCGCGTTTCAAAAACTCAACTGCATCAACAAAAGTCATTGACATGTCCGATTAAATATCTGAAATATGAGCGTTCTTATTTTCACTCACAAAACCAGTAAAACTCACCTATAATTACCCGTTCATATAAAATTAATTCGTAAAGCTAATGTTTTTCAGAGAGAGAGAGGCTTCTTGGTTTTATAAATACATTAAATACCAAATCAAAGAAATTTCGATCCCCAACTCACCAAGACTTTCATATAATACCTATACTTTGCTATAAAAATTGAAGCAGGGCTACTATTTTGTTAAATGCAAGGCAATTGAATTTTGTTCCTGTTTCTTTGAATGAAATTCACCCCTGTTCTGATTTCCTTCTTGTATTGGAAACGAAAAGTATCATTCCGGAACTACTTCACGACACGGCAAAATATTATTTGTAGGAAATTGTTCGAGATATATCGCACTAAGCCCGATACGAAAATCCAACTTTTATCTCCAAACGCGATTTCTGGCTAAAATAAACGTCGCACTATACGAAAAATCAATTTCTTAAAATCGGATTATTTTCTCTTTGACTTCTGTCACACAAGGAAACTGAGTTGCCAGAAACTAGTTTTTAGGAGAGAAAGGTGTGAGGGGAGATTTTGTGTCTTCCTTTTACGCACTTCTCGCCTATAAACTAAAAATCGCCGACAACTCAGTTTCCTTGTGTGAAAGGGGTCCTCAAATGCAATTTGCGGCTAAGCTAAGCACCGTGCAGTTCCGCTGAGTGCAGTTTTACCTTAATTTGATTATTTCGGACTTTTAAGCCTGATCCACATCTGTGTCGTTTGTTGTGTTGTGGAGTCGTGTGTCGCTATCGCTACAATGTATTTCATATGCGTAGAACCATATTTGTCTCGTGTGTTGTGTTGCAGTGTGGCGCATAAAATATTTGGAATGACAGCGACACACGACTCCACACTATTATATACCACGAAATTAGCTCATTTGGAACGTCATTTCCTATACAAATTTGACGTTCCAAATGCGCTAATTACGAAATTACCTCATTTCGGCTCCAATGAAAACGTAGTATAAGGGCATATCTCCAAGTTTGATACCATTCATCCATGTTACCGGTAATTGCGCTGTAAGTACTTATGATAGAAACTTCGTTTAGGCATCTTTTTTTAGAAGTAATGCCAGCAATTGCGTTTAAATGAACGATTTTTTTCTTAAAATATATCCAAGAATCATACCATAAAATACTTTTGACGAATTAAGGGACGCTATAATATAAACTATATACTACACTGATGTTTACACATCATCCCCTTGAGTCCTGGTACTCACACATTTTTTTAATAGAATGCCTAATCGATACAGGGAGTCCAATAAGTTTTATCCGAATTAAATTCTTACCAAATTATATTAAAATATCGGAAATTATAAATAAAACTTACTTTGTAATAAACAATGCTAAATTAAAGATATTTGGAACCGTTAAAATTTGTATTTTATTTGAAGATGAACTTGTTAAGTTAAATGCATTTGTTGTATCGGATGAAACTATGGATTATCCTATGGTATTAGGAAGAGATTTTCTTCTTAGATCAAAATAAAGCTTGCAAAAAGAAATAGTTTATCCTATTGTAAATAATATGGCAAATTTTAGTAACGCAGATTTCGAGAATATTGATACCTTACAAAACGAAATATCTAAATTTGACTTAATTGAAATTGAACAAGATAGAGTTATTTTTCGATACTGGACTTAAAAAGTGCATTTTATCACGTTTTTATGAATGAAGATTCAGTTAAATACACGTCTTTTGTATTTTTGGTGACCTCATTAATGCAGGGAAAATAACCATTTACATGGATGACATACTTATTTCTACTCGCAGCGTAGATGAACATTTAAGTGATTCAAAGAGGTTTTAACGGTTCTTGGTAAAAATAAAATAGAGTTACGAATAGACAAATGTAAATTCCTTCAGTCTGAAATGAAATATTTGGGCTACACAATTTCGAAAGAAGGAATTCGTCCGGATGAGAAAGGAATAAATTCAGTAACCGACTTTCCAATTCCAAATAATGTAAAAGCTGTTCACCGCTTCCTTGGTTTGTGTTCATATTTTAGCAAATTTGTTAAGGACTTTTCAGTTATAGCTCAACCATTGTACAAACTAATTCGAAAATCAGCGAAGTTTCATTTCGGTCAGGAAAAGATGGCTGCTTTGAACTCCTAAAGCAAAAATTAGTTGAAACTCCTATCTTATTTTCTACTTCTCTCAAAGGACGACGGAGCGTGAAGCTAAATTTCACAGATTCGAACTAGAAACTCTTGCCATTATATAAGCTCTCGAGAGATTCAGGATTTATTTGCAAGGAATACAATTTAAAATTATAACACATTGCAATTCCTTAACGTTGACCATTAATAAGAAAGAAATAAATCCCCGAATCGCTCGTTGGGTACTTCAGTTACAAGACTATGACTATATGTTAGAACATCGAACTGGAAGCAAGATGCAACATGTTGATTCCTTAAGTCGTACGACAATCGTTTTAGTTTTAGATGAGACACTTTCGAGCAAAATCTATCAACATGTCAGAACAGGGACAATATTATTCAACGAATACCTCAACAGCTGGGAAATTCAGAAAGTAAACCATATGAAATGCATAATGGCTTAGTCTACAAGAAAACTAAAAATGGTTTACTATTTTACGTCCCGACACCCGACCAATATTGAAAATCAAGTTCTTCATAAATACCACAATGATTTAGGACACATAGGAAGTGACAAAGTACAACTCAAGTAACACAAAATTCCAAAATACACCAAAATATTTGGGGTATATTTTGCACTTTGGTGATATACATATTGAATATAAAAAATACACCACTTTTTGGTGCAATTTTCGAACATTTAATTTCAATCCAGTGTAAATTATACCGTGTTCTCGTTTAAAATTTACACCGGCTATACACAAATTAAACCGTTTTTTGGTATTTAAATTGTGCTTGTGGTATACAAATTGTTCTCGTTACTAGAATAAATTAAACTCCCAGAGGTGTATATTATGTTCTGAAACTCAGCTCAAATCATATACCTCAATGGTAAACAATTAACACCACTTTTTGGTGGAAAATCATTCCCAAGAGAGTGAAAAATACACATGATTCATAGATAAAATATACCATTAGTGTACAAAAATCCAAAACTCAGAATTTATTTTGAAACAAAATTTACACCGAAGTTTATTTCTTTAATCGGAAACTAGTTTAATGAATTCAAATTTACACCATTGTTTATTTCCTGAGGGAAAATGTATGCGAAAGAATTCTGATCTTTCTATGATGCTAATACATAATACGGACGCAATAAAATCATGACTTACTATGAATTCGAGTGTCTAATTTCAAAACGAAGTACATTCTGTTGACTGATTTTTGGTCCTACCCCATCTAAAAATCGAGCGCCTTAATAATTTTAATTAATTAAAGATTTCTAAATCGATGCGTGAAAATTCAATTTTCAAAATTCATAGTTTTTTGGTTGTTCTTATTTTTTTTAATACGTACTGTTAAAAAAGGATCGGAAATACCAAAAAAGTGGTATAATTCATTTGAAAAATATAATAAAATATTTAATCATTGTCTTCATTTTAAATATGGCGGCCAGTGGAATCTCATTTTTACCTAAATATTCCTTGAAAATATGGCTGCCGGTCAAAAAATACACTAATTCCTGAATCTGAAAAAAATACACCATTTGACTCAATTATATGCAATATTTTATGTTTGGTACATTTATTTTGCTGAAAACTGTGCAAACTATTCACTGATGTGTATCAATTCGAGAAATTGATATAAAAAATGCAGCAAGTCCAAGAATATTTTTCGGTGTGTTTAATTTACTCTACATAATGTAGATACATTTATAACAACAAAAACATAAATGTTAAAAAAAGTAGCCAAGTTCTTCTAATACAAAAACCTTTGCGTAACAAGTCAGCCGTAAAAAGTAATGAGATCTAAAAGTACGCCAAGTTCTAAAATTAATAATGTAAAATATCAAATATTTTCAGTAGAGTAATATCGAAGAACCTCAAAATTATTAGATACATCTACTATTTAATGATTACTGACTTAAATTGGGTTGGTTTACTAGTCAAGCTTTCATTCCAAAATTGTGTAATTAGGTAAAAAAAGAAAACTTGCCAAGTAAACCAACTCAATTTATGTCAGTAATCATTAAATAATAGATGTCTCTAATAATTTTGAGGTTCTTCGATATTGCTCTACTGAAAATATTTGATATTTTACATTACATAATAAACTTAGAACTTAGCGTACTTTTAGATCTCATTACTTTTTACAGCTGACTTGTTACGCAAAGGTTTTTGTATTAGAAGAACTTGCTACTTGAGAAGCAGCTGTTCTTAAAACATATTGGTTTCCAAAAATAAAACAAAAAATCGGTGTACATTTAGAAAATTTTTTAAAATGTATAGCGTTTTCTCCTAAATTTGGAAAGAGGGAGGGATTGTTAAATAGTATCCCTAAAGGCGAATCACCATTTAACACCATACATATTGATCACTATGGTCCAGTAAAATTACAAAAATCTAAAAAGAAATATGTCCTTTTAGTAGTTGCTGCATTTACAAAATACGTCAAATTATTTTCAACACGTTCTACGGATACTGGGGAGGTAATTCAGCCTTTTCAAATGTATAGTAGACCACGAACTCTGATTTCTGACCGTGGTAGTAGTTTTACGTCGAATGTCTTTGAAGATTTGTTAGTAGCCAACAATGTTCAACATATTAAAATTGCGACTGGGTCTCCACAAGCAAACGGACAGGTGGAGAGATTAAATAGAAACCTATCTCAAATGATAGCAAAACTGGTAAGTGGAAACCCTGGAGCTAGTCTAGATAGTATATTACCAGATTAAGAATTTGCATTCAATAACAAATACATCGAAGTACAGGTTCATATATCAGTGAACTTCTGTTTGGGATTCAACAAAGGGGAGTGGTGATCGACTTTTTGGGTGAATTTTTGAATAAAATAGATGAAAATAAGTCCCAAAAATATTTATATGATTTAAGGGCAAGAGCGATAACAGAACAAAAACAGTCACAAGATTATAATAAAAATTTGATCGCAATAAAAAAGTGGCCAGGATATATAACGTTGGTGACTATGTAATGGTTAAAAACTTTGTGAGTACAAAAGGAGTTTCAAAAAAAGTAATACCCTTATTCAAAGGCCCTTATAAAATTCATAAAATTTTGTGAAATGATAGATACTTGGATAAGGATATTGAAGAGTTACAACTAATACAAAGTTCATACGAGGGTATATGGGAAGTGGCAAACATAAAACCGTGGTTCCAGTCAAAAACCCATGGTAATCGGGACGATTACAAGTCAGAAAGGCCGAGTTGTAGCAATACTGTAAAATAAATAAAATACTTGAACTTATAAATTTAGATTAAGATATATTTGATAAAATTGTTTGATCAGGAAATTATTAACATCAAGAACATAAATGTTAAAAAAGGAGCCAAGATCTTTTATAAACAAAAACCTTTGCGTAGCAAGTCAGCTGTAAAAAGTAGTGAGATCTAAAAGTACGCCAAGTTCTATGTTTATTAATGTAAAATATCAAATATTTTAGTAGAGTAATATTGAAGAACCTCTTAATTATCAGAGAAATCTGTTATTTAATGATTACTGACTTAAATTGAGTTGGTTTACTAGTCAAGTTTTCATTTCCAAATTGAGTAATTAGGTAATAAAAGAAAACTTGCCAAGTAAACCAACTCAATTTAAGTCAGTAATCATTAAATAACAGATTTCTCTGATAATTTAGTGGTTCTTCCATATTACTCTAATTAAAATATTTGATATTTAACATTAATAAACTTAGAACTTGGCGTACTTTTAGATCTCACTACTTCTTACGGCTGACTTGCTACGCAAAGGTTTTTGTTTATAAAAGAACTTGGCTCCTTTTTTAACATTTATGATTTTGTTGTGATTTCACTACTTTTTGCAAAGATTTTTTTATCAGGAAAAGTGGGTGTAACAAACGCCCAATGAGAGCCTCATAAGTAAAAATTAGTTTTTAATTTATGCCTTTTGTATGTACTACAAGTCCTACCCATCTTCCAATTTTCGTTAGTTAGAAGTGCTCCATTGAAATGATAACAATTGATAAGAAGTGCGTGGATGAAACGCCCCTGCATGAAAAAGTTCATGATTTCAACTTTTTTTTCGTTTACACCTGAAAACTAACCACTTTACCGAATTTCATAATCCTGCACAAATCGGTAGTGCTCTTGATATATTTAATATTAATTCTGTGAAAATGGGTGGTTGCCACGCCCACTAAATGTAAAATCTCAAAGTTTTAATTTTCACTTTGCTTGCATGTCAAGTCCTATCGCTCTACCAAATTTCATCACTCTACGACAATCAGAAGTTTCTCTACATAGTTCATATCAATTCTGAGAACATGGGTGGGTGCCACGCCCCTGAATGTATAATTCAAAATTTTCCAATATCTCCTTCGTATTGACCACATGATCTACCAGTCTACCAAATTTTATTATTTTGCAACAATCCGAAGTGATCCATATAATTAATAACAATTCTAATAAAATGGGCGGATACCACGCCCCCTGAATGTAAATTATCAAATTTTTAAGTTAAGCCTTTGTTTGCAGTTCAAGTTCTATCACTCTACTATATTTCAACATTCTACGACAACCAGAAGTGCTCCATATAATTGCTATCAATTCTGCGAAAATGGGCGGATGCCGGGCCCTCTGAATGTAAAATCCCAAATTTTAAAATTTTTAAATTGTTTGCACTTCTAGCCCTACCGTTCTACCAAATTTAATCGTTCTGCGACAATCAGAAGTGCTCCTCATAATTGATATTTATTCTTATTCAAATAGGCGGATGCCACGCCCCGTGAATGTTAAATCTCAAATTTTAAAATTTTGCCTTTGCCTGCACTTTAAGCCCTACTGCTGTACCAAATTTCATCATTCCACAACAGTCAGAAGTGCTCCAAATAATTTATATCAATTCTATGAAAATGGGCGCATACCACACCCCCTGAATGCAAAATCTCAAATTTAAAAATTTTTCCTTTGTCTGCACTTTAAGCCCTACCGCAGTACCAAATTTCTTCAATCTACGACAATCAGAAGGGCTCCAAGTAATTTACATCAATTCTATGTAAATGGGCGGTTACCACGCCCCCTGAATGGAAAATCTTAAATTTTCGATTTTTTTCGTAAGGCCTACCGTTATGCGAAATAACAAGATTCTACGATGTCAGGAAGTGCTCCATAATTTTGATGATCTGTCAGTGAGTGAGTGAGTCAGTGTGTCAGTTACGGTTTTTGCTATTTTCGCAGTCTTATTTCTCGGGAACCACTGATGCTAAGGAATGTGCAGAAGAAAATAAATATTTAACTGAAATTGGATTTTTGTATTTATTAGACTCTCTGGAAATTTCGGTCCAATATACAGTCTCGTCTCGTTCTCGTCTCGGTTGCTTAAAAGCCAGTCTCGTCTCGTCTCGGTGTCGTCATGCGAGACCGAGATCGAGACCGAGACTTTTCTCGTCTCTCGGCCAGCCCTTACTGCGAGGTTGAAGTTTCTGATTTTATTGGTACTGAAGTTAGAGGGGGGTCAAAAATCGCCTGAGTTTGATCCTGTAAAAGGGGTGTAGTGCTAGAACTACCGTGTCCTTTGATAAAAATATACGTTAACTGAAAAGCAACTAATTGTTTTATTTTTCACGCTTACAACTATAAATTTATTATTTGGCTTTGAGAGTAAGAGCTCAAAATCAAGTATGCCTTCTGATTTGTTTGATAAATATGAATTTATAAAAAAAAAATCGTTGGAGCGGTTTTCTTAAAAATAAATTTTGTAGGTATACAGGGTGTCCCGTAAAGGATGGTACAAACTGAAACTGGCGAAAGGCCAGGTCATGACCTATCAGAATTTGGTAACTTGTTCATACCGAATCATGACGGTTTTCGAGTAACGGCTATTTTTCGAAATTTTAAAAAAACTTTACTTTGAACCTGTTTTTTGCTCACCGTGTCCATAATTGACTTTTGTTTTTTACAATTTTTACACTAAACCCTTGGCTAATAGTTTGAATTATTTAACTGAATAAAAAAATATTCATTTACATCACCATTTGCCTACAAACTAAAAGATAAACTTGAATTTTGACCATACTTAATTTATGACCTGAATCTTGTTAGGAGCTCCAAAATTAAAACTCGTATGACACAATACAGGTTTTATCTTCCAAAAATATTCCGTTTTTCTGTTGTTTTTAAAAACGTATAAACCTAAGGCGGTGCTCAGATAGAAAGTTATAACCGTTTGAATCCAAAAAAACAGGTTAAAAATAAAACAAAAATTAAACATTTTTGTTTAAGTATATCGATAAAATTCAAATATCTTTTCAAATGTAACTCCGACAAAGCTGAATTTTGGTGGAGAGCTTCATTTTGATGTCTTACGAATTTTGTAAATAAAAACCTTAAATTTGGGCAAGGACTTTTGATTTTGTAGGGTGAAAGGGGAAAAGTCCAGTATTTTTAAAGATTTCTCGAAAACCATTTGGAAAAATTTGTAGCTTATAATATTCTACAAAGAATAGATAACTATAATTTTTTTGTTAGACTAATTGATTTTGAGACAAATGAGCGCAAATGCAACGGTGTGGAAAATATTTTGTCACTACTTTTTCGAAATCTCTTGCTCCGGCGAAAAATGTGGTTGATCTTTTTCGTGCGGAATTTTAATAGCTACGGTTTTTCCAAATACAGTTCTTTAAAAACCTGATACTTTTCGAGAAATTTTCAAAAATACTGGACTTCCCTTTCACCCTACAAAATCGAAAGTCCTTGCCCAAATTTAACGTTTTTATTTACAGAATTCGTAAGACATCAAAATGAAGCTCTCCACCAAAATTCAGCTTTGTCGGAGTTATATTTGAAAAGATATTTTAATTTTATCGATATACTTGAACAAAAATGTTTTATTTTTGTTTTATATTTAACCTGTTTATTGGATTCAAACGGTTATAACTTTCTATTTGAGCACCGCCTTAGCAAGTTTTATACCTACCTTTTTAAAAACTACAGAACCACGGGATATTTTTGGAAGATAAAACCTGTATTGTGTCATACGAATTTTATTCATGGCGCTCTTAAGAAGATTGAGGTCAAAATTAAGTTTGGTCAAGGTTCAAGTTTATCTTTTAGTTTGTAGGCAAATGGTGATGTAAATGAACATTTTTTTATTCAGTAAAATAAGTCAAACTATAAGCCAAAGTTTTAGTGTAAAAATTGTAAAAAAAAAACAAAATTCAATTTCAAGTCAGAAATTCACACAATAAATGCTGGTGTGCCCCAGGGCTCCTTTTTGTCTCCGACTCTCTTCCTTATATTTATAAATGATCTTTTGTCTGAAACTTCTAATCCATTAAACTGTTTCGCTGACGACAGTACCCTCAGCTTCTCATATTCGTTTAAAGACTCACATCCATGTCCTTCGGATGTGCGCATTAAATTCTGATCTCGACAGCATTGTCCAATGCGGAATCAAAAACCGCGTAGAATTTAATGCTTCAAAAACTCAATGCTGTCTCCTGTCGTTAAAGAGAAAACCACCCCAATGCCGCTATCCATGGACGGCACTTGCATCGAGGAAGCTGAACACCTCTCAGTTCTGGGTGTGTGTCACAGACCACCTTTTGTGGAATGACCACATATTTGACGTCGCCAAAAACGCTGCTAAGTGTTTAGGTTTTCTCCGTAGATACAAGCAATTTGTCTCCCCTTCTGATACGGTTGTGATCTACAAAGCTTATATTCGTCCAAAACTTGAGTACAATTCTCATGTATGGGCAGAAGCTCCAAAAACTCACTTGAGTTTATTGGACAAAATACAAAAGAGAGCTTTAAAAATGATAGGTGAAAGATCTATAACGGAAACAATTACATCCCTCGAACACCGCCGTAATGTTTCATGTCTTTCTCTATTTTACCGCTATTTTTATAATCAGTGTTTTAGAGAAATAGCCAGTTGCATTCCTCCCCTTAAACAATTCAACCGTAATACTCGCGCTTCCAGGAATACCCATCAGTTTACCCTCGAGTCCAACTTCAGACGTACTGGTAAGTACAGAGATTCTTTTATCAGTCGCACCACACGAATGTGGAATGCTTTACCCGGCCCGACTTTCCCCTCCCATTTAGATATGCAAACATTCAAAACCAATGTGCATCGGTATCTCCTTCTTAATCCTCTCCTACCTACCTAATCGCTCGCGCTGTGTTAAAACATTTTAAGGGTAATCATAACCCCTTTTGTGCGCGCGGAATAAAAAAAATTATGGACAGGGTGAGCAAAAAACTGGTTCAAAGTAAAGTTTCTTTAAAATTTCGAAAAATAGTCGTTACTCGAAAACCGTTATGATTCGGTATGAACAAGTTACCAAATTCTGATAGGTCATGACCTGGCCTTTCACCAGGTTCAGTTTGGACCATCCTTTACGGGACACCCTGTATATAAAATTTTTCGCTCATTTTCAAAAATAAAGTCTAGTATGCCAACATATAGTATTTAATAAAATACAATTTTACACAGAATAAAAAAAAATTGATTTGCGCGTTTTCAAGGTACTGAATTTTCAAAAAAAAATGTTACTATTTTTTTTTTTAAATCCAAAAATTATTTTGTTTGAAAATATGTACAAGCAAACTTATTTAAATTGTGAAGGAGCTCTTGTATAAAAAATTCGATTGAAATCGGAGTAGCCATCAACGAGAAATTTGAAAACAAAAAAAATCTTTTCTATGACGAGTACCGTTATTAACCGTTGTTGGTAAAATTTGATTTCATCAAAATATTGACCATACCTTAAATAGTAAACGCACATCTTTTTATCAAAATTCTCCGAGCCGTTTTCGAGAAAAAGAATTTTTTTCCTTCACGATTTTTTTTTATTTAAAAGGATAATTTTTTCAAGTATTCTACAAAATAATAAAAAACTATCTTGCACCTAGTTTTGAAAATATTGACCAATTCGTTTTAAAAATATTTAGTTTTCAATAAAAGAATTTTTTTAATTATGGTTCACAGTTGTAATGATTATATTTTTTAGCAGATATAATTGAATATTTAATTGGAATTCTTTGTGTAGGGAAGACTGGGAACGGTTGAAACAGTTTCGCTTATGTCGTCCATAGTAACGCCATTTGAACACCGAGCGATATTGCCGGTATGTTAAATGAAACTTACTTTACTTTAACTTAAGACGGCGCTCACAGCCAAGAATGGGCTTCGGTCTGAACTAACAAGCCCCTCCAGCTAGCTCTGTCCCTAGCTCAGAGGCGTATACAGCTTTAGTTCTTGGGGGGGGGTCATGCCAAAAAAAATAACACAAACTAATATTTGTTAAAAGTCAAGTGCCTTTTTCATATTTTACTGTGCGTAGCTATATAAAATAAAAGCGAAAAACTCTTAATTAACTATACTAAAGGGTTTTCCAATAGGGACGGGTTGATTTCGGCAGCTCGTGGCGGCCATATTGTTTCTTTTACTTTCGGTCAAAATATCGTCTTTTAATCATTCACTACAGACAAATCATCATGGTGAGTTACAGCGTCGAGCAACACGTGCAAATGATGTTTTAGAGCAGTTAGAAGTTTATCCCAATTTTGGTCGAAAAATCATCTTTAGCGATGAGGTCCATCTTTGGATGAATGGGTACGTGAGTAAGTAAAATTGCCGGACTTGGGACGACACTAATCCACGCGAGATTTACGAGGTGCCAATGCATCCAAATAAAGTTACTGTTTTGTGTGGATTTTGGGCTGGATGCCTGGAGGCGTTATCGGTCCGTACTTCTTCGAAAATGATGCTGGCCAGGCCATCAACGTCAACGGCGATCGCTATAGGTCGATGATCACCAACTTCTTGTGGCCTAAATTGGATGATAAGGACACTGAAGAAATGTGGTTTCAACAGGATGGCGCTACGTGCCACACAGCTTAATACACAATCGATATTCTGCACGAGCGGTTTCATGGCATGGTTATCTCGCGCCGAGGCAACGTGAATTGGCCACCAAGATCGTGTGATTTGACCCCTTTGGACTTTTTCTTGTGGGGCTTTTTTAAGTCGCAGGTCTATGCGAATAAGTTGCAAACCACCTCGACCCTCAAAGACAACATAATCGATGCCATCGTTCAAATTCAGCCTGATTTATGCACCAAAGTCATCGAAAACTGGACCTTTCGAATCCGCGCGAAAACCAGCGAAGCCGGGGCGGCCATTTGAACGATGTTATATTACTATAATAGGGCTCTAAAATAAAGATAAAACCTTATTGATATCTTGTTTTATTCAATTTTAAAATCGACCCGCTCTTAATGGGAAACCCTATAATACATTACCTTCGTTAAAAAATAAGTTAAAATAATTTAAAATCGTTCGTATCACCTCATTTAATTTCAAGACAGTTAAGAATCAAAAGTTGGCGTGAAATAGCAGACTACGATTAAAATAAACAACTGAGTCGAAAGAACCTTTATTAGCTGGACCAGTGAACACGCTATTCGTTTTTATTCCTGACTGTTACAATTTTTATTTCGGAGGGCCTCAGCAACAGCATACAGCAATCTCCAGTTGCCTGACCAAAAACAATCAGTTTAGCTAGCTGTCAAAATACTGAGGAAAAAAATTTTTTGGATTCGCTTGATCATTTGTTTTGAATTTTATTCAGAATTTATTTTAATCCTATCAAAGTTTTTATTTCAGCGAATTGAAGTTGCAGGAAAAATTAGTAAAATTAGGAAAATCACACGAAGAATCTTCCTCTCAAAGCACCCTAGCAGATTTTTATCCGAATCTTTCAGTGTCCATGCTTCTGACCCATAAAGCAGGACCGGGATGATTAGGGTTTTGTATAAAGTCTCCCTGGTTCTCTGAGAGAGGGCTTTACTACTTAAATGCCTTCTTAGACCGAAGAAGCAGCGGTTGGCAAGAGTAATTCTTCGCTTGATCTCTGCACTGATGTCATTCTGCGATGTAATAGTGGAGCCCAGGTAGACAAAGTCCTTGACAACTTCGAAGTTATATCTGTCCATCGTGATATTTTGCCCGAGTCCACGATGTTGAGATTCCTCTCTCGATGACAGCATATACTTCGTCTTATCCTCATTAACCGCCAATCCCATTCTAGGCGCCTCCGATTCAATGCTCGCAAATGCCCCTGCCACAGCTCGCTTCATTCTGCCGACAATGTCTATGTCATCCGCATATGCAAGCAATTAAACGGACTTTTGATAGATTGTACCACTGGTGTTGACATGTGCGTTGCGTACAATGGCTTCAAGAACGATGTTGAATAGGTTGCATGATAACGCGTCGCCTTGCCTCAATCCTTTCTCAACATCATAGGAATCGGTGGTGTTCTTACCAATTTGGACGGAGGAGCGAGATTTCTCCATCGTCATCCTGCACAGGCGGACGAGTTTGGCAGGGATGCCGAGACTCGACATGGCTCTGTATAATTCGTCCCTTTTCACGCTATCATACGCGGCTTTAAAATCGATAAAAAGGTGGTGTGTATCGATCTGGAATTCCCGGGATTTTTCTAAAATCTGTCGGAGTGTGAACATTTGATCGACGGTTGACTTGCGTGGCCTAAAATCGTGGCCGATCAGATCGTTGACAAAAGGTTTTAAGCGGTTACACAGGATGGCCGACAAGATTTTATAAGCGACGTTTAGGAGACTAATTCCTCTGTAGTTGGTACAATTCAGAACATCTCCCTTTTTATGGATGGGACACACTATACCGAGGTTCCATTCATCGGGCATACTTTCCTCCGACCAAATTTTGCAGATGAGCTGGTGTATGCTCCTAGCCAATTTATCTCCCGCTGATGAAAATACATTACATATTCGTATTATAATTGAATACAAAGATTCTTTTTCGTTGCGTTTCAAGAATAGTGTGAACAAAGTTCACGGGTGATTTCGATATGCCTCTGATTTGGAAAAAATGTATGTCACTAAGACTGCCACCGATGGAAAGGTGAAAGGCACCTTCCAAAATAAATATGTACATCAAATATACCTAATCTTTCTTACCAGTAAGCCTTTCTGATAAAAATAATGGACAAAATTGTTAAATTCTACGAGCCTAGTCGCTTTTCGTCAATAATTCCATCCGACTGGTCAAACGGTTCACCGCAAGGAGTTCCAAAAAATCTCCTTTACCATAGCTATTGGCTTTTGCATTATGGGATTCATAGGTTACTTTGTAAAAGTAATCCACATCCAAATCAATAACAATATTGTTCGATCGTAGATATTGAATAAGTGCAAACAAAATCCTTTCGTAAAAGGTTTTCATCATAGTTTTATATATTTATGTCTTTTATCGTTAACATTAATATTTTTTGGTTAGAATAACTATAAATCGAAAGTTATCACTTTTTTGCTTTTAAAAATAATCTGTCATACAGAAATCAAACAAAACAGTTTCTGTATGTGTTCTATAATGTGTTTAAAGATTTTGGCGCATAATTTTAAACAGCCTATTATTAAGGATTTAGTATGATACTACTTAACATTTTACTAATTCCTTAACAGTTTACTAAAATTTTCCAAATTTTAAATACTTTTTAACTAGTATCATACTAAACTAATTTCCTTCATAAAATTCAGCTGAACACGTCCAAAAAAGTGACAGCTCGTGCAAAAAATTCACAAACACCCCTGATTTTGACAATTTTAAACGTCAAAGTGTCATATGGATTTAGTACGATACTAAAAAGTTAAAATAGCCATTTGGTGATTTTAACTTTAGTAAAATGTTAGAAGATAGTATGATGCTAAACTCGTTTAAAATTATCAAAATACACTTTTTAATCTAGTATTATACTAAAAATGATTTAACATCGTACTAAATCGATTAAAATTTTGCGCGTTTATTTTCAGAAAAAAAAAATGTTCTTGTTTTGAAAATCCTTTTAGTTTTTAATTTACTGAGTGAAAATTTGGTAACAACTTCGCACTTTGATTTCTGTTTGGTTTAACAGGTTTTGGCTGTCATCTCAAAACGGAAACTAGCCTATGCATATATTTTAAGATTTGAATGTATTATCATATGAGAAGTTTGTTGTTGTGTTAAATTTCTTATTGAATTGAAGTTACCAACATTCAAATTCTCTATTGAATTCTAAATTAACAATCAAAAATCCTACTAGCTTTCTAAGTAACCAACTTTCATTTTTTTTTTTTTTTTCTATGTGGTTACTAAATAATTATTTCAGATCAACAAAATAATCTTGAGTTCTCGGGGGGGGGCATGACCCCGTGACCCCCCCCTGTATACGCCGTTGCCCTAGCTAACCGCTTCGAGCTGCGCACACCGAGTTGGTTGAGGTCGTTCTCCACTCGGTTGCGCCACCTGTTATGGGTTCTTCCTCTGCTGCGTACAGCCTCGGGGTTGGATTCGAAGACTCGTCGGGCAGGTGCGTTGTTGTCCATACGCTCCTCGTACCCCAGCCATTTCAGCCGCTGTATTTTCTGATTTTTTTGACCAGGTCAACGTCGCTGTATGTATAGCCCGTATAGCTTGTCGTTGTATCTTCTCCTCCACACTCCTTCGATACACACCGGACCAAAAATTACACGAAATTAAAAAATTAAATTAAATTAAACAAACAATGTTCCCAATAAGTGCAAGAACCAAGCAAAAAATAGTGCAAGTCCCAAATATTTCCCTTTCGTTCTCACTTCACAGTTGTTCAAGCTTAAGGACCGCATACATGAGAGAGGAACCTCGCTTAGAGTGTGCGATGATTATAGCGTTGCCAGACGTCCCGGATTTCAGGCATAAATTCAACTGTCCCGCCGGGACAGTTTTTTCCCGGGTTATGACTCAAACTCACAAAAAAATTACCCATTGTAAATGTCTTTCATTAATACAGAACAATCACTACATTGTGCTTTAAACTTAAGAAATTCAATTAAATTTCTTCATCTTTATTTTTATAACTTAAGAAAATCATTTTAAAATTTCAATCATAAAACCTTCCTTAACGAAAAATGTATTTTTACAACCTGGCTGCTGTCATTTAAATTGAGAAAATAATATTTGAAGACAAATTGGTATTTGCAAATTGTTTATTAACTGTTCAGAATTTAACAAATATGTAAAAAAAATTATACTGAGATAATAAAATGTGCCAAAAATTCCTTAAAATATTTTAAGTAATTTTGTGTAATATAAGGTCATTGTCTGTATAAACAATTAATATAATTACAAAAAAACTGATCGTTTATTTATAATTAAATTACATTAACTTATAATTTAAACTATAATAATAGGCGTGTGTTATTGGGAATCTACCCATAGTACAGTAAGAAACTCCCAAGAAAATGGATATACCGTAGCCTAGTTTTTTATTTCACATTTGGTACTATTAAACAACTCTCAACCGAAAAAAGTCACCAGGAAAGACACAAGGGTAGGGCACAAAGTAAAAGAAACACTAAGGGGTTTGTTCGTAGACTATAGTCAAAATAAAATTTCCTCATTTCCGACACATGCAGTAGATGGCGTTCATTTTTGCAGGATAAATGAAAACCTATTTTTCCAAAAAATTACTTATTCAATTACGTTTGCGGTAGCGGGTGTATACAAAACTGCCAAGATAGGTGGAATTTTAGACGTGCGACAGAAAATAACTGATCAGAGTGCAAAAAAATTCATTCTCACTTTTTAATAGCAAAAGAAGGACAATTTTTAGAGGAATAGCTTTTATATGTACTTATTATGTTCTCTGAGATCTTATTAATATAAACTGGCTAACTGAAAAAAAAGATCGATTTTTCTGTCCAATGGAAATTAAGGATTATAACTACTCCATGAACACATCCATCGAAACTCAATTCAATTATCAATCTTACCAATTTCTAAAACAAAACAAACGACAAATCGGGACTTTAAAAAAAATCTATTTATACAAATCTTAAATGCAATGACGCAAAATTTTAGTCGATTTAGTTCGATGTTAAATCATTTTTAATTAATTAATAAAAACTTAAAAGTACTATCTCATAACATAACACTTAAGTTAAATTCTATTTTGTTTATTCAGTATCGTACTGAATGCATATGACACCTCTTAACGTTTATAAACAACATGTTTGCGAATTTTTTGCACGAGTGGCACTTTTTGGAACGTGCTCTACAATTTCAAAAATATTTAAAATTTAGAAAATTATACTAAACTGTTTTAAAATTAGAAAAATGTTAAGCAGTATAATGCTTAACCCTTAATATTTGTTGACTGGCTTAGAAGTAACTCCCGAATTGCTAAATTTTGACAAAATCAAGCCAATATATCAAAACAAGTAAGAAACCGATAAATTTCACAAAAAAACCGAAAAATTTATTTCAGTTCTTCGATTTTTTTTGAAAAAAACTTATACAGTGTTTAGAAACCCATAACAGCCATTTTTCTAGAAAACTTGGTAAACCGAAATTTTTGTATGACCATTATTCTATCCAGATAAGCTTAAACAAAAAATTGAATCTTACTCCTAGGGAATAACATAGAATGTTTCAAACCAAATTTAAAGCAAATCCACCGAGTCGCTTAGGCTCTAGCTCGATATAAACCGGGACGAACAGACAAACAAACCGACGGATTCTTTTGTCGAAAATCAATTTTTGGACTTGAACATTATCATAATTCTTGTTTTGATTAAAACCACGAATTTTGTTTTTGACACAAAACCAATAATTGCCCTATATAGCAAGTAAATCGGGACAGATATCGGGACGTCTGGCAGCCCTATGTACTATGCATGGCGTTCGCAATAAAACACGCCTAACGTATTAATTTTGAAGTGTGTCTCCGAAAATCAAAAGCAACGTATTCCACTTTTCTAAAAAAAAAAGAGTTAACGACGCAGTTTACTTAATTTTTTTTAAATCTATCGTTCACTGTCATTGAAACTTTCAAAAGTGTACTTATTCCAGATATATTTTGATTTGACTACTAGGGTTAGAATCAAAGCCAACGTATTGCTAAGGCTTTTTTGAATCAAAACAACTCTATTCCAGTTTGCAATCAAATTAGCTCTATTCCGGAGTAAATTCACTTTCTTTTTTTGTTTGTTTGAATCAAAACAAATGTATTCCAAATTTTGGCGAAGTTTTAAAATTTACAAAGCCACCATCCGATTGGTATTTTAAATTCAACTGATAAAAAGATTAATTTTAAAAAGAGGAAAATTGGGCTTATGTGGCGTTCGGGGTTAACCTTTTGACAAGTCGAGATTGGAGAAACAACACCAAACACAAAGAAGAGCAAACTTTTTTCTTCCATTACTCCAAAAAGACTACATTTTATACCCAAATAATATTAAAAGATGCAAACCTGAATTACGTTCATAGTTTAATAAAAAAAAAACCCTTTGCATATTACTGGGAATCCTTAGAATTGCTAAAGTTTTATAAGGATATTCTAGATGTCAATGAAATCCATGAGGAACAAGACAACATCGAAGCTAACCATTTTTGCGAGACCCATGAACCGGATATAGCCATCAGGAGTTAATTTGAATTACTCATTTTTTTCTTACTTTTATTAATAATTTATTCTTCGTTTTTTTCCGAAAAAAGATATAAAATGACAGCAGTTTTATAGATATTTGAACTTTTTTTTTTAAATATTATAATAATATTTGAATGTCTCTCATTTTGTATTTTTTTTTTTTGTTAATTTCTAATTTGATTCGATTTAATAGTATAGGGAAAAAGTGGCCTTTTTGGGCCAACCCAAAAATTCCGGTATATACACTCCTCGTCAACTGAATACGCACAAACATTTTTTAATATACTTTATCCATTTTTTCCAAACAGTGATGGTTATTATGCCATCTGTTGATGCTAACTATTCCCTTAAGATGTTAAGCAGATAATTCCGAAAGAATTATCCAAAAACAACCGTGAGTTTTTCTTCAACCACTTGCAAAGTGTTTTGTATGCAAAGTAGGAGTTTTTTTTTTAGTCAACTGAATAGGTACAACGCCATTTTCTTCGTTGTTTATAAGTTTTTTGGAGTGCTTGACAGTTTAAATTAACGATTTTAGTGTTTTCAGTAAAATTTAATTCTTGATTTCAAATTTTAAGAAAAAATGGGTAGATCTACGTGTCTTAACAGTGTTGAAAAAGCTAAAATCGATTTACTTAGAGACCAAGGCCTAACTGGACGTGCAATAGCTGATAAAGTTGGCCGAAGTTTTAATGTAGTTTATTCTTACTTGAAAAATAAAGATGCATACGGCAAAAACATGAAGGGAGGTAAGAAAACAGCAACAACAGCAGCTGAGAGACGAAGAATTTTAAGATGTGCATCAAATTCTTCTGATTCTGTGGCAAAAATAAAACAAAAAGTTGCAAGTGAGAGCAAGTTGCTCAACAGTATTAAGAGTAATCAACAACTCAAGCCATCTTAAACGAATGAAACTTAAGAAAAAACCACCACTTGACGAGAGACGGAAAATGTTGCGATTAGATTTTTCAAGACTTCACATGAGTTGGAAAAAAGAATGGTATCACGTGGTTTTTTCAGATGAAAAAAAGTTTAATTTCGATGGCCCTGATGGGTTCAACTTCTATTTTCACGACTTAAGAAAAGAAAAAAGATTTTTAAAGCGCCATCATAGTCGTGAAGGAGGTGTCATGATATGGGGAGCAGTCAGTTATTATGGAACAGTTGAGCTCGAGGTTGTAACATCAAAAATGATAGCAGCTGGGTATAAAGAAATTTTGGAAAGAAATTTTCCTAAATTTTCTAACATCTTTGGTCCCATAAACTGGACCTACCAACATGATAATGCGCCTATTCACTCAGCGCGCATAATAAAAACATGGATAGACGAGCAACAAGTGCAGTTGCTTCAATGGCCGCCGTACTCACCTGATCTAAACATCATAGAAAATGTCTGGGGATGGTTAGTACGCAAAGTTTATGAGGGTGGTCGTCAGTTCGAAGACAAAGAAACCTTAATTTCTGCAATCAAATTAGCGTGGAGCGAAATTTCGTTAAATTACATTAAAAAGCTATACGATTCCATGCCGGATCGAATTTACGAAGTAATTAAAAATAAAGGTGGAAGTACCCACTACTAAAGTTAAACAAAAACTTGTTTCATTCCATTCCAATACCAATTTTAATTTTTGTACCTATTCAGTTGACTCAAAAAAAAACTTCTACTTTGCATAAGTTACACTTTGGAAGTGGTTGAAGGAAAAACTCACGGTTGTTTTTGGATAAAACTTTGACATTCTGTTATTTATATGTTACGAAAATTTTTAGCATCAACAGATGGCATAATAACCATCACTGTTTGGAAAAAATGGATAAAATATATTCAAAAATGTTTGTGCGTATTCAGTTGACGGGGAGTGTATATATACACATACAGACTTTATACAAGACCCTAATCATCACGGTCCTGCTCTATGGGGCAGAAGCATGGACACCGACAAAATCGGATGAAAATCAGCTAGGGCTTTTTTTATAATTTACGCTCACTCAAGGGGCTATGACTACCCTTATTATGAATTTCCAAGTGCGAGCATTAATGGGATTTATTAGGAGATACCGATGCACATTATAGTTTTGAATTTCTGAACATCACAATGGGAGGGAAAAATAGAGTTGGGTAAAGCATTCCACATTCGAGTAGTGCTGCCAAAAAAGGAGTCTCTGTACTTGAGCGTATGTCCGAAATTGGGCTCTAGGGTGAACTTATGGGCATTCCTGGAAGCGCGAGTATTACGGGGAGTATAAGGGGAGGAAAAGTAGCGATAAATAGGGAGAGACGAATTATAGCGAGTGCATAGCGTTATGCACTCTTTATAATGCCTCTGAAGGCAAGAACCTTATTCATAAACTTATGCAACGTTGAATAGAAGCAACATAAGCTAAACGCGTTTGGAGGTTGTATAGAGCCAACATAAGGGTTGTTTAGTATCGGCATGTTACTTTGACTCACACATAGCAATAATGTAGATTGATGTTAGGGGGGCGCTTATTTTTGCAATATTTCAGGTGCTGAAATCTCACTTCAAAATATTTTATAAAATTTAATACAGCAATTAATAATGTTGGTTTTGTTAATTTACTGTACATTTTTGTTGGGATATTGTTTAAAAATATAAAGAATATTTTTTTGTACACTTTATTTTATAGAAGGAAAATCTTTAAATTTTGCAAATTTATTAAGAATTTGCAAAATTTAAAGATTTTCCATCAAATCTTACAACTTTTGCAAATGCTCGACGGCATGCGTGATTTAAATAAAATTATACAAATATTCACATTCATCACTTTCATGGGAAAAAACAAATGAATTTTAAGCATTAAAAAATAAGCACCACCCTTTTATTTTTCTCCTCAACAAAAACATCACGATGTGAGTTAATGGAACAATTCATGAAATAAATCAAAAATGACGTATTTTTTGTTTCAAATGTTTTTAATTTTATTTGCGAACACAAAAAAACAACAAAGCAACTGAATAATTAAAATAATATTAAAAGAAATTAATAAGAAACCAAAAAGAATCCAATCGCCAGCAGAATTACTTCTATTGATTTTTCACACATCACACACACAGCTGGGTCTCCTTTGTCAGTTTTGAAAGTAAAACGTACTGGATTCTTCCATTATGGTTCTAATTTTGACACAAGCTCATTATATATTATAAATGGGTTGAAAAATATTTTATGCATAACAATTTATGCAACGTTGTATAGTGGCTACATAAATCCTTATGCAGTGCATAACTATTCATCTGTTCAGCGGATTCTAATGAATACGGCTGTAAATATTTTGATGGTAGAAAAAAAGAGCTGATTCTGAATATGCCGGGTATACCTCTGGCAACCTTGAGGATTTTTAAATATGATGTTTTGAAGGGGAAGAGGTTGTTGTGCATCAAGCGGAAAAAAATACTTTGGCACAATCTATGCATATGGGACATGATTTCAAGGTACTTTTTAATGGAGAACCTAATGACTTCAAAACTAAGATGATAAGACTACCCAAACAAAAGTAACAGTCCTTTTTATGTAAATGTGACTTTATATTCAGTTCTATATTATGTAAATATTGCGGAAACGGAAACCCTTTGGAAATATTGGTCCGTTGATGAAACTTGGTATAAATGTTGCATTTATACCGATGCTTGTTGTCATTTAGGCATAACGCTAATGACAGTGTGCATAGAAAAGTTCATTTAGTTTTCAGAATTGGTAATAAATCTAGACTATTCGCTTTTTTGGTTTTATTATTTCTTTGAAATACTATAATGGTAGGTAGTTTTAGGGTTGATTATTCTAACATTCGTGGGTTAAGAAAGAATGCTGCGTATATCTACACTGTTATAAACAGGCCAGCTGTTTTGGCACTAAGTGAAACCCAAGTAGGTGATAATACCGATCATTCGGAATTTAATTTAATTTACAAGGGTATAACTTAGTGCCATTATTCTTTTCTCATCATGGTCTCGCGATTTATATTAGAAATGATGTTGCCTACCAACTTCAACCACAATATGGTGCGTGTATCAACACAAATTTAACTTCATATGGTTAAAATTCACGGTAAACAAGCACATCATAGATACTTGCTTTATTTATCGCTTTATTTATTGGTTCCCTGTCTGACTCCATCCAAAGAATTGTTTCCCATTACCTTCACACTGAAATCGTCATTGCGGGCGATTTTAATGTACACAATTCTTCTTGGCTTCGCTTTTCAGGTCAGACAACACCCGAATGAAGGTGTGTCGAGATCTTTGCTGAGTTAAACCATCTTACTCAGCTCGTTGATGAGCCAACCCGAATACCGGATGTTGCAGGTCAATCCGCCAACACTTTAGACTTGTTATTTACCTCTGACCCTGACAAATACACTGTTAGTGTATTATCTTCTCTAGGCACATCAGACCATTGTGTCATATATGCAAATTTCTCATGCTAACAAAATTCAGTTATAGAAAAAACTCCCAAGAGAACCATTTGGCAATATGAGAAAACCAACCATGAGGAACTGAATCAATATGCTTGCTCGATAGTGACTTAGACGCCAGTTCAGATATGATCACAAATTTAATTCTTTGTAGAATGAGAAATTTTATCCCGAATAGGGTAAAATCTATCAAACCCAAATAAAACTCATGGTTTGATTCGATCTGTTAAGAGGTTATTAGGGTTAGATAAGTAAGTTTACGTAGTAATAAAGCCAACCCTACTGAGAAAAACCGGAAGAAGTTTTAACAAGCTAGAAAGACCTGTGTAACGGCCATATTCGTAGAACTAAGTTTTTACATGATCAATAAAAATAACAATAACAGCCATATTATTGACTTGATTCAAAACTAGTTTTACGGCAAAACTAGTTCAATAGAAGTTTCAAGTCCCAATATTTGGACAAATCGGTATTATTAACTAAAGTTTTGGTATTTTAAACTCAAAATATTGAAACTGGGATACCAAAACTTTCCTAAATAATACCAATATGTATAAAATTTGCAATTTGAAATCTCCATAAAACTAGTTTTGCTTTTAAACTAGTTTTGAAAACTCAATAATATGGCTGTAAAAAAAATACTACAATGTCCCAATGGTAGTAAAAATGTCTGGTCATTTGTAGAAAACATTCGAAATACTACTTCGTCTTCTGTTCCAATGCTCGTATTCAACGATACACTTGCTGTTAGCTCGAAAGATAAAGCTGGCGGCGCAGTTTTCTGTTAATTCGACGCTGCCAGCAAGTATTATGACTACTCCTGAACTTGAGAGCGCAAATGATTTTATGGGACGAATCTTCTTTCGCACTCGTGCAGTTGCCAGAGTCCTTAAGGATCTTGATATACACAAATCCGCTGGCCCGGATAGTATCCCTCCCATTGTTCTGAAAAGGTGTTCTCCAACGCTGGGAAAACCACTGACTAAGCTTTTCCATCTGTCCTACTCTACTGGTCTCTTTCCGAGTCGATGTAAACAGAATTTTTCCAGCTTGTCCCTAAAAAAGTCGTTTCTTATTCACCCTCAAACTATCGATCAATTGCACTTACGTCCCTTCTTTCTAAGGTCAGGGAAACGGTGATTAATTTTCAGCTCAAGAAATATCTCGAGGAACAAAAGCAGCACTGGTGATCTGATGGTATATCTCACCGAACAGTTGAACAGTGTTTGGCACCAAGCTCTCTTATCGAAAATGCGCGCATTTGGTATTGGTGAATCTCTTCTTCGTTGGAATAAAAATTACCTTTCCGTTCAATACAAGTTGTTTTGGATGGCTGAAGTCTGAAATTCATAAAAATAAATGCTGGTGTGCCCCAGGGCTCTGTTTTATCTCCGACTCTCTTCCTTATATTCATCAACGATCTTTTGTTTGTAACATATAATCCATTAAACCGTTTCCCAGATGACAGTACCCTTAGCTATTCATGTTCGTTGCAAGATTGACATCCATGTCCTTCGGATGTGGAACTTGAACAGTAGCGTATGATAAGCTCATTAAATTCTGATCTGAACAGCATTGTCCAATGGGGAATACAAAACCGCGTAGAATTTAATACTTCCAAAACTCAATGCCGTCTACTGTCATTAAAACGAAACCCACCCAGTAGCGGATCTAGGATTTGGCTGTGGGGGGGGGGCTTGGAGTTTGGAGATCCAGTTTGTACATATGAAGTTATATAACAGAAAACGAATTTTGACGTTATCACTTTCCTTCTTTAATATTAGCCGTGTTTTTGTGCCTTTATATCCGCTTCTATCGCGCCTTAAAATGTTTTCAATATAAAGTACCTACAATAACAAGGATTTGGAATTGATATGTGTTAAACATGAGAATTATTTTTAAGCAGAGCTAGAAGCCAATATAAAGGCTAAGCAAAACATGGCAGTATAACTAATTTTATAACTTACATTTTTAGCCACGTTACAAATTCGTTTATTTATATTGCTTAGTAATAATTGATTAGGTAGTAGGTACCTTCCTTCATTATAAAAGTGTTTGTTTAAATAAGCTGAAGGTATGCTGTTTGTAATTGGCTAGTTCAGAAAAATTATATTTAAGTGGTCTTACTGGCAAAAGCTCATAATGTGCTTTGACAGTGTCAGTCCACTGAGATCTCATTTTCCTGAACTAGCCAAACAACGAGCAGAGTACCTACTTGTTTTGTTTAAACTGTCACTGGAAAGCACAGAAAATAATATTTTGCGGATCGAAAAATTAAATAATAAAACTTCAAGTCTTTATTCGGGCTCTAAAAAATAACCTTCACGGCCCAATTCTGCAAGTGTGAATTAATTTTCGTGTACGCAACATACATACACTTTTTATTCCTGCTCAATATATGTGTCGATAAATTTGCACGTCACTCTAGAGTCTATAGGGACGGTAAATATTCATGTCCACCTGCAAGATTTTTCTGAGTTTCTCACGCATTTTGAATGAAGCTCCTTGACTACAGATTTTGTATTTAATTGCATAGTTCAAAATTATTTTGTATGCACAATTGCCTTAGACCTTTGAAATTTTGAAAACTAAGCCCCAAAATTCTCTAACCCCAGCCAAGGTCGTATGAAACAATTCATGTCGTATTAAACATTCACACTAAGCCTTACACCCCGTTGTTCTCCATTTGTTTAAGCCTCAATTGCGTATCTTTTGTCAAATTATTTAAGTTTTTAGTGTAAAAAGTAGTTGAATTTGACATGTTAATGTTAAGCCCCAACCACGTTTTTTGTAATTATATTTTCTAGGTTTAGTCGCAACTTCGTACTGACAGTCCCTAGACTTAAGCCCTCTGGAATAAGGTTATTTGTTTAACCCTGACAACGTTTTCTGTCTAATATTCTCAGACCATATTAACCCCAAGCTGTCTTTTCTTTCCAGTTTTCTGGGTTTTGTTTTTAAGGAAAATTGTCGTTGCATGAAGCATGTCCATTATTCATAGCATAGCCCCCACTTGTTTTTTGTCGAATTCGCTTCAGGCTTTAGCTTAGGGCTTAGAAACAAATTACAACATGTAAATTGTTCAGCCCCAACCACGTTATTTTGTCCATCAAATTTCACACCATAACAATATTTTAGACGAAAATAAAACTCTACACGTTGTAAAGTTTTGCTTTCTATATTTCAAATTATTTTAGTACTTGGCTGTGGGGGGGGCTTTAGCCCCTATAGCCACCCCCCTGGATCCGCCACTGAACCCACCCCATGCCGCTATCCATGAGCGGCACTTGCATTGAGGAAACCGAAAAACTTTCAGTACTCGGTATGTGTATCACATACCACCTCCTGTGGAATGATCACATTTTCGACGTGGCGAAGAACGCTGCAGGGTTTTCTCCGACACGATGTAAGAAATTCTTCCCCCCTTCTGATCTAGCAGTAATCTAAAGGGCATACCTACATTCGTCCAAAGCTTGAGTAATGAGTACAACTCGCATATCTGGGCAGGTGCTCCCTCAACTTAATTAAATCTTCTGGACAGAATTCAGAAAAGAGCTTTAAAAATGGTGCGAGAGCAGTCGCTGAAATGTTTACATCTCTTGAGCACCGTCGTAAGGTTTCATGTCTCTCCTTATTTTATCGCTACTTTTCCTCCCCTTATACTCCCCGTAATACTCGCGCTTCCAGGAATGCCCATCAGTTCACCCTAGAGCCCAATTTCGGACATACGCTCAAGTACAGAGACTCCTTTTTTGGCAGCACTACTCGAATGTGGAATGCTTTACCCAACTCTATTTTTCCCTCCCATTGTGATGTTCAAAAATTCAAAACTATAATGTGCATCGGTATCTCCTAATAAATCCCATTAATGCTCGCACTTGGATATTCATAATAAGGGTAGTCATAGCCCCTTGAGTGAGCGTAAATTATAAAAAAAGCCCTAGCTGATTTTCATCCGATTTTGTCGGTGTCCATGCTTCTGCCCCATAGAGCAGGACCGTGATGATTAGGGTCTTGTATAAAGTCTGTATGTGTATATATATGTATGTATAAAAAGACTTTATGTTAAATGAAAGATCATGTTTTTATTTACATATGGACAGTGTTATTTTAGTACCGTATGCATTATTTTAAGTATACCTTCGTTAAATTTAAAAAAAAATCCAATTTGTTTCAACCGTACCCATACCAAGGGCGGTTGAAACAGTGATTGGGGTCAGTCAAACAAATGCAAATAGTGCATAATATAACATAGTTATAAATAAATGTTTATAATTTTTTTTACAACGAAAATGACAATGTTATATCATTCTTCAGTGTTTCAATGTTGATCAAAACACATATCCCACTGGAAGAGTTGTATGATGTAGCTGGATGATGTAGTTGATGGTGGGATGACATTTCTCTTATACCTAGACCCCGATTACACGATTTGTTTTTTCGTTTGTTTAGTCTTTTTGTTATAGCAAAAAACGATTTTAACAAAAATGATTGAATTGGAAAATTGTTTTTCGTAATTGAAAATAATTTATATACGAGTATATTTGAGAATGAAGGGATTAAAAAACATTTTTATTTATTACTACTGATTATTTCCTCACAAAATAACCCTAAAGTCCATGAACGTCAAAATAACGAAAGAAAGTACGTACGTATTTTCAACCTACACAACCCGACATTATATCACACACGATTTGATATGTGATAATACATGAAGAAATTTAAGAACGGTTCTAATTCAAACCCACATTCTATGACCCTAGTTAGATTGTGACTGCTTAGTGCGTAGTGACTGCAGTTTGTCGGTGAAATCGGTGAGGGGGAAATGAAGGCGACAGTCAAGAAGAAAACATAATGGCCAAATCACAATCACGCGTTAGGTCGCTCTGACTTTGACAGGCTTTTTACCGACTTTACGATATCATGTGTCATTAAGCGCGACCCTAAAATTTGCAAAACAGAATGTCGCGTCAGGCTTCGGGCTTTGACAAGATAGGAATTTGACAGAATAAAAGATCTGTTTCTTTAAATTAATTTCTTATAATTTCCTTGCGCAAAATGGAGAAGCAAGAGTGTCTCTGTTTTTATTTTATTTTTTGGTGTGTAGAAATTTGTCAAATGTTTGAGAAGAATAATGCAGGGTCAATCAGGAAAAGCCAAACAAAGATCATCAACTCCATGAAACGTAAGAATTGTTGTTGTGAAATGGAGTCATGAATGGATCGATGTTCATGGGTATGTTTTTACACTTTTCCGGCGAAATCGTCGCCCACTACTTAAACATCACAAGACCAGCAAATCATTCCATATATAACGTGGAACACATTACTGAAGTGATCTGTTTATGGAAATTGTACACTTGTTCTATTTTTGGTGGGGGAAAGGCACCATTTTTATAAACAAATTTCAATTATACCTACAAAAAAATATGAAACCAAAAAAAAAATCATGCGGACCACCATCTTAGTACTAACTCACCCGACGATGCTTGATTTCGGTGATCGGTCGAGAACTGAATAGCATGAGTGAATAGACAGAAATGAAGAAAAATCCCAAGTTTGTTCGCTAACTTCTACTATTTCGGGGAGTTGAGATCATCTCTAGAGTTGCAAATAAAAAGTTGAAAACGTCAACTTTAAGTGAATAAAAACTATTTCTCAAGGTATGTATTGCAAGTAAATAAAATAGTGTCTTTTACAGCGCTATTCTGCCGTTGTGAGGCTCACAGTCCACAATTTTATGTGAGTTAGTTTTCTTATAAGCCGGTCATAATTTCGTTTTCTTTGGAAGCCCTCATAATAAACCTCACAAGAACAACGTGATTTGTGATCTGCCAAGGAGCAGATCATAATTTTGAAGTTTTTATGAGGGGAGTTCACCACAAGTTGTGAGGTTATTGTGACTTGTGAGGCATCAGTGAGGTTGCCAAAATAAGGCTATTTATTTCCATTAAGAAAACCTACATTGAAAAATAAAAATACTTTGGCATCAGAGAATTTACTCTCCGGAACCTAAATTCATACTTAATCGAACATGTCCAAGGAGGGTAGGTACTGACAAAACAGCTATGAAGAATCAAAAATTTTTGTTTTTTCTTTTGAAATGAAACAAAATATAGAAAATATTTCACAGGAAATTGATTAATTTTATTGCTTTTGGTAATGTTAATAATATGTATTTTGATTCAATCAATACGAAGTACTGGATATTAAACCACAATAAAAAAAAACTCATATTAACTAGATAATTTCACTGCTGCTGTTTTTGCATTTATTAATCGAGTCACTCAGATAAATAAAATATTTAGTTTTTTATTGAAACAAATTATTGAAAGAGTTTTTTTTTAAATAAGAAATGCTAAATTGAATAAAAACGCACCCAAATTAAATCTAACGACAACAAAAATAAAATGAGAATTGTGAACTGTCAAAGCGAAGCCAGAAAAGAAAATAGATCTATTCGGGCGTTGGAGCTCGCGCTTACGATATTTACGATCTGAGGCGACGCAACGCCTGAGGTAACATTTTGGTTTGTTTCATACGAATTCATTGTTTCTATGCAATATGTCAAAGTCGGAGCGACCTAACGCGTGATTGTGATTTGGCTATAATGATTGTAGTGAGCAGTCATGTTTGATTTCCAAAATGTTGCATTTTGTTCCAATTAGTTGCTCCCTCAACTTAATTAAATCTTCTGGACAGAATTCAGAAAAGAGTTTTAAAAATGGTGCGAGAGCAGTCGCTGAAATGTTTACATTTCTTGAGCACCGTCGTATGGTTTCATGTCCCTCCCTATTTTATCGCTACTTTTCCTCCCCTTATACTCCCCGTAATACTCGCGCTTCCAGGAATGCCCATCAGTTCACCCTAGAGCCCAATTTCGGACATACGCTCAAGTACAGAGACTCCTTTTTTGGCAGCACTACTCGAATGTGGAATGCTTTACCCAACTCTATTTTTCCCTCCCATTGTGATGTTCAGAACTACTTCACGACACGGCAAAATATTATTTGTAGGAAATTGTTCGAGATATATCGCACTAAGCCCGATACGAAAATCCAACTTTTATCTCCAAACGCGATTTCTGGCTAAAATAAACGTCGCACTATACGAAAAATCAATTTCTTAAAATCGGATTATTTTCTCTTTGACTTCTGTCACACAAGGAAACTGAGTTGCCAGAAACTAGTTTTTAGGAGAGAAAGGTGTGAGGGGAGATTTTGTGTCTTCCTTTTACGCACTTCTCGCCTATAAACTAAAAATCGCCGACAACTCAGTTTCCTTGTGTGAAAGGGGTCCTCAAATGCAATTTGCGGCTAAGCTAAGCACCGTGCAGTTCCGCTGAGTGCAGTTTTACCTTAATTTGATTATTTCGGACTTTTAAGCCTGATCCACATCTGTGTCGTTTGTTGTGTTGTGGAGTCGTGTGTCGCTATCGCTACAATGTATTTCATATGCGTAGAACCATATTTGTCTCGTGTGTTGTGTTGCAGTGTGGCGCATAAAATATTTGGAATGACAGCGACACACGACTCCACACTATTATATACCACGAAATTAGCTCATTTGGAACGTCATTTCCTATACAAATTTGACGTTCCAAATGCGCTAATTACGAAATTACCTCATTTCGGCTCCAATGAAAACGTAGTATAAGGGCATATCTCCAAGTTTGATACCATTCATCCATGTTACCGGTAATTGCGCTGTAAGTACTTATGATAGAAACTTCGTTTAGGCATCTTTTTTTAGAAGTAATGCCAGCAATTGCGTTTAAATGAACGATTTTTTTCTTAAAATATATCCAAGAATCATACCATAAAATACTTTTGACGAATTAAGGGACGCTATAATATAAACTATATACTACACTGATGTTTACACATCATCCCCTTGAGTCCTGGTACTCACACATTTTTTTAATAGAATGCCTAATCGATACAGGGAGTCCAATAAGTTTTATCCGAATTAAATTCTTACCAAATTATATTAAAATATCGGAAATTATAAATAAAACTTACTTTGTAATAAACAATGCTAAATTAAAAATATTTGGAACCGTTAAAATTTGTATTTTATTTGAAGATGAACTTGTTAAGTTAAATGCATTTGTTGTATCGGATGAAACTATGGATTATCCTATGGTATTAGGAAGAGATTTTCTTCTTAGATCAAAATAAAGCTTGCAAAAAGAAATAGTTTATCCTATTGTAAATAATATGGCAAATTTTAGTAACGCAGATTTCGAGAATATTGATACCTTACAAAACGAAATATCTAAATTTGACTTAATTGAAATTGAACAAGATAGAGTTATTTTTCGATACTGGACTTAAAAAGTGCATTTTATCACGTATTTATGAATGAAGATTCAGTTAAATACACGTCTTTTGTATTTTTGGTGACCTCATTAATGCAGGGAAAATAACCATTTACATGGATGACATACTTATTTCTACTCGCAGCGTAGATGAACATTTAAGTGATTCAAAGAGGTTTTAACGGTTCTTGGTAAAAATAAAATAGAGTTACGAATAGACAAATGTAAATTCCTTCAGTCTGAAATTAAATATTTGGGCTACACAATTTCGAAAGAAGGAATTCGTCCGGATGAGAAAGGAATAAATTCAGTAACCGACTTTCCAATTCCAAATAATGTAAAAGCTGTTCACCGCTTCCTTGGTTTGTGTTCATATTTTAGCAAATTTGTTAAGGACTTTTCAGTTATAGCTCAACCATTGTACAAACTAATTCGAAAATCAGCGAAGTTTCATTTCGGTCAGGAAAAGATGGCTGCTTTGAACTCCTAAAGGTTCCAACTTTGGTAGGTCTACGACGTTTAGTTTGGCCAGAAATCGCGTTTAAAGATAAAAGTCGGGTTTTCATATCATGCGATACATCGATTGAAAGGTGTCTCTTCCTAGATTACGAATATGCTTCTTTTAAGTCGCTGGGGCGCTTAGTTTAGCCGCCAATCGCATTTAAAGAGAAAATTAGTGGATTTTAAGAAATTGGTTTTTCATATATAGTGCAACACATCGATGGGAAGGTGACACTTCTAGAACATGGTACAATATGTCGCTGCAATGCTTAGTTTAGTCACAAATTGAATTTAAAGCGAAAAATACCACTGTTCATATCGATTTTCAAAAGTTGTTGTTTGTTTTTTTTTTTTGTCGTGCATTACTGATGGAAAGAGGTCACTTCCTTAATCACGAATATGTAATATTTAATTCCCTACGATGCTTAGTTTAGCCGCAAATCCCATTTAAAGAGAAAAAAGGTGTTAAGTTTGAGGTCTTTTGGACGCTTAGTTTAGCAGCAAATCGCGTTTCAAAAACTCAACTGCATCAACAAAAGTCATTGACATGTCCGATTAAATATCTGAAATATGAGCGTTCTTATTTTCACTCACAAAACCAGTAAAACTCACCTATAATTACCCGTTCATATAAAATTAATTCGTAAAGCTAATGTTTTTCAGAGAGAGAGAGGCTTCTTGGTTTTATAAATACATTAAATACCAAATCAAAGAAATTTCGATCCCCAACTCACCAAGACTTTCATATAATACCTATACTTTGCTATAAAAATTGAAGCAGGGCTACTATTTTATTAAATGCAAGGCAATTGAATTTTGTTCCTGTTTCTGTGAATGATGATTTTTGAAATTCACCCCTGTTCTGATTTCCTTCTTGTATTGGAAACGAAAAGTATCATTCCGGAACTACTTCACGACACGGCAAAATATTATTTGTAGGAAATTGTTCGAGATATATCGCACTAAGCCCGATACGAAAATCCAACTTTTATCTCCAAACGCGATTTCTGGCTAAAATAAACGTCGCACTATACGAAAAATCAATTTCTTAAAATCGGATTATTTTCTCTTTGACTTCTTTCACACAAGGAAACTAAGTTGCCAGAAACTAGTTTTTAGGAGAGAAAGGTGTGAGGGGAGATTTTGTGTCTTCCTTTTACGCACTTCTCGCCTATAAACTAAAAATCGCCGACAACTCAGTTTCCTTGTGTGAAAGGGGTCCTCAAATGCAATTTGCGGCTAAGCTAAGCACCGTGCAGTTCCGCTGAGTGCAGTCTTACCTTAATTTGATTATTTCGGACTTTTAAGCCTGATCCACATCTGTGTCGTTTGTTGTGTTGTGGAGTCGTGTGTCGCTATCGCTACAATGTATTTCATATGCGTAGAACCATATTTGTCTCGTGTGTTGTGTTGCAGTGTGGAATTTGGAATGACAGCGACACACGACTCCACACTATTATATACCACGAAATTAGCTCATTTGGAACGTCATTTCCTATACAAATTTGACGTTCCAAATGCGCTAATTACGAAATTACCTCATTTCGGCTCCAATGAAAACGTAGTATAAGGGCATATCTCCAAGTTTGATACCATTCATCCATGTTACCGGTAATTGCGCTGTAAGTACTTATGATAGAAACTTCGTTTAGGCATCTTTTTTTAGAAGTAATGCCAGCAATTGCGTTTAAATGAACGATTTTTTTCTTAAAATATATCCAAGAATCATACCATAAAATACTTTTGACGAATTAAGGGACGCTATAATATAAACTATATACTACACTGATGTTTACACATCATCCCCTTGAGTCCTGGTACTCACACATTTGTTTAATAGAATGCCTAATCGATACAGGGAGTCCAATAAGTTTTATCCGAATTAAATTCTTACCAAATTATATTAAAATATCGGAAATTATAAATAAAACTTACTTTGTAATAAACAATGCTAAATTAAAAATATTTGGAACCGTTAAAATTTGTATTTTATTTGAAGATGAACTTGTTAAGTTAAATGCATTTGTTGTATCGGATGAAACTATGGATTATCCTATGGTATTAGGAAGGGATTTTCTTCTTAGATCAAAATAAAGCTTGCAAAAAGAAATAGTTTATCCTATTGTAAATAATATGGCAAATTTTAGTAACGCAGATTTCGAGAATATTGATACCTTACAAAACGAAATATCTAAATTTGACTTAATTGAAATTGAACAAGATAGAGTTATTTTTCGATACTGGACTTAAAAAGTGCATTTTATCACGTATTTATGAATGAAGATTCAGTTAAATACACGTCTTTTGTATTTTTGGTGACCTCATTAATGCAGGGAAAATAACCATTTACATGGATGACATACTTATTTCTACTCGCAGCGTAGATTAACATTTAAGTGATTCAAAGAGGTTTTAACGGTTCTTGGTAAAAATAAAATAGAGTTACGAATAGACAAATGTAAATTCCTTCAGTCTGAAATGAAATATTTGGGCTACACAATTTCGAAAGAAGGAATTCGTCCGGATGAGAAAGGAATAAATTCAGTAACCGACTTTCCAATTCCAAATAATGTAAAAGCTGTTCACCGCTTCCTTGGTTTGTGTTCATATTTTAGCAAATTTGTTAAGGACTTTTCAGTTATAGCTCAACCATTGTACAAACTAATTCGAAAATCAGCGAAGTTTCATTTCGGTCAGGAAAAGATGGCTGCTTTGAACTCCTAAAGCAAAAATTAGTTGAAACTCCTATCTTATTTTCTACTTCTCTCAAAGGACGACGGAGCGTGAAGCTAAATTTCACAGATTCGAACTAGAAACTCTTGCCATTATATAAGCTCTCGAGAGATTCAGGATTTATTTGCAAGGAATACAATTTAAAATTATAACACATTGCAATTCCTTAACGTTGACCATTAATAAGAAAGAAATAAATCCCCGAATCGCTCGTTGGGTACTTCAGTTACAAGACTATGACTATATGTTAGAACATCGAACTGGAAGCAAGATGCAACATGTTGATTCCTTAAGTCGTACGACAATCGTTTTAGTTTTAGATGAGACACTTTCGAGCAAAATCTATCAACATGTCAGAACAGGGACAATATTATTCAACGAATACCTCAACAGCTGGGAAATTCAGAAAGTAAACCATATGAAATGCATAATGGCTTAGTCTACAAGAAAACTAAAAATGGTTTACTATTTTACGTCCCGACTAATATTGAAAATCAAGTTCTTCATAAATACCACAATGATTTAGGACACATAGGAAGTGACAAAGTACAACTCAAGTAACACAAAATTCCAAAATACACCAAAATATTTGGGGTATATTCTGCACTTTGGTGATATACATATTGAATATAAAAAATACACCACTTTTTGGTGCAATTTTCGAACATTTAATTTCAATCCAGTGTAAATTATACCGTGTTCTCGTTTAAAATTTACACCGGCTATACACAAATTAAACCGTTTTTTGGTATTTAAATTGTGCTTGTGGTATACAAATTGTTCTCGTTACTAGAATAAATTAAACTCCCAGAGGTGTATATTATGTTCTGAAACTCAGCTCAAATCATATACCTCAATGGTAAACAATTAACACCACTTTTTGGTGGAAAATCATTCCCAAGAGAGTGAAAAATACACATGATTCATAGATAAAATATACCATTAGTGTACAAAAATCCAAAACTCAGAATTTATTTTGAAACAAAATTTACACCGAAGTTTATTTCTTTAATCGGAAACTAGTTTAATGAATTCAAATTTACACCATTGTTTATTTCCTGAGGGAAAATGTATGCGAAAGAATTCTGATCTTTCTATGATGCTAATACATAATACGGACGCAATAAAATCATGACTTACTATGAATTCGAGTGTCTAATTTCAAAACGAAGTACATTCTGTTGACTGATTTTTGGTCCTACCCCATCTAAAAATCGAGCGCCTTAATAATTTTAATTAATTAAAGATTTCTAAATCGATGCGTGAAAATTCAATTTTCAAAATTCATAGTTTTTTGGTTGTTCTTATTTTTTTTAATACGTACTGTTAAAAAAGGATCGGAAATACCAAAAAAGTGGTATAATTCATTTGAAAAATATAATAAAATATTTAATCATTGTCTTCATTTTAAATATGGCGGCCAGTGGAATCTCATTTTTACCTAAATATTCCTTGCAAATATGGCTGCCGGTCAAAAAATACACTAATTCCTGAATCTGAAAAAAATACACCATTTGACTCAATTATATGCAATATTTTATGTTTGGTACATTTATTTTGCTGAAAACTGTGCAAACTATTCACTGATGTGTATCAATTCGAGAAATTGATATAAAAAATGCAGCAAGTCCAAGAATATTTTTCGGTGTGTTTAATTTACTCTACATAATGTAGATACATTTATAACAACAAAAACATAAATGTTAAAAAAAGTAGCCAAGTTCTTCTAATACAAAAACCTTTGCGTAACAAGTCAGCCGTAAAAAGTAATGAGATCTAAAAGTACGCCAAGTTCTAAAATTAATAATGTAAAATATCAAATATTTTCAGTAGAGTAATATCGAAGAACCTCAAAATTATTAGATACATCTACTATTTAATGATTACTGACTTAAATTGGGTTGGTTTACTAGTCAAGCTTTCATTCCAAAATTGTGTAATTAGGTAAAAAAAGAAAACTTGCCAAGTAAGCCAACTCAATTTATGTCAGTAATCATTAAATAATAGATGTCTCTAATAATTTTGAGGTTCTTCGATATTGCTCTACTGAAAATATTTGATATTTTACATTACATAATAAACTTAGAACTTAGCGTACTTTTAGATCTCATTACTTTTTACAGCTGACTTGTTACGCAAAGGTTTTTGTATTAGAAGAACTTGCTACTTGAGAAGCAGCTGTTCTTAAAACATATTGGTTTCCAAAAATAAAACAAAAAATCGGTGTACATTTAGAAAATTTTTTAAAATGTATAGCGTTTTCTCCTAAATTTGGAAAGAGGGAGGGATTGTTAAATAGTATCCCTAAAGGCGAATCACCATTTAACACCATACATATTGATCACTATGGTCCAGTAAAATTACAAAAATCTAAAAAGAAATATGTCCTTTTAGTAGTTGCTGCATTTACAAAATACGTCAAATTATTTTCAACACGTTCTACGGATACTGGGGAGGTAATTCAGCCTTTTCAAATGTATAGTAGACCACGAACTCTGATTTCTGACCGTGGTAGTAGTTTTACGTCGAATGTCTTTGAAGATTTGTTAGTAGCCAACAATGTTCAACATATTAAAATTGCGACTGGGTCTCCACAAGCAAACGGACAGGTGGAGAGATTAAATAGAAACCTATCTCAAATGATAGCAAAACTGGTAAGTGGAAACCCTGGAGCTAGTCTAGATAGTATATTACCAGATTTAGAATTTGCATTCAATAACAAATACATCGAAGTACAGGTTCATATATCAGTGAACTTCTGTTTGGGATTCAACAAAGGGGAGTGGTTATCGACTTTTTGGGTGATTTTTTGAATAAAATAGATGAAAATAAGTCCCAAAAATATTTATATGATTTAATGGCAAGAGCGATAACAGAACAAAAACAGTCACAAGATTATAATAAAAATTTGATCGCAATAAAAAAGTGGCCAGGATATATAACGTTGGTGACTATGTAATGGTTAAAAACTTTGTGAGTACAAAAGGAGTTTCAAAAAAAGTAATACCCTTATTCAAAGGCCCTTATAAAATTCATAAAATTTTGTGAAATGATATATACTTGGATAAGGATATTGAAGAGTTACAACTAATACAAAGTTCATACGAGGGTATATGGGAAGTGGCAAACATAAAACCGTGGTTCCAGTCAAAAACCCATGGTAATCGGGACGATTACAAGTCAGAAAGGCCGAGTTGTAGCAATACTGTAAAATAAATAAAATACTTGAACTTATAAATTTAGATTAAGATATATTTGATAAAATTGTTTGATCAGGAAATTATTAACATCAAGAACATAAATGTTAAAAAAGGAGCCAAGATCTTTTATAAACAAAAACCTTTGCGTAGCAAGTCAGCTGTAAAAAGTAGTGAGATCTAAAAGTACGCCAAGTTCTATGTTTATTAATGTAAAATATCAAATATTTTAGTAGAGTAATATTGAAGAACCTCTTAATTATCAGAGAAATCTGTTATTTAATGATTACTGACTTAAATTGAGTTGGTTTACTAGTCAAGTTTTCATTTCCAAATTGAGTAATTAGGTAATAAAAGAAAACTTGCCAAGTAAACCAACTCAATTTAAGTCAGTAATCATTAAATAACAGATTTCTCTGATAATTTAGTGGTTCTTCCATATTACTCTAATTAAAATATTTGATATTTAACATTAATAAACTTAGAACTTGGCGTACTTTTAGATCTCACTACTTCTTACGGCTGACTTGCTACGCAAAGGTTTTTGTTTATAAAAGAACTTGGCTCCTTTTTTAACATTTATGATTTTGTTGTGATTTCACTACTTTTTGCAAAGATTTTTTTATCAGGAAAAGTGGGTGTAACAAACGCCCAATGAGAGCCTCATAAGTAAAAATTAGTTTTTAATTTATGCCTTTTGTATGTACTACAAGTCCTACCTATCTTCCAATTTTCGTTAGTTAGAAGTGCTCCATTGAAATGATAACAATTGATAAGAAGTGCGTGGATGAAACGCCCCTGCATGAAAAAGTTCATGATTTCAACTTTTTTTTCGTTTACACCTGAAAAGTAACCACTTTACCGAATTTCATAATCCTGCACAAATCGGTAGTGCTCTTGATATATTTAATATTAATTCTGTGAAAATGGGTGGTTGCCACGCCCACTAAATGTAAAATCTCAAAGTTTTAATTTTCACTTTGCTTGCATGTCAAGTCCTATCGCTCTACCAAATTTCATCACTCTACGACAATCAGAAGTTTCTCTACATAGTTCATATCAATTCTGAGAACATGGGTGGGTGCCACGCCCCTGAATTTATAATTCAAAATTTTCCAATATCTCCTTCGTATTGACCACATGATCTACCAGTCTACCAAATTTTATTATTTTGCAACAATCCGAAGTGATCCATATAATTAATAACAATTCTAATAAAATGGGCGGATACCACGCCCCCTGAATGTAAATTATCAAATTTTTAAGTTAAGCCTTTGTTTGCAGTTCAAGTTCTATCACTCTACTATATTTCAACATTCTACGACAACCAGAAGTGCTCCATATAATTGCTATCAATTCTGCGAAAATGGGCGGATGCCGGGCCCTCTGAATGTAAAATCCCAAATTTTAAAATTTTTAAATTGTTTGCACTTCTAGCCCTACCGTTCTACCAAATTTAATCGTTCTGCGACAATCAGAAGTGCTCCTCATAATTGATATTTATTCTTATTCAAATACGCGGATGCCACGCCCCGTGAATGTTAAATCTCAAATTTTAAAATTTTGCCTTTGCCTGCACTTTAAGCCCTACTGCTGTACCAAATTTCATCATTCCACAACAGTCAGAAGTGCTCCAAATAATTTATATCAATTCTATGAAAATGGGCGCATACCACACCCCCTGAATGCAAAATCTCAAATTTAAAAATTTTTCCTTTGTCTGCACTTTAAGCCCTACCGCAGTACCAAATTTCTTCAATCTACGACAATCAGAAGGGCTCCAAGTAATTTACATCAATTCTATGTAAATGGGCGGTTACCACGCCCCCTGAATGGAAAATCTTAAATTTTCGATTTTTTCCGTAAGGCCTACCGTTATGCGAAATAACAAGATTCTACGATGTCAGGAAGTGCTCCATAATTTTGATGATCTGTCAGTGAGTGAGTGAGTCAGTGTGTCAGTTACGGTTTTTGCTATTTTCGCAGTCTTATTTCTCGGGAACCACTGATGCTAAGGAATGTGCAGAAGAAAATAAATATTTACTCTGAAATTGGATTTTTGTATTTATTAGACTCTCTGGAAATTTCGGTCCAATATACAGTCTCGTCTCGTTCTCGTCTCGGTTGCTTAAAAGCCAGTCTCGTCTCGTCTCGGTGTCGTCATGCGAGACCGAGATCGAGACCGAGACTTTTCTCGTCTCTCGGCCAGCCCTTACTGCGAGGTTGAAGTTTCTGATTTTATTGGTACTGAAGTTAGAGGGGGGTATTTATTTTTCACGCTTACAACTATAAATTTATTATTTGGCTTTGAGAGTAAGAGCTCAAAATCAAGTATGCCTTCTGATTTGTTTGATAAATATGAATTTATAAAAAAAAAATCGTTGGAGCGGTTTTCTTAAAAATAAATTTTGTAGGTATACAGGGTGTCCCGTAAAGGATGGTACAAACTGAAACTGGCGAAAGGCCAGGTCATGACTTATCAGAATTTGGTAACTTGTTCATACCGAATCATGACGGTTTTCGAGTAACGGCTATTTTTCGAAATTTTAAAAAAACTTTACTTTGAACCTGTTTTTTGCTCACCGTGTCCATAATTGACTTTTGTTTTTTACAATTTTTACACTAAACCCTTGGCTAATAGTTTGAATTATTTAACTGAATAAAAAAATATTCATTTACATCACCATTTGCCTACAAACTAAAAGATAAACTTGAATTTTGACCATACTTAATTTATGACCTGAATCTTGTTAGGAGCTCCATAATTAAAACTCGTATGACACAATACAGGTTTTATCTTCCAAAAATATTCCGTTTTTCTGTTGTTTTTAAAAACGTATAAGCCTAAAAACGTATAAACCTAAGGCGGTGCTCAGATAGAAAGTTATAACCGTTTGAATCCAATAAAACAGGTTAAAAATAAAACAAAAATTAAACATTTTTGTTTAAGTATATCGATAAAATTCAAATATCTTTTCAAATGTAACTCCGACAAAGCTGAATTTTGGTGGAGAGCTTCATTTTGATGTCTTACGAATTTTGTAAATAAAAACCTTAAATTTGGGCAAGGACTTTCGATTTTGTAGGGTGAAAGGGGAAAAGTCCAGTATTTTTAAAGATTTCTCGAAAACCATTTGGAAAAATTTGTAGCTTATAATATTCTACAAAGAATAGATAACTATAATTTTTTTGTTAGACTAATTGATTTTGAGACAAATGAGCGCAAATGCAACGGTGTGGAAAATATTTTGTCACTACTTTTTCGAAATCTCTTGCTCCGGCGAAAAATGTGGTTGATCTTTTTTGTGCGGAATTTTAATAGCTACCGTTTTTCCAAATACAGTTCTTTAAAAACCTGATACTTTTCGAGAAAATTTCAAAAATACTGGACTTCCCTTTCACCCTACAAAATCGAAAGTCCTTGCCCAAATTTAACGTTTTTATTTACAGAATTCGTAAGACATCAAAATGAAGCTCTCCACCAAAATTCAGCTTTGTCGGAGTTATATTTGAAAAGATATTTTAATTTTATCGATATACTTGAACAAAAATGTTTTATTTTTGTTTTATTTTTAACCTGTTTATTGGATTCAAACGGTTATAACTTTCTATTTGAGCACCGCCTTAGCAAGTTTTATACCTACCTTTTTAAAAACTACAGAACCACGGGATATTTTTGGAAGATAAAACCTGTATTGTGTCATACGAATTTTATTCATGGCGCTCTTAAGAAGATTGAGGTCAAAATTAAGTTTGGTCAAGGTTCAAGTTTATCTTTTAGTTTGTAGGCAAATGGTGATGTAAATGAACACTTTTTTATTCAGTAAAATAAGTCAAACTATAAGCCAAAGTTTTAGTGTAAAAATTGTAAAAAAAAAAACAAAATTCAATTTCAAGTCAGAAATTCACACAATAAATGCTGGTGTGCCCCAGGGCTCCTTTTTGTCTCCGATTCTCTTCCTTATATTTATAAATGATCTTTTGTCTGAAACTTCTAATCCATTAAACTGTTTCGCTGACGACAGTACCCTCAGCTTCTCATATTCGTTTAAAGACTCACATCCATGTCCTTCGGATGTGCGCATTAAATTCTGATCTCGACAGCATCGTCCAATGCGGAACCAAAAACCGCGTAGAATTTAATGCTTCAAAAACTCAATGCTGTCTCCTGTCGTTAAAGAGAAAACCACCCCCAATGCCGCTATCCATGGACGGCACTTGCATCGAGGAAGCTGAACACCTCTCAGTTCTGGGTGTGTGTCACAGACCACCTTTTGTGGAATGACCACATATTTGACGTCGCCAAAAACGCTGCTAAGTGTTTAGGTTTTCTCCGTAGATACAAGCAATTTGTCTCCCCTTCTGATACGGTTGTGATCTTCAAAGCTTATATTCGTCCAAAACTTGAGTACAATTCTCATGTATGGGCAGGAGCTCCAAAAACTCACTTGAGTTTATTGGACAAAATACAAAAGAGAGCTTTAAAAATGATAGGTGAAAGATCTATAACGGAAACAATTACATCCCTCGAACACCGCCGTAATGTTTCATGTCTTTCTCTATTTTACCGCTATTTTTATAATCAGTGTTTTAGAGAAATAGCCAGTTGCATTCCTCCCCTTAAACAATTCAACCGTAATACTCGCGCTTCCAGGAATACCCATCAGTTTACCCTCGAGTCCAACTTCAGACGTACTGGTAAGTACAGAGATTCTTTTATCAGTCGCACCACACGAATGTGGAATGCTTTACCCGGCCCGACTTTCCCCTCCCATTTAGATATGCAAACATTCAAAACCAATGTGCATCGGTATCTCCTTCTTAATCCTCTCCTACCTACCTAATCGCTCGCGCTGTGTTAAAACATTTTAAGGGTAATCATAACCCCTTTTGTGCGCGCGGAATAAAAAAAATTATGGACAGGGTGAGCAAAAAACTGGTTCAAAGTAAAGTTTCTTTAAAATTTCGAAAAATAGTCGTTACTCGAAAACCGTTATGATTCGGTATGAACAAGTTACCAAATTCTGATAGGTCATGACCTGGCCTTTCACCAGGTTCAGTTTGGACCATCCTTTACGGGACACCCTGTATAGAAAATTTTTCGCTCATTTTCAAAAATAAAGTCTAGTATGCCAACATATAGTATTTAATAAAATACAATTTTACACAGAATAAAAAAAAATTGATTTGCGCGTTTTCAAGGTACTGAATTTTCAAAAAAAAATGTTACTATTTTTTTTTTAAATCCAAAAATTATTTTGTTTGAAAATATGTACAAGCAAACTTATTTAAATTGTGAAGGAGCTCTTGTATAAAAAATTCGATTGAAATCGGAGTAGCCATCAACGAGAAATTTGAAAACAAAAAAAATCTTTTCTATGACGAGTACCGTTATTAACCGTTGTTGGTAAAATTTGATTTCATCAAAATATTGACCATACCTTAAATAGTAAACGCACATCTTTTTATCAAAATTCTCCGAGCCGTTTTCGAGAAAAAGAATTTTTTTCCTTCACGATTTTTTTTTATTTAAAAGGATAATTTTTTCAAGTATTCTACAAAATAATAAAAAACTATCTTGCACCTAGTTTTGAAAATATTGACCAATTCGTTTTAAAAATATTTAGTTTTCAATAAAAGAATTTTTTTAATTATGGTTCACAGTTGTAATGATTATATTTTTTAGAAGATATAATTGAATATTTAATTGGAATTCTTTGTGTAGGGAAGACTGGGAACGGTTGAAACAGTTTCGCTTATGTCGTCCATAGTAACGCCATTTGAACACCGAGCGATATTGACGGTATGTTAAATGAAACTTACTTTACTTTAACTTAAGACGGCGCTCACAGCCAAGAATGGGCTTCGGTCTGAACTAACAAGCCCCTCCAGCTAGCTCTGTCCCTAGCTCAGAGGCGTATACAGCTTTAGTTCTTGGGGGGGGGGTCATGCCAAAAAAAATAACACAAACTAATATTTGTTAAAAGTCAAGTGCCTTATATTTTTTTTTTTTCATATTTTACTGTGCGTAGCTATATAAAATAAAAGCGAAAAACTCTTAATTAACTATACTAAAGGGTTTTCCAATAGGGACGGGTTGATTTTGGCAGCTCGTGGCGGCCATATTGTTTCTTTTACTTTCGGTCAAAATATCGTCTTTTAATCATTCACTACAAACAAATCATCATGGTGAGTTACAGCGTCGAGCAACACGTGCAAATGATGTTTTAGAGCAGTTAGAAGTTTATCCCAATTTTGGTCGAAAAATCATCTTTAGCGATGAGGTCCATCTTTGGATGAATGGGTACGTGAGTAAGCAAAATTGACGGACTTGGGACGACACTAATCTACGCGAGATTTACGAGGTGCCAATGCATCCAAATAAAGTTACTGTTTTGTGTGGATTTTGGGCTGGATGCCTGGAGGCGTTATCGGTCCGTACTTCTTCGAAAATGATGCTGGCCAGGCCATCAACGTCAACGGCGATCGCTATAGGTCGATGATCACCAACTTCTTGTGGCCTAAATTGGATGATAAGGACACTGAAGAAATGTGGTTTCAACAGGATGGCGCTACGTGCCACACAGCTTAATACACAATCGATATTCTGCACGAGCGGTTTCATGGCATGGTTATCTCGCGCCGAGGCAACGTGAATTGGCCACCAAGATCGTGTGATTTGACCCCTTTGGACTTTTTCTTGTGGGGCTTTTTTAAGTCGCAGGTCTATGCGAATAAGTTGCAAACCACCTCGACCCTCAAAGACATTATAATCGATGGCATCGTTCAAATTCAGCCTGATTTATGCGCCAAAGTCATCGAAAACTGGACCTTTCGAATCCGCGCGAAACCCAGCGAAGCCGGGGCGGCCATTTGAACCATGTTATATTACTATAATAGGGCTCTAAAATAAAGATAAAACCTTATTGATATCTTGTTTTATTCAATTTTAAAATCGACCCGCTCTTAATGGGAAACCCTATAATACATTACCTTCGTTAAAAAATAAGTTAAAATAATTTAAAATCGTTCGTATCACCTCATTTAATTTCAAGACAGTTAAGAATCAAAAGTTGGCGTGAAATAGCAGACTACGATTAAAATAAACAACTGAGTCGAAAGAACCTTTATTAGCTAGACCAGTGAACACAATATTCGTTTTTATTCCTGACTGTTACAATTTTTATTTCGGAGGGCCTCAGCAACAGCATACAGCAATCTCCAGTTGCCTGACCAAAAACAATCAGTTTAGCTAGCTGTCAAAATACTGAGGAAAAAAATTTTTTGGATTCGCTTGATCATTTGTTTTGAATTTTATTCAGAATTTATTTTAATCCTATCAAAGTTTTTATTTCAGCGAATTGAAGTTGCAGGAAAAATTAGTAAAATATCTTAGGTACTGTGCACTGTTTTCTGTTTCTTAATATTAGTAAATAGATATAAATATTCACTACTGAAAATGAAAACAATAGCTCTGATTTTCAAAAAGGACCACTTGTGTAAATTGCTCTTTTTACAATAGTGGAAAAACTAAAATACATTACTTACTTACTTTACTTTTGATGGCGCTCACAGCCCAGGATGGGCTTCGGCCTCAACTAACAAGCCCCTCCAGCCAGCTCTGTCCCTAGCTAGCCGCTTCCAGTTGCGCACACCGAGTGCTTTGATGTCGTCATTCACTTGATTGCGCCACCTGTTACGGGTTCTTCCTATGCTGCGTACCCCATCGGGATTGTATTCGAAGACTCGTCGGGCAGGTGCGTTGCTGTCCATACGCTCCACGTGCCCCAGCCATCTCAGCCGCTGTATTTTCAGCTTTTTGACCAGGTCAACGTCGCTGTATAGCCCGTATAGCTCGTCGTTGAATCTTCTCCTCCATACTCCTTCGATACACACCGGACCGAAAATCACACGAAGAATCTTCCTCTCAAAGCACCCTAGCAGATTTTTATCCGAATCTTTCAGTGTCCATGCTTCTGACCCATAAAGCAGGACCGGGATGATTAGGGTTTTGTATAAAGTCTCCTTGGTTCTCTGAGAGAGGGCCTTACTACTTAAATGCCTTCTTAGACCGAAGAAACAGCGGTTGGCAAGAGTAATTCTTCGCTTGATCTCTGCACTGATGTCATTCTGCGATGTAATAGTGGAGCCCAGGTAGACAAAGTCCTTGACAACTTCGAAGTTATATCTGTCCATCGTGTTATTTTGCCCGAGTCCACGATGTTGAGATTCCTCTCTCGATGACAGCATATACTTCGTCTTATCCTCATTAACCGCCAATCCCATTCTAGGCGCCTCCGATTCAATGCTCGCAAATGCCCCTACCACAGCTCGCTTCATTCTGCCGACAATGTCTATGTCATCCGCATATGCAAGCAATTAAACGGACTTTGGTAGATTGTACCACTGGTGTTGACATGTGCGTTGCGTACAATGGCTTCAAGAACGATGTTGAATAGGTTGCATGATAACGCGTCGCCTTGCCTCAATCCTTTCTCAACATCATAGGAATCGGTGGTGTTCTTACCAATTTGGACGGAGGAGCGAGATTTCTCCATCGTCATCCTGCACAGGCGGACGAGTTTGGCAGGGATGCCGAGACTCGACATGGCTCTGTATAATTCGTCCCTTTTCACGCTATCATACGCGGCTTTAAAATCGATAAAAAGGTGGTGTGTATCGATCTGGAATTCCCGGGATTTTTCTAAAATCTGTCGGAGTGTGAACATTTGATCGACGGTTGACTTGCGTGGCCTAAAATCGTGGCCGATCAGATCGTTGACAAAAGGTTTTAAGCGTACACACAGGATGGCCGACAAGATTTTATAAGCGACGTTTAGGAGACTAATTCCTCTGTAGTTGGTACATTTCAGAACATCTCCCTTTTTATGGATGGGGCACACTATACCGAGGTTCCATTCATCGGGCATACTTTCCTCCGACCAAATTTTGCAGATGAGCTGGTGTATGCTCCTAGCCAATTTATCTCCCGCTGATGAAAATACATTACATATTCGTATTATAATTGAATACAAAGATTCTTTTTCGTTGCGTTTCAAGAATAGTGTGAACAAAGTTCACGGGTGATTTCGATATGCCTCTGATTTGGAAAAAATTTATGTCACTAAGACTGCCACCGATGGAAAGGTGAAAGGCACCTTCCAAAATAAATATGTACATCAAATATACCTAATCTTTCTTACCAGTAAGCCTTTCTGATAAAAATAATGGACAAAATTGTTAAATTCTACGAGCCTAGTCGCTTTTCGTCAATAATTCCATCCGACTGGTCAAACGGTTCACCGCAAGGAGTTCCAAAAAATCTCCTTTACCATAGCTATTGGCTTTTGCATTATGGGATTCATAGGTTACTTTGTAAAAGTAATCCACATCCAAATCAATAACAATATTGTTCGATCGTAAATATTGAATAAGTGCAAACAAAATCCTTTCGTAATAGGTTTTCATCATAGTTTTATATATTTATGTCTTTTATCGTTAACATTAATATTTTTTGGTTAGAATAACTATAAATCGAAAGTTATCACTTTTTTGCTTTTAAAAATAATCTGTCATACAGAAATCAAACAAAACAGTTTCTGTATGTGTTCTATAATGTGTTTAAAGATTTTGGCGCATAATTTTAAACAGCCTATTATTAAGGATTTAGTATGATACTACTTAACATTTTACTAATTCCTTAACAGTTTACTAAAATTTTCCAAATTTTAAATACTTTTTAACTAGTATCATTCTAAACTAATTTCCTTCATAAAATTCAGCTGAACACATCCAAAAAAGTGACAGCTCGTGCAAAAAATTCACAAACACCCCTGATTTTGAAAATTTTAAACGTCAAAGTGTCATATGGATTTAGTACGATACTAAAAAGTTAAAATAGCCATTTGGTGATTTTAACTTTAGTAAAATGTTAGAAGATAGTATGATGCTAAACTCGTTTAAAATTAGCAAAATACACTTTTTAATCTAGTATTATACTAAAAATGATTTAACATCGTACTAAATCGACTAAAATTTTGCGCCTTTATTTTCAGAAAAAAAAATGTTCTGTTTTTGAAAATCCTTTTAGTTTTTACTTTACTGAGTGAACATTTGGTAACAACTTCGCACTTTGATTTCTGTTTGGTTTAACAGGTTTTGGCTGTCATCTCAAAACGGAAACTAGCCTATGCATATATTTTAAGATTTGAATGTATTATCATATGAGTAGTTTGTTGTTGTGTTAAATTTCTTATTGAATTGAAGTTACCAACATTCAAATTCTCTATTGAATTCTAAATTAACAATCAAAAATCCTACTAGCTTTCTAAGTAACCAACCTTAATTTTTTTTTTTCTATGTGGTTACTAAATAATTATTTCAGATCAACAAAATAATCTTGAGTTCTCGGGGGGGGGGGGGGCCATGACCCCGTGACCCCCCCCCCCTGTATACGCCGTTGCCCTAGCTAACCGCTTCGAGCTGCGCACACCGAGTTGGTTGAGGTCGTTCTCCACCCCGTCGCGCCACCTGTTATGGGTTCTTCCTCTGCTGCGTACAGCCTTGGGGTTGGATTCGAAGACTCGTCGGGCAGGTGCGTTGTTGTCCATACGCTCCTCGTACCCCAGCCATTTCAGCCGCTGTATTTTCAGCTTTTTGACCAGGTCAACGTCGCTGTATGTATAGCCCGTATAGCTTGTCGTTGTATCTTCTCCTCCACACTCCTTCGATACACACCGGACTAAAAATTACACGAAATTAAAAAATTAAATTAAATTAAACAAACAATGTTCCCAATAAGTGCAAGAACCAAGCAAAAAATAGTGCAAGTCCCAAATAATTCCCTTTCGTTCTCACTTCACAGTTGTTCAAGCTTAAGGACCGCATACATGAGAGAGGAACCTCGCTTAGAGTGTGCGATGATTATAGCGTTGCCAGACGTCCCGGATTTCAGGCATAAATTCAACTGTCCCGCCGGGACAGTTTTTTCCCGGGTTATGACTCAAACTCAGAAAAAAAATTACCCATTGTAAATGTCTTTCGTTAATACAGAACAATCACTACATTGTGCTTTAACCTTAAGAAATTCAATTAAATTTCTTCATCTTTATTTTTATAACTTAAGAAAATCATTTTAAAATTTCAATCATAAAACCTTCCTTAACGAAAAATGTATTTTTACAACCTGGCTGCTGTCATTTAAATTGAGAAAATAATATTTGAAGACAAATTGGTATTTGCAAATTGTTTATGTCAGAATGTTCAGAATTTAACAAATATGTAAAAAAAATTATACTGAGATAATAAAATGTGCCAAAAATTCCTTAAAATATTTTAAGTAATTTTGTGTAATATAAGGTCATTGTCTGTATAAACAATTAATGTAATTACAAAAAAACTGATCGTTTATTTATAATTAAATTACATTAACTTATAATTTAAACTATAATAATAGGCGTGTGTTATTGGGAATCTACCCATAGTACAGTAAGAAACTCCCAAGAAAATGGATATACCGTAGCCTAGTTTTTTATTTCACATTTGGTACTATTGAACAACTCTCAACCGAAAAAAGTCACCAGGAAAGACACAAGGGTAGGGCACAAAGTAAAAGAAACACTAAGGGGTTTGTTCGTAGACTATAGTCAAAATAAAATTTCCTCATTTCCGACACATGCAGTAGATGGCGTTCATTTTTGCAGGATAAATGAAAACCTATTTTTCCAAAAAATTACTTATTCAATCACGTTTGCGGTAGCGGGTGTATACAAAACTGCCAAGATAGGTGGAATTTTAGACGTGCGACAGAAAATAACTGATCAGAGTGCAAAAAAATTCATTCTCACTTTTTAATAGCAAAAGAAGGACAATTTTTAGAGGAATAGCTTTTATATGTACTTATTATGTTCTCTGAGATCTTATTAATATAAACTGGCTAACTGAAAAAAAAGATCGATTTTTCTGTCCAATGGAAATTAAGGATTATAACTACTCCATGAACACATCCATCGAAACTCAATTCAACTATCAATCTTACCAATTTCTAAAACAAAACAAACGACAAATCGGGACTTTAAAAAAAATCTATTTATACAAATCTTAAATGCAATGACGCAAAATTTTAGTCGATTTAGTTCGATGTTAAATCATTTTTAATTAATTAATAAAAATTTAAAAGTACTATCTCATAACATAACACTTAAGTTAAATTCTATTTTGTTTATTTAGTATCGTACTGAATGCATATGACACCTCTTAACGTTTATAAACATCAAAATGAGGTTTGTTTGCGAATTTTTTGCACGAGTGGCACTTTTTGGAACGTGCTCTACAATTTCAAAAATATTTAAAATTTAGAAAATTATACTAAACTGTTTTAAAATTAGAAAAATGTTAAGCAGTATAATGCTTAACCCTTAATATTTGTTGACTGGCTTAGAAGTAACTCCCGAATTGCTAAATTTTGACAAAATCAAGCCAATATATCAAAACAAGTAAGAAACCGATAAATTTCACAAAAAAACCGAAAAATTTATTTCAGTTCTTCGATTTTTTTTTGAAAAAAAACTTATACAGTGTTTAGAAACCCATAACAGCCATTTTTCTAGAAAACTTGTTAAACCGAAATTTTTGTATGACCATTATTCTATCCAGATAAGCTTAAACAAAAAATTGAATCTTACTCCTAGGGAATAACATAGAATGTTTCAAACCAAATTTAAAGAAAAATCCACCGAGTCGCTTAGGCTCTAGCTCGATATAAACCGGGACGAACAGACAAACAAACCGACGGATTCTTTTGTCGAAAATCAATTTTTGGACTTGAACATTATCATAATTCTTGTTTTGATTAAAACCACGAATTTTGTTTTTGACACAAAACCAATAATTGCGTTATATAGCAAGTAAATCGGGACAGATATCGGGACGTCTGGCAGCCCTATGTACTATGCATGGCGTTCGCAATAAAACACGCCTAACGTATTAATTTTGAAGTGTGTCTCCGAAAATCAAAAGCAACGTATTCCACTTTTCTAAAAAAAAAAAGAGTTAACGACGCAGTTTACTTAATTTTTTTTAAATCTATCGTTCACTGTCATTGAAACTTTCAAAAGTGTACTTATTCCAGATATATTTTGATTTGACTACTAGGGTTAGAATCAAAGCCAACGTATTGCTAAGGCTTTTTTGAATCAAAACAACTCTATTCCAGTTTGCAATCAAAGTAGCTCTATTCCGGAGTAAATTCACTTTCTTTTTTTGTTTGTTTGAATCAAAACAAATGTATTCCAAATTTTGGCGAAGTTTTAAAATTTACAAAGCCACCATCCGATTGGTATTTTAAATTCAACTGATAAAAAGATTAATTTTAAAAAGAGGAAAATTGGGCTTATGTGGCGTTCGGGGTTAACCTTTTGACAAGTCGAGATTGGAGAAACAACACCAACCACAAAGAAGAGCAAACTTTTTTCTTCCATTACTCCAAAAAGACTACATTTTATACCCAAATAATATTAAAAGATGCAAACCTGAATTACGTTCATAGTTTAATAAAAAAAAAACCCTTTGCATATTACTGGGAATCCTTAGAATTGCTAAAGTTTTATAAGGATATTCTAGATGTCAATGAAATCCATGAGGAACAAGACAACATCGAAGCTAACAATTTTTGCGAGACCCATGAACCGGATATAGCCATCAGGAGTTAATTTGAATTACTCATTTTTTTCTTACTTTTATTAATAATTTATTCTTCGTTTTTTTCCGAAAAAAGATATAAAATGACAGCAGTTTAAATTAAATTAAACAAACAATGTTCCCAATAAGTGCAAGAACCAAGCAAAAAATAGTGCAAGTCCCAAATAATTCCCTTTCGTTCTCACTTCACAGTTGTTCAAGCTTAAGGACCGCATACATGAGAGAGGAACCTCGCTTAGAGTGTGCGATGATTATAGCGTTGCCAGACGTCCCGGATTTCAGGCATAAATTCAACTGTCCCGCCGGGACAGTTTTTTCCCGGGTTATGACTCAAACTCAGAAAAAAAATTACCCATTGTAAATGTCTTTCATTAATACAGAACAATCACTACATTGTGCTTTAACCTTAAGAAATTCAATTAAATTTCTTCATCTTTATTTTTATAACTTAAGAAAATCATTTTAAAATTTCAATCATAAAACCTTCCTTAACGAAAAATGTATTTTTACAACCTGGCTGCTGTCATTTAAATTGAGAAAATAATATTTGAAGACAAATTGGTATTTGCAAATTGTTTATGTCAGAATGTTCAGAATTTAACAAATATGTAAAAAAAATTATACTGAGATAATAAAATGTGCCAAAAATTCCTTAAAATATTTTAAGTAATTTTGTGTAATATAAGGTCATTGTCTGTATAAACAATTAATGTAATTACAAAAAAACTGATCGTTTATTTATAATTAAATTACATTAACTTATAATTTAAACTATAATAATAGGCGTGTGTTATTGGGAATCTACCCATAGTACAGTAAGAAACTCCCAAGAAAATGGATATACCGTAGCCTAGTTTTTTATTTCACATTTGGTACTATTGAACAACTCTCAACCGAAAAAAGTCACCAGGAAAGACACAAGGGTAGGGCACAAAGTAAAAGAAACACTAAGGGGTTTGTTCGTAGACTATAGTCAAAATAAAATTTCCTCATTTCCGACACATGCAGTAGATGGCGTTCATTTTTGCAGGATAAATGAAAACCTATTTTTCCAAAAAATTACTTATTCAATCACGTTTGCGGTAGCGGGTGTATACAAAACTGCCAAGATAGGTGGAATTTTAGACGTGCGACAGAAAATAACTGATCAGAGTGCAAAAAAATTCATTCTCACTTTTTAATAGCAAAAGAAGGACAATTTTTAGAGGAATAGCTTTTATATGTACTTATTATGTTCTCTGAGATCTTATTAATATAAACTGGCTAACTGAAAAAAAAGATCGATTTTTCTGTCCAATGGAAATTAAGGATTATAACTACTCCATGAACACATCCATCGAAACTCAATTCAACTATCAATCTTACCAATTTCTAAAACAAAACAAACGACAAATCGGGACTTTAAAAAAAATCTATTTATACAAATCTTAAATGCAATGACGCAAAATTTTAGTCGATTTAGTTCGATGTTAAATCATTTTTAATTAATTAATAAAAATTTAAAAGTACTATCTCATAACATAACACTTAAGTTAAATTCTATTTTGTTTATTTAGTATCGTACTGAATGCATATGACACCTCTTAACGTTTATAAACATCAAAATGAGGTTTGTTTGCGAATTTTTTGCACGAGTGGCACTTTTTGGAACGTGCTCTACAATTTCAAAAATATTTAAAATTTAGAAAATTATACTAAACTGTTTTAAAATTAGAAAAATGTTAAGCAGCATAATGCTTAACCCTTAATATTTGTTGACTGGCTTAGAAGTAACTCCCGAATTGCTAAATTTTGACAAAATCAAGCCAATATATCAAAACAAGTAAGAAACCGATAAATTTCACAAAAAAACCGAAAAATTTATTTCAGTTCTTCGATTTTTTTTGAAAAAAAACTTATACAGTGTTTAGAAACCCATAACAGCCATTTTTCTAGAAAACTTGGTAAACCGAAATTTTTGTATGACCATTATTCTATCCAGATAAGCTTAAACAAAAAATTGAATCTTACTCCTAGGGAATAACATAGAATGTTTCAAACCAAATTTAAAGAAAAATCCACCGAGTCGCTTAGGCTCTAGCTCGATATAAACCGGGACGAACAGACAAACAAACCGACGGATTCTTTTGTCGAAAATCAATTTTTGGACTTGAACATTATCATAATTCTTGTTTTGATTAAAACCACGAATTTTGTTTTTGACACAAAACCAATAATTGCGTTATATAGCAAGTAAATCGGGACAGATATCGGGACGTCTGGCAGCCCTATGTACTATGCATGGCGTTCGCAATAAAACACGCCTAACGTATTAATTTTGAAGTGTGTCTCCGAAAATCAAAAGCAACGTATTCCACTTTTCTAAAAAAAAAAAGAGTTAACGACGCAGTTTACTTAATTTTTTTTAAATCTATCGTTCACTGTCATTGAAACTTTCAAAAGTGTACTTATTCCAGATATATTTTGATTTGACTACTAGGGTTAGAATCAAAGCCAACGTATTGCTAAGGCTTTTTTGAATCAAAACAACTCTATTCCAGTTTGCAATCAAAGTAGCTCTATTCCGGAGTAAATTCACTTTCTTTTTTTGTTTGTTTGAATCAAAACAAATGTATTCCAAATTTTGGCGAAGTTTTAAAATTTACAAAGCCACCATCCGATTGGTATTTTAAATTCAACTGATAAAAAGATTAATTTTAAAAAGAGGAAAATTGGGCTTATGTGGCGTTCGGGGTTAACCTTTTGACAAGTCGAGATTGGAGAAACAACACCAACCACAAAGAAGAGCAAACTTTTTTCTTCCATTACTCCAAAAAGACTACATTTTATACCCAAATAATATTAAAAGATGCAAACCTGAATTACGTTCATAGTTTAATAAAAAAAAAACCCTTTGCATATTACTGGGAATCCTTAGAATTGCTAAAGTTTTATAAGGATATTCTAGATGTCAATGAAATCCATGAGGAACAAGACAACATCGAAGCTAACAATTTTTGCGAGACCCATGAACCGGATATAGCCATCAGGAGTTAATTTGAATTACTCATTTTTTTCTTACTTTTATTAATAATTTATTCTTCGTTTTTTTCCGAAAAAAGATATAAAATGACAGCAGTTTTATAGATATTTGAACTTTTTTTTAAAAATATTATAATAATATTTGAATGTCTCTCATTTTGTATTTTTTTTTTGTTAATTTCTAATTTGATTCGATTTAATAGTATAGGGAAAAAGTGGCCTTTTTGGGCCAACCCAAAAATTCCGGTATATACACTCCTCGTCAACTGAATACGCACAAACATTTTTTAATATACTTTATCCATTTTTTCCAAACAGTGATGGTTATTATGCCATCTGTTGATGCTAACTATTCCCTTAAGATGTTAAGCAGATAATTCCGAAAGAATTATCCAAAAACAACCGTGAGTTTTTCTTCAACCACTTGCAAAGTGTTTTATATGCAAAGTAGGAATGGTATCACGTGGTTTTTTCAGATGAAAAAAAGTTTAATTTCGATGGCCCTGATGGGCCATTCTATTTTCACGACTTAAGAAAAGAAAAAAGATTTTTAAAGCGCCATCATAGTCGTGAAGGAGGTGTCATGATATGGGGAGCAGTCAGTTATTATGGAACAGTTGAGCTCGAGGTTGTAACATCAAGAATGACAGCAGCTGGGTATAAAGTAATTTTGGAAAGAAATTTTCTAACATCTTTGGACCCATAAACAGGACCTACCAACATGATAATGCGCCTATTCACTCAGCGCGCATAATAAAATCATGGATAGAGGAGCAACAAGTGCAGTTGCTTCAATGGCCGCCGTACTCACCTGATCTAAACATCATAGAAAATGTCTGGGGATGGTTAGTACGCAAAGTTTATGAGGGTGGTCGTCAGTTCGAAGACAAAGAAACCTTAATTTCTGCAATCAAATTAGCGTGGAGCGAAATTTCGTTAAATTACATTAAAAAGCTATACGATTCCATGCCGGATCGAATTTACGAAGTAATTAAAAATAAAGGTGGAAGTACCCACTACTAAACTTAAACAAAAACTTGTTTCATTCCATTCCAATACCAATTTTAATTTTTGTACCTATTCAGTTGACTCAAAAAAAAACTTCTACTTTGCATAAGTTACACTTTGGAAGTGGTTGAAGGAAAAACTCACGGTTGTTTTTGGATAAAACTTTGAAATTCTGTTATTTATATGTTACGAAAATTTTTACCATCAACAGATGGCATAATAACCATCACTGTTGGGAAAAAATGGATAAAATATATTCAAAAATGTTTGTGCGTATTCAGTTGACGAGGAGTGTACTAACAGCCTTATGCATAAACGAATTATAGCGAGTGCATAGCGTTATGCACTCTTTATAATGCCTCTGAAGGCAAGAACCTTATTCATAAACTTATGCAACGTTGAATAGAAGCAACATAAGCTAAACGCGTTTGGAGGTTGTATAGAGCCAACATAAGGGTTGTTTAGTATCGGCATGTTACTTTGACTCACACATAGCAATAATGTAGATAGATGTTAGGGGGGCGCTTATTTTTGCAATATTTGAGGTGCTGAAATCTCACTTCAAAATATTTTATAAAATTTAATACAGCAATTAATAATGTTGGTTTTGTTAATTTACTGTACATTTTTGTTGGGATATTGTTTAAAAATATAAAGAATATTTTTTTGTACACTTTATTTTATAGAAGCTGCTTAATAAATTTGCAAAATTTAAAGATTTTCCATCAAATCTTACAACTTTTGCAAATGCTCGACGGCATGCGTGATTTAAATAAAATTATACAAATATTCACATTCATCACTTTCATGGGAAAAAACAAATGAATTTTAAGCATTAAAAAATAAGCACCACCCTTTTATTTTTCTCCTCAACAAAAACATCACGATGTGAGTTAATGGAACAATTCATGAAATAAATCAAAAATGACGTATTTTTTGTTTCAAATGTTTTTAATTTTATTTGCGAACACAAAAAAACAACAAAGCAACTGAATAATTAAAATAATATTAAAAGAAATTAATAAGAAACCAAAAAGAATCCAATCGCCAGCAGAATTACTTCTATTGATTTTTCACACATCACACACACAGCTGGGTCTCCTTTGTCAGTTTTGAAAGTAAAACGTACTGGATTCTTCCTTTATGGTTCTAATTTTGACACAAGCTCATTATAACTATAATGGGTTGAAAAATATTTTATGCATAACAATTTATGCAACGTTGTATAGTGGCTACATAAATCCTTATGCAGTGCATAACTATTCATCTGTTCAGCGGATTCTAATGAATACGGCTGTAAATGTTTTGATGGTATCCGCATGGAAAAAAAGAGCTGATTCTGAATATGCCGGGTATACCTCTGGCAACCTTGAGGATTTTTAAATATGATGTTTTGAAGGGGAAGAGGTTGTTGTGCATCAAGCGGAAAAAAATACTTTGGCATAATCTATGCATATGGGACATGATTTCAAGGTACTTTTTAATGGAGAACCTAATGACTTCAAAACTAAGATGATAAGACTACCCAAACAAAAGTTACAGTCCTTTTTATGTAAATGTGACTTTATATTCAGTTCTATATTATGTAAATATTGCGGAAACGGAAACCCTTTGGAAATATTGGTCCGTTGATGAAACTTGGTATAAATGTTGCATTTATACCGATGCTTGTTGTCATTTAGGCATAACGCTAGTGACAGTGTGCATAGAAAAGTTCATTTAGTTTTCAGAATTGGTAATAAATCTAGACTATTCGCTTTTTTGGTTTTATTATTTCTTTGAAATACTATAATGGTAGGTAGTTTTAGGGTTGATTATTCTAACATTCGTGGGTTAAGAAAGAAGGCTGCGTATATCTACACTGTTATAAACAGGCCAGCTGTTTTGGCACTAAGTGAAACCCAAGTAGGTGATAATACCGATCATTCGGAATTTAATTTAATTTACAAGGGTATAACTTAGTGCCATTATTCTTTTCTCATCATAGTCTCGCGATTTATATTAGAAATGATGTTGCCTACCAACTTCAACCACAATATGGTGCGTGTATCAACACAAATATAACTTCATATGGTTAAAATTCACGGTAAACAAGCACATCATAGATACTCGCTTTATTTATCGAAGCCCAAACCTGGACAGTAATTCAACTTCTTATGAATTTGGTTCCCTGTCTGACTCCATCCAAAGAATTGTTTCCCATTACCTTCACACTGAAATCGTCATTGCGGGCGATTTTAATGTACACAATTCTTCTTGGCTTCGCTTTTCAGGTCAGACAACACCCGAATGAAGGTGTGTCGAGATCTTTGCTGAGTTAAACCATCTAACTCAGCTCGTTGATGAGCCAACCCGAATACCGGATGTTGCAGGTCAATCCGCCAACACTTTAGACTTGTTAATTACCTCTGACCCTGACAAATACACTGTTAGTGTATTATCTTCTCTAGGCACATCAGACCATTGTGTCATATATGCAAATTTCTCATGCTAACAAAATTCAGTTATAGAAAAAACTCCCAAGAGAACCATTTGGCAATATGAGAAAACCAACCATGAGGAACTGAATCAATATGCTTGCTCGATAGTGACTTAGACGCCAGTTCAGATATGATCACAAATTTAATTCTTTGTGGAATGAGAAATTTTATCCCGAATAGGGTAAAATCTATCAAACCCAAAGAAAACTCATGGTTTGATTCGATCTGTTAAGAGGTTATTAGGGTTAGATAAGTAAGTTTACGTAGTAATAAAGCCAACCCTACTGAGAAAAACCGGAAGAAGTTTTAACAAGCTAGAAAGACCTGTGTAACGGCCATATTCGAAGAACTAAGTTTTTACATGATCAATAAAAATAACAATAACAGCCATATTATTGACTTGATTCAAAACTAGTTTTACGGCAAAACTAGTTCAATAGAAGTTTAAAGTCGCAATATTTGGACAAATCGGTATTATTAACTAAAGTTTTGGTATTTTAAACTCAAAATATTGAAACTGGGATACCAAAACTTTCCTAAATAATACCAATATGTGTAAAATTTGCAATTTGAAATCTCCATAAAACTAGTTTTGCTTTTAAACTAGTTTTGAAAACTCAATAATATGGCTGTAAAAAAAATACTACAATGTCCCAATGGTAGTAAAAATGTCTGGTCATTTGTAGAAAACATTCAAAATACTACTTCGTCTTCCGTTCCAATGCTCGTATTCAACGATACACTTGCTGTTAGCTCGAAAGATAAAGCTGGGGGCGCAGTTTTCTGTTAATTCGACGCTGCCAGCAAGTATTATGACTACTCCTGGACTTGAGAGCGCAAATGATTTTATGGGACGAATCTTCTTTCGCACTCGTGCAGTTGCCAGAGTCCTTAAGGATCTTGATATACACAAATCCGCTGGCCCGGATAGTATCCCTCCCATTGTTCTGAAAAGGTGTTCTCCAACGCTGGGAAAACCACTGACTAAGCTTTTCCATCTGTCCTACTCTACTGGTCTCTTTCCGAGTCGATGGAAACAGAATTTTTCCAGCTTGTCCCTAAAAAAGTCGTTTCTTATTCACCCTCAAACTATCGACCAATTGCACTTACGTCCCTTCTTTCTAAGGTCAGGGAAACGGTGATTAATTTTCAGCTCAAGAAATATCTCGAGGAACAAAAGCAATAGGTCCACTGGTGATCTGATGGTATATCTCACCGAACAGTTGAACAGTGTTTGGCACCAAGCTCTCTTATCGAAAATGCGCGCATTTGGTATTGGTGAATCTCTTCTTCGTTGGAATAGAAATTACCTTTCCGTTCAATACAAGTTGTTTTGGATGGCTGAAGTCTGAAATTCATAAAAATAAATGCTGGTGTGCCCCAGGGCTCTGTTTTATCTCCGACTCTCTTCCTTATATTCATCAACGATCTTTTGTTTGTAACATATAATCCATTAAACCGTTTCCCAGATGACAGTACCCTTAGCTATTCATGTTCGTTGCAAGATTGACATCCATGTCCTTCGGATGTGGAACTTGAACAGTAGCGTATGATAAGCTCATTAAATTCTGATCTAAACAGCATTGTCCAATGGGGAATACAAAACCGCGTAGAATTTAATACTTCCAAAACTCAATGCTGTCTACTGTCATTAAAACGAAACCCACCCAGTAGCGGATCTAGGATTTGGCTGTGGGGGGGGCTTGGAGTTTGGAGATCCAGTTTGTACATATGAAGTTATATAACAGAAAACGAATTTTGACGTTATCACTTTCCTTCTTTAATATTAGCCGTGTTTTTGTGCCTTTATATCCGCTTCTATCGCGCCTTAAAATGTTTTCAATATAAAGTACCTACAATAACAAGGATTTGGAATTGATATGTGTTAAACATGAGAATTATTTTTAAGCAGAGCTAGAAGCCAATATAAAGGCTAAGCAAAACATGGCAGTATAACTAATTTTATAACTTACATTTTTAGCCACGTTACAAATTCGTTTATTTATATTGCTTAGTAATAATTGATTAGGTAGTAGGTACCTTCCTTCATTATAAAAGTGTTTGTTTAAATAAGCTGAAGGTATGCTGTTTGTAATTGGCTAGTTCAGAAAAATTATATTTAAGTGGTCTTACTGGCAAAAGCTCATAATGTGCTTTGACAGTGTCAGTCCACTGAGATCTCATTTTCCTGAACTAGCCAAACAACGAGCAGAGTACCTACTTGTTTTGTTTAAACTGTCACTGGAAAGCACAGAAAATAATATTTTGCGGATCGAAAAATTAAATAATAAAACTTCAAGTCTTTATTCGGGCTCTAAAAAATAACCTTCACGGCCCAATTCTGCAAGTGTGAATTAATTTTCGTGTACGCTACATACATACACTTTTTATTCCTGCTCAATAAATGTGTCGATAAATTTGCACGTCACTCTAGAGTCTATAGGGACGGTAAATATTCATGTCCACCTGCAAGATTTTTCTGAGTTTCTCACGCATTTTGAATGAAGCTCCTTGACTACAGATTTTGTATTTAATTGCATAGTTCAAAATTATTTTGTATGCACAATTGCCTTAGACCTTTGAAATTTTGAAAACTAAGCCCCAAAATTCTCTAACCCCAGCCAAGGTCGTATGAAACAATTCATGTCGTATTAAACATTCACACTAAGCCTTACACCCCGTTGTTCTCCATTTGTTTTAGCCTCAATTGCGTTTCTTTTGTCAAATTATTTAAGTTTTTAGTGCAAAAAGTAGTTGAATTTGACATGTTAATGTTAAGCCCCAACCACGTTTTTTGTAATTATATTTTCTAGGTTTAGTCGCAACTTCGTACTGACAGTCCCTAGACTTAAGCCCTCTGGAATAAGGTTATTTCTTAGGGAGTTATTTGTTTAACCCTGACAACGTTTTCTGTCTAATATTCTCAGACCATATTAACCCCAAGCTGTTTTTTCTTTCCAGTTTTCTGGGTTTTGTTTTTAAGGAAAATTGTCGTTGCATGAAGCATGTCCATTATCCATAGCCCCCACTTGTTTTTTGTCGAATTCGCTTCAGGCTTTAGCTTAGGGCTTAGAAACAAATTACAACATGTAAATTGTTCAGCCCCAACCACGTTATTTTTTCCATCAAATTTCACACCATAACAATATTTTAGACGAAAATAAAACTCTACACGTTGTAAAGTTTTGTTTTCTATATTCCAAATTATTTTAGTACCCCCCTGGATCCGCCACTGAACCCACCCCATGCCGCTATCCATGAGCGGCACTTGCATTGAGGAAACCGAAAAGCTTTCAGTACTCGGTATGTGTATCACATACCACCTCCTGTGGAATGATCACATTTTCGACGTGGCGAAGAACGCTGCAGGGTTTTCTCCGACACGATGTAAGAAATTCTTCCCCCCTTCTGATCTAGCAGTAATCTAAAGGGCATACCTACATTCGTCCAAAGCTTGAGTAATGAGTACAACTCGCATATCTGGGCAGGTGATCCCTCAACTTAATTAAATCTTCTGGACAGAATTCAGAAAAGAGCTTTAAAAATGGTGCGAGAGCAGTCGCTGAAATGTTTACATCTCTTGAGCACCGTCGTAAGGTTTCATGTCTCTCCCTATTTTATCGCTACTTTTCCTCCCCTTATACTCCCCGTAATACTCGCGCTTCCAGGAATGCCCATCAGTTCACCCTAGAGCCCAATTTCGGACATACGCTCAAGTACAGAGACTCCTTTTTTGGCAGCACTACTCGAATGTGGAATGCTTTACCCAACTCTATTTTTCCCTCCCATTGTGATGTTCAGAAATTCAAAACTATAATGTGCATCGGTATCTCCTAATAAATCCCATTAATGCTCGCACTTGAAAATTCATAATAAGGGTAGTCATAGCCCCTTGAGTGAGCGTAAATTATAAAAAAAGCCCTAGCTGATTTTCATCCGATTTTGTCGGTGTCCATGCTTCTGCCCCATAGAGCAGGACCGTGATGATTAGGGTCTTGTATAAAGTCTATATGTGTATATATACACTCCCCGTCAACTGAATACGCACAAACATTTTTGAATATATTTTATCCATTTTTTCCAAACAGTGATGGTTATTATGCCATCTGTTGATGCTAAAAATTTTCGTAACATATAAATAACAGAATGTCAAAGTTTTATCCAAAAACAACCGTGAGTTTTTCCTTCAACCACTTCCAAAGTGTAACTAATGCAAAGTAGAAGTTTTTTTTTGAGTCAACTGAATAGGTACAAAAATTAAAATTGGTATTGGAATGGAATGAAACAAGTTTTTGTTTAAGTTTAGTAGTGGGTACTTCCACCTTTATTTTTAATTACTTCGTAAATTCGATCCGGCATGGAATCGTATAGCTTTTTAATGTAATTTAACGAAATTTCGCTCCACGCTAATTTGATTGCAGAAATTAAGGTTTCTTTGTCTTCGAACTGACGACCACCCTCATAAACTTTGCGTACTAACCATCCCCAGACATTTTCTATGATGTTTAGATCAGGTGAGTACGGCGGCCATTGAAGCAACTGCGCTTGTTGCTCCTCTATCCATGTTTTTATTATGCGCGCTGAGTTAATAGGCGCATTATCATGTTGGTAGGTCCAGTTTATGGGTCCAAAGATGTTCGAAAATTTAGGAAAATTTCTTTCCAAAATTACTTTATACCCAGCTGCTGTCATTCTTGATGTTACAACCTCGAGCTCAACTGTTCCATAATAACTGACTGCTCCCCATACCTCCTTCACGACTATGATGGCGCTTTAAAAATCTTTTTTCTTTTCTTAAGTCGTGAAAATAGAAGTTGAACCCATCAGGGCCATCGAAATTAAACTTTTTTTCATCTGAAAAAACCACGTGATACCATTCTTTTTTCCAACTCATGTGAAGTCTTGAAAAATCTAATCGCAACATTTTCCGTCTCTCGTCAAGTGGTGGTTTTTTCTTAAGTTTCATTCGTTTAAGATGGCTTGAGTTGTTGATTACTCTTAATACTGTTGAGCAACTTGCTCTCACTTGCAACTTTTTGTTTTATTTTTGCCACAGAATCAGAAGAATTTGATGCACATCTTAAAATTCTTCGTCTCTCATCTGCTGTTGTTGCTGTTTTCTTACCTCCCTTCATGTTTTTGCCGTATGCATCTTTATTTTTCAAGTAAGAATAAACTACATTAAAACTTCGGCCAACTTTATCAGCTATTGCACGTCCAGTTAGGCCTTGGTCTCTAAGTAAATCGATTTTAGCTTTTTCAACACTGTTAAGACACGTAGATCTACCCATTTTTCTTAAAATTTGAAATCAACAATTAAATTTTACTGAAAACACTAAAATCGTTAATTTAAACTGTCAAGCACTCCAAAAAACTTATAAACAACGAAGAAAATGGCGTTGTACCTATTCAGTTGACTAAAAAAAAAAAACTCCTACTTTGCATATAAAACACTTTGCAAGTGGTTGAAGAAAAACTCACGGTTGTTTTTGGATAATTCTTTCGGAATTATCTGCTTAACATCTTAAGGGAATAGTTAGCATCAACAGATGGCATAATAACCATCACTGTTTGGAAAAAATGGATAAAGTATATTTAAAAATGTTTGTGCGTATTCAGTTGACGAGGAGTGTATGTATGTATAAAAAGACTTTAATTATTCCTTCTTCGTGACCTTTTTGTAAAAAATGTTTAAATTCTAAGTAGGCTTTAGGCGACCTAAAGCCTACTTAGAATTTAAACATAAAAAGACTTTATGTTAAATGAAAGATCATGTTTTTATTTACATATGGACAGTGTTATTTTAGTACCGTATGCATTATTTTAAGTATATCTTCGTTAAATTTAAAAAAAAATCCAATTTGTTTCAACCGTACCCATACCAAGGGCGGTTAATGCAAATAGTGCATAATATTACTTAGTTATAAATAAATGTTTATAATTTTTTTTATAACGAAAATGACAATGTTATATCATTCTTCAGTGTTTCAATGTTGATCAAAACAAAAAAAAAAAAAACAAAGAATAAGAATAAGAACAACATAATTTAAAACTAAAATGTTACTTCATTAAATAATTTAAAAGAACCTAAAATAAAAGTTTTCTTCAATTTTGATTGGTCGGAAACCAGTAAAATTACTGTTTCGGAATATTACCAGGAGCCTATTTCAGTAACATCAACTACATCATACAACTACTTTCTACAACTACACCAGCTACATTTTTCTGTTTCACATATCCCACTGGAAGAGTTGTATGATGTAGCTGGATGATGTAGTTGATGGTGGGATGACATTTCTCTTATACCTAGACCTCGATTACACGATTCGTTTTTTCGGTTGTTTCGTCTTTTTGTTATAGCAAAAAACGATTTGAACAAAAATGATTGAATTGGAAAATTGTTTTTCGTAATTGAAAATAATTTATATACGAGTATATTTGAGAATGAAGGGATTAAAAAACATTTTTATTTATTACTAATGATTATTTCCTCACAAAATAACCCTAAAATCCATGAACGTCAAAATAACGAAAGAAAGTACGTACGTATTTTCAACCTACACAACCCGACATTATATCACACACGATTTGACATGTGATAATACATGAAGAAATTTAAGAACGGTTCTAATTCAAACCCACATTCTATGACCCTAGTTAGATTGTGACTGCTTAGTGCGTAGTGACTGCAGTTTGTCGGTGAAATCGGTGAGGGGGAAATGAAGGCGACAGTCAAGAAGAAATATAATGGCCAAATCACAATCACGCGTTAGGTCGCTCTGACTTTGACAGGCTTTTTACCGACTTTACGATATCATGTGTCATTAAGCGCGACCCTAAAATTTGCAAAACAGAATGTCGCGTCAGGCTTCGGGCTTTGACAAGATAGGAATTCGACAGAATAAAAGATCTGTTTCTTTAAATTAATTTCTTATAATTTCCTTGCGGAAAATGGAGAAGCAAGAGTGTCTCTGTTTTTATTTTATTTTTTGGTGTGTAGAAATTTGTCAAATGTTTGAGAAGAATAATGCAGGGTCAAACAGGAAAAGCCAAACAAAGATCAACAACTCCATGAAACGTAAGAATTGTTGTTGTGAAATGGAATCATGAATGGATCGATGTTCATGGGTATGTTTTTACACTTTTCCGGCGAAATCGTCGCCCACTACTTAAACATCACAAGACCAGCAAATCATTCCATATATAACGTGGAACACATTACTGAAGTGATCTGTTTATGGAAATTGTACACTTGTTCTATTTTTGGTGGGGGAAAGGCACCATTTTTATAAAAAAATTTCAATTATACCTTCAAAAAAATATGAAACCAAAAAAAATCATGCAGACCACCATCTTAGTACTAACTCACCCGACGATGTTTGATTTCGGTGATCGGTCGAGAACTGAATAGCATGAATGAATAGACAGAAATGAAGAAAAATCCCAAGTTTGCTCGCTAACTTCTACTATTTCGGGGAGTTGAGAAAATCCAAAGTTGATCATCTCTAGAGTTGAAAATAAAAAGTTGAAAACGTCAACTTTAAGTGAATAAAAACTATTTCTCAAGGTATGTATTGCAAGTAAATAAAATAGTGTCTTTTACAGCCCTATTGTGCCGTTGTGAGGCTCACAGTCCACAATTTTATGTGAGTTTGTTTTCTTATAAGCCGGTCACAATTTCCTTTTCTTGGGAAGCCCTCTTAATAAACCTCACAAGAACAACGTGATTTGTGATCTGCCAAGGAGCAGATCATAATTTTCAAGTTTTTATGAGGGGAGTTCACCACGAGTTGTGAGGTTATTGTGACTTGTGAGGCATCAGTGAGGTTGCAAAAATAAGGCTATTTATTTCTATTAAGAAAACCCACATTGAAAAATAAAAATACTTTGGCATCAGAGAATTTACTCTCCGGAACCTGAATTCATACTTAATCGAACATGTCCAAGGAGGGTAGGTACTGACAAAACAGCTATGAAGAATCAAAAATTTTTGTTTTTTCTTTTGAAATGAAACAAAATATAGAAAATATTTCACAGGAAATTGATTAATTTTATTGCTTTTGGTAATGTTAATAATATGTATTTTGATTCAATCAATACGAAGAACTGGATATTGAACCACAATAAAAAAAACTCATATTAACTAGATAATTTCACTGCTGCTGTTTTTGCATTTATTAATCGAGTCACTCAGATAAATAAAATATATAGTTTTTTATTGAAACAAATTATTGAAAGAGTTCTTTTTTAAATAAGAAATGCTAAATTGAATAAAAACTTTCGCACCCAAATTAAATCTAACGACAACAAAAATAAAATGAGAATTGTGAACTGTCAAAGCGAAGCCAGAATAGAAAATAGATCTATTCGGGCGTTGGAGCTCGCGCTTACGATATTTACGATCTGAGGCGACGCAACGCCTGAGGTAACATTTTGGTTTGTTTCATACGAATTCAGTGTTTCTATTCAATATGTCAAAGTCGGAGCGACCTAACGCGTGATTTTGATTTGGCTATATAGATTGTAGTGAGCAGTAATGTTTGAATTCCAAAATGTTGCATTTTGTTCCAATTAGTTCATAATTCCCATATATTCTATGAGTTCAGAGATACACATGAATAAAAACTATAATAATGTAGACACGCAGTGACTGCTCACTACGTAGTGAGCAGTCACAAATCTAAACAGGGTCTATCACACTTTTTTTTTAGGTAGAGGTAATGTATTAATACAAGCAAGTGTGGAAGCAAAATATGAAGTCATTTCTTTCCCACAAATTTGGCAGTCCTATGGAAGTCTTTCCCACTTTCAATTTGACTTGTATTAATACACAGTGGGCTAGTGTGGAAGGGCTATCAGTGCAAAATAGCTCATACAATTTTAAGGCTCTCCCAAACCAATGCGAAACATTCGGTGCGGCGAAGAAACATTCGTCAGTCAAAATTAATTTATATAGTGATAATTGAGAGTGCCCACACCAACGCGGCAAAGAAACATTCGCCTTTCAAAATGTATTTAAAAGATGATAAATGAGAGTGCCCACACCAACTGCGAATGTTTCTTCGCCGCACCGAATGTTTCGCATTGGTTTGGGAGAGCCTTTATACAAATAATATTTTGCCGCGTCGTGAAGTGTAGTTCCGCTGAAGCTGAGTGCGGTCTTGCCTTAAGAGTTTAAAGAAGACAAAATACATATATATTTAGAACATGTTAATTTCAATATGTAGGTCTCTATTTTGTGGAACGTTTCGGAATGTCAAGATTTTGTTTGGAGTATTAATTTCAACACTTGGGTGCATTTATTGCGCAATCAATTAAATGCAACCAATACAGTACTATGTAAACTGAAAATACAAAAATAAACGATATAATATGTACAACTTATGTTTTTATAAAAACGACTTACTTTTGTATACTTTCTTTTGTATACAAACATTGTTAATCCTTCAAAAATATATATTTATTAAACTGAAAACTCTTTCTGCTTTGTTTCTACATCAAAAATGTATATTGTATGAATGTAGCAATAATTGACTGTTATTTGTATTACATCAATGTAGCACAAAAAGCAATAAGACAGAATCATTCATTTTTCCAGTAATTCCAGTAGATTCTCCGTATCTACACTGATGTACTACAACTGAAAATCGAACGTACCTATGAAACAGAACTGATGTAATACAACAGGCAAAATGCTACATACTACATTGCACTTGATGTAGTAGCGCTGAAATAGGCCCCAGGTCGCAATTGTCGTGCTCAGATATGTACATTGTTTCAACCGTCCCCAACCCTTCCTGTAGCTAAACAAATATCAACAGTGTCGGTAACAATACTGACACACTGAATAGTCGCCATAATTGTATTCTACACTTTTCACTTCGATCACAAAAATATACTCAATACTCTCCAATGAATAGAAAACACGGTAATAGCAAAAACATCCGAACAAAAAAACTTACTTTTGGATGTCAAAAAAGAAAAAGGCATCCCGTAGACAACTGAAGCGTGCTACGACCTGAGCAAGATTGAAGTTTGTCTTTTAACCTGTTGCCGCTTCGTGGGTCTCTGAGACCCATCCACCCACGGTTTCAAGATATTTGCGTTGTTTTAACCGTACCCAGTCTCCCCTACTATAATAGACCAAGAGCCCGCGACGACCCATGAATGAAAGAATACAAGATTACGACACTTCGGATTTTTCGCTTTGTTATTGTAATTTTCAACACGCTTCGTATAATAAACTTTGGTATAATTTGTATGAGATATAGGGGCGCGAAAACTTTAAGTTACTTGAACTTGTTGTTAAATTGATTTGTTTACCATTATATTTTTTAATGTTGTGGGCTATATTTTTATGATATAAGAACAACAATAAAAATAATGATTCAAGAAGGAAATATATCTTATATTTGAATTTTTTCTCTATTTTTGCTTCATATTTTGACTATTAATATAATTTAAAACAATTGAATTACAATTAAAAAACATTTTTCGGTAATATTTTTGTGTTTTTAAAATGAAAAACTATATTAATCATAAAACAATTGGCGAACAAAAAATTATCTCTATACAAATTTTCTTGGCACTCACATCTGTTTATACGTTTTGTCTCCAAAACCTTAGGAAGTGGCGTAATCTTTTATTCTTTTATTCACGGCGACGATCAGACCTTCGTTATTTTTTAAAATCTGAAAGTTTCTCTATGTATGCCCCCAATGCAGGTCAGAACGATCCCCGACTATGAACTTTCGATCATGGTGGCTTTGACAGTTAGGAGGTAGCAAAGGTGTATAAAATGAAATTAAACTTTCGTCATAGTATAAAAGCTGATTTGTAGATATGTTACTCGGGCAACTACTAAAAAATGTTTTCTCGCTTGTCAGACCGTTTCGATAGTTCCTCCAGCCTATCAGACACTTTTAATATAGCGTAACGAATTATTGAAATTAGACTTTCGTCATAGTATAAAAGCTGATTTTTATATACATATATTAACCGGGCGACTACCAAAAGATGTTTCCTAGCTATTCAGACAGTTTCTATAGTTCCTGCAGTCAGACTCATTGAAAGTAGCGCTAGTAATATAAAATTCAAGGGAGTTCGAGTGAAATATAACCCAGGCAAATTGTACTTTTTCTGCAAAAAAGATCCAAGTGAAGATTTTTAAACGCAACTGTCTTTAATTTGGCAAAAGAAATACTGTCGCGAAAGTCTATTGCCAAATCGTGTGTGCGTCAATAGTTATCCGAGGTTAAATGTCGAAAATATCAGTTTTTTGCATTAAACTCGGAAACGGTAAATGCAATTGAAAAGTGTTTCATACAAAACTTGTAGATTGTGTCATCTGCGAAAAAAATGTGACAATTTTTTCTTACCCACTGTTAAGAAGATATTGACATGTAAGAAAACGTAAAGTGTTGAAAATGGTCGTTTTTCACGTATAACTCCTAAACGGTTCAAATTTTTGAGAACATTCTTGGGAACTCGCGCGCGCGAATTGTAACCATTCATTGTCTCAACAATTAATATTAATTCTAGATAAGGAAACTCTCCTTAAGAGAATTAGTACACTGCACATGGACCCATCCAAAACAACTTAATTTTTCAGGTCATGTGCTGACCAAAAATAAAACAGAGCTTACCCAGAACACAAAACAGAGTTGAGTTTGAGTCCTCCCATAGGAGGCTCAAGGTTTTATTTGGGCCACATGTTGGACTTAATAAATTAATTGAAGTTTTGGCTAGTGGGTCAATTCAGGTTAGTTGTGTGGTTCAAAAAATTCAAATTGGTCAAAAAAATAAGGTTAGAAGGGAGTATTTAAAAACAGAAAAGCAAACCTTAAAAATACTGGACGAAAAAGAAGAAAAACGACATGTAAGCTACCTTAAGAGTCTTGCATATAACTCCAGTTTATAAAAGTTTTTTAGTTTTAGAGTTATTTGTTTTATTTTGTTACATTTGGACACTCTTCCCTCGTATTGAATAATTATTGTACTTTTTTGATATTTGTTATGTTGTGGTACGAGTATACATATATACAACATATCCTATAAAATATTTGATATTTATTTGTTGTTCTTTTTTGGACCAGAAAAATAAATGTTTTATAAATTGAACACTATTATGCGTTTTATTTGCGTTTAAACTATTGAAAAAGGTTAAAAAAACATCTCGAATGAATTTTTTTTTCGAGATTTTCTTCTAGATATAGTCTTTTGTGATTTTTGTACGTTCTAGATTTTTGTACATTCGAGATTTTTTTTTGGATTTTTTGAGATTTTTGCCATTCGAGATTTTTGTCATTCTAGATAACGTCATGATCACAGTCAATTGATGACATTTCGAAAAACTGCCTTTAACTTGTATCAGAGGAAGACAATTTTCTCAAACTCTTTTTTTTTTAGTTAATGGACCGTATTCATTGTCGTTTTAAACTATTATGATTAGTTAAAACTTAAAAGATAACCTAAACATTTGTTTTAGTTTTTGTCAATGCACTATTTTTGGCATTCAATAATTTAATAAACTTCTATTTTGAAAAGTACAAAAATCGAATTGGAATAAATTTTTATAATTGATCTTATTTAAACTGTACTTAAGTAAAACATGAGTTTAGCGAAACCACTACGAAAACGCGCAAATAATAATTTGTATAATGAGAATTCCCTTGAAAAACGGTTACCATTACTGCTTCTGCTACTTTAAACTTTAATAATGTCTGTTCCTTTACTCTAAATTTATGTGATTTTCTTTTATGTCAATTTCATTTCTATTATATGAACTTGGCAGGACTTTGGACTAAAAATCACAGAACCTCAAAGGACTTAATAAATACATTAAAAAACATATAGGACTTGTAAAAATTAAGTTATACGCGGGTTTTTGGTTGTGTATGTTGTCAGTTGGTGTACCTTCAGTTTATGAACAATAAACAGTACCTTGGCTATGAGCTTATTTAAAGAAAAAACGGATATTTTGTTTATTAAAATGTGAATACACTTTTCACATATACCCCTTTTACCGTTGACGTTGTTTAAATCGAGTCCATAGATTTTTGTCAAAGTGGATTTTTACAAAAAATATTTTTTTACAAAGAAAGAAAGGTAAAATTCATTTCATAACTATAGGGAGTATTTTGCGTGTTTTTTCTTTTGTTTTTAATTTTTTTTCTATTCAAATTTAACTACTGGTGGTTGATAATACGAAAGGTTTTAATTTTGTTTGCTATTTTGTGATACCTTAAAAACATTTCACCAAAATTGAGACTGAGCCCCCCCCCCCCCGAACAAAATCCTGCGTACGCTATTGCCCGTGACCCCCCCCCCCCTGTATACGTCGTTGAGGCCAGATCTGTTTTGTCGCCAGGCAAGTGGTTAAGTTGTTCCACCTAAGGTTTGTTCTCCTTAAAGCATCTTGCTTCAGCAAAAATTTGCATGTAGCTATAGGCATACCGATATTTACCTTTTCAGGTATAATAGGTAGTCTTGTTCCACCCTTGGCGAGTTCATCAGCTTTACAATTACCCGGAATGTCCCTATGGCTAGGCACCCAACAAAGGAGAATATTGAACTGCTGTGCCATCTCTATAAGAGATGATCGACAGTTTAGGGCTGTTAAAGAGTTTGTAGAGACACAGTCGAGAGATTTTATGGCAGCTTGGCTGTCTGAGAAGATGCGGATATCAGAAGTCGATATCACGTTTTCCTTGAGCCAAGATAAAACTTTGTTTTATCGCCAAAAGTTCAGCCTGGAACACGCTACAATGGTCTGGAAGACGAAATGAGAGACTTAAGTTTAGTCTTTCTGAGTACACGCCTCCACCAACCCCATCATCGGTTTTTGAGCCGTCCGTATAGAGATGAATCGATTCATCTTCCAAAAATGTCACGTCCTCCCATGTGGATCTGGAAGGTACGGCAACTTGAAAATTTGTATCGAAACGGAATTGTGGGATGGTGTAATCAGTTATACGTGGAAGTGATCTGCATGAGTTCAGTATAGCTGAGTGGCCTATTTCATTATTGGTCCACTGTGAAGAGGCTTTAAGACGGATGGCCGTACTTGCTGCCGTTTGTCTACTAAATATATCGAGGGGTGTCAGATGAAGAAGAGTGTCCAGTGTCGCGAAGGGAGTAGAACGAAATGCTCCACTTATACACATGCATGCTGATCTTTGGACTCTACTAAGTTTATCGTGGTCAACCCCTTTATCTAGAGCTGTCCACTATACTGCCACCCCGTATGTTAAAATCGGTCTAATAACCTAGATGTATAGCCAGTGAGTAATACGGGTTTGGAGTCCCCATTTACTTCCAATGGCTTTCTTGCAAGAGAAGAGTGCTACTATGGCCTTCTTGACTCTTTCTTCTATATTAGGTTTCCAACTTAACTTCTTATCTAAAATAAAATTCTCCACCTTTTAAAAATTTTAAAATCATCATTTTACTGTTTTTTTATTTTATTTTTATAAACGATGTTTTAAAAGATATCAATACGATCTAGGTGTCTTTTAAAAGATAAAAAATGGTAGTTTTTTTTTTAAATATTTTAATTTACAAAATCATAACTATACAACATTAAACACAGTGCTTAAAAAACGTAATTTATAAAATGTTTTTCATGATTTTTAATTGACTCCCGTTTGCCGACTGTTGGATGTAATGAGTTAATACTTATCAATTTTAGTAAGACTGAATATTTTCAAAGAAATTAAGTCAAAAATTGACTCATTTGGCTAACGTTTTATATAAAATATTAGTACAGTCAACGAAGGAATTTTGATTGCAAAAAATAAGGCCCTCTGTATTATTTTTTTAAATGGTAGGGTAACCCACAGGTATAACATACCTAAAGTCCCCAGCCCAGGGCCGCGAGCTAATCTGATGAGGGGGGTTAAAGGTACCCCTCTTTAGATTTTCGTGAATATTGGCACAATCTAACATGTTAGATGAAAAGTCTTTACTACTTAATTAGAGACAATTAAATTGTGTATAAAATGATGCATTCACATTTTTTTCTAGGGTCAATAATAAAGGAGATGCGGGGGGTAGAAAAGTCAACAAATCTGAAAAACCTGTTATTGTCTTAGATATTGAATGTTTTCTGACCAATTTACCTGGAAAAAAAAAACAAAAAAGGTAAATACACATTCATTCACTGTTATTTCATCATGTCGTGGGGCTAAGAAAGGGGTTTAAATTTCCTTTTTTTATATATCCGAAACTATACGAAAAAGTAGATGTATACTCTACCTTATTTCCCAATTTAAAAAGAAAAATCAAAAACAAAATTTTTAATTATTTAATTATTAATAATTTTGAGTTTGAAAGTTATATTTACAAAAACTATGGACATCAATAACTTTACTTGAAAATAAAATAAAAGAACGAAGTTCTGGCTTTCAAAATAGGTAAATTTTTTTGTTGTAAAGGTTGCCGTTGTTTTTTGATATTTTTTAAAAAAAATGCCCCACTTCTCTATAGGGGGGTGGGGGAGAAAGAACCACCCTCTATGGCGAACAAATTTTGTATTGTATTCCTTTAAAAAAAAAGTTATCATTTTTTGGCGCCATATGAAAACAACTCTTGCTAATTAAAGTTTGCCTAATTTAGTATACATCTACTTTTTCTTATAGTTTCGGATACATACAAAAAAAGAAAATTAAAACCCCTTTCTTAGCCCAACGATATGATGAAATAACAGTGAATGAATGTGTATTTAGCTTTTTTGTTTTTTCCAGGTAAATTGGTCAGAAAACATAAAATATCTAAGACAATAACAGGTTTTTAAGATTTGTTGTTTTTCTACCCCCCGCATCTCCTTTACTACTGACCCTAGAAAAAATGTGAATATATCATTTTATAGACAATTTAATTGTCTCTAATTAAGTGGTATAGACTTTTCATATTACATGCTAGGTTGTGCCAATATTTACGAAAATCTAAGGAGGGGTACCATTAACCCCCCTCCTCAGTTTAGCTCGCGGCGCTGGGCTGGGGACTTTGGGTATGTTATACTTGGGGGTAACCCCTACCATATAAAAAAATAATCCAGAGGGCCTTCTTTTTTGCATTTATTTTATAATTTACTGGCTTCGAAATCGAGATTTCCAAAAATTGCATTTCTTAGGCCCCTAATATCGCTATGTTCTACAAAAACTAACATGATGAAATTTTCAGCATTATTTTGCTCGTAGTTTCGGCTTCAATTTCTGAAAGTTTCGTTTTGTTATTTTCATCCATAGTGGGAGCGCACTAGTTTAAAAAGCACTATTTTTCAATTAATAACAAAAGTGCTACAAGACTTTGAAAACCGATTTGAGTAATATTCGGAATTTATTGTTTTTCATTGTGTGCCAATTCTAATGTCCTTTTTATGCTGAATCGAATGAGCTATCACTTATCAAAATCGGTCAAAAATTGTGGAAGCGATACACCAGTGATGCCAGATGAAATTTTAAAAAACACTCTAAATTAAAAAAAAACATCCCACTAAATTTTTACTGGGAGGAAAAAAAACAACCATCATTTTTCTACCAACTATTATAGACTTAGAGCCCAGGGCCGCCAGTCATACGTCATTTTATCAAAGCTGAGATTTTGTGTGTGAATTTATACCATGGTAGGTAACAACGAATGGGTACTACAAATCTTGGATCCGGGTGCAATTCAAAGATTATGAGTATTAAAGGTGCATACAAATGTGTCCAAATTACGTCAATTATCAAAGCTAATTTTTTGATATGTTCAAAAGGAAGGTGTCACAAACTTTGTTTGACACTTGCCAGACACCTACTTGGGTGCCAGACACCTTAAAAATGGTGCCATTTATGTCATAGTATCAAAGCTAATTTGTATATATGATGTTAAGACAGCTATTTAATAATGTTTCCCGAACAGCCAGACACCTACATGAGTGTTTTACGGCAGCCAGACACCTTAAAGTTCAAAATATTAGTGCCATTTACGTTATAGAATCAAAGCTGTATTTTAAATGTTGTAAAGAGAACTATTTTCCAATGGTTCCAAATCAGCCAGAAAACTACAGTGGGGCATTACCGCAGCCAGACACCTTTAAGTTCAAAATACTCGTGACCATTTTCGTTTTATTATCAAAGAAAGTCAAACAAAGTTTGTGACACCTTCCTTTTGAACATATCAAAAAATCAGCTTTAATAAAATGACGTAAATTGGTCCACTTTTGTATGTACCTTTAACAGTCATTATCTTTGAATTGCACCCGGATCCAAGATTTGTAATACCCATTCGTTGTTACACCATGGTATAAATTCACACACAAAATCTCAGCTTTGATAAAATGACGTATGTATGGCGGCCCTGGGCTCTTACTCTATTACATAAATAATTAAATAAGAATTATATAATGTTAAGTAAGAAAAGTGAACGAATACTTACTTCTCATTTTTTCAACTTAAATAAATAAGTCTTAAGCTTAACTTACTTACTTAGGTCCTCGGACCTATTACGTCCGTGATGTTTCCCTTACGGGACATAGGGCCTCCCCTACACCTACGCGCCATCGTGTACGATTTCTTGAAATATATTTCAGCTCTCTCCAACTTTTCCCCAGTCGTGCCGATTCCTGTTCGACCGTTCTTCGCCATGTACTTCTAGGCCGGCCCACTTGTCTTCCCTCCTGTGTGAGCGGGTTCCACTGCATTGCTTGAGATGCAATGCACCGATCGCCTTTTCGAAGCGTATGGCCAATCCACTGCCACTTTCTTCTTCGTATAATGGAGTCTATGGGCTCCTGACCCGTTCTCGCATGAAGTTCGGCATTGGAGATACGGTTGGGCCAGAAAATCCTCAAGATGTTTCGTAGACATCTATTAACGAAGGTTTGCAGCTTTCTAGTGACAATTTCAGTGACTTTCCAAGTGCTGCAGCCGTAAAGCAGAACGGATTCAACATTGGAGCGGAACAGTCGTAGCTTGGTCTTTAAGCTAAAAGAGTTGTTTCTCCATATTTTGGACAGCATTCCGAACGCAGCCTTTGCTTTTCTGATTCGGCTGTTTACATCCAGTTCAGTTCCGCCACCCGTAGAGATAATACTCCCAAGATATTGGAAATCCTCTACCATCTCTACCGGTTGTCCAGAAATATTTACTTGGATTGATGAGGAAGTTCCAAGGCTTTTCCTTTTAGTGTTTGCCGAGTTGATCTTAAGCCCTACGATTTCTGCTTCTCTCTCCACCCTTGTTGTCATTTGATGGAGATCCATGATCCTATGAGAGAGTAAGCATACGTCGTCCGCGTAGTCCAGATGTTTGAGGTGAGATTGCAGAGTCCACTGAATTCCTCCATTTCCATTTGACAAAGCTGCGTGCAGTACGTCACTTATCACCAACAGGAACAGTATTGGTGACAGTATACAGCCTTGCCTAACTCCACTTTGGATTTCAAACTCCTCTGACAGCCTACCTTTGTGCAAAACGTGACACCTGGATCCATCATATGTAGCCTTGATAATAGCAATCAATTTATCTGGGATGCCCCTCCTGTGCAAAGCAAGCCAAATAAATTCTCTATTGACACTGTCGAACGCCTTTTCAAAATCGATGAACAGCAGGTGAAGTGGTGATCGATATTCAACGCACTGTTCGATGATGATCCTCAAGGTGTTGATGTGATCACCACAGGAAGATCCAGTGCGGAAACCTGCTTGTTCGGCGTCGAGTGTGTCTTCGAGGTGGTCTTTAATTCGGTCCAATATTATCCTTGCTATTATCTTGGCTACTGCAGGCAGAACGCATATTCCTCTCCAGTTTTCGCACTGTGTGAGATCTCCTTTCTTTGGGAGCTTATAATCATTCCTTTTTTCCACTCTTCAGGAAAGCTCTCTGTTTCCCAAGCTCTCTTAATAAGTGGGTGCAGTAGCTCGCTCGATGTCGTTGGGGCTGCTCCTAAGAGCTCTGCAGGAATACCGTCAAGTCCAACCGCTTTGTTGTTCTTCAGTGCTTTGATGATGGTGATAATTTCTTCTTTACTGGGGGGTACGGTGCGTATTCGGGAAATTGTTACTTCGGGTAGCTCAGTGGGAATAGGGTTCACTTCACTTGTGAAAACGCGGTTTAAAACCGCAGAAAAGTGTTCCCTCCACCTTATGAGCTGGTCCTCATCCGAAATTAGCAGGGATCCGTTTGTGTCTTTAACCAGGTGTTGTTTAGAGCTCTGGACACCAGTGAGCTCTTTGGTAATTCTGTAGACGGTCCTACTGTCACACCTACTAGCGGCTTCTTCTGCTTCTATGGCCAGTGCGTTGATGAAGTTACGCTTATCACGTCGCACACTACGGTGAACTTCCCTCATCTTCATGCGGTACGTAGACTCAAGCTCGTTTCTCCCTGCTGCTGGGGTAGCTGCGATGCGAGCTTTAAGGTGTTTCCTTTCTTCGATCCTTGCCCAAGTTTCGTCGGAAAGCCAAGCACTATTTCTTCCTTGCGCCCGGCCGACTATACTTTCAGCACCGGATATGAACACATTTTTCACAGCACACCAATGATTTTCGATATGGATGTGGTTTCCGTGCTTGCTGATTGCGTTCAATCCTTGTGAAAGGTGGTCCCCTAGTTGTTGGCGCACTGCAGGATCCTTTAGTCTATCTGTATTAAACTTGGGCATTCGAGTGTTTCCTTGGGATCTCCGAACTGCAACTGTACGCAATCTTACGGTAGCAATTATCAGATGGTGGTCCCGGGCCATTCCCATGTGAGCACCTCTTCTGTTACGGACGTCCTGGAGACTGCTTCTATTATTAATGCGTTTATTTATTAATAAAAACAAAATACAAAGAATAAAATAAAATAAAATAAAATAAAATAAAAATGGTGAAATATGATGGAAAAAGGATAGACATAATTACTCATTAAGCTGCGCGCAACAAAAACAAAGCGAAAGATTAAACCAGAAGGATAAATTCAAACATAAAGTACCGCTAGCCACTGACAGAACAAAAGGCAACCTACTACACGCGTTATAAATTTCAACTATGATTATCAGATCTCTAATTGGCACAAGTTATTTCTACAAGGGCAAGTTTTTGAATTAAAAATATGTTCATGTGAACGGGTAACCTTAGAGTTAGGCCAAAGAGATAGAGACAAACAAAAATCTGGTGGTTCTCTGCTTCTCTCACTGGTCTGGAGTGGATTTGTTTTTGTTTGTAGGGATGTAAATGTGGTAGATTGTTGTTGAAATCAGAAAACTGCAACAGATCTTTTTTTTCGGAAAAGAAGAAACGACTGTATCTGTGTGCAGGATGGTCAAACCAAATATAGATACATACTACATACATAATATGTATGGATATTAGAATACGGTATGAGTGAAAAATAAAGTTGGAGAAATATGGGTGCATTAGTTTTGTTCAGTGACGTTGTTCCGAACAGTTTAGAACAGAAAAGTACAAGTTTTTGCTGTTCAATGAGAATTTTCTGTTCTAAACTGTTCTGATTTGCTGTTCAGTGAGGCTGTTCCGAGCAGTTTGGAACAGAATAGAACAGGATTTTCTGTTCTTACTTCTTAGGTAGAACAACTTATAACAAGTTTGTGACAATTGTCAAAATCAGCTGATGTCACTTGCACGTTGATATATTTTTAACAAATTTCGTGGCTCTTTGTGCTTTTACTTTGGAAACAAACAAATAAATATTTAAAATTGTGTGTTAAATGAATACTATTTATAATTGTTTTTAATAAAAAGTATTTCTTGACTATCCACCAGACTTGAATTTTTTTTTTTTTGACAATTACATCTGTCAGATAGCTGCCTATTCTATCTTGTCTGACGTTTCTGCTCTACTCTGTTCTGTTCTGTTCTAATCTGAAAAAACCTAACTGAACAATCCCATTATTATATCAAGTAAGACCCCTTTCACACAAGGAAACTGAGTTGCCGGAAACTGGGAGTTTGTAGGCGAGAAGGGCGTAAAAGGAAGACAAACAATCTCCCCTCACACCCTTCTCGCCTACAAACTAGCCAGTTTCTGGCAACTCAGTTTCCTTGTGTGAAAGCCGTCTAAATTCTCGAATTTTTTCCCATCATTAAAAAAAAGTTTGAAATAATTTCCCACTACAAATCCCACCGTACATTTTTTACCACTATTCTTCCCACCATAGAGTTGATTTCCAACCATTTCGGTTGGAAAAAACACCAATCTGGGAACACTGCGATACACAAACAGCAATCCCTACTTAAATTTATTCATTTATTTATTAGTAGCCCTGAGGCAGTGCTGGGTCAAGTTACATTACAATACAATCAAATTTGCTCACTAACACAAGCCAACCATCGACTTGCCCTTCAACTGGCTTGCCTTTTTCGAAGTCCGCTGTGAAGCCAGTAGAGAAGTAAGAGCCGATTTATTCAGTATCGCTCAACTTGCTGAAAACTCCAAAGTTGGCCAACTTAGAAGTTGACTTCAAATTGAAAAATGCTTTTATTCACTACTTTGAATCTAAACTTCAGAGTTGAAATCCAGAAGTTGACCAACCTGCAGTTTCCAAAATATCCTTGGGATATTTGTGACACATGACACCCAAGACGTCATTTGCAACTTTCGGTTTGCATTAGAATAATTTTGCATTTGTGATATTCAAAATGTTTGGAAAAAGAATTTTGTGTTTCCTTATTTAATTAAATATTCAGGATAAACCATTATTTTTGATTTTGTATTTATTTCGAATAATTGGAAAAGAGTTTTTAGTGCATGTGAAGCGCGGAATCAAAAGCGTACATAGGTACTAAGCGAAATCGAAAGCTGCACAAAACGGATTACAATTTTTATTTTTTTAAATAAATATTTATATCGAACAATAAGAGGTGAGTTTTCACACACTAATTAATAAGTCTATAATTTGTTCCTATTATTTTGTTTTCCTAAAATGAAATTATGAAGGAAGAAACACAACATTTCCACAAAGAAGAACAATGCAGGGTCAAACAGGAAAAGGCAAACCCCGAGCTTGTACAAAAAAAAAACAAAAACCCGCGTATAACGTAACTTTTTCAAGTCCTATATGTTTTTGAATGTATTTATTAAGTCCTTTGAGGTTCTGTGATTTTTAGTCCAAAATCCTGTCAAGTTCATATAATGGAAATGAAATTGACAGAACTTGGGAACAAAATGCGCAGAAAATCACAGAAATTTAGAGTAAAGGAACAGACATTATTATAGTTTAAAGTAGCAGAAGCAGTAGCTATACAAATACAATGGAAAAAAGGTAACCGTTTTTCAAGGGAATTCTCATAATACAAATTATTATTTGGGCGTTTTCGTAGTGGTTTCGCTAAGCTCATGTTTTACTTAAGTACAGTTTAAATAAGATCAATTATAAAAATTTATTCCAATTCGATTTCTGTACTTATCAAAATAGAAGTTTATTAAATTATTGAACGCCAAAAATAGTGCATTGACAAAAACTAAAACAAATGTTTAGGTTATCTTTTAAGTTTTAACTAATCATAATAGTTTAAAACGACAATGAATACGGTCCATTAACTTAAAAAAAAAAAGAGTTTGAGAAAATTGTCTACCTCCGATACAAGTTAAAGGCAGTTTTTCGAAATGTCATCAATTGACTGGGATCATGACGTTATCTAGAATGACAAAAATCTCGAATGGCAAAAATCTCAAAAAATCCAAAAAAAAATCTCGAATGTACAAAAATCTAGAACGTACAAAAATCACGAAAGACTATATCTAGAAAAAAATCTCTAAAAAAAATTCATTCGAGATTTTTTTTTAACCTTTTTCAATAGTTTAAACGAAAATAAAACGCACAATAGTGTTCAATTTATTAAACATTTATTTTTCTGGTCGAAAAAGAAAACAAATGAAAATGATTTTAAGAAAATAGGTACTAAGCGAAATCGAAAGCTGCACAAAACGGATTACAATTTTTATTTTTTTTAAATAAATATTTATATCGAACAATAAGAGGTGAGTTTTCACACACTAATTAATAAGTCTATAATTTGTTCCTATTATTTTGTTTTCCTAAAATGAAATTATGAAGGAAGAAACACAACTTTTCCACAAAGAAGAACAATGCAGGGTCAAACAGGAAAAGGCAAACCCCGAGTTTGTACCAAAAAAAAAAAAACCCGCGTATAACGTAACTTTTACAAGTCCTATATGTTTTTGAATGTATTTATTAAGTCCTTTGAGGTTCTGTGATTTTTAGTCCAAAATCCTGTCAAGTTCATATAATGGAAATGAAATTGACAGAACTTGGGAACAAAATGCGCAGAAAATCACAGAAATTTAGAGTAAAGGAACAGACATTATTATAGTTTAAAGTAGCAGAAGCAGTAGCTATACAAATACAATGGAAAAAGGTAACCGTTTTTCAAGGGAATTCTCATAATACAAATTATTATTTGGGCGTTTTCGTAGTGGTTTCGCTAAGCTCATGTTTTACTTAAGTACAGTTTAAATAAGATCAATTATAAAAATTTATTCCAATTCGATTTCTGTACTTATCAAAATAGAAGTTTATTAAATTATTGAACGCCAAAAATAGTGCATTGACAAAAACTAAAACAAATGTTTAGGTTATCTTTTAAGTTTTAACTAATCATAATAGTTTAAAACGACAATGAATACGGTCCATTAACTTAAAAAAAAAAGAGTTTGAGAAAATTGTCTACCTCCGATACAAGTTAAAGGCAGTTTTTCGAAATGTCATCAATTGACTGGGATCATGACGTTATCTAGAATGACAAAAATCTCGAATGGCAAAAATCTCAAAAAAAAAATCTCGAATGTACAAAAATCTAGAACGTACAAAAATCACGAAAGACTATATCTAGAAAAAAATCTCTAAAAAAAATTCATTCGAAATTTTTTTGTAACCTTTTTCAATAGTTTAAACGCAAATAAAACGCACACTAGTGTTCAATTTATTAAACATTTATTTTTCTGGTCGAAAAAGAAAACAAATGAAAATGATTTTAAGAAAAATCAAATATTTTATAGGATATGTTGTACCTATATATGTATACTCGTACCACAACATAACAAATATCAAAAAAAGTACAATAATTATTCAATACGAGGGAAAAGTGTCCAAATGTAACAAAATAAAACAAATAACTCTGAAACTAAATAACTTCTATAAACTGGAGTTATATGCAAGGCTCTTAAGGTAGCTTACATGTCTTTTTTCTTCTTTTTCGTCCAGTATTTTTAAGATTTGCTTTTCTGTTTTTAAATACTCCCTTCTAACCTTAGTTTTTTGACCAATTTGAATTTTTTGAACCACACAACTAACCTGAATTGACTCACTAGCCAAAACTTCAATTAATTTATTAAGTCCAACATGTGGCCCAAATAAAACCTTGAGCCTTCTATGCGAGGACTCAAACTCAACTCTGTTTTGTGTTATGGTTGCTCTCTTAATTCTATTTTGTAATTAAAAGGCAACTATTTCAATTTTTTATTTAACACTACTCGTCTTTTTATTTATCTTTTCTTAAATATATCAATTTAATAAATTTTATTTTATAAACTATTTTATTTATTTTTAATATGGACACATCTGAATGATAGGAAAGGTTGAACAAGAAAAAATGTATGAAAAAACAGAAAGGTTAAAAAATGTAGTGAAGTTAGTTTTTCTTTCTACCGCGTCTCTTCCATCTATGTCTTATTTTCTGAACTAAATCAAATTATAGTAATAATAATTTTCACCACTAGATCCCGCTACATCACCCCCCTTCCAGCGAAGCGAATAGTTTTTGACATTTTGTTTTGTGTTTTTTTATTATTTTCTTTATTGTCATTGAAAAATGGTTTCAGTCGGTCAATCGACACAGAATAATTTTTTCCATCCTTCAAAACAATAAAATATTTTCGAAGCTTTTTAATTATTTTAAAAGGACCCTCATAAGGAGATTCCAAACTTTTTTTAGATCTGTCTCTTCTTATCAGGACGTGGTCGCAAGTATCAAGATTCTTTGGGATGTGGACAGATTGTTTTGGATTGTGTCTAGTTTCAAGTGCAGTGTTTGGTATATTTTCAAAAAAAAGTTTTAATTGCTCTAGCAAATTCGATTCACTTGTAGCTTCAATTGAATTCCTCGAAAAATCACAGGGCAATTTAATGTTTTGTCCGTACAGGAGCTCAGACGGTGTGTGTTTTATGTCATCTTTAACCGTGGTTCTAATCCCTAGCAAAATTAAGGGTAGTTGTTGCGTCCAATTTATTCTGTCTCCAGATGCCCGAATGGATGTTTTGAGTTGGCGGTGGAATCTTTCGACCATGCCATTCGCTTGTGGATGATATGCCGTCGTTCGAATGCGTGTTGTGCCTAAAAACCTGATTAGTTCTTTGAAAAGTTTCGATTCGAATTGTGAACCTTGGTCTGTTGTGATAGTATCTGGTACACCGAACCTAGACACATGTTCATGCACGTAGGTTGTGGCAATCGTTTCCGCATTGATATCCCGAATGGGATAGGCCTCTGGCCACCTGGAGAATCTGTCAACGATCGTTAAAATATATTTAAAGTCATTTGAGGGTGGAAGTGGTCCTACTATGTCCATATGTATGTGTTGGAATCTGCCTGGAGGAATTGCAATGCGTTCGAACGGTGATTTTGTGTGTCGTTGAACCTTTTCTTTTTGACATGCACCGCAATTCCTTGTCCATGTATTTATGTCTTTGTTCATTTTGAACCAAAAGTACATTTTTGCAATCTTTTTGCGTGTAGCACGAATTCCTGGATGAGAAATGGAATGAATTTTATGAAAAATTGTTTCGCGAAGATTTTTGGGTATGTATGGACGATAGCAGTCAGTAGATATTTCACACCATAGAGAAATGTTGCTTGAAGGGATTTTTATGAATTGAAATTTGATTTTTGATCTGTGTGGAATATTATTTCTGAGATTTGCCAGTTCTTCGTCATTCACCTGTGCTTTGGCTAGGTCTTCCATGCCAATCGGTGTTTCTTCAATTGAATCGGCATTTGGCCTTGATAGGGAATCCGCAACGACATTCAACAAACCTTTTACAAATCGTATATCACTTGTGAATTGTGATATGAAGTCGAGATGTCGTTCTTGCCTAGGGCTGCGTTTTGCTTTTGTTGTAAGGGCTGTTGTTAGGGGTTTGTGATCTGTGTAGATGCAAAAGTCCTGTCCCTCAACAAAGTTTTGGAAATGTTGAATAGCTAGATAAATTGCAAGTAATTCCCTATCGAATGCCGAATATTTAGATTGGGAAGGCGAAAGTTTTTTGCTGAAGAATGCAATTGGTTCCCAGGTGTTATATTTTTGTTGTTGAAGTACTGCCCCTACATCCGTATTGGACGCGTCTGTTGTTATGCTAAGTTTAGCGTTTTCTTGTGGATGATTCAGGAGAGTTGCTTGAGCAAGGTTATTCTTTGCCTTTTGGAATGCTTCTTGACATTCGAGTGGCCAGGTAAAATCTTTGGATTTTGGTTTCTTTTGTGTGAGTAAAGCGAGATGAGCATAAATGGGTGCAAGAATGCGTGCTAAATGAGGTATGAATCGGTGATAATAATTCACCATACCTACAAATCGTTGTGCACTTTTTATGGACTGGGGCTCAGTGAAATCTGCAATCGCTTTAACCCTATCTTGAGAAGGTTGAATTCCTTCTTCAGAAACGTCACATCCTAAAAATTTTAACTTAGGTACACCGAAGACGCACTTGGAAGCCTTGATGCGAAGACCGTACTCCGCAAGGCGTTGAAACAGGGTTCTTAAGTGCTCTTCATGTTGTTTAGTTGACTTACTGGCAACAAGAATGTCATCCACATAAACGAAAAGAAATGGGAGGCCTTTTAACACTTGGGACATGAATCTCTGGAAAGTTTGTGCAGCATTTCTGAGCCCAAATGGCATGCGCAGGAACTCAAAGAGTCCGAATGGTGTTATCACAGCTGTTTTGTGTATGTCCTCTGTAGCTACAGGTATGTTGTGGTAAGCTCGTACCAAATCTATTTTTGAGAAAATTTTGCAACCAAAAAGTGTTGCATTCATGTCATGAATATGTGGAAGAGGGTTTCTGTCGGGAACGGTAATTGCGTTAAGTTGCCTATAGTCACCGCATGGTCTCCAATCATTTGCTTCCTTTTTAGAGGCCATATGTAGTGGAGAAGCACAAGGTGACGATGAAGGTCTGCAAATTCCTATCTGAACCATGTATTCGAATTCATCTTTGGCAATCTTGAATTTTACATTGTTGAGACGACGCGGTCGAGAGTAAGGGAGGGTACCTTTTGTCAACAGGTGGTGAACCACTGAATGCCTTACGGGAAGATTAAAATTTGGAGGTTCCATGAGGGAAGAGAATTCTTGTATGATTGAATTGTATTTTTGTTCTATTTCAAAGAAGCGTGGGCTTATAACATCTTCTCTACAAGGTGTGCCAATAACACTTGTATTTGTGAGTGGATCAATAAGTCTACGATTTTTGATGTCGATGACCAAACCAGTTGATTTTAAGAAATCCGCACCAATGATAGGTTTTGTAACTGCGGCTATAAGAAAGGTGTGGTTAAACACTCTTCGAAAACCTAGGGTTGTTTTTAAAAATGTTGTGCCAAAAACGTTAATGGCAGAGCCGTTTGCTGCGGAAATCTTTTGGTCAGGTTCGCTGTTTTTGTAATATTTTAGGGACGAGGCGGGAATAGCGGAAACATCTGAGCCTGAGTCAATTAAAAATGTAAAATTGGAAATAGGGTCTTTGATGAAAATACGGCTTGGAATTTTATTGGTTTTACTGTCATTTGCCGCTGCAATGACAGTACCATCTAGTTTGGGTTTAAATTTTTGTAACTGCAGGGCTGTGAACATTTCTGTGCACGTTTACCATACCTTTTATGAAACCAACACATTTGTTGGCTTTTAGCCGAGTTGGATCTATTGCGATTATGGTTTTGTGAATGCTGATTGAATGGATCTCTGTTTTGTGTTCGTGAAAAACGTTTGTTGAAATTGAGATTTGAGAGCATGGTCTTTATTTCATTGATTTCTGTTTGCAGGTTTTGGTTGATGCTCGTGAGTTCGTTGATTGAACGTTCCGAGTGCGAGGGAATTGAAAAGCTTGAACTTTGTTTCTGATATACCTCAAATATATCATCTGCGATTGAAAGTAAATCTTCTGTTTTGGTTTTGGAACTCGATTTAATTGAGATTTGGACAAGAGTGGGAAGACGCCTTAACCAGAGTTCCAGAATGAGGCTCTCCGTAACAATCATTGATTGTCCGGCCAAGGTTTGAAGTCTCTATAGAACTCTGATGGCTTTTTGTCCCCCATCTCTTCCCCCGAAAGCAAGGCTTCAATTCTCTTGCTTTCGCTCATTGAATGTCGCTCTATGAGTGCCTTTTTGAGGTTTGTATATGGTGTTTGGGATTCCTGAACCAAAATGTCATAGACACTTGCGGCAACGTCCTGAGGAAGGGATTGGACGACATAATGGAATTTTGTTTCTTCGGAAATTATGTTCCGAGTGGAAAATTGGGATTCCACTTGAAGGAACCAAATGGCTGGCATTTTGGTCCAGAATTCTGGAAGTTTGATTGCGACTGCATGAATGACTCCGCTTGCTGCGGGAGGTGAAGGTGCATCACCTGTTATTTTACCATCTTCATTATTTAGCACTTTTGTCATTGTAAAGAAAAAGAAGAGTCAAGACTATTGATAGAAATGATGCGGTTTACAAAAAGGAGAATTTAAGAATGTATGAATGAACCTATTTTGTATAGAATTTAAATTGTATATATATATATGTATGAAAAATGTAATATTGAAATGAAAAAAATTTAATATTGATATTTAAAAAAAAAAAAAAAAAAATGCAAATGGTATCTTTTTGAATAAGAACGAGAAAAAAAATTATAGATACTTGTGTATGTACGTATGTATGTACAACTGCGTCGTTGATTGTTCTGGAATTTTCGATTCGTTTCTTGCGTTGTTTTGTGATGGTCCCTTTCGTTGTAGTGCGATGATCCCTTGCGTTGTGTTTGCGATGGTTTCTTACGTTGTGATGCGATGGTTTTGAAAATGATGCTTCCTGATGAAGCTGATGAATATTTTCGCTTGATGATGACGTGTTATTTTGGCTTGATGATGATAGCTATATATGATATATGGCTGATCAGATTTATGCTATGTTTGATGTTCGTTGCTGCTGAAACCAGGGCTTGGTGTTGATAATGCTGCTGGACACGTTTGTGTGTTCCTAGCCAGTCTTTATTTTGTTACTGCTCGTTGATTCCTATCTTGTTATTCGGCGGGCGTTGCATTTGGCAGCAACAAGAAAATTGAATGTGAATTCGGACGCCGTTGATGCGATAGATGTCGGCGGCGGACCTCAGGCGTCGTCGGGGTCACCAATATGGTTGCTCTCTTAATTCTATTTTGTAATTAAAAGGCAACTATTTCAATTTTTTATTTAACACTACTCGTCTTTTTATTTATCTTTTCTTAAATATATCAATTTAATAAATTTTATTTTATAAACTATTTTATTTATTTTTAATATGGACACATCTGAATGATAGGAAAGGTTGAACAAGAAAAAATGTATGAAAAAACAGAAAGGTTAAAAAATGTAGTGAAGTTAGTTTTTCTTTCTACCGCGTCTCTTCCATCTATGTCTTATTTTCTGAACTAAATCAAATTATAGTAATAATAATTTTCACCACTAGATCCCGCTACAGTGTTCTGGGTAAGCTCTGTTTTATTTTTGGTCAGCACATGCCAGAAAACTTAAGTTATTTTGGATGGGTCCATGTGCAGTGTACTAATTCTCTTAAGGAGACTTTCCTTATCTGGAATTAATATTAATTGTTGAGACAATGAATGGTCCACAATTAATATTTATTTTAGATTTTTGCATTCTAGATTTTTTTTTCTAGATTTTTGCAGTTCGAGATTTTTGTTTTCGAGATTTTTTCAATTCTAGATTTTTTTTTTCTAGAGTTTTACTTTCGGGATTTTTGTCCCAATTGATTACAGCTTTTTATACTGCCTTATGTCGAAGAATTATAAATAACATTCGGCAAAAAAAGTATACAGTTTACAGATATTTAATTTTTTTTTTGAATATTTGATACGTTCACTGAGCGCGAAGATACTGGTTGAAGTATTACTAAAGCATTTGACCACTAAAAAGCAATAAAAAAGAGAAGATATCAAGGGAATCTATTATGTTAATTAGTGCACTGCATTCGTTTTTACATTCCGGCTTTTTTTAAATGGGAAAAGAAGGAAAAAATTAAATGTGTGGAATCATTTGCGAAATTTGACTGATTGCAAGGGCATTTTGTTTTTTTGCTCAGTATTTTGACAGCTAATTTGAGATTTTTTGTTCGGGCAACTGGAGATTGCTGTATGCTGTTGCTGAGACCCTCCAAAATAAAAAATGTAACATTCAGGGATTAAATCGAAGAGCGCGTTTACTGGTCCAGCTAATAAAGGTTCGTTCGACTCAGTTGTTTATTTTACTTTTCTTTGGAACCAAAAATGAGGTAACCTTGCAAATACCAAAAAAGTGTTTTCGTCTCAAATTTGTTAATTTTTTTGTATAGGTAGCTCATTTCATTTTGAATTGGCTTTGGCAGTTCGAAATATATATTTTCAATGAAATTGCCTTACTTGGCGTAGTGAAAATGTGGTATTATACATTCGTAGTCTGCTATTTCACGTCGACTTTTGATTCTTAACTGTCTTGAAATTAAATGAGTTAAGGTACGATATCTTTTTCCAGGATATGAACGATTTTAAATTATTTTAACTTATTTTTAACAAAGGTAATGTATTATAGGGTTTCCCATTAAGGGCGGGTCGATTTTAAAATTGAATACAAGTTCTTCATATACAAGATATCAATAAGGTTTTATCTTTATTTGGGAGCCCTATTATAGTAATATAACATCGTTCAAATGGCCTCATCGCTTAAGATGATTTGTCGACCAAAATTGGGATCAACTTCTAACTGCTCAAAAACATCATTTGCACGTGTTGCTCTACGCTGTAACTCACCATGATGATTTGCCTTTAGTAATGGTTAGTGCGTTCGACTGTCACGCTGGAGGTCTGGGATCGCTTCCCAGCCTCGTCCACCTAAAAACTAAAACAGTTTTTTTTCAGGGCTACTGCCTCTTGCGAGGAATTGACAAATCCTCCAAGAGTATCACTTGTCACGAATAAGTGCTTCTCGTCTAGCCGTTCGGATTCGGCATAAAATTGTAGGTCCCTTCCATTCCTGTCGAAAGGCGCACACAGGAATGGTTGCGAGTTGTTAGTCACTAGGCCCTGGTTCTTCATGAGCCGTTGTGCCACCCGATTATAACTGATTAAAAGACGATATTTTGACCGAAAGTAAAAGAAACAATATGGCCACCACGAGCTGTCAAAATCAACCCGTCCCTATTGGAAAACCGTTAAGTATAGTTAATTGAAATGTTTTCCCTTTTCTTTTATATACGCACAGTAAAATATGAAAAAAAAAAAAAATATAAGGCACTTGACTTTTAACAAATATTAGTTTGTGTTATTTTATTTGGCATGACCCCTCCCCCCCAAGAACTAAAGCTGTATACGCCCCTGCCGGCCTACGCTAGATGTGAGGCGCTCTAAGTGTTTGATATCTTTGAACAGATTGCATATAAGCTCCGTAAATGGTGTCATAACCGGGCACTGTCTTATAGGCAAGCAAAGCGGCTTGGAGTTTTCACAAACGACTTTTGCAGAAACTGGTTTGACGAAGAGGAGGAAGAATCTGTTGCTCATCTTCTCTGCACATGCCCTGTCCTATCCCAAAGGCATAGGCTCCATCTCGGAGACTTCTTCTTCAATGATCCTAGTGATCTGACAAACATAGACATAAGTAGTCTTGCACGCTTCATAAAAAGCTCCAACTATTTTTAACGAGTGGGGAGAAAATCTTTCAAGATTCACGTGGTATCACAACGGACCAACTTATGGTCTAAGTGTGTCAGTTCTTGCTGGCAGCCACTTCAACCTAACCTAACCTAAGGTGGAGAATGGTGTATGCGAAAATTAAATTACAAATTCTGCTGGATTTCTATCTTTTGGAACCTAAAGATGATTCCCCAAAAATTTGAAAAAATCGAAAATGTGATGGCTTTTCCATTAGACGTTTTCATATGGAATAACTCAAATCTAAAATAGTAGTAGCCCTTCGCTTGCCTCAGGTGGGGGAGTTCTGTACATAATTTGGATCATTTGGCCTCCTCTTCTGTTTTGATTTTATTTTTAATCTAATTTTCTCCTATACCACAATAGGGCTCAGGGCCTGTTAAGGGCGTGGTTGCTCCTATTTTTGCCAAAGAATCTGCCTCTTCATTTCCCTGGACACCTACGTGCCCAGGTATCCAATGAAGTGTAACATTATTATTTTTGCCAAGGTCGTTTAACTTATCCACGCACTCCCATACCAGTTTTGAAATAAATGGCATAGGAGTTCAGTGCCTTGAGCGCAGCTTAGCTGTCCGACATAATGGCAACGTTTTGGTTACGGTAGTTTCTTTTGAGATTACGTTGGGCACATTTTCCTATGGCATTTACCTTCACTTGGAAAATGCTAGTGGACTGTCCCATCGACAGAAAAAGTTTGGTTCTTGGCCCAAAAATTCCTGCACCCGTCCATTGAGACGTTCTCGATCCATCAGTGTACCATTTGATGGCATTTGCATTGAAAGAGTAGTTTATTGTTTCGCCTACTCACTCTTTCTTCCTACTTAACTCCGTGTGAGTCGCAAGGACACTAGCATAAAAAAAAGAAAAATTTCAATTCCGCGGTCAACTTGTCGCGAAAAGGAAAAAATCTATAGGTAGCCGTAGGGACCTTAATATAGGCAAAGCAAAAAAACCTCTATCTCCAAACTAACAACGACTGTATCACGCAAGTACCAAATAGCTGTAGAGTCGTAGTATAAGTACTGTCTTTTAGTTTTAACAAAATAAAAACACTTTGGTTTTCCTTTCAAGGATTAAAAAATCAGTTTAAATTTATTTTAGTATATCGTTCGTACGCGGCTTTCAAATTGACAATAATCTATACAGTATCGTTATCGTCTTCATGAAACCTCGGTTTCGCCAGGACAGCTGATCTTTCCGCTGGTCATCTATGAGTCCATTGACCCTCGTTGGGATTACGGATCATCTTCGTCGCTATGCAAATTTAATGCTTCCCCCTGTACCTCACTGTCATCCTCGTCCACCAACATTCTGCTTGACCATTAGATGTGCATAGGTACCTACACAAAAAAAAACATCGCATAGTGGGCGGTCCCCAATGACGAGCAGCATCGTAGACTGCGTGGCGTTACCTCCCACAATTTAATTGTTTTGTTTCTAAAAACAATTATGATGGTGTGTGTCATATTTATGATCTCCCAATTTTGGCGATTATAATGATTGCGGAGAATGATGTTTTACCGTCGGCAGTTGGCATTGTCGGTTATGGTTTTGCCGTCGGCAAATGTATTTTTGCGGATATGGGTTGTATTTTGTTTTGTTGATCATTTTTTTATGTTGTTGCATGTTGCGCTGCAACATCCTGCCGGGCCTCCGGACACGGAAACGAAGTCATCGAAGATTTCTTCATGTTGATCGTCTTTTGACGTTGATCGAGACATCCGGTGTAGATTTGTAAGACGGTGACTCAGTGATGTGTGATTGTTGTGTAAATGAAATTATAGAAAAGTTTGCGTGAATGGTGTGTGGCAATAATCGGTTTAAGGATACAAATATAGTTTATATAGAATATGTTTTTAAAATTCAATATAATTAAAGTATAAATATTAAGTTTAGTTGTGGTATAAAGCTGCGAATAGGTTTTACAGTGTGTGTGTGTCGGTTTTCGATTCGTTTAGCATAGGTAGAAAACAGAGCTTAGCTATGGTGCGTTTAAATGAGGAGGTTGCAGTTTTAACTGTTACAACCCGTACTTTTCCATCTGTACCAGGGTGCATTTCGGTGATTCTGCCTAACCGCCAGAGAGTGGGAGGTGTTTGTTCATCGGGTAAGAGCACTAAATGTCCAACTTTGAGTTCTGAATTTGGTGTAAGCCATTTTGGACGTTGTTGTAGCCGAACCAAGTACTCGGATTTCCAGTTTTTCCAGATATTTTGTTGGATCTTCTGCATGAGCTGCCATCTGTCCAAGTAATTGTCCTTTATTTCGGTTAGATCCTTTTCAGGGACAGTGTTGAGCGAAGACCCAATTAAAAAATGTCCTGGTGTCAAAATAGATAGGTCATTTGGGTCCTCGGTGACCGGGCAGAGAGGACGCGAGTTGAGACAAGCTTCTACCTGTGTTAATATCGTCGCGTACTCTTCAAAAGTCAGAGTGTAATGCCCAATTGTCCGCTTTAAGTGGTGTTTCATGGATTTTACTCCAGCCTCCCAAAGTCCGCCAAAATGCGGAGCAGCAGGAGGATTGAAATGCCATTTGGTGCCATTAGCTTGCATCCGTTGAGCAATATCTTCGGTCCATTGCTTTGACATATGTGACCTTTCTGATTCAAGAACGGTTGCGGCTCCTTTAAAATTTGTTCCACAGTCGCTGTACAGATTTGTACAGATTCCACGACGAGCAGTGAAACGTTTAAAGGCTGCAAGGAACGCTGATGTCGTATAATCGCTTACAAGCTCTAGATGCACTGCTTTTGTGCAGAAGCATATGAAAATCGCTATATATGCTTTCGTTATTTTACTACACCGACCTCTCCATGCTTTAAGTTGAACAGGGCCAGCATAATCGACTCCGGATGTCTGAAAGGGTCGTGCCTGGTTGACACGTAACGCCGGCAAATTTCCCATTTTCTGCTGCATCTCAGTTGACGTAAACCTGTAGCATTTCAAACATTTATGAATGCATCTTTTGACCGTCGATTTCAGGTGCAAAATCCAGTACTCAGAACGAAGTGTTGCCATCATTAATTGCTGTCCTCCATGCAGTAACTTCATGTGAGTATCATGAACGATAAGCGACGTTAGAAAACTTTGCGAAGGTAGAATTATTGGATGTCGTTGTGAGTATGGTAAATCAGCATTGTCCAATCGACCTCCAACTCGAAGAATTCCTTTCTCATCAACGATTGGTGAAAGTCTTGCCAGTTTGCTCCTTTTAGAAACTGTATCACCTTGTGTAAGCTTTGAGATTTCTTCGGCAAAAAACTCTTCCTGGACATAAACAATCAATCGCGTTCGAGCTGAAGATATTTCATCCACTGAAAGTGGTCCAGACACGCGAGTTGATATATGCTTTGCCTTGTATTTCAAGTTTGTAATATAGCGACGCCAGTACGATGCAGCTCTATAGAGACGATTCAAAGATGAAAAACGTTCAAATAACAGTTGATTTGTTTCGAAACACGTGAAGTGAACGCAGAGCTGAAAAATATTTATAATGGGGTACCCAGATGCGATCAAATCATTTTTGGTTTTTGATATCTCCGACGCTTTGGTCTCAAGGTCGGTAGATTTTATTTCGGATGAAAGATGGAGTTGTTCATCAAACTCCTGTAGAAATTCAGGCCCATACCGCCATTGATGGTTTTCGACGAGTTCATTGGGAGAAACTCCTCTAGATGCAATGTCAGCTGGATTTTCTTTAGATGGAACGTAGTTCCAACACTGAGGATCAGTAAGTTCCTGAATTTCTGCCACTCTGTTGGCTACAAATGTGGTCCTTATGTAGGGTTCACTTTTGATCCATGCAAGTGTGATTTGTGAATCACACCAAGTAAATATTTTCGAAGATTGAAGCTCCATCGTCTTCACAGTATGGACCAATAGCTGTGCTAATAGCAAGGCTCCACAAAGTTCCAACCTAGCTATGGACTTGTTTTTTAGAGGTGCCACTCTTGTTTTTGCCACGATAAGGTTTGTGAAAGTTCTTGTTCCGGTGGTTATTCGAAGGTAGATTGCTGCAGCATATGCTTTTTCGGAGGCATCGCAGAATCCATGGACTTCAATCTTTGATTCCTTGGTAAAATTAATCCAGCGGGGAATCTCGATGGCCCTCAAAATATTTAGTTCCACCTTCAGTTTGTGCCACGCAGAAACGATTGTTGCTGGGAGTTCAGAATCCCATGTATGTTTTTCCTTCCAGATATCTTGCATTAATATTTTGCCAACGATGACGCAGGGTGCTATCCATCCCATTGGATCGTAAAGACGTGCAAGATCTGACAGGATAGTCCGTTTTGTAGTTTGCTTAAGATCTTGAAGAGAAATCTTGAACACAAAAATATCCTTTGCCGGGTGCCATTGTATTCCAAGCGCTTTTATTGCATCTTCTTCTCTGAAGGAAAGTGGAATTTGTATTTCCCTGTCCTCCTCTGGAACGGATGTCAGTAGCCTCTCACAGTTGCTCGCCCACTTTCGTAAAGGAAAACCTCCTTGTTTCAGCATTGTTATAAGTTGAGACTGCATATCCAAGGCTTCGGCTACTGAGTCTGCCCCGTGAATAACATCATCCACATAAAAGTTTTTCAAAGCAATTTTCGATGCAATAGGGTAGTCATCTCGCTCATCTGCTGCAAGTTGTTGAAGCGTACGAATTGCTAAATACGGTGCAGAAGCTGTGCCGAATGTGACCGTGTTGAGGCGGTATATCTTAACTCCATCCCCTTCTACGTCTCGCCATAAAATAAGTTGGTATAAGGAATCAGCTGGCGAAACCCAAATTTGCCTATACATTTTATTTATGTCGGCGGTAAATGCAATTTTATGTTTCCTAAATCGAGCTATATGGTCAAAGATGTCATCTTGCAATCTGGGACCGATGAACAGATGATCATTTAGAGATGTTCCGTCGGATGTCTTGCAGGACGCATCAAAAACAATCCGTAGCTTCGTGGTTGAGCTGGATTCTTTCAACACTGCGTGGTGGGGAAGAAAATAATGAGGAGAGGATAATGCAGTAGGCCCCACTTCAGTCATATGGTTAAGATCCTTATATTCATAAAATACTCTTTTGTACTCCTCAAAGAAAGATGCATTTGTTTTGAATCTTTTTTCCAATTGTAAAAATCGAACAAAAGCTGACTTTTGAGACCACCCTAACAACGGCGGTGTTCCTTCTTTAAAAGGAAGTTGGACGAGATACTTGCCATCCAAGTGGCGCTGATGGGTTCTACAAAAATGTGTTTCACACTGCTTGTCTTCTGGAGAAAGTAGCTTCCGATTTGGAACTTGTTCAAGTTCCCAAAACTTAACTAATAAGTTGTCCAAAGTTTGAGGTTCAGTTTTCGTGTGGAGTGATGTTATCTTTGAGTTGTTTTTTGACGAAATACCCCCAGAAAGAACCCATCCCAGTTCCGTCTTTTGAGCTATAGGGGAACCCTGGTCTCCTTTGATAAGGCCTTCAAGGATAATGAACGGATAAACATCACTGCCCAGTAAAACATCAATTTTATTTGTTTTGTCGAAAGATGGATCCGCAAGTGCGAGATTTTGAAGATGACTCCAATTAGAGTTTGTTATGTTTTGCGTAGGGAGCAAGGCAGTTAGTTTGGGTAGGACCAAAGCATTAAGCTGTAAACTAAAGTTTGCATTTACTCGTGATAAAATTGTGAAGGTGACTTTATATTTGGAGGTGCTGGTGGTGGTTTCTCCAACACCAACAATGTTAGCACAGCTTCTTCCCTTTTTCAGATTTAAAAGCTGAGCGGCAGACTCAGTTATAAAAGAAGCCTCTGATCCAGGATCCACTAGCGCTCGCAGTTGCAACGGTTGGCCTGTAGGTGTCATAACCTTTATAAGGGCCGTAGCCAGAAGAACTGATTGAGTGTTTTCGGCTATGAACGCATTGTAGACTGAAGCATTTTCGATGGAGAATGGAGGATTTTCTGATGATCCCGATTGAGAATTTTGGGTGGAAGATGAGGCTGGTGGAAATGATTGTAGAACAGCTCCCGTTGGAGCGTGTTCACTAGCAAGCATTGCATTAACTGGCTCTGGCGTGTGCAGTAATGAATGGTGCTTTTGTTGGCACGTTGAACACGTGAAAGTGCTCGTGCAATTGTGTGTTAAATGTGCACTTGAAAGACAATTTAAACACAATTTCTTTTTCTTTGCGAATTCAAGCCTTTTTTGAATCTTGAACGCCTTAAATTTAAAGCAATTCCGAATTGAATGTAAACCTTGACAAAGTGAACACTTATTCAAAATCGTAGAGTTGTGTGCACGAATTGACGACGATTCAGGTTTTGTTTTTTGTGGATTAAAACCTGATGAGGATTGTCCAAGGATATCCAAGGTTCTGGATCTCATGAGAATGAAATCCTCTAATATGCTATATTTTGGATAATCGACATGAGTTGAAATATATGATTCCCAAAGACCTCGTGTAGTAAACGGAAGTTTTTGTACCGTGTGGAAAATAAGAACGTCTTCCCATGATTCTACAGGTACTCCAAGGTTTTTAAGAGACTGCTTTGACTCGTTCGTTGTATCTAACAATAATTTTAGATCTTCAGATGATTCCTGTGCAATTTTAGGTTGATCAAAAAGCAGTTTAAATTGATTATCCTTTAATAATCGAATGTTTTGAAACCTTTTTATCAACAACGCCCATGCAGACTCAAAACTCGTATCTGTATTTCGCAGCATTCTCGCGGCTTCACCAGTTAGATTGCTTGTGTAGCTTGTGAGCATCAGAAATCGATGTGTTTTTATTAACTAAGCCTTCAAATAAACCTTTAAATTCTGGCCACATTTTAAGAGAACCATCGAAGGTTGGAATTTTAATGTGAGGAAGCTTTAATTCTACCGACGGTGCGTTTGAACCACCTATGGATTTATTGAAATTGTTTTGAATTTCGCTATTCGTAAGATGCTGTCTTAGTTCAGACGAATAACAAAAAAAAACTTCTTTTAATTTGTGAAATGTACGAGCCTCCATATATTTCACTTTCGACTCTTCTGAAGGAGCTTCAACAATTTTTTGATGCAAAGATCTTGCCTCTGCAAAAGATGCTTCTAGTTCAGACAAACGCGCTTCGTTCATATGAACAGTTTTTTTTGTTGCTTCTAAGCAAACATAAGCCCCGTGGTCTGCATCTATATCTTGTGCAATTGTTTGAACAGCATCGACATAATTTGGAATTTTGCTCTTACTCATTTTGAAGAAAACTAATTATGTAAAAATGACCGATAACACACAACACACGTTGGATTAAGATCATCAAGGATCAATGATTTTAAATTTGATAATTGTATTGTAATAAGAGTGCCACACACCTGTATTTAAGCGTTGCTCCCTCGTTGCTACAGCTTCTTTAGATCCAGATCCTCACAGGAAGTAGTTACATACGTATGAATCGACCGGTTTGAATTCAAATGTTCTTACACGATACCCGCACAACGCGATTGTCTTTACAGTTTGATTTGAAACGACCGACGCACAAGAATCTTTTTTATTAAGCAATTTTTTTTTGTTTTTAATAAGTGTTTTTTGCACTGATCCTTTTTTTTAAGATCCTTGATATCCGGCTCGAAGGACCAATGTGAGTCGCAAGGACACTAGCATAAAAAAAAAGAAAAATTTCAATTCCGCGGTCAACTTGTCGCGAAAAGGAAAAAATCTATAGGTAGCCGTAGGGACCTTAATATAGGCAAAGCAAAAAAACCTCTATCTCCAAACTAACAACGACTGTATCCCGCAAGTACCAAATAGCTGTAGAGTCGTAGTATGAGTACTGTCTTTTAGTTTTAACAAAATAAAAACACTTTGGTTTTCCTTTCAAGGATTAAAAAATCAGTTTAAATTTATTTTAGTATATCGTTCGTACGCGGCTTTCAAATTAACAATAATCTATACAGTATCGTTATCGTCTTCATGAAACCTCGGTTTCGCCAGGACAGCTGATCTTTCCGCTGGTCATCTATGAGTCCATTGACCCTCGTTGGGATTACGGATCATCTTCGTCGCTATGCAAATTTAATGCTTCCCCCTGTACCTCACTGTCATCCTCGTCCACCAACATTCTGCTTGACCATTAGATGTGCATAGGTACCTACACAAAAAAAAACATCGCATAGTGGGCGGTCCCCAATGACGAGCAGCATCGTAGACTGCGTGGCGTTACGTCCCACAATTTAATTGTTTTGTTTTTAAAAACAATTATGATGGTGTGTGTCATATTTATGATCTCCCAATTTTGGCGATTATAATGATTGCGGAGAATGATGTTTTGCCGTCGGCAGTTGGCATTGTCGGTTATGGTTTTGCCGTCGGCAAATGTATTTTTGCGGATATGGGTTGTATTTTGTTTTGTTGATCATTTTTTTATGTTGTTGCATGTTGCGCTGCAACACTCCGTAATGAATTTTTTCTCGAAGTTGTACTTTTTAGTCACGCCATCTCTTGAAATGTCAAGTAATCTCGATACTGAGGATCTGGAAATGGATTCCCTTTCTCTAATTCATATACATTTTCCCTTCCCAGTACCTTCCCTGGCGAATCTTAGGATGGGGCCCTTTGCTGCGCTTTCTACCACCACATAAAGTGGGGTTAGGTGAAGGACAACCTCCATTTCTGCAGTGGGACAAGTTCTTATTGCTCCAGTAATGCATATGCATGCGAGCCTTTGAGTTTTGTTGCTAATTCGGTTCTTTTATGCCATGCAACCGCACCATAGGTAATGATGGGCCTTACCATCATGGTGTACATCCACCTAATGATGTTTGGTTTGCAACCCCATGATTTCCCTGCAAGCCTCTTGCAAATCATTAGGGCTTTTGTGGCTTTCCCGACAGTTATTTTGACATGTTTGTTCCATAGAAGTTTGCTATCTAGTGTAATTACTAGATATTTTACCTCCTTCTGGGTATCAATTACTTCACCAGCTAACCTGATAGTTCCATGCGTGGCTGAAGTCTTTTCTTAGTAAATGGTATGATTGTTGTCTTCGTAGAGTTTATGTTTGGTCCTACCGAAAGGCACCATTTACTAGTAATTGTCAGTCCTCTTTGGATTATATCACAAAGGGTTTCTTCAAACTTCCCTAAGGCTATTAAAAATCTATAGGTAGCCGTAGGGACCTTAATATAGGCAAAGCAAAAAAACCTCTATCTCCAAACTAACAACGACTGTATCCCGCAAGTACCAAATAGCTGTAGAGTCGTAGTATGAGTACTGTCTTTTAGTTTTAACAAAATAAAAACACTTTGGTTTTCCTTTCAAGGATTAAAAAATCAGTTTAAATTTATTTTAGTATATCGTTCGTACGCGGCTTTCAAATTAACAATAATCTATACAGTATCGTTATCGTCTTCATGAAACCTCGGTTTCGCCAGGACAGCTGATCTTTCCGCTGGTCATCTATGAGTCCATTGACCCTCGTTGGGATTACGGATCATCTTCGTCGCTATGCAAATTTAATGCTTCCCCCTGTACCTCACTGTCATCCTCGTCCACCAACATTCTGCTTGACCATTAGATGTGCATAGGTACCTACACAAAAAAAAACATCGCATAGTGGGCGGTCCCCAATGACGAGCAGCATCGTAGACTGCGTGGCGTTACCTCCCACAATTTAATTGTTTTGTTTTTAAAAACAATTATGATGGTGTGTGTCATATTTATGATCTCCCAATTTTGGCGATTATAATGATTGCGGAGAATGATGTTTTGCCGTCGGCAGTTGGCATTGTCGGTTATGGTTTTGCCGTCGGCAAATGTATTTTTGCGGATATGGGTTGTATTTTGTTTTGTTGATCATTTTTTTATGTTGTTGCATGTTGCGCTGCAACACTCCGTAATGAATTTTTTCTCGAAGTTGTACTTTTTAGTCACGCCATCTCTTGAAATGTCAAGTAATCTCGATACTGAGGATCTGGAAATGGATTCCCTTTCTCTAATTCATATACATTTTCCCTTCCCAGTACCTTCCCTGGCGAATCTTAGGATGGGGCCCTTTGCTGCGCTTTCTACCACCACATAAAGTGGGGTTAGGTGAAGGACAACCTCCATTTCTGCAGTGGGACAAGTTCTTATTGCTCCAGTAATGCATATGCATGCGAGCCTTTGAGTTTTGTTGCTAATTCGGTTCTTTTATGCCATGCAACCGCACCATAGGTAATGATGGGCCTTACCATCATGGTGTACATCCACCTAATGATGTTTGGTTTGCAACCCCATGATTTCCCTGCAAGCCTCTTGCAAATCATTAGGGCTTTTGTGGCTTTCCCGACAGTTATTTTGACATGTTTGTTCCATAGAAGTTTGCTATCTAGTGTAATTACTAGATATTTTACCTCCTTCTGGGTATCAATTACTTCACCAGCTAACCTGATAGTTCCATGCGTGGCTGAAGTCTTTTCTTAGTAAATGGTATGATTGTTGTCTTCGTAGAGTTTATGTTTGGTCCTACCGAAAGGCACCATTTACTAGTAATTGTCAGTCCTCTTTGGATTATATCACAAAGGGTTTCTTCAAACTTCCCTAAGGCTATTAAAACAATGTCAACGGCAAAGCCAATGCAGCGAATGCTTTAAGAAGTAAGACTTTCAAGTAGTACATCAACTAAAAGACTCTACAGCAAGGGTGACAGTATCCCTCCCTGCGGACATCCTCTTGTTGTGATGATTTTCTGAATATTTTGTCCTGCTTGTGCTTCCGCCGTTCTTGTGCCTAGCATCTCGCCTATCCACCTGTTTATAGTGATGGGAACGCATTTCCTAACGAAGTGCTAGAGAAGTCAGTGTCTTCTCTTTTGCTAGAGCTTTGTGCAGCCTTGCTAATTCCCTCATAGAAAACCACAAAGCTATTTCTTTTGGCTTTCCTTATTTCCCTGTTATATTTAGTTAACTCAGTAGTGTAATTATTCCACTCCCTAGTACTTTTTGCCTCATTGAAGAGTTTTCTCACCTTGGATCTTAGCTTTGAAAAATATTTGCTCCACCATGGAGCATCAACTTGCCTTCTTTGTGGTTTAAGAGGGCAACTGAGTTCATATGCCTCATTTATAGCCCCACTAAGTTCGTTCAAAATATGCTCTAGTTCAAGGTGACTTTTTGTCGTTTCTGCTGGACCTATATGTATAAGGTTTGTTTTAAGAACATTTATAAAGGTTCCAGTTTGTTTTCTTCGGGTTCCTTCCAGAGGTATTCTCTGTGAGATGGCCTTAGCGTGGTGTAAATTAACTTGAGCTAGCCTGGTGCTGGTCCCTCGTCTGTTCATTTTTAGTAATTAGGAGGTAGCTGGCAATGCCCCATCATCTGCAAGCAGATGGTCTTCCTCCACTTCTGTCGGAAGCAGTTCTATGTCCTCACGGATAGGAGAGAGGTCCATGCTCTCTAAGTCTCCATCCATTGGACCTTTGGGCTTTGAATGGACATCTTTGATGTTAGCCCGTCAGTGGGGAGAGAAGGGAATGAGGGGCTGGTTGGAGATTAAAGGCGGTTTGTGGGATTGGTAAAGCAGGTGGAGGAGCGCAAGAGTTGGTGTTTTGATTTGGTGGAGTTACGATGGTGCTCGGTGATTCTATTTGGTCTTGACTTGGTTCGAAAAAAGACGCTGGCACAGAATGCTTTCTTAGACCACAAACCTGGATCGTCCCGAATTTGTAATGAAGGTCGTGGTCTGCCTTCATTATAACTTCAACTGATCGGGCATCAATTTTGACCACTAACAACTGACCCTTGCCTTCAGCCTTGCTCTTCAAGATCCTTCAAGTCTGGACATTCAGTCCTTCGTTCTGGGCCTGGATCAGAGCTAAGGATTTTTTGTCCTCCTGACCCATACTTCTTGTAAGGAACAATGTGATTGTGTGTATCTTGAGGATGTCGTCTCCCTCAGTTTTGGAGCCCTCCCCGTCAACCAATCTGCCGTTTATTGACCAGCACAGTCAACCACCAGCAGAACTTGTCTGAAATGGAGGCCATTAAACTTGAGCTTAGTTTCCCATCCTTTGGAGACTTCCTCAATTATGGCGTCCTCTAGTTTCGTTTGTTCGCCGGTACCTAGAATGACGTGAGGGTATTCCTTCGGCAGGACAGCAATGCGAACGCTTTTTGCTGCATTCGCATAAGAAATTACCTTTCTTTCATTGGCTTTTGCGTATGCCGTACCCGATGCTGTTGTTGCCGCTACCTTGAGTCTTTTTGCCTCTTGCCTTTGGGGAGGAGTAATGTGGTGACTTTTCCTCTTACCCTGTTCTTGGCTTTCAGAGGGCTCATTTTTGGGAAGTTATATTCTCTCTTACACCTTTTTCCTTGCTTCCTGTGGGTTCATCCCCAGGTGAAGGAACCGGAAGTACCACTTTGTGCCAGCCCCGCTAAGTCCTTTTCTGCATGGGTCATCCAAGCCTCCTGGTTAACCCATCTTCGGCAGTGGATGCGGTTCCCTACCGCGGCTGTTGGGTGGACGCACTTAAATTGGATTGGTTTACTTGACAAGTGTTCTTTTATTACCTAACTATACAATTTTAAAATGGAAGCTTGACTAGTGTACAAATGCAATTTATATAGAACGTATGGGGAATAAAGCAAAAAGAAGGTTCTTAAAGAACGCGTATTCAACCTCATCAGCGCAGCAGCTGCATTATTTAAGAGACTAACCCCCAGTTTCACAGTGGGAGCTTAGACTTAAGATTAGCTGAACCTTGAACTGTAGTTAAAGTTAAACGACAGCATTGTTCCGTTTAAACCTAAGTTCAACGTTTGGGACCGCTATACATAATACATTGTGAAACTGAATGAATTGTTGAACTAAAGTTTAAACCAAAAGTGGAATTTAAACTTCCTCTGTGAAACTGGGGGTAAGGCCAACAAAATACTTACTGCCTAAGCTATGCCATTACAACATTAAATAAATCTCCTAAACCTTACAAATCTTACTAAACTAGGGCACCTCATAGCCTCGGCCAATAACGCAAGGACGTGCGACCCAGTCGTGCATTTCATTTCAGTTTTTTTTTATTTAAGGGATACGTGTATGACCACAATAATAATGAAAGCTTTACTATGGTCGTGAAACAAACTATAGGTATTAGACAATAGAACCGAGTATTCTTTTATTCTTAAGGGCAAAGATATGCAATATAGAGTAGGTAGGTAGAGCTAATGGTATTTTATTTTCATTTGTTCTAGAGGAAACAATAATTTAACTACGATGAATACAAGTCTCTAGGATTTCAGCAACAAGGCAAAAAGGAAACGAATTATAAAAATGTTGAAATTGTTCATAAAGCTCGATTCTTTTGGTTTCCCCTGCCGAGGTCGGTTATGTACATATATCTATACCTACCCAACCCACGTATAATACACAGCTATGAATGCCTCTGATATGATTTCTACTGTTGTTCTTTTTTTAGACACAAACTAGGTATAAATGTAACTTTAATTCTTAGGGAAAAACGTGTACAATCAAATAACAACATGCATACATGCATACATACATACATACGAGTACATTTACACATAGCGATTCATATTTTCATTACAAAATATGATTTTCAAAAAAAAAAAAATTACTTCCAAAAGGTGGATAAAAGTGAAATAGGTTTTAGCCTAATAAAGCATAATACTCAACAAATATCTTTTATTTTTTTTATTTTAGTGAAACCTATTGTTAACAAAATGTAGGTACATACATAAGTATGTCTTTGGCTTCTAAGCGTTTAATCTCTATGTTAATATGTCCTTAAAGTACGCAATAAATTTGTTGATAAGACAAGGCTTTGCAGGAATGGTTGATAACCACCTAACAGAGGGTTAACTGTAAGGTGGGATTCTACCATTGAAGACCTCAAGCAAATTATTAATGGAAGAACCCTAGAGATAGACCTTCTGCTAAAGCTACCACTTATAATTTACCTAGCCAGTATACTTAAGTTTTTGTTTCAGGTTTGGAAACATGTAGTACCTACCAGGCCGCAGCCAGGGGGGTATCACATGGGTTTGAACCCCCTCCGAAAATTTTCAAAATGTGTTTCTTGTTTCTACTTTCCTCTAAAAAAAAGTATATTGAATAAATTGTTTTCCACAGTAAAATCTATAAAAAGGTAGATACTTCTTGGCAACTCGAGAGCAACTAAGTTCGGAAAACTTATTTATTGGTTGGCAATTTGCAAAAAATTTCTTTTACTTTTCAGTTTTAATGACCAAATTTTACCCCAAATGTTTTTATAACCTTAGGTTTACAGTGATGTTATTGCTGGAAGTAACTAACATGTTTTCGGGTACGTTGTGTTCTTTGACTGATTTTATGGTATTAATTTCGTGGTTTTCGAGACATCAAAAAAAAAACGGAAAAAACACTCTTTTAATTTTTTCATTTTTTCAATTATTTTTTTTCAAAAAAGAAAGTTAACTTATTTTCCTCTACAAATCTCAATTTAATATTGCAAATACGATCTTTTCTTTTCGAAAAAAAACTAGTTTGTTTGTTTTTTTGTCTTGATAACCCTTCTCAATTTCCTTTGTTTTCAATATTCTGTTTTGGAACAGGCATAACACACCTAATCAAACACAGTTATGTTCTTCCTGGCATTACAAAATACCTGTGTTTGAACTAGTGGAGAATCTAGAAGCGTCACATGAAGAGTTTCTCATGTCATTACGAGTTTCTTGGTTGACCTCAAATTATAATTAAAAAAAATGGGAACGACTGGATCGCACAAACTTGCTCTCGTAGCTAACAACTTTGACGTAGCTTGAAGTTGACAATGTGCATATGTATTGGTTCCAAAACATTATGATACCACTAAAAGAAGTTTTTAAAAACAAAGGACCTCTTACATACAAATAAATATAAATTTGTTATTTAAATAGATAAAACAGATAGAGCTAAAAAAAAGAAATGCCATCTGATTTGCTTGATAAATATGAATTAACGAAAAAAAAAATTCAAAAATCGTTGGAACGGTTTTCTTAAAATTAATTTTTTATATATAAAAATTCTTGGACATTTTAAATATAAAATTTGATATGCCATCTTTTAGAATTAAATCAAATACAATTTCACACAAAATTAAAAAAAAATTATTGGCCCGGTGTCAACATATTGAATTTGCAAAAAAAAAAAAATCAATATTTTTTTAAAAATCAAAAAATTATTTTTTCAAAAAAATTAATACGCAAAATTGTTAACATTGTAAAGGACCTCTTACATAAAAAAAATTCTTAAAATCAGTGTAGCCGTTCACAATATAGGTATTTGAAAACTAAAAAATCGGTTCTATGACAGGTACCGTTAATAACCTTTACAAAACAAAAAAATTTCTACCAAAATATTAATTTTAGTAACTATAGTAGCTCGAATTTTTTTTATCAAAATCGTTAGAGCCGTTTTTGAAATGAATCAATTTTTGAATATTGGTTGTATGGCAGGTACCGTTATTTTTTGAACTAAAAAAAATATTCAATTGAAATTTGGTAATTTCAATTCCATTTTATAAAATGTCATGGATTTAGTACGGTACTAAAAAGATAAGATAGCCTTTTGATGATTCCAATTAATACTTAACATCAATATAAATTATGTACCAAACCGCACGCGTTCGAAAATCCGCTCAAATAAACCCTTTTTCTCATTTCAATTAGCCAAATACTTTTTTAATGGCTTTTAATTTTTTTCCAAACTACCAAAAAAAAAAACAAATCTATGAAACAAAAAAAATCAAACGGTAACAATTTTGTCTTCAAGTATCCTTAAAAGCGTAGAAAAAGCTTCCATCTTGAAAGCTCCCCTATAAAATCTAAGGAAAAATATGCATTTGTAAGCATTACTATTGCCACGGTAACTCTGATTTGATGTATTTTTTCACAACACACAAAGAGGATTGTTAACGAGGATACGATCAGTACGGCTCGAGCCGTTCAAAAGCCATGTCATAGTGTAGTGTACGCTTGATAGAACGAGAAAATGCACATACAGAGAGTGGTTGTTTAAGGGGATTTGAGATATTTTTATATGCAGCAGGCAGAGTATATTAAGAAGATAGTGGAACTAAGCAATGACAGGTGGAACTCACTTGTAACTTGTACCACTACAAAGAATCTATGGCCCAGGTACAATAAAAAAAAAACCGACAAAATTATGCACCTGAAAAAGAGATCCCTGCATCTTCTGATAGGAATTATCACAGGACATAATCTCTTAGGGTATCATAAAAACAAAATGGGACTAAATACTGTAGACCTATGCAGAGGATGCGGAGACGAAGAAGAAGTGGAGGACACCCTTCACTACCTAGGTCACTGTCCGGCACTCTGCAACATAAGGAAAACATTTTTGGGTAGCTATTTCTTCAACGATTTAGCAGAAATCTTGAAGTCAACAGATAAGAACATCTTAAATTTAATGAACTTTATCAATGCCTCCAAATGGTTCGATACTCCTTAGATTTTTATAGGTTAGATATTTTAAAGAGATGGTCCAATCCATCGGGCTATCACAAGGGATCAACATTGATCTAAGTATGACGGAAACAAGATCTACCGGCAGCCCATCAACCTAACCTAACCAAAGGCCGTAGCCAGCCAAATATTTGGGAGGATTTTCAAAAATTTTTAAATTCAAGAATCACGATTAAAAATTTTTGTATTTTAATTTTTAATCGTGATTCTTGAATTTAACTATACTCTGTCCAATAAATATGGGCAGTACAGGCCTAATGGGAGAGCTTTCTTTCTCCAAAGGTTGCCTGCTGCATATAAAATATCTCAAATCCCATTAAATAAGCACTGTCTGTATGTGCATTTTCTCGTATTATCAAGCGTACACCCCACAATGACATGCCTTTTCGAACGGCTCAAGCCGTACTGATCGTCAGGGTTGCCGTTAACTTTGTCGCTTAATCTAGCGACATTTCAATTTCTTCCGCGTCAAAAAATATTATGATGTCATTAGGAGTTGTGGGAGGGAGTTGTGACCACAAATGATATTTTTTTATGTAGTAGCCCTGGTGATTTTTCATACCTGGCATTTAAATTAATCTGACATTTTCTATTTCCAATAATTGAATACTGAAAATCACTTAACATAAGACAAACAAACATAAAAAGATATACAAAATGTAAGGGCCAGTGAGCGCAGTAGTCTGATTTAAGCAATTCATCTGCTTCAAATATATTATAGACCTAAGTTTTTGTTAATTTACTGTAAGTTTTTGAACAAAAAAAAAGTTATTCAAAACATAATTACCAATTTTCGTCTAGCAACTTTTAGCGACTTTTTGTCCCCTGAATTTCAGCCAATCTAGCGACTTTTGCAGGTTGGTCTAGCGACTTTTCATTTTAGCTTGCAGCAACACTACTGATCGTATACTCGTTAACAATCCTCTTTGCGTGTGCCAAAAATAAGCACATCAAATCAGAGTTACCGTGGCAATGGAAATGCTTACAAATGCATATTTTTCTTTGGATTTTATAACAGTGGCGATTCCTGGTCCTTAGTATTGGTTTAGCTACGTGGTCTAGGAAAGTTTAATTAAAAAAAATCATATTTTTTTTAATTTTATTGATAACGACAATTAATAAAAAAAATTAATAAATAATATAAAATAAAAGTTTAAAAATTTATCGATACCTATATATGAATTCGCTTCGGCGTTCGACGGAAACAAAATTATCGATGACTTTATCATAAAAATCCTCACTTTCTATAACAATTATAGGTATAAAAATTATATAAATATAAATATCTATATCCTATATTTATATGATTTTGTGTTCTAAAAAATCTTAAATTTAACCTTACCTACCCACATTTATGTATGAAGGTATGTATGTACCTATCTATTAAACAATTTAGTTCACGTTCAAAGCTATGTAAACAAATTTCACGTTGGCGGTCAGCCGATAATAGATACTTCTGGCGACTTTATGCCAAAATAAATTTACGACATTTCCTTTATAACTTTGGAAATATGCAACTAAGGAAAAAACCGTCCATTATAAACTTGTTTGTTATAAAATTTTCTACGAGACCACATCAGTCTTAAATTCATGCATGTTATATTTGTGTTGCTTTCCCATGAATTAAAAAAAAATCTGGAAAACTAAGTAATTTTGCAGCAATCAAAAAAAATATGTCAAAAATTGTCCAATTCCGCTTAAAATTTGGAATCAAATAGTCTAGAGTATTACAAGGCGAAATTTGAAAATTCGATCCAAATCGGTCAAATAGTTATGGCAATAATCATGATGTTAATTAAGTTCAACACGCAATGTTTGCATTATTGTTGTGGTCAAAGTATAGGACACTGAAGTTGGCACTGATTTTTGTACACGTACTTGGAAGCCTTAACTATCATAAAATAAAGTTACAATATTTATATCTTTTTTTAAGCAACTTTGGTAGCGAATTTAAAAGTTTCGAAAATGTTCACGAAACTACTTATTTACATGCCAAGTGAACAGTTTTCGGAAGTTTTAAAATCGATACCAAAGTAGCAAAAAAAAAGATATAAATATCATAACTATATTTGATCATAGTAAAGGGTTCCAAGTACGTGAACAAAAAAATCAGTGCCAACTTAAGTGTCCTACTTTGACCACAGCAGTGATGCAAATATTGCTTGTTGCACTTAGTTAACATCATGTTTCTTGCCAAAACTATTTGACCAATTTCGATCGAATTTTCGAATTTCATCTTGTAATAATCTAGAATATTTGATTACAAATTTGAAGCACAATTGGACAATTGTTGACCTATTTTGTGATTGCTTCAAAATTACTTATTTTTCTGAATTTTGTCTTTTCTGATGTGGTCTTGTGGAAAATTTTATAACAAACAAGTTTATAGTGGACGGTTTTTTCCTTGGTTGCATATTTCCAAAGTTATAAAGGAAAATGTCGGAAAAAATGGGATGAATTTAGCGTTTTTTCACTGGTGCTTTTTTCCTGCAGCGAGCACTGGTTTTTCGAAGTTGCAAATTTAGATACAGACTATTCTAACATGCCCCAACAACATATCAAAAATGCAGAACTACATCGCGCTTTGCCAATTGAGCTCTTTTTATTGAATTATTTACTGTGCTAAAAGAACTTTTTGGATGTTTACCCAATCAAAGAACACTAATAACAAAACAATAAGCACACGCATTCATCCTTCCTACCGCATTTTCCTATAAAAATGAGATGACAAAAAACGCACCCAAAATGTAAGTAGGTACCTAGAGCATAACTCATATCGTGCTTTATCGCATCATACTTACGCTTACGCTTTTATTTATTTAGCTGGGCTTTGCTTAGGACATGTGTAGTAAATGCTCTTGTATTATAGATTGTATTGTTTTTGTGTTTGTATTTGTATTTTGAATAGATATTATTACAAATTGTATGAAATTTGGTAGCGCGGATGTTGTAAGCTTCCAAGGAAGACTTGTTGTATCAGAGTTTTGTGTTGTTTATTGTGTTAGAACAATGTGGGTAGGTTAGGTAGGTATCTATTTTTTTTTTATTATTATATCAATGCTCTTTGTAGGGAATTTGGTTTTGGTATCGCATATTGTAACGCTGAGGCAGATAGGAAGATGGGAATTTTGTGTTGTGTAAAGGAAAATATGATTTGAAAATAGGTAGGTAGGTGGGTAGTTTTTTTGTATTTATGGTATTGATTATTGCAATTAATTCATTATCATTATTTTAACCTAAAACTTAAGTTATTCATTTAAATTCTTGGTTTAGCGGCGATAACCCTGCTAACTGAGAGGAATCGCCACTGTTTTATAAGAGTAAGGGAGCTTTCAGGATGGAAGCTTTTTATACGCTTTTAAGGATACTTGAAGACAAAGTTGTTACCGTTTGCTTTTTTTCACAGATTTGTTTTTTTCTTGGTAGTTTGGAAGTAAATTAAAAGCCATTATAAAGTATTTGGCTAATTGAAATTAGAAAAAGGGTTTATTTAAGTGGATTTTGGAGCGCGTACTGTTTGGCTCATAGTTTGTATTGATGTTAAGTATTACTCGTAATATAGTCCGTCTACTTATAATCGTTTTGATTTCTGGTTGTGAAACGAAAAAATTAAATGCTCAAACTTATTTTTTAGTGCTGTGTCAGATAAACTGTGTTTTTGCTTTTACTTTTGAAGCTGTGCACCACTGTTGCCGCTGAGATATTTGAAAAAGTCGCAAAAATAGGGGTCCCGAAAAAAAAAAAAGTCGCCTTTGAAAAATTATTTAATATACCTATAGCCAAATCAAACGAAGTCCTTACAAATTGCGAAAAAAAAAATAAAATATTTGCGTTGTTTTAAGTTTAGTTTTATTTGCAAAAGAAATAGGTTTTTATAGCCAGTTGCACCAAAATGATCTAAAACCAGTTTTTGCTAAAAGGCTATTTAAATTTATCGACATGATAAGTTAATTTGGGTTGCACCCAACATCTTTACAATTTTGAAATAGAGTTCATTAACCATCCCTGCATTGAAACATCTGCTTCCAAAACTGAACGAAAAAGTTTCAACTAGTGCAACTGAGATAGTAATACGAGAAATTTCAATTAAAATAAATAATCATTGGGATGCCCTGGGTACCAACACATACATTATGTAGGTACCTAGTCCATGCAACTCGAAAACATAAAAAAAAATTTAAAAAATATTTATGTTTGTAACTCGACAGCTTAATAATAAATAAATTGTATCTTTATAACCCTCTTAGTTCTTTTTAAACACAGATTCAAAGTTAAAAATTCACTTTGTGAAAAACTATGAAAACAAACTTAAGAGCTTTTACCTTTTGAGCAAAGATAGTATGATTTTGACTGGGTTGTAGTTCATTAATATATTATTATATTCGTTTTCATAAAGTTTTGTATTGGGTTGTTTTCCACTTCACTCAAAATATATTTGTTTTTCACCCTTCCACTGTCTTTTTTTTGTATTTATATCTGGGTTCTGTCCAATAAAACTGGTTTTAAAATTCGATCGTTTATTGGGGTTTAAGAACTTAAATTGTTGGGAGCAACCGATAAATGTCATTTTAAAATCTAACGAAGCAATAAAAATTTAAAAGAGCTTGGTGCAACTGGCCATTAAGCTTTTATTTATATTTGAATTGCTTTTGTAACTATCTCTGTCATTTCTCTTTCTAATTCTGATAATTAAAAAAAGAAAGAAGATACAAATCTTGTCGAAGGGAAAATCAAACATATTATATATACATCGAGTCGAAACAAATACATTTCAACTTGATTCCGTTTTACAGATTGAAATTCGGTGACTGTTAAAGGAAGCTGTGTGAAGTGGGAACCTCGAAGTCAACATTTCTGGGTGGGGTTTATCAGAATCGTTTGTCCATCGTTTGTCCACGTTTGTCCAACCAAAAAAATCGTTTGTCCACCCTCAGGAAAAAAATTATTAAGCTTTTCTTTTTTATAGCAACTCCCCAAAATCAAAAAACTCATCTACTGCCCCCAATAGATGACTAAGGAAGATAAGACTAAATGCGTTCGTTTGTCCACCGGCTGTTTAGGATTATTTAGCAAAAATAATCGTTTTTGCACCCTTAGTTCAAAAGTTATTCAACATTTCTTTTTTATAGCAACCCCAACAAAATTCTAATCTTTTTTTTTACAAAATTGTTTTAATCATAATCGTTTGTCCAGGTTAGTCCAGAAAAAAGAATTTAGACTTTCGTTCAAAAGTTATTCAACATTTCGTTTTTATAGCAAAACCCCCAAAGTCAAAAAGCTTGACCAACACCCCAAATGACAACTTACGTGAATGAAACTAAGTGCATCGTTTGTCCAACGGCTGTATAAGATTATCCATAAAACATAATCGGTTTTCCACCCATAGTTAAAAACTTATTCAACATTTCTTTTGTATAGCAACACCAAAAAAACTTTAATTTTTTTTTACTAAAATCGCTTTAATCCCAATCTGTTGTCCACCGTTTGTCCAGGTTAGTCCAGCAAAAAAAAAATGTTTAGACTTTCGTTCAAAAGTTATTAACATTTCGTTTTTATATCAAAACCCCAAAAGTCAAAAAGCTTGACCAAAATGGAGTATCGGGCCATTTGGAGGCGTTGATGAAGTTCATTAAATTTAAGATGTTCTTATCTGTTGACTTCGAGATTTCTACTAAATCGTTGAAGAAATAGCTACCCAAAAATGTTTTCCTTATGTTGCAGAGTGCCGGACAGTGACCTAGGTAGTGAAGGGTGTCCTCCACTTCTTCTTCGTCTCCGCATCCTGATCCTCTGCATAGGTCTACAGTATTCAGTCCCGTTTTGTTTTTATGATACCCTAACCGCCATATTAATAAACGAAGCTATCTTTAACTCGTGGATTAGGAGTAAGATTTCTGCCTAGATTTGAGCTAGCTAAACCACCAAGGAAGGTATATTTATTTGTCCTAGTTAATCCTTCGCTAAACTACCTTCCTTGGTGGTTTAGCTAGCTCGTAAGTGGGGGTAAGAGATTATGTCCTGTGATAATTCCTATCAGAAGATGCAGGGATCTCTTTTCCAGGTTCATAATTTTGTCTGTTTTTTTTCTTATTGTAGCTGGGCCACAGATTCTTTGTAGTGGTACAAGTTACAAGTGAGTTCCACTTGTCATTGCTAAGTTCCACTATCTTCTTACTATACTCTGTCCAATGAATATGCGCAGAACAGGCCTTATGGGAGAGCTTTCCTTCGCCAAAGGGTGCCTGCTGCATATAAAAATATCTCAAATCCCCTTAAACAACCACTGTCTGTATGTGCATTTTCTCGTACTATCAAGCGTACACCACACTATGACATGACTTTCGAATGGCTCGAGCAGTATTGATCGTATCCTCGTTAACAATCCTCTTTGTGTGTTGTAAAAAAAAGCACATCAAATCAGAGTTACCGTGGCAATGGTAATGCTTACAAATGCATATTTTTCTTTGGATTTTATAGGGGAGCTTTCAAGGTGGAAGCTTTTTCTACGCTTTTAAGGATACTTGAAGACAAAATTGTTACCGTTTGATTTTTTTTTTGTTTCATAGATTTGGTTTTTTCTTGGTATTTGGCTAATTGAAATAAGAAAAAGGGTTTATTTGAGCAAATTTTCGAGCACGTGCGTGCGGTTTGGCACATAATTTATATTAATGTTAAGTATTAATATAGTCCGTTTTCTTATATTAATCATTTTGATTTCTGGTTGTGAAACGAAAAAGTTAAATGCTCAAACTTATTTATTAGTGCTGTGTAAGATAAAGTGTGTTTTTGCTTTTACTTTTGATGCATATACCCACATTATAATAAGTTTAAATGACGAAAGCAACAGCAGTTACTCGTCGTCAAATGAAATTATGTGATATGGTGCTGTGTAATTTACATTTAAATTAAGTTCCTTACTTATATTTATTATCCTTTGATAATATGTATATTTTGTTTATGGAAGAATGAATTTGTTTTTTTGTAAAGGGATCAGGCCTTCTGGGGATACCCTTAAAAAACGCGCTTATTATCTTACCGCTTGGTGGTGTCGAAAAAGATAAGATCAATTTATTTCAGTTGATATATAAAGGTCAAGTAAGCATCCTACTGTCTTAAATGATCTCTTACAAAATGCCTTAAACAAGCTAATAAACTGGGCAGAACTTGTCCTTTTCTCCAGGAAATATAAAATTCCACACATAGATCCTCCCACCATTAAAGGAATTCCACTAACATTCTCCGACAAAGCTAAATATCTGGGTCTTATTTTAGATAAGAAGTTAAGTTGAAAACCTAATATAGAAGAAAGAGTCAAGAAAGCCACAGTAGCACTCTTCTCTTGCAAAAAAGCCATTGGAAGTAAATGGGGACTCCAATCCCGTATTACTCACTGGCTATACATCTCGGTAATTAGACCGATTTTAACATACGGGGTGGCAGTATGGTGGACAGCTCTAGATAAAGGGGTTAACCACGGTAAACTTAGTAAAGTCCAAAGATCAGCATGCATGTGTATAAGTGGAGCACTTCGTTCTACTCCCTCCGCGCCACTGGATACTCTTCTTCATCTGACAGCCCTCGATATATTTAGTAAACAAACGGCAGCAAGTACGGCCATCCGTCTTAAAGCCTCTTCACAGTGGACCAATAATGAAATAGGCCACTCAGCTATACTGAACTCATGCAGATCACTTCCACGTATAACTGATTACACCATCCCACAATTCCGTTTCGATAAAAATTTTCAAGTTGCCGTACCTTCCAGATCCACATGGGAGGACGTGACATTTTTGGAAGACGAATCGATTCATTTCTATACGGACGGCTCAAAAACCGATGATGGGGTTGGTGGAGGCGTGTACTCAGAAAGACTAAACTTAAGTCTCTCATTTCGTCTTCCAGACCATTATAACGTGTTCCAGGCAGAACTTTTGGCGATAAAACAAAGTTTTGTCTTGGCTCAAGGAAAACGTGATATCGACTTCTGATATCCGCATCTTCTCAGACAGCCAAGCTGCCATAAAATCTCTCGACTGTGTCTCTACAAACTCTATGACAGCCCTAAACTGTCGATCATCTCTTATAGAGATGGCACAGCAGTTCAATATTCTCCTTTGTTGGGTGCCAGGCCATAGGGACATTCCGGGTAATTGTAAAGCTGATGAACTCGCCAAGGGTGGAAGAAGACTACCTATTTTACCTGAAAAGGTAAATATCGGTATGCCTATAGCTACATGCAAATTTTTGCTGAAGCAAGATGCTTTAAGGAGAACAAACCTTAGGTGGAACAACTAAACCACTTGCCTGGCGACAAAATAGATCTGGCCTACGCAAGATGTGAGGCGGTCTAAGTGTTTTATATCTTTGAACAGATTGCATATCAACTCCGTAATTGGTGTCATAACCGGGCACTGTCTTATAGGCAAGCACGCAAAGCGGCTTGGAGTTTTCGCAAACGACTTTTGCAGAAGCTGTATGGACGAGGAGGATGAAGAATCTGTTCCTCATCTACTCTGCACATGCCCTGCCCTATCCCAAAGACGTAGGCTCCATCTCGGAGACTTCTTCTTCAATGATCCTAGTGATCTGACAAACATAGACATAAGTAGTCTTGCACGCTCCATAAGAAGCTCCAACTGGTTTTAACGAGGGGGGGAGAAAATCTTTCAAGATTCACGTGGTATCACAACGGACCTACTTATTGTCTAAGTGTGTCAGTTCTTGTTGGCAGCCACTTCAACCTAACCTAAACTATATAAAAACTCCTACTTAGAAAATCTTGACATTTTCATATCCGAGATATAATTATTTTTGATTCTAGATTTTGGGATTTGCATTTTAAGAATTCAATTAATGATTTTTGTAAAATAAATTTCTTTGTTTTAAACTAAAAAATAAAGCATAGATGGTAGCCCTTCTGAGCTGTTTGCATTTTTATAGTATGCAGTACGGAAACCCTTGACAATTATTTCTTTCGCACAACTAAATGGGATTCCTGTGCGGTTAGAGTGAGATACAAACGTCCTATCTTCCCTGTACTGCACATATTCATTGGACAGAGTATAATTGTCTGTTTAATGGCACAGGGTGGAATTTTAACACTGGATTCTGTTAGGCTTGGATCTAACGATGAACCAGTCCTTGCCAGTTTATCTGCTTTTTTATTACCTTCAATTCCACAGTGTCCAGGGACCCAACAGAGTCTGATGTTGTGTTGTGTGGCAAGAACTTTAAGCTCTTCACGACAGCATAAAACCAGCTTGGATTTTATTTCTGTGGCAGAGGTGGCCTTGATAGCTGCCTGGCTGTCAATGTAAAAAGTGATATCAGCCCGTAGTATCGCCATCATTAGTTTTTGTTCAGCACCCTTAATCAATGCCAGAACCTCCGGTTGGAAGACACTGCTGTAATCGGGGAGTCTATAAGATTTGGCTAAATTGAGGGCTTCTGAGAAGAATTCCGCTCCTACACCCGTATCCATCTTCGATCCATCGGTGTATATTTCTACCACCGGTTCATCTGATTGTTGTACACAAGCATCCCATTCCTCTCTTGTGGGGATGAAGACAGAAAATGGTTTTTTAAAATCTGTACGGGGTGTTGTGTAGTCTGTGCATACATACCCCTCCGTAAATTTATTGGTAATTTGTGCGTGACCTACAGAGTTCCTTTTCCAGCTATTGGTTTGGCTTAGTCTTAGGGCACTGTTGGCCGCAGTTTATTGTACAAGTAGATCTAGGAGCTTTAGGTTGAGTATCGTTTCCATTCCCGTAGTGGGTGTGGATCTGATTGCCCCTGTAATTCCTATACACGCTAGTCTTTGAACTTTATTAAGCGTTTTGCAATTAGTTTCTTTGTCCACCGCGCTCCACCAAACCAGGCTACCATATGTTAGGATCGGTCTTATAATGGCCGTGTACATCCACATTATGATCTAAGCGTTTGGACCCCCAGGTCTTACCAAAGATCCTGTTGCAGGAGTAAAATGGCCTTCTTAGCTCTTTCTTTGATGTTCAAACCCCAGTTTAGCTTTTTATTTTTATTTATTTATTCAGTAGCAGTAAACACAATATTTTAACTATTCAAACTGTTTTTTTTTTTTTAGAGATTTAGGGTATAAATCATTCCTTCCCAACTATAATGTATATAAAAGTATAACAATCATATATGTATATTATTTCTGTTGTCAAACTCCTTTTTTCTCATTTATAAAATAGTCAAATCCACTAAAATAGGTATCATTGGATAGGAATTTACACATACTCATGACATTGCACAAAAACTTTATGTTATACCACACTATTGTCTATAAATTTCGGAAATTTCAAATAATTCAATAAATGAAAAATTTGACATAAAGAATACCTCACTTTTAACCCATTGAATGAGTGAAAGAGAAAGACATGTATTACTTCTGTAATTTAAAATTCTCTTTTTTTTTGCTGCACCTTGAGTGGGGGAGAAACATTCTTTAGTAACACCATGCATGAATGAAAGAGAAATATTTATTAATTCTTTAATTTAAAATCTTAGAAGAAGAAATAGAGGAACGCGCATATCGAGGAAAAATTGGGGCTTTTTTTCAAAATAGTGCGAGTTACACAAACACAAATGCATTCACACAGGGCCGGAATGCAGTGAGATAGCTAAATGCTGGGGCCCCCAAAAGAATTTTTAGCTGTGTTTTTGAGAGATGTATGTATGTAAAAAGCTTATTAAACTAAATAAGAAGTGAAAACAACATATACTTACATATGTATGTATATTATCTATTAAAGAAAATGATAAACAAAAAATTCAAAAAGATTTCATTCTAACGTCAAATATTGTTTACAAAGAGGTTTTGTAAAACTAATATGTTCATATCAATAATAAAAGGAATTTATTTATTTCGTCCAAACATTCTATTTGAAAATTTAAAGCCTTATTGAATGTGCGAAATTTTCGAACTGTTCTTCTGGTAATCATTTAAAGTAAATAAAGTATTTTGATCAAGGGAAACCTACAAACATAAACCCTTATACAACACTTAAACCTAATATTGCAACACTCCCATTTCAAAATTTAAAGTTGAATTAATTATTTATTTATTTACATATAAATATGTTTAAGAAGTTGACAGATGTTTTATTAGTTCATTATCAGATAAGTTACAATTTTGAAAAAAATTCAGTTTAGAGTTATTTACGAGAGTGTCCAAAAAGTTGATATTGGCTAATTCATGTAGTTTCTGGGTTGAGTAGTAACGCGGTAAATTAAGCATAATTTTAAGAATTTTGTTTAGACATCTTTGCAATTTTAATTTATGAGTTTTGGCACAATCATACCAGACATGGGCACCGTACAATAGGATCGCTTGAAAAATGGTTTTTAACATAATTAGTTTATTTACTTTGCCGAGTTTCTACAAATAAGAGGATAAAGAATCCTAATGTAAATAAATTATGAACTGTGGTAGATATATGTTTTTGGAAATTGAGTTTTGTGTCTATCATAATGCCAAGATATCTGCAATGCTCGGACCAATCAATATTGACAGAGCCCAACTGAAGTTGTACATTGCCCGGTAAAAAATATGATTTTCGGCATCGAGTGAACCAAATCGCCTGCGTTTTATCAGGGTTTATTTTAATTTTCCATTTAAAAAAATAATTTTCTAACTGAATAAGAGAAGATTGCAACTTTTGGTGAACATCTTAGTATAAAATCCCTGATGAAAAGATAGCCGTTTAATCGGCAAACATAACTATTTTAACGTCATCACCAAAAACAGGCAAGTCGGAAACAAATATATTAAAAAGGATGGGGCCAAGAATAGAACCTTGGGGCACACCAAACACAATATGTTGGATGGCAGATCTATCATTTTTAACTTTAACTAAAAATTTTCTATCACTTAAAAAGCTTTGAATTGTTTTGATTATTGGCATCGAAAAGTTGAATACATAAGGTTTATGTAGTAAAGCATCGTGCCACGCTGAGTCAAATGCTTAAGCAATGTCTAAAAGTATTAGACCAGTCGATTCTTTTATCATAAATTTGTCAGTGACATGTTTTTTAACCCTTACAATTTGTTGGTTTGTGTTGTGGTTACGTCTAAAGCCGAATTGAAAGTCAGGCGAAATTTTATATTCAGTTAAGTTTTCTTGAATTATTCTTTCCAATAACTTACTTAGGCACCTAAATAGACTGAAAGGCCTGTAGCTGCTAACATTGTCCTTAGGTTTGCCGGGCCTAACAATTTGTATAACCAGTGCTGTTTTCCAGCATTCTGGAAAGTAACATAACTGTAAACACCCATTAAATATAGTAGTTAAGTATTTTAAACTAGTGGGGGAAGAAACTTCAAAATTTTGTTATTGATGCCGTCCAGACCAGCTGATTTCTTGTTTTTTAATGATTTATTAAGACTAGAAACTTTACTAGTATTAACTAGATAATTATCAGGCAAGACAATGTTTGATTGGGCAATGGTGGTAATAGAGTTAGAAACTACTGCCAAAGTAGTATTATCGCTAAGGTTAGCTGCAATATTGTGCTTTTTACTGAAAGTTGTGGCCAAAAGATTTGCTTTTTCTTTTGGGGCAATAAAAAGTTGGTTTTGCACTTTGAGAGGTGGAATACTAGAACCTTTTTTTATTATTTTGGTTATCTTCCAGAAGGGTTTACTCGATTTATGAAAGGAGGAAAGTAAGCCGTTCCAACGATAGTTTCTGAAATCAGAAATTTCTTTTGCAATTTCATTATTTAAATATTTAACATTTTGAAGGAAAAAGTCATAACGATAACGGAGCCAAGTAGCCTTTCAGAGTTTCTCAAACGAATTAAAAGCAAAATGTTATCTGGTAGTTGCATAGCATGACTATCAGCTACAGGTAACTTGGGTATTGCAAAAACGGCAGCTCTGTTTACTAAAGAAACAAAGTTATCACATTAATAATCAACTTGATTCTCATTTATAGTAACATTAGATGTTAAATCACTCATATTACAGTTTTTGATTATAAAAGATTTAAATAGATTCCATTTTGCAGTGGAATAATTGTAGTAAAATCTGGTTTGTCTTGTTTATCTAAAGTTTTTGAAGGTATATTAGCTCGGCAAATCAAAAATTATGTTGAAACTAATGATCTCCTTTTCTGCAAGCAATCAGGCTTTCGCCCAAAACACAGTTGCTCAACTGCAATGGTAAATGTTTTGGAGGAAATTCGTCAAGATTATGACAAAGGTCACTTATCCTTACTTTGCTTGCTTGATTTTTCGAAAGCATTCGATAAAGTCGATCACAGTGTTCTCTGCTGGAAACTAAGGAATTTTTTTAATTTTGATAACAACGCAGCTAAGTTGATTGAGAGCTATTTAGACAAAAGATCGCAGAGAGTTGTTTTTAAGGACACATCTTCATCTAAAAAATATCTAAACCAAGGAGTGCCACAAGGATCAATTTTAGGCCCCATACTTTTCTGCATTTTTATAAACGACCTACCAAAAGAATGCTTGCATTCTCTTGTTCATATGTATGCTGATGACGTGCAGCTACACATTGCACGACCCTTTAGTTTCCTTTCACAACTGATTATTCTTTTAAATGAAGATATAAATAGAATTTATGAATGGTCAGTCAGAAATGGACTTCTTTTAAATGCTAAAAAGTCACAAGTCATTGCAATTTCACACAAAATTTTTAACAAGTATCTGCTGGATGATATAATGTTATCTAACACTAAACTCTCTTTAGTCGATTCAGTGACAAGTCTAGGAATTCAGATAAATGAAAAACTATCTTGTAGCAATCACATAAATTCCGTTATTGGCAAAATATATGGTTGTTTAAGAAAGCTTTGGGTAGCTGCGAGCTTTACTCCTGTTGAAACACGGAGAATGTTAGTTATAACTTTAATTTTACCTATCATCAAATTTTCCGAAGTTGTCTATAGTAAACTCGACTCATTATCGAGTCATAAACTTGGAGTTGCTTTTAATGATGCAGTGCGCTATGTGTATGGAATCCGCAGACATGAACATGTATCAGCATACACTAAAAACATTATCGGATGCTCGTTGATAAATTATAGCAAGGCTAGAAACTGTATTTTTCTCCATTCCATTATGCAAACCAGATCACCTTCTTACTTATACCATTATTTGAATCTCCCGCGATCACTAAGATCTCAAAGCCTTCTTCTGCCTAAGTTTAGATACTTAATTTCGTCCCGCTTGTTTTTCATTAATGCTGTTAAATTATGGAATGCTTTACCCATTGCTATTAGAAAGCTAATTAATATTGAAAATTTTCGTAAAGAAATAATGAAACACTTTTCTGTGCAGTATTAATATAAATATGATTTTTCTTTCTGAAATTCTATTTTTTGTTTTTGAATTATACAATCATTACTATAAAATTAATTTTTAAACTTATTTTGGTTATACCTATTATTTTCTGAGTTCAAAAATGTTTATTGTTATAGTTTTTTATTATCATTAAAATGTAAATACTTATAAATATTTGTACTATAAAAGATTAAGTTCTTAATGTACAGCTCTTATTATATTAAATAAACTGAAACTGAAACTGAAACTGAACTGCCTGACAGGTGCTATATGGTATACCATAATATTTACGGGGAGATGGTCAGATCCAAGATTATTATAAGTAAATGGCCTAGTACAATATGTTGGTATATTAGTAACAAAAAAGTCAAGAGTTGAAGGACTCTTGGATGGAGATTTAGGAATATAAGTATGGTTAGGTGGATACAATAATGAAAAACTTGGATAAACTTCTTTAACTTCATATAAGAGATTACCCCAGCAGTTAGCCCTAAGGCAATTCCAAAGTTGATGGCGACAGTTTAAGTCACCACCCATGATAATTTTATTGCGAAGTCGTAAGAGTTTTTGTAAATCACTTTTCAAGTGAGGGATTTTATCAGCGGTTCTATTACCACAAGGGAAATACACTCACTTTTGAGTTGTTGCCTAAAATTATATCTACACCATTGTATATGAAAACTATAGTACTATCATGGTGAATGTCGAATGGACTGCCATCTTCAGATCGATTGTGAAAGAATCTCATCGAATTTCACAGTGGAGAAAATTGAGTTTTGTGGAGAATTTCTAGTAAGAATAAGAAAGGAATACTTATATTTATAATAGTTAGAGTGAAATAGGTAGAATGAATGTTTTTGTTAGGTTTACATTTTTTTGTCGATTACTTTGCTATGCAGGAGCAGAGAATTAAAAAGTGTGAACAAAATTTGGGATGGGAATTCTCCTTGGTTTGTTGGGTTTTGTGCGGTTAAAGAGGAAGGGGTGGTTTTTTTTTACAATTTTGGGTGTCTTGTGTGCAATACAAGAAGACAATGATGACGTCGCGTCGGCCGGCGGCGGCGTGAAGGTCAAGGCATAGGTAGCTTGTTTTTTTTTTTTTGCTTTCTAAATATTTATGTATGTAGGTCTGTTGGCAAGGATATCAGTGATGCAATAATTCATGAGTTTCATGGCGATGATGTTTTTTGATGAGTATGGGTCATGGTAGGTAGTTAGGTAGGTATGTCGCTTTTTTATTTTAACCTAGAACGGTAGGTATGTTTGTAGATAATTTGTACTAATACTAGGTAGGTACTAAGTACATGTAAGAAGGTACGTACCTTATTTTTATGTGAATGTTTATTTATTTATATTATAGATATAAATGAAAGAAAGCAAATTTTATTCAGGGTTGCACTCAGAACGAAATTTTTGAAATTCGTACATTTAATAGGGTAAAATAAGGTAAAACTGAATCAAAGTCAAAAAACTAACTTCTAAAGGCGACGTCGTAGAAACTTGATTTTTTTATTTGAAAGATATTGAAAAATAAGGCAACAAAATATGCACAACTTTTTTTTATTAAAAATCTACAAACCGAGATATACCCGGTTTTAAAACTGAAAATTGATAAATAGTCGTTTCGAAAAGTACTTAGTAGTTATATGGGGGTACATTTTTTATTTTTTTTTATTTTTACATATTTTTATAGGGGATGATAAAAAAATTATCCATGTTTAAGCAATTTTTGACCGGATTTTTTTTTTCATACCCAAAATTATTTTGGTCAATTTTTCAATCTAAATAATTTTTAACGGGTAGTTGGAAAAATCTAAAATTTTAATATCTTATAGATATATTTGATAGCAATTAAATGGTAAAAATGTTATCTTTCTAACTTATCATTTGACAGATTTATTTAACATAGGGTAAACATTTTGATTTTTTTTTTTTTTTTTTTGGTTTTTTATTAATATCTTTTCAATAAACAGTGGTAGAGGTTTCCAATATACTAATGAATTATAGCTATATGTTTCAGGAATTTGTATACAAAAATTATAGTTCTATTGTACTATTGAGCTGATAAATTAACAATATATAATTTTTACACATATAACTTAATACCATGTGAGTGTAGGTATGGATTGATTTGGTTTTTTCTTATATTTAATCTCAATAAAATAACCATTAATTTGATACCTCATTTTTTAATCTGTACCTCCTTTATTAGTGTCACAATTGATTTTTTAAAATTCATAAAAATTCAAATAAAATCCATAAGATTTACTTTGCTTTGTTCATTGTCAACAATCGTCAACCAGTGCAAAGCAACGTTATCTCAAATCTATTTTTTTTTTATTTTGTTTACATAAAAAATCATAACCATATACAAATCATAAATTACAAAAAATCTACATTTAGACAACTTTAGAGGCTTTAAAATTGGGTAATACTTAATAGTTCATAATAAATGATACATGAAATTTATGTAGAAATTTATAACTTAAATTTGTGTGTAAGAATTATTGCAAAATATTTGTACTAAAAATGTGTTTTAATGAATCAACTCTATTTTTCGTACTTTAAATTCAAAAGTTAATGAAAAATGTATATATTTTTGAAAAATAATGATGAACATTTATAGGTGTAGCCTTCTTCTACAAATATGTGAGTAATTTTGTATTTGTAAATCTAATTGGAAAAAAAGAAGGGGCAATTTAAGCTCTATTTAACAAAGTTTAGAGGCTTCAAACTTGAGTAATACCTTATAGCTCATAACAAATGATACATGAATTAAAGATAGAAATTTATAATCTAAATTTCTGTGTTAAAACGTTTGCATAATCTTAAAAAATTCATACTAAAAATGGGATTTAGTGAAAAATCAATTCGATTTTTGGTACTTTAAATGCAAACGTAAATAAAAAATTGTAGTTGCCCGTAGTGTAATGGTTAGTGCGTTCAACTGTCACGCTGGAGGTCTGGGTTCGCTTCTCAGCCTCGTCCACCTAAAAACTAAAAAGTTTTTTTCAGGGCTACTGCCTCTTTCGAGGAATTGACAAATTCTCCAAGAGTATCACTTGCCACGAATAAGTGCTTCTTGTCTAGCCGTTCAGATTTGGCATAAAATTGTAGGTCCCTTCCATTCCTGTCGATAGGCGCACACAGGAATGGTTGCGAGTTGTTAGTCACTAGGCCCTGGTTCTTCATGAGCCGTTGTGCCACCCGATTTATTTATTTTTTTTTTAATAAAAAATTGATAAATTTTGAAAAACAAAACCAACACACTAATTGCTCTAATCCTCTTCTAAAATATTGCTTATAAATTTTAAGTGATTATTGCAACAAATGCCACTCTAAAGTTAGTTTTATTGATTTATTTACCAAAAAAAAAATGAAAAGTGGATCATGCTTTTTCAAGGAATTCTATTTTTATATTGTCAACACGCCCATCAAATATTTTCAAATTTAAAAATTATAAATTTTGAAAATCTATTAAATGTAATAAAAAAGATCAAATCCAGAATTTTGTCAATTGTCAATTTGTCGGCATAAAATTGATTATAAATCAAAAAGTACTTATCCGAATTTAAAAATTTAGATGTCTATAGAAAAGGTATATATTATCAGCATTTAAATACATATGTACATATAAAATATTTAGATGATTATACAATTTTTAGTGCTAATACGCCTGGACTAGCCTGGAATAGCTTTATTTGGTCTAAATTATAGTTAATATTGTAGGCATTAATTATTATTTTTTGTGACTGTATGCGCACTTGCACAACAGACTGTTGTTTACTTTAATTTGTCACAGCTTAATTAAATAGAAACCGAAACAAATTGTTATTCTCTGATCGTATGATTCTCCGGCCTAAACGGTGGAAAATAGACCCCCCTCCCATACGAATTTTGTCTTGTCTAAGTCGAACCTACACGCTCTAGCATTTTATGACACCTTATGCAAATCACCCTGTATACACGTACTAAATACCTACTCAAAAAAATAATTTTGGAAGAAAAAAGTACTTTCATAAGTTTCGATTTTCTCTAAAACTAAACTATATACCAGCTCCTGGTTCTTAGCGTTTGACTAAAAACTTATTACAGCAATCGATTTTGGAACAAAGAATATTACGTAAAATTCAGAAGTAAAAAATACAAATAAATTTTGTTTTTCAATTTTTTTTCTAAATTTTGACTGACAAATTTTGTTTCAAAAACTATTGATTGAACATTTTTATTTTGAAAGCAATTTGAAAAAAATAGACTGAAAAAAGCTATCGCATAATATTGTAAGTAATATCGTTGATTTTTAATAATTTTTAATGCATTTAAAGCAAATGTTTTATAAAATTGCCCCTCCCCCACAAACGGAGGGAGATAGAAGTTTTAAGCTTTAAACATTAAAAAAAACTCTAACTAATTAAAATTATTATAAATTTCTAAAAGTGTATTCCTTTTAGAAATTTATAAAAAAAGGTCACGAAAATAGGAACAATTCATAATTATTATTATTGTGTTAGGTATGCAAAAATTCATATTTAAGTTTTTCAAATTTATTTTACACTTAAATTTCAAAAAAGGAAAAAATTCCTAACGAAAAAAGTTATTGGTAGGAAGGTATCTACAGGTAGGTACCTACCTGTCTACATTAAAACATTTATTTTGTAAACTACCTGAAATCAAAAAATCGGAAATAAAAATTAAAATAGGTAAGTAGATAGGTACCTACCTGTTGGCACGTTTTGCAATTGGTTGATTTGAAAAAAATAAATAACACTGGCTGAAATTCAACCACTACATTGACAGACTCTAGTGTCAAACAATTAAATCATATCTACCAAAGTAGGTACATACCTATACCTACATCCTACATGCCTGCTTGTATGATAAATTGTGAATTAAAAGTAGGTAAACAAATACAACCTACCTACCACCAAGCACTTACCCAGCTCAACATTGCATAGAAATTCACCTTTTTTCATAACTTATTTTCATACCTACCTATATATAGTTATGCATTATGTATGGACCTACCTATATTTGTCGGCATAATAAATTGTAAATTTTTTCAAAACATTTCAACTCAAACTCAAATTATGTAAACAACCTAAATATTAATAAAACCTACCATTCCTAATTTATACGAATATATCTACCTACATATGTATGTAGATATATTTTCCTTTCCCGCAAAAAAATATGCTCAAAATCTTGCACTTCCAACAAATTTCACGGCAAATAAGAAATCTTTACAAGACAATTTAATATAAAAACTACCCTCAATAACATACGATTGCATTTATACCTACAAATATACTTACACAACATGAACATATTTTTCTTTCCCGCATTAAAATCAACTTACCCTTGATAATATAAGAATGTATACCTCCACGCTCCACGCATTATTCTTTCCGCAAAAAAAAAAAAACCATATTCCTTCAAGGTTGATGACAACGACGACGCAAAAAGCTAACTTACATGTACATATGTATGTCTACTTCTCTTCTCGCATATACCATAATCAGTAAATTAAGTAAAAAAATAACGTTGCATCGCACATTCAATCAAAGAGGATACGAACATTTTTTTTCCATTCTCTTCACCTTTTTCTCATCATTGACGTTTAACAAAACCTTCGATTGGTAATCTCGGTTACTCCATTTGATTCTTACCAGAATCGACAAAAATACATTCCTCTTGCTCTAACTACCTAGTTTCGATTCTCTGATAAATGGAAGTCTCCCAAAAATTGAAGTCTCCGCCGACAATTGTCTCCCAAAAATGGAAGTCTCCGCCGAGCTAAAGTGGCGCCACCAACGAAGCATTGTTGCACAAAAAAATTTTCTCCATGATAGTACTATAGTTTTCATATACAATGATCTACACCTATTATCCCGATACAGCGTAGGTGCAAGTTAGGATGTACTGTGTGTTCGATTTCTTTTCTTACTAAAATAGCTACACCGCCACCTATGAGGTGCCTTCTGTTCAGACGGTAGTAATTGTAATTACGACAAGAAAATTATTTGTCAACTTTCAACCAGGTCTCTGTAACTAGCGCAATATCAACTTTTTTGTTTACAATAAAATTCAAAAATTCTAATCTTTTTTTTTGGGATGCCTCTTGCATTCCAAGTAATTATATTAAGAGAGTTAGTAGTCATATTAATTTGAATGGGCATACTTAATAGCTAGATGTGATGAGGTTGAATTGTTCAGATTTAGTATGACAAGAGCATAGTTTAGGCAATACTTCATTTAAAAGAGAGTTGATCCCGTCGAAAGAGAACAATTTGTTGCTATCATCAGCATTTGAAGTTGGAGGGTTCTCATGTGGAACCTGTGGATGATGTTTAGTTTTCGATGTCGTCGATGCTGGTACATGGGAAGCTGAGTGATGATGTGAAGGTGTTGCTCGTGAAGGCAACGGGGAAAAATGGGAAAGAGAATAACGATCAAATGAAACATGTTGCTGCACTTTTGGCATAGGTGGTTTATGTATGTTGCTGGCTTTGGTAGTTTGGCAGTGGGAAGAGATTCTGTAGCGAATGTCCAAATATTGTTTACGACTAATGCAGTTAGGATCGGATGATTTGTGAGGTCCATTGCAATTGGCGCAACGAATAACCTCAGCAGAAGTACAGTCATTGGTTTTGTGGTTGCCTGAGCAGTTGGCACAAAAACTTTTTATGTTGGAGTTCGAAGAACCGTGACCATAAAGCTGACAATTATGACACTGAGTTACCTTTCCGGGATTATGTCTTTTTTTTAAGTCCCAGCGGATGAGAGTTTTAAATAAACTGGGATAGCATCGCCTAAGTTCATTAAGTTTAATTGTACCTCGTTCAATGTAAACGATAAATATGTAGTTTTTGTATTGAGTGTTAGTTTTAGAAGTGGTGGTAATCGGTTTTACGTCGATACATTTAATACCCACAAGATATAAGTTCATCTTTTATTAAATTTTCGTTCATTAAGCCAAGGCCTGACAAAATTACCTTGAGAGGTCGTGTTTCTTTGCGGGAATAAGAAAAGAATTCACATTTTATTTTAGTTAATTCGGTTTTAATTTTTTCATAGATTTCTAAGGAGGGTGATATAATTTTTTGCCCGAGGGAAATATTTTTAATTAAATATTTATCAATTTCTAAATCTTTTAGAATGGCGCGCACTTTTACACTCGTAGATTTAAGCACCACAATCGGGGGGACACTTTCTTTAATGACGTTCGAACGTTCATTATTATTTTCATCATCCATTTCATCCGTATCAGCCATAAGGCTTTGCAACGGCTGATAATAGTTTTGTCTTTTATTCATTTTGGAAAAATAATCTGATTTGGTTATATTATATTGTTTACTGGGAGAGCGAACTGACCTTTCATCAGAGTCACTACGAGCACGCTTGTGAGCAATTTTAAGTTTGGCCGTGGTTGGCGATAGAACACTTGCACTATGCATTCACTTTAACTGCCAGATATTTGGCATGTTCTGATAGACTAAGTTGGGTTCCTTCTATTGATGGTAGGACAACATCTGGTATTTTCCTTTTGTTAGTAAAACGTACCAGTTCGGTTTTTGCGGGTTGACCGAGAGTCTATATTTCCTCGTCCAGCAACAAACTTTCGACAGAGCGTAGTTAATCTGTTCACTGGTTGTGGAAAGAAATTTACCAGTCGCTAGCAACGCCAAGTCGTCTGCGTATGCGACTACTTTGACACCGCTGTGTTCCAGTTCGATCAGAATTTCGTTCATAACCAATATCCACAAAAGTGGTGAGAGAACACCTCCTTGTGGAGTCCCCCTAGATGTGGATACTTTGATCTGTGCATCCCCTAGTTCTGAGTTAATCCGTCTGGCTAATGGGTCTGTAGTCTTTGGCTTCCGTGTGGGTTGGTATTCCAGCTTTCGGTATGAAGACTACTTTTACTTCACGCCATGCCAAGGGAATGTATCCCCACTTAAGGCTGCTTATAAAGAAGCGCTTGAGATATTGGGTGACATGTTTAGTGTTCTTCTGTAACATCAAGGGGAAGATGCCGTCTGTTCCCGGAGATTTGTAGGGTGAAAACGAGTTTATTTCACCAGTTTATTTTATCCTCCCCTATAATATCTGGTGGCACCGTGTGCTCCGTTTATGCTGCATCTTCTGTGTTATTAACATCAATGTTACTACCAGGAAAATGAGTTTTGATAACGAGCTCCAGTGATTCTCCACATGATTCAGTCCATTGATCATTAGGGCCTTTAAGAGACCGTAGGGGAACTGGTTCTTCTGCTAGAATTTTTCTAAGTCTCGCTGATTCATTTGTTCCCTCAATTTGGGCTACGGTCTTGAGTCCCTATATTGTAACTTTTGTAAAATATTGCATTCCAAATATTACCCTAAATCCCAGAAAAACAATTTGTTTATAAGTACAAATAAAAGGTCAACATTTTCATAGTTTTCAGAGGTTTTTTGGATTCTATCTACGTGAAAACGTGTCTTCAAAGGACTTGGTAAGTTTGTTGTCTTATCGCACTTAGAAACTGGCTATTACATAGCGGTCAGAGATACTCAAATGAGTTTGATTTAGAATTTAAATCTGTTTGGGCAATAAAACCCGAAACGAAATTTAAGAAATACCCGTAGATGATAAAAAATTTCCCGATTTCCCGATTCAATAAAATTATTATTTACTTTGACGTTGTTTCTTGTCTGTTGGGTGCTGGTATGAAGATTTCATAGGGGAACATTTGCAAGTTACTTGGAGAAACTTAATTTTAAATTTTAAGTACCTAGTTAGTCCAGTCAATGAAGGTTTTTACCCCAAAATAAATTCAAAAGTTTTGAAACTTGGCACAGAGATGTCTCAAGATGCACTAAAAAAAAGTCCCCAAAGGTTGAAAATAAAGCTTATAAAATTCCATAGAGAAATATTGTATGCATTTTTGTATATATGTATATAAAAGTTTTCAAAACATCTGCAGTATTCAATTCTTGGATTCTCCTCCCTTGATTCTTCTTCTTCTTCATTTAACCAGCGATTGTCATGATCTCGAGGGGGAAAACAACTCTCCCACTCAACTTCTTCACCTAAGGTTCCACTTATGGGGTTCATTTCAGAAAACGTCGACAGGCCTCCTGGTTTTGGATTGTTCCATGTCTGAGGCCAAATAGGTGTCTTATTTGTTTCATTCAGGAGGTTTTGCGCCTGCCTTTCTTCTGCGATAGTGTTGGAACGCCTTGTGCAATTGCCTTTTGAACTGGGTTCTCATGACATCTTCTTAGTACATGACAGTACCAACTAAGTTGGTCATGCTGTATTTTGCCCAAGATGGTATTTTTGACTTGTAGGCTTTATGGATTCTATATAGTAAAATAAAAAAGATGCTAGCTTTCATTTAAAAGTAAATCCAATTTATTAAAAATACAACTAATGACTACTTATAATATATAATTAAAGTTTTGATTGTCGCACGTGGGGTCGAGTATTCGAGAAGAAGGATTTTTGGTAAAGCCACCTCTATTTATACCATTTTAATTTCATTTAGAAAAAGGAAACAAAAGAAATTTAAAAATCTGGAAAACTAAGTTAAGTACATTAATGACAAACAAATATATGATTTCGTTGTGAAATTTAAGATGTCGCCACAGCTTCCTCGGATTCTCTTGCTTCTTATTCGATCACGCTTTGTCACTCCTGCTGTCATGCGAAGCATCTTCATTTCAGCTGCCGTCAATTTACTCTCATAATTCATGTACATTGTCCAACACTGTGAACAGTATGTAAGCGCTGGACGAACAACTGCCGTGTTGAGCTTTCCTTTCAGCTTAGGGGACGTTTTTCTAACACAAAAGATGGTAGAGTTTTCCCGCCACATCATCCTCCTACGCTTACGCGATGTTTGATGTCGTCATCACAAGATCCTTTGCTATTGATCATTGATCCAAGATATTTAATCTTTTCTTTCTTTTTTTTCAGTTCTACAAAAATAAAAGAAACAAAACGAAAAACGGAACTTAATCGAAAATGTCATTTCGTGTTGTACGAAGATCGAAATTTCGTCACGTCTATGGCCAGGCACTGAAACGTGAGCAATGCTATGATAATATTCGTGTATCGGAAAGCAGTTGGGACTCAACATTCTGTGCTGTAAATCCGAAATTTTTGGCAATCATTGTCGAGTCAGCTGGCGGCGGAGCTTTAATTGTCTTGCCGCACAATAAGGTAAGTTTGTTTTTTCTGTTTGTTTTAATTGATTATCATATTCTAAGGCTTGTTTTTTATTTTTAGCATTGATTTCCTGTCTCTTGAATAAATTTTAGCTTTAGTGCGTCAAACGAGTCACAATTTTTCTGATTTATATTTTGGTTGTAGATGATTCGTAAGGAATGCCAAAAAGTAACAAAAAAATCTCTGGCAACTCAGAGAATACTAAATTATTTACTGCCTCATTTATGAATTGGCTACATGCTGTTTTTTATTTTGGCAACCATCACAACAGATGGTATATGCCATTCTTTTCTACAATATACACGTATTCGCATTAAACATAGCTAAATACATCAATTAGGGATGTTATGAACCTGGCTAGTTTAGTAAAATGGGATCTCAGATGTCTCACAACATTTTCAACTTCTTAAGTTTAAACTTATTTTAGTAGATGAAATGAAAAGTGCAAGTGACCTCAACTCCAGAAATTATTGTGTTTCGCCCAAGGTATAACAGTGGGCTCTTCAGTCAGTCTGTTATACCCTACTAAGACACAAATTTTGGTCGATGTTTACCGACTCTTATAAAAATCACAGCAAAAAGATACTGTGAATTTTATTATTCTAGGGGAATTTGTTTAAATTCGTGCACCTAGAAAATAAATACCCGTGGTCAGGTTTTTTATAATAAGAAGATGAAGAAATTTAATTATTAAAATATTGAAATTACTTCTGTTTTAAGTGGAGTGAATGAATAAAATTAAATTAAAAAGTGCAAGTGACCTCAACTCCAGAAATTATTGTGTTTCGCCCAAGGTATAACAGTGGGCTCTTCAGTCAGTCTGTTATACCCTACTAAGACACAAATTTTGGTCGATGTTTACCGACTCTTATAAAAATCACAGCAAAAAGATACTGTGAATTTTATTATTCTAGGGGAATTTGTTTAAATTCGTGCACCTAGAAAATAAATACCCGTGGTCAGGTTTTTTATAATAAGAAGATGAAGAAATTTAATTATTAAAATATTAAAATTACTTCTGTTTTAAGTGGAGTGAATGAATAAAATTCAATTAAAAAGTGCAAGTGACCTCAACTCCAGAAATTATTGTGTTTCGCCCAAGGTATAACAGTGGGCTCTTCAGTCAGTCTGTTATACCCTACTAAGACACAAATTTTGGTCGATGTTTACCGACTCTTATAAAAATCACAGCAAAAAGATACTGTGAATTTTATTATTCTAGGGGAATTTGTTTAAATTCGTGCACCTAGAAAATAAATACCCGTGGTCAGGTTTTTTATAATAAGAAGATGAAGAAATTTAATTATTAAAATATTGAAATTACTTCTGTTTTAAGTGGAGTGAATGAATAAAATTCAATTAAAAAGTGCAAGTGACCTCAACTCCAGAAATTATTGTGTTTCGCCCAAGGTATAACAGTGGGCTCTTCAGTCAGTCTGTTATACCCTACTAAGACACAAATTTTGGTCGATGTTTACCGACTCTTATAAAAATCACAGCAAAAAGATACTGTGAATTTTATTATTCTAGGGGAATTTGTTTAAATTCGTGCACCTAGAAAATAAATACCCGTGGTCAGGTTTTTTATAATAAGAAGATGAAGAAATTTAATTATTAAAATATTGAAATTACTTCTGTTTTAAGTGGAGTGAATGAATTTTTTTGCTGTGATTTTTATAAGAGTCGGTAAACATCGACCAAAATTTGTGTCTTAGTAGGGTATAACAGACTGACTGAAGAGCCCACTGTTATACCTTGGGCGAAACACAATAATTTCTGGAGTTGAGGTCACTTGCACTTTTTAATTGAATTTTATTCATTCACTCCACTTAAAACAGAAGTAATTTCAATATTTTAATAATTAAATTTCTTCATCTTCTTATTATAAAAAACCTGACCACGGGTATTTATTTTCTAGGTGCACGAATTTAAACAAATTCCCCTAGAATAATAAAATTCACAGTATCTTTTTGCTGTGATTTTTATAAGAGTCGGTAAACATCGACCAAAATTTGTGTCTTAGTAGGGTATAACAGACTGACTGAAGAGCCCACTGTTATACCTTGGGCGAAACACAATAATTTCTGGAGTTGAGGTCACTTGCACTTTTTAATTGAATTTTATTCATTCACTCCACTTAAAACAGAAGTAATTTCAATATTTTAATAATTAAATTTCTTCATCTTCTTATTATAAAAAACCTGACCACGGGTATTTATTTTCTAGGTGCACGAATTTAAACAAATTCCCCTAGAATAATAAAATTCACAGTATCTTTTTGCTGTGATTTTTATAAGAGTCGGTAAACATCGACCAAAATTTGTGTCTTAGTAGGGTATAACAGACTGACTGAAGAGCCCACTGTTATACCTTGGGCGAAACACAATAATTTCTGGAGTTGAGGTCACTTGCACTTTTTAATTGAATTTTATTCATTCACTCCACTTAAAACAGAAGTAATTTCAATATTTTAATAATTAAATTTCTTCATCTTCTTATTATAAAAAACCTGACCACGGGTATTTATTTTCTAGGTGCACGAATTTAAACAAATTCCCCTAGAATAATAAAATTCACAGTATCTTTTTGCTGTGATTTTTATAAGAGTCGGTAAACATCGACCAAAATTTGTGTCTTAGTAGGGTATAACAGACTGACTGAAGAGCCCACTGTTATACCTTGGGCGAAACACAATAATTTCTGGAGTTGAGGTCACTTGCACTTTTTAATTGAATTTTATTCATTCACTCCACTTAAAACAGAAGTAATTTCAATATTTTAATAATTAAATTTCTTCATCTTCTTATTATAAAAAACCTGACCACGGGTATTTATTTTCTAGGTGCACGAATTTAAACAAATTCCCCTAGAATAATAAAATTCACAGTATCTTTTTGCTGTGATTTTTATAAGAGTCGGTAAACATCGACCAAAATTTGTGTCTTAGTAGGGTATAACAGACTGACTGAAGAGCCCACTGTTATACCTTGGGCGAAACACAATAATTTCTGGAGTTGAGGTCACTTGCACTTTTTAATTGAATTTTATTCATTCACTCCACTTAAAACAGAAGTAATTTCAATATTTTAATAATTAAATTTCTTCATCTTCTTATTGTAGATGAAATGATTTATTTCGTTTTTACAAAAACAACGTAATGTTTCTGAGTCTATTTACACAAACATAAATAATTTATTATTATAAACAAATTTTTAAGTTCGTAGATTTGTGCCAAAGGAATTTCGTGCAGAGCACATACATTAGGGTGTAAGTATTTGACCAAAATTTGTGTCTTAGTAGGGTATAACAGACTGACTGAAGAGCCCACTGTTATACCTTGGGCGAAACACAATCATTTCTGGAGTTGAGGTCACTTGTACTTTTTAATTGAATTTTATTCATTCACTCCACTTAAAACAGAAGTAATTTCAATATTTTAATATTTAAATTTCTTCATCTTCTTATTATAAAAAACCTGACCACGGGTATTTATTTTCTAGGTGCACGAATTTAAACAAATTCCCCTAGAATAATAAAATTCACAGTATCTTTTTGCTGTGATTTTTATAAGAGTCGGTAAACATCAACCAAAATTTGTGTCTTAGTAGGGTATAACAGACTGACTGAAGAGCCCACTGTTATACCTTGGGCGAAACACAATCATTTCTGGAGTTGAGGTCACTTGTACTTTTTAATTGAATTGTATTCATTCACTCCACTTGAAACAGAAGTAATTTCAATATTTTTATATTTAAATTTCTTCATCTTCTTATTATAAAAAACCTGACCACGGGTATTTATTTTCTAGGTGCACGAATTTAAACAAATTCCCCTAGAATAATAAAATTCACAGTATCTTTTTGCTGTGATTTTTATAAGAGTCGGTAAACATCGACCAAAATTTGTGTCTTAGTAGGGTATAACAGACTGACTGAAGAGCCCACTGTTATACCTTGGGCGAAACACAATCATTTCTGGAGTTGAGGTCACTTGTACTTTTTAATTGAATTGTATTCATTCACTCCACTTGAAACAGAAGTAATTTCAATATTTTAATATTTAAATTTCTTCATCTTCTTATTATAAAAAACCTGACCACGGGTATTTATTTTCTAGGTGCACGAATTTAAACAAATTCCCCTAGAATAATAAAATTCACAGTATCTTTTTGCTGTGATTTTTATAAGAGTCGGTAAACATTGACCAAAATTTGTGTCTTAGTAGGGTATAACAGACTGACTGAAGAGCCCACTGTTATACCTTGGGCGAAACACAATCATTTCTGGAGTTGAGGTCACTTGTACTTTTTAATTGAATTTTATTCATTCACTCCGCTTGAAACAGAAGTAATTTCAATATTTTAATATTTAAATTTCTTCATCTTCTTATTATAAAAAAACCTGACCACGGGTATTTATTTTCTAGGTGCACGAATTTAAACAAATTCCCCTAGAATAATAAAATTCACAGTATCTTTTTGCTGTGATTTTTATAAGAGTCGGTAAACATCGACCAAAATGTGTGTCTTAGTAGGGTATAACAGACTGACTGAAGAGCCCACTGTTATACCTTGGGCGAAACACAATCATTTCTGGAGCTGAGGTCACTTGTACTTTTTAATTGAATTTTATTCATTCACTCCACTTGAAACAGAAGTAATTTCAATATTTTAATATTTAAATTTCTTCATCTTCTTATTATAAAAAAACCTGACCACGGGTATTTATTTTCTAGGTGCACGAATTTAAACAAATTCCCCTAGAATAATAAAATTCACAGTATCTTTTTGCTGTGATTTTTATAAGAGTCGGTAAACATCGACCAAAATGTGTGTCTTAGTAGGGTATAACAGACTGACTGAAGAGCCCACTGTTATACCTTGGGCGAACACAATCATTTCTGGAGTTGAGGTCACTTGTACTTTTTAATTGAATTTTATTCATTCACTCCACTTGAAACAGAAGTAATTTCAATATTTTAATATTTAAATTTCTTCATCTTCTTATTATAAAAAACCTGACCACGGGTATTTATTTTCTAGGTGCACGAATTTAAACAAATTCCCCTAGAATAATAAAATTCACAGTATCTTTTTGCTGTGATTTTTATAAGAGTCGGTAAACATTGACCAAAATTTGTGTCTTAGTAGGGTATAACAGACTGACTGAAGAGCCCACTGTTATACCTTGGGCGAAACACAATCATTTCTGGAGTTGAGGTCACTTGTACTTTTTAATTGAATTTTATTCATTCACTCCGCTTGAAACAGAAGTAATTTCAATATTTTAATATTTAAATTTCTTCATCTTCTTATTATAAAAAAACCTGACCACGGGTATTTATTTTCTAGGTGCACGAATTTAAACAAATTCCCCTAGAATAATAAAATTCACAGTATCTTTTTGCTGTGATTTTTATAAGAGTCGGTAAACATCGACCAAAATGTGTGTCTTAGTAGGGTATAACAGACTGACTGAAGAGCCCACTGTTATACCTTGGGCGAAACACAATCATTTCTGGAGCTGAGGTCACTTGTACTTTTTAATTGAATTTTATTCATTCACTCCACTTGAAACAGAAGTAATTTCAATATTTTAATATTTAAATTTCTTCATCTTCTTATTATAAAAAAACCTGACCACGGGTATTTATTTTCTAGGTGCACGAATTTAAACAAATTCCCCTAGAATAATAAAATTCACAGTATCTTTTTGCTGTGATTTTTATAAGAGTCGGTAAACATCGACCAAAATGTGTGTCTTAGTAGGGTATAACAGACTGACTGAAGAGCCCACTGTTATACCTTGGGCGAACACAATCATTTCTGGAGTTGAGGTCACTTGTACTTTTTAATTGAATTTTATTCATTCACTCCACTTGAAACAGAAGTAATTTCAATATTTTAATATTTAAATTTCTTCATCTTCTTATTATAAAAAACCTGACCACGGGTATTTATTTTCTAGGTGCACGAATTTAAACTAATTCCCCTAGAATAATAATATTCACAGTATCTTTTTGCTGTGATTTTTATAAGAGTCGGTAAACATCGACCGAAATTTGTGTCTTAGTAGGGTATAACAGACTGACTGAAGAACCCACTGTTATACCTTGGGCGAAACACAATCATTTCTGGAGTTTAGGTCACTTGTACTTTTTAATTGAATTTTATTCATTCACTCCACTTAAAAGAGAAGTAATTTCAATATTTTAATATTTAAATTTCTTCATCTTCTTATTATAAAAAACCTGACCACGGGTATTTATTTTCTAGGTGCACGAATTTAAACAAATTCCCCTAGAATAATAAAATTCACAGTATCTTTTTGCTGTGACTTTTTTAAAAGAGTCGGTAAATATCGACCAAAATTTGTGTCTTAGTAGGGTATAACAGACTGACTGAAGAGCCCACTGTTATACCTTGGGGCGAAACACAATCATTTCTGGAGTTGAGGTCACTTGTACTTTTTAATTGAATTTTATTCATTCACTCCACTTAAAACAGAAGTAATTTCAATATTTTAATATTTAAATTTCTTCATCTTCTTATTATAAAAAACCTGACCACGGGTATTTATTTTCTAGGTGCACGAATTTAAACAAATTCCCCTAGAATAATAAAATTCACAGTATCTTTTTGCTGTGATTTTTATAAGAGTCGGTAAACATCGACCAAAATTTGTGTCTTAGTAGGGTATAACAGACTGACTGAAGAGCCCACTGTAATACCTTGGGCGAAACACAATCATTTCTGGAGTTGAGGTCACTTGTACTTTTTAATTGAATTTTATTCATTCACTCCACTTGAAACAGAAGTAATTTCAATATTTTAATATTTAAATTTCTTCATCTTCTTATTATAAAAAAACCTGACCACGGGTATTTATTTTCTAGGTGCACGATTTAAACAAATTCCCTTAGAATAATAAAATTCACAGTATCTTTTTGTTGTGATTTTTATAAGAGTCGGTAAACATCGACCAAAATTTGTGTCTTAGTAGGATATAACAGACTGACTGAAGAGCCCACTGTTATACCTTGGGTGAAACACAATAATTTCTGGAGTTGAGATCATTTGTACTTTTTAATTGAATTTTATTCATTCCCTCCACTTAAAACAGAAGTAATTTCAATATTTTTATATTTAAATTTCTTCATCTTCTTATTATAAAAAACCTGACCACGGGTATTTATTTTCTAGGTGCACGAATTTAAACTAATTCCCCTAGAATAATAAAATTCACAGTATCTTTTTGATGTGATTTTTATAAGAGTCGGTAAACATCAACCAAAATTTGTGTCTTAGTAGGGTATAACAGACTGACTGAAGAGCCCACTGTTATACCTTGGGCGAAACACAATAATTTCTGGAGTTGAGGTCACTTGTACTTTTTAATTGAATTTTATTCATTCACTCCACTTAAAACAGAAGTAATTTCAATATTTTAATATTTAAATTTCTTCATCTTCTTATTATAAAAAAAGCTGACCACGGGTATTTATTTTCTAGGTGCACGAATTTAAACAAATTCCCCTAGAATAATAAAATTCACAGTATCTTTTTGCTGTGATTTTTATAAGAGTCGGTAAACATCGACCAAAATGTGTGTCTTAGTAGGGTATAACAGACTGACTGAAGAGCCCACTGTTATACCTTGGGCGAAACACAATCATTTCTGGAGTTAAAATCACTTGTACTTTTTAATTGAGTTAAATACTAACGTTAAAACTTACAATATTTTAGGTATGAACATTTATATTATATTATATTATACTACAATATTGTATTGAAAAAGTTAATTTTAAATTTAATACTTTTAAAATTGTCATTTCTATTAAATACTAAAATCAATTGATTTAAGGGACTATTTAATCCATAATTTGTTTTACTGAATATTGGACATAAAGGTATTTGTCTTCTTATGCTATTCTGGCTTAAATTAAAATTTAATCGACCCTAAACTGAAGGTGATATAATCGAACCATTAATTAATTTTATAATAAAAAATCGCTGTAAGTATTCTCTATGCTTCGAGAGGAGTGGAAAATTCAATAGCCTAAGTCTTTGAACATAGGGGGGTAGTGACACACTGGGTGACCAAGGGAGAAAGCGAAGACAAAAACGCATGAATCTTGTCTGAATACCTTCTATTATATTAATATGAATTGAATAGTATGGTGCCCATACAACACATCCGTATTCAAGGACAGGCCTAACAAACGATATAAAAAGAAGTTTCAAGACGTATGGATCGTGGAAATCACGGGAGAATCGTTTTTTTGGTCTTTTATAAAATGTAATCATAGTGGTCAGTAAACACAAGGTTTGGGTCGAGGATAATCCCCAAGTCAGAAAAAACCAGATGGTCTAGTTAAGGGACTTGTGTCAAACATGTAGTCATACGTAATTATTATCTTTTTGCGTGTAAAACTCATTGTCTTACATTTGTCTATATTTAAAAATAAGCGGTTTTTATTGCACCATTCCCTGAAATTGTGAAATTCTTCTTGCAGCTGTAAACAGTCATTAATAGAGGATATTTTTATAAAAATTTTCATGTCGTCGGCATAAATTAGGACAGAGGATATTTTAATGATTGAGGTCACATCATTTATGTATAAGGTGAATAACAAAGGACCTAAATGGATTCCTTGTGGAACACCAGAATTTATATAAAACTGTTCGAAAGGATCATTACGAAAAAGAACAGCGTAACTTCTATTAGCTAAGTAAGAAGCGATCCACATTAAAAAACGTTCACTGAAACCCAAGGCCTTCAGTCTAATTAAGAGAGTTTTGTGACACAATTTGTCAAAAGCCTTGCTAAAATCAGTAAACACACAGTCTACTTGCTTCCGCTCTTCAAAGGAATCTATGCAAAAAGACGTGAAATGGAATATATTTGTAACGGTAGACTTATTTTGCACGAAGCCATGTTGACTATCACTAATAATAGATTAACAATTGAACGATAAGACGTTACATATAAGAGACTCAAATATTTTCGGAATAACAGAAAGTTTAGCAATGGTGCGGTAGTTGGTGATATCATTTTTTGGTCCCTTTTTGTAAATTGGTGTTATAAAAGCACTTTTCCACAAGGCGGGAAAGACTGAGTATTTAAGAGATTCATTAAATAATAAACAAAGAGGGTAGAAATTGGGATACACATTTTTTTAAAACACATGAAGGTACACCATCAGGACCAGGGCTAAAACAGTTTTCAAGCTCATAGACTTTTTGGACTATTGAATCTTCGTGAATAGTAAAATTTAACATGTTAAGGTGTGTATAATTTTGTTGGGGACAAGAATTTTCTATGGGTTCATCTTCACTGCTGATTCAAATATGCATCTTTGAAAAAGGTTGCAAACATTTTTGATATTTTGCTTGTTACATTATTGAATGACGTACATAGAGTTGGTAGCCATCAGTGTTGTTTTTGCTACTAACAAAGTTCCAAAAGTTCTTAGGCTGAGTTTTAATTCGCTCTCAATTTTTGATATACAGGGTGTGCCTTCATTCGTCAATAGTATTTTAGGGCATGATTCTCGGGTGTATTCTAAGACAAAAATTGGTTTACAGTAAGGGCCTATTTTCAATTTTGATATCATTTATCGGGGATTTAAGAAAAGTCTTATTATGGTGTACCCTGACCCATGTTAACGGTAATTACGCTGTTAGTAATATTGATAGAAACTTCGTTCAGGCAGAAGAATTGCCAGCCTTTGTAACTGCGTTTAAATAAATTTTATATCTTTTCTCGATCCTAAGATATTCAGTTTTTAGTCTTTTTCATTTTTCCTGCCCATTCTAATTTTTTGACTTTGGGGTCAATTTTCTCCAAAAAATGCGTAATCAACATGATGTTTTAATAATTTTTTTTAATGTATGTAACAATACTACAAATTAAAGTGAATAACAAAGTTGCCGAAAACCCCATACATTTTATGATAATTTGGAAAAACCGCGGCAGGTAAAATTAAAAAAAATGTTGTTTAGCTTTAAGCTCGAAAAGCTATGAATAAAAATTATTTGTGTGGTTTTAGATAAATTTTTAAGTATGTTTTTTACTAAAACAGTTAAGCACTCTGTCATTCTTTGGTTTGAATACATGCTAATTTTAGTAGCCACTTAAGTTGAATTCTACAAACTATGCGGAGTTGCTGCAAAATGATTTATCAGAACTATTGGAAGACATTCTATAAACGGTCTGGCAGGGCAAATGCCGCCTCCAAATGGTCTTGGACATACTGATCTGTAATCAGGGGCTCAATACCTAGGAATGGGTAAAAAATTTTCTGGTTCATACAATCATCCTCGAAGTTGATTTTTAGGGTTTTTCAAACGGTTTTTTTTTTTTTTTTTTTTTTTTTTTTGAATTCATTTTTATTTTTCATTTAACTTATAACTATCTTAAAGCTAGACAAAAATTCATGAAAAACTAGCCTACTTATCATTATCTTAAAAATAACTTACTGGCCCTAAACGGGCGCTCTAAATTAAACAATAACTTAATGCTAATGCCTTTCGGCCTATGAACTACTTAAATAATATCCTATCTTGGTTTTATTTTTTCCAACCAATTAAAACTACTTAAAACTATACTTAAAACTACTATAAAACTACTTAGAACTACCTTAAAACTAGAACAGCCACAGCAAGCATTTTTTTTTTTTGTTTTGATTTTTTGATTTTATAATTTTTTTTTTTTTTTTTTTTTGGTGCCACCCTGACTGTCCCCACTTAATATTTACACACCTAAAAACTATGTAAGTCGGCCAAGACGAGAAGGCTAAGTTAACTTTATTATATTATGTGTCATTGTAATTCAACCACCAAAACTGGTTCTCCTGTCTTACTCTCTCTCTCCGGTCCCGATCGGACACAGTCCTACTGAACCGAAGGCGCTCTGCTCCGTCCTGTGCGAGGACATCTCGACCATAAAGGAGTCGCCTATCTACAGTTCTACGGCCGACGTGGTAGATTGGCGGAACCGCCGCTCTATCCTGTATCAGCCCTCGACTGTCTAAATAGAGGAAAGCATCGGGTGGGATAAATCCACTTAAACGCACATTCTCGTAGTAATCAGTGTTGGGGTAGTAAGCCCCAAAAATTAAGCTGTTGGCCGAGGACATCGCTCTAGCAACGTGACCCCGAATCAGCTTGATTATAAAATTATCGATTCTGTTAATGTTGGCTCCATTGTATAGAACCTCGTTGGAATAATAATGTTTGTACTCCGACTCTGGTGTTCTGTGTAATCCAAGGCAGCGTCGAAGACACTGCCTCTCAAACACCCGAATCTTTTCCATTTGAGATGGGGCAACGTTGAACCACACCGGGCATCCATAGGCAATCATTGGCCGGATAAGGGCCATGTAGCAAATCACCTTAACCCTGCTGTCAAGACGGCTGCTATAAAACAACCGTTTTGTCAGGGCGAAAGCTCCCCTGGCTCTGGTCAGAGCAGCATTTATATGTCTATCGAAATACAAATACTGATCCACCCAGATGCCAAGGTACTTTACTACACTTTTATTCGCCAGTGGATGTCCATGTGGCCCCACGATCACCAGCTTGCGCCAGATCTTTCTTGTATCCCTAGAGGCTCCATGCAGTGGAGTCCTGAACAGAATAGTTTCGGATTTCTGAAAGTTGATTTTCAACTTCCAGTCATCGCAATATCGCTGAATCTTGTCGAAGTCACGCTGTAAGAGAATTCTGATGACCTCAACTGTTGGAGCTGTTCTGTACGCAATTAGATCATCGACATACGCTATGGCATGGGCTAGACTACCTATCAGATCGCTGGTGTAAATACTGAAGAGAATCGGTGAGTTCACCGCTCCCTGCTGAAGACCATTTTTAATTTCAAAGGTTGCGGTAGAAGTTACATTGCCACTTTTGACAACAAACTTTCTACCATTGAGCATATCATAAAGCATATATAAAAGTGGTTTACTTATGCCAAGTCTGGCTAGCTTTAGATATAGACCTTCTAACCATACGGTGTCGAAAGCTTTCTCCAAGTCAACCAGACAAGCACCTGTACACTGTCTTTTAGATTTGTTCCATTGGACATCAGAAACGAGTTTAGACGCGGCATGAATGGTGTCATGTCCCGCCTTAAAGCCGAACTGATTGTCCGGTATGATATTGTTGTCCTCCGCCCACTTGGACAGAGCTCTATTTATAACTTTCTCAAATACCTTACTGATACTTGGAAGAAGACTTATCGACCGGAGGTTCGCCGGATTGGAGTTGTCCTTTCCCTTTTTTGGGAGAGGATGAACCACAGCTGTCTTCCACCGCCCTGGATAATATGCATTATTCAGAGCGTTGTTAAACAGTGTGGTATAAATGTCAACTGCTTCCTGAGGCAGATGTCGCAGTACAACGTTATATACCATCGATTCCTGCTGACTTCTTTTTCTTTAATGAGGCGAAGATGAGCTGGAGCTCAACTTTCGAAATTAACAGGGAATTAGCCCCGTTTCGCTCGGCGATGGTGGCGTTTGCCAAGTGTTCATCATTGAACCCGGTGAAACAGAGATTCTCTGATCGCCATTGCGTCATTTCATTTCGAAGGTAGAAGTGGTGAAGCAAGGCTCTGTTTTCCAGGTCATGGTTCGGGCGAATGCTAGCATTCACCTTGTACACTTGCTGGAAAGCAGCCCCCACGGCCTCCACTTTCTCACGAGGATCTTCGATTATAAAGAGGTCATCGTCCAAGACGGCTTCCTCTGGATCTATGCCTGCTATCAGAAGTACGTCTCTGTTCTCTGTCGTTCTCTGAAGTTTAAGACACGGAAGTTCGTTTTGATCATTCCGTCTAAATATTTTATTAATTTGAGGAAACATACTCGGGTCGCTAGAATTAACGGCCCGAATTTTGTTGTCCCAATACAAATTAATAGACAACCGGTAATTTTCCTTGATCAATTGGTTGATGTTTTTGATAGACGACTTCAGTGTCCTAATCTCCAGATCGTGTATGTCAGTAAAACGTCTGTACAAGCGTTTCAGTCTTGTCAAAAGTCCACTTTTTTGTCTGTGTAGTGCGTCGATGGTCGCGTTGCGGTACATGTCTGTAGCTTCGCGTTCTTTGTATTTCGGTATTGTTTTTTCCATTGTTCGTTGGATTGTACTGTCCATCTTTTCCAAGTAATCGTCAATTTCAGTGTTTGTTAAATTCCTGTCATTTGGTGGGGATATGTTGTTCGTACGTAGTTCACTCGATAAAGCGCTGGTGAAGCGTGGCCAGCGAGTCTTACTGTAATTGTAAGAATGCACTAGCACATACTCCTCCAACTCCACGAGCTAGTTCGGAAGTTGAATTACGGCAGCAAGTCCGCAATGGTCACCATCGTACTCTATCGTTCGTAAGCAGTTTCTTGGTCGTTGACCCACAGTGTCAGTAATTGTCAGTCTTGAGTCTTTCAGCAATAAATTCAGATAGGAACCGCTTCTTGTAAACGAGGGCCTATCAGTAGCCAGAAGGTCGAGCATATATTCAACGTTGTATTGATTCATCCAATTAAATAGATGGCTACCTCTTGGATTTTGTATTTGATTTCCCCAATCTACATGTTTGGCATTCAAATCACCGGCCATGATATAGTAATTCTCTTCCGAGTTCAGTTGTAAGCATTGAAAAAGTTTAGCTCTGTTAAAAATTCAGTTGGCTGAGGTGATTCCGGTGCATAAGCCGCAATCGCATACATCCGCTTCCCATGTTTGAGAGGAATGCATACGATACACGCCTCAAGCAACCGAAATCTGCGTACTTCACTATTATATATTACTTTATAATTTATGCCTTTTCGTACAAAGATTGCGACTCCTCCTCCCAAAGTGGAGTTGGGCCGATCTCTTCGTACGATATTGTAATTATTATTATTCAATTTATGTTTCTGGTTCAGCTTAGTTTCGCTGGCCATAAACACATCTGGACTTTGATCTTTCAACAATTGGAATAGATTTACTCTACGTTCGGTCCTAATCAATGAATTTACATTCACAGCAAGGATCTAAAAGGGCCTCTCCGGCAGCGCGCCCTTAACCTATAAAGTGCGTTAAGCTCGGCAAAGCAGAGTAGATATTGTCCACCCTTTTCGCCTGCTCACTTATCTGGTTTTGAAGTCCTGCTATTTGGCTCTGAATGGCCAGTAGCAAACCTCTTATTTCGGCCTGTGCGTCCGGAGCCTTTGGCACAAGGGCCTGTGGGGCTGCCTTTGGCGCAGGCTGTACCGTGTTTCCCTTTCCTGACGCCATTTGGGCGTAAGAAATTTGGGGATTAACGGAAGTTGTTGTTTGAGGACGCGTTGGTGGGCGTCTCTCTACCTCTGCTTGCTTTGCCGCTTTGTTATGTTTCAATTGCTAAAACGTCGGACATCCCCGATAGTTAGCAGGGTGCCCGTCGCCTCGGCAAAGTGCACATTTAAGTTGGGTCAATTCGACCCGTTCCTGCCCGAGCTTACACTCTCCTACAATGTGGTTCTCACCACACTTGACGCAGCGTGACTGCATTTCGCAGTTTGCCGCAGCATGGCCGAACCTATGGCAGCGCATGCATTGAAGCATGTCGCCACGCCTCTTTAATTTGTCCCATGTGACAACCTGGTAGTTGAGGACGGAGATACTCCTCAAACTATCCAGTTTGCTGCTGGACGAACGCTGTACTAGGAAGAACGGCAGATTCCGTTTCTCCCGTCTGGCTCTAACTGTAGCGAACGGCTTAACCCCGATAAACTCGAGATCGTCACTCGCTTTTCGACGGAGCTCATTTAAGAGTACCTGAGGTTCCGTGCAGGAATCTATGCCCTTTAGCAGGACCGTTTGGAACTTTTCTGTTTTAGGAGTAAAACTGAAGAACTCAGTTGTAGTTTCTTTTAATAAACCTTTTATTTTTTTATATTGTTCCAAAGTGGAACATTGAATGGCATGCCTATCTTTACTTAATCTTTTAATAAAAAAGTTTTCGCCTATGGCCGACTTACATAGTTTTATGGTGTCCTCTAACTCCATCTTGAATGCAGTGATGGGTGGCACCTTCTCTTTTTTGTTTTTGGGCAGCTGTGGCTGCTGCTGTTGACTCTGCTGCTGTTGTATCTGCTGCTGTTGATTCTGCTGCTGCGGCTGCTGTTGGTTCTGCTGCTGTTGTTTCTGCTTCTGTTGTTGTTGCCTTTGCTGTTTAGGCTGCTGCTGTGGCTGTTGTTGTTGTAGCTGTACTTGTGGCAGTACTTTTCGCTGCTTTTGATCTTGAAGGGTAGGCTGCTCAGTTTGCTGTGGCAGCTGCCCATCATTTTTTTGCTTTGGGGTACCCACTGGCGCCTGAAGGGATTTCTTTTGTTGGCGCTCCTGGACTTCTCTCTGTCGGCGCGTTCTTGTTTTTGTTTCATGGCCAGTATCAGAGAAGTGAGCTGGCCTTTGAGGAGCTCTATTTCCCCTTGCACTGCACCGATTTTAGCTTGAAGTTGCTGTTCTTCAATTTCATCTTCTGATGATGCCTCTGGCTCTGATGGTGAGGTAAGGTCCACAAGAAGTGTACTGTCACCCGTTGCATACAGTCCCTCTCCCCCCTCGGACATGTATTCTATCTCCTCGTCGGACGGCGAGGTATTTAATTGCCTTTGAATTTTGGCTGCTGCTGTTGTTTTAGCTGTGCGCGCCGTCTCCTTCCCTTCGGCTCGCAGCTTAGCTGAAGTGCTTGTGGAGCGACGCTTGACGAGGTTCGGCACACAGCGAATCCTCCTTCTCCTCTTCTTGGTGATTACGGCTGTTGGTGCCGTTGCCGGTATTGTTTTTACTGCTGTGTAATCTTTCGATGTACTCGCTGCTGGTATTTTTGTTGTTGCGGTGTCATCATTCGATGTCTTCGCTGTTCTCTTTGCCGTTGTTATTGGAACATCTTTCGATGCCCCAGTTACTGACGCCGTTGATTTTGTTGCTGGGATAACACCTTTCGATGGTCCCGCAAAGTAATCGTCATCCATCTGTTGCTTCAAATCCCTTTTAATTACTTGTGCCACTTCCCGGTTGTGAAAAAAAGCACATAAAAATTCGGACCCCGGATGGGATTCGAACTTGCCTTGTTCCGCACTGCGGTCTGCCACCCTACCACTGTGCTATCGCACTATATGAAAATAGTTTGGCAAATTTTATACTTGAAAAAAAAAGTCGCGATTTAAGTTGAATTAGCTGTGAAAGTCAATAACGTGTGCACTCCTTCACAGATCGAGATCGACTGTTTTTTCAAACGGTCTGGCAGGGTAAATGCCGCCTCCAAACGGTCTTGGACATACAGATCTGTAATCAGGGGCTCAATACCTAGGAATAGAAAAAAAATGTTTTGGTTCATACAATCATCCTCAAAGTTGGTTTTTACGGTTTTTCAAACGGTCTGGCAGGGTAAATGCCGCCTCCAATCGGTCTTGGACATACGGATCTGTAATCAGGGGCTCAAAACCTAGCGATGGATAAACATTTTTTTTTGGTTCATACAATCATCCTCGCAGTTGATTTTTTAAGGTTTTCAAATTGCTTTAACGCATCTTAAGCCGCCTCCAGGGACTGCAAGACTTGCATTTCTTTCATAAGCATTACCACACCTTTCGACTCATGTACTTTTTTTGGTTCACTTTCACACCCCTTAATTTGCTGTGGGCTCTTAGACTTATAGGTTCAACTAGATTCATCTTATTCCTAACTTGTTGGTGCTTCACCCCACTTTGCTCGAGAGGTTAAAAATTGACAAGATGAAGAAGATGAAGGCAATCGTTGGATAGGAAAAAGTTAGAGTTATTGGATGTTTTTGAATGGGAAAGAATGAAATAATTCATTTATTCAACCAAAATAACAACTTAAAATTAATTAGAAGAGCCCATGCTCAAAGCGTCTTCAGAAGTGAGGCAGTAACTAGGATCATTAATATATCAGTGAAATACGAAAACGGGCTCTAGCATGGATACAAAATCAAAGAGGACTCATTTGAACACCTGTTATAACTGTTTTAGTTCACACCTAAAATAAAAGTTATCGATAACCACATATATCATTTTTTATTCATAGCTTTTTCAAGCTTAAAGCTAAAAGAAACATTTTTTTTTAATTTTACCTGCCGCTGTTTTTCCAAATTATCATAAAATCTATCGGTTTTTCAGCAATTTTGTTAGCGACTTTTATTTTTATTATTGTTTGTTACATAAATTCAAAAAAAAATATTTTAACATCATGTTGATTACGCATTTTTGAAGAAAATTGACCTTAAAATCGAAAAATTAGCATGGACAGGAAAAATGGAACAGGCTGAAAACTGACAATCTTAGGATTGAGAAAAGATATAAAATGTATTTAAACGCAATTACAAAGGCTGGCATTTCTTCTAAAAATAAAAGCCTAAAAGAAGCTTCTATCATTATTACTAACAGCGCAATTACCGTAAACATGGGTCAGGGTACACCAAAATGAGACTTTTCTTAAATCCCCGATAAATGATATTTAAATTGGAGATAGGCCCTTACTGTAGAACAATTTTTTTCTTAGAATACACCCAAGAATCATGCCCTTAAATACTAATGACGAATTAAGCGACATCCTGTATCTATATAAAGCATTCGAGTATTCAGCAAACATATTTTCTACTAAAAATTAGCCAAGCTTTATTTCCTTTATTTTTCAGATTTTGTATGTGATGGTCAAACCGTGGAGGATTATTAGATTTATTTATGTTATTCCGCAAAGGAGTCGTTTTACATATATAAGCATTCGAAGGGAACATTTCATTCTCGGTACAGTTAAGAAACAATTCATTCCAGTTTACATTACACAATAAGTAAGCAAGAAGATCGAAATTACATTTTTTGAAATTAAATTCAAGTTTACAATTAGAACTGATAGATGCGTTACACATATTCACGTTTATCGATATATCTTAAGCAGGATGGTGTCTATCTTCGTCTAATAATATAAAGTCAGCCTGAGTTACAGATATGTCGGAGTTCACTGTATCCTTAAAAAAGACAAGATCCAGTATTTTATTGAAGCTGTTTCGGATACCATTGAATTGACTTAGCCCACATGAGGCCAGACCGTCGATGAGTGAAAATTCGTTTGAAGATGATAAATTTCCGGGAGATAAAAAGTTTCAGTCGGTTGTTTGTGTCCAATTTAAGTTTGGAAGATTAAAGTCGCCAAGGATAAGAAGTTCGTCATTTGGTTCCATTAGATTATTGATGATTCGATGCAATCAATATATTTTTCATACACATCGTTATTAGAACTTGGTGGGATATAGATGCAGATAATAAATAGGTAACCAGTTTCTAGGTTTATTTTAATTGATATGATTTTAATTCCTAAAGACATAAAGTCATCAACCAATGTGCAGATAAAGTTATTTTTAACGGCAATTAATACTCCTCCACCAACTGTCTCCAAATCGTTTGAGTGGTGTCTGTCCCGTCTGAAAACTTGATATGATGAATCAAAAAGTTCAGTGCTTAGAAACGAACTATTTAACCATGTTTCAGTCAGAGCAATAATTCCATGAAGGAGGGTATTTATATTTTTACAGACCGTATTGATCTTTGTCCGTAATCCATTTACATTTTGGAGGCAAATTAGTATCTGATGAAGCTGGGTTTTTGGTACTTTTGCATTGTCTGATTGTCTTGAAAGGGTTAGTTTTGACGTTGACGTGTTTATTTTTAACTTCATGAACCACTATTCCATTAGGCCATAATGATAACACGGCCATTGAATTTGTCGCGCAAAAGAGCCTTTGTTTCGTTAGCTGTGTGGCAAGTGGTACCGTCCTGTGGAAACCAATTATCGTCCACATTCATATCTTCCAATTCGGGCCATAAAAACTTCGTTATCATCTCACGATAGCAAACACTATTCACAGTAACTGCCTGACCGGCCTCATTTTGGAAAAAATATGGCACGATGATGCCGCACAGTGTGAAATTTTCAGATTCTAGCGGAACATAAGTCTAAATTTAAATAATATTTTTTTTGACTTTTTTTTTCGTGGAAATGATTACATATATCAGATTAATTTGAATTCAATAACTCATTTTAATTTTATTTTAACTACAACTAAATTAGTTAAAGCATAGTTATTAAATAAAAAATAAATACATTATTGAAAATAATTTGAAATTCAGTCAGTTTGAAACTGTTTCTTCAGGAAGATCATGATATTTAGTTCTTGAAAACCTTGATCTTAACGACAGAAGTGGATCTGATGACTTTACGAAACTTTTCAATACTAAGAGTTTGGTGCCAAACTTCAAAAACACTCAACCTATTAATTTTTTCTGTAAAATAAAAATATTTGTATGGGAGCTGCAAAAGGTTGCAAGAACTTGTTTTGGATTCTAATTATATAAAGTTCACATGCTCAAAATATGAACAAATTAGAGCGGGTACACGCAAGTAAACATAAAAACCTTTGTCTCAAAGTTAAAAAAGACGTTTTTTTAATACACTAGCGAAAATTTATTAAAAAAATAAAAATAAATAAATAAAATTAATAAAACTCACTAAAGCATGTATACTATTAACTTCAGATATATTTTATCATTTTAAAGCATGTATACTATTAACTTCAGATATATTTTATCATTTTACCGTTCACTAAACACATGTAAAAACAGCAGAGCTCAGCTCAACCGCTGTAAAATACCTTTAATTTTTTTTTCACACGGTGTTTGGCTTTGACAGCTAACTGTACAAAATATAATGGAAACATGAAGCTTTTACTACCTGAAATGAATCATCCTTTATGTTAAGAACTGATAAAAATCGGTTTTGTACTCGACAGCTAAACTTTTTTTTTGACTTAAGTTCCGCTGGATTGTGAAAATTTCACACTGTGTGCCGCCAGCCCATAAACCGCACCAAACAGTCACTCTTTGTGGGTGCATTGGTTTTTCGACAATCGCTCTTGGATTATCATTCGCCCAAATGCTGCAATTCTGATTATTGACGAATCCACTGAGGTGAAAATGTGCCTCATCACTGAAGATGATTTTCTTCGAAAATTGATTATCCACTGTTGCCATTTCTTGTCACCATTCTGACCATTGACGACGCTTGAAATGGTCAAGGGGCTTTAGTTCTTGAGTCAATTGTACTTTGTAAGCGTGAAAATGCAAGTCTTTATGCATAATGTTCATCAACGACGAGCGTGAGAGGTGCAGTTGTTGAGCACGACGACAAGTTGAGGTGGACGGCTCTTCAGCCACACTTTCGCGAACAGCACCAATATTTTCTGCAGTACGAGCTGTACGAGCATGCACTGGTGTTTTCACATCTCCTACAGACCCGGTTTGCTCAAATTTTTGTACGATTTTTTCGATTGTACGCAAATTTGGACGATTAAATTGACCGAAAAAATCACGAAGTGCCCATTTTCATAATAAGCCTGAATAACTTAAACGCGTTGCTCGATTGTGTATCTTTCCATGGTTCAAATTGAATTAGTCTGAAATTGAGAAATGTCAAATGAAATGCAGAAAAAAACTTGACGTTTAGGTGTGGTTCACATTCAACATCGGCTCTAAAATGCAACCACCCTTTATTATAACAAACAAAAAACTGTAAGTTACATTTATACAAAATCTTTGTGTGAATTGTGTGTTTTTATTAAGTTCTTGTGAATAGGTTAACGATGTTTGAAAATTATTTCATTTGTGAAAAGATCCTTGAATCTTCTGGAATAGATGTAACATTGTTGCGTGAAAAACTGAACAATCTACATGTTTCTCGTAAGCGCCACCAGAGTAGTTTTCTAAACTGATACGATGAAATACGAAGAAATGCACAAATGCAACACATTTTTTTAGGAAATTTAATAAGCTTTATTTTTGTAGATAAGTATTTTTTGATTTGACTAATGGTTTCCAAGATAAACGTGAAAAACCGAAAAACACTACATGGTTCTCGTCACTGCCGCAAGCGCTCCAGTCGGATTCTTGGGGACTTTTTTTAGGGCATCTTTAGACATCTCTAAGTAACTGTGCCTAGTTTCAGTTTTTATCCTTCATTGACTGGACTAAGTTTTTGAAGTGTTTTAAAAGGTTTTGTAAATATGAGCAAAGATACATATAAATAAAGATGAATTACACAATAAAAGAGTACCATTACAACATGCATAACCACTTAGCATTTTCATAATTCTTCATGACACACTATATAGTAAGTGATCAGATCATGCAGCTTAACTAGCCAATAGTTAGTAAGTATATTATTTGTCAATTCCTCGTAAGAGGCAGTAGCCCTGAAAAAAAAAACTTTTTAGTTTTTAGGAGGACGAGGCTGGGAAGCGATCCCAGACCTCCAGCGTGACAGTCGACTGCACTAACCATTACGCTACGGGCTACTACTTTAAATAAATAAACTAACTTTAAATATTCATTTTGTATAAATGGTGTTTCTTAGGAGATGCAGATCGAGTAAGGTTTGAAAATCGTTGAATTTTATTAATTTTAAACTTATAAAATCAAAACACATAACTTGGTATAAACATTGTTCATATATACATTCTATATATATATATAGGTTTAATATAAAATCAACTATCTTAAATCACTTGATGACCGTAAATAAAAGAAAAGTTCACGAAACATCCCCTGAAATTCATCAATCACTCTCAAAAAAAGACAAAACTTTGTCATCCTTAGTTGGTTCTATGACCATAGATGAATTAAATAACTTGGTCGCTAAAAATTTTAAAAAATGTTGTCACAAAGGATTACATCGCAGATTTGCTCGAAGAATGAAATGAGGTTAAGAAAGATAATTGTCAACTGAAGGATACTGTGGATGTACTGAGCAAAAGATGGAGCATACTCCAAAACGAAATTGATCACTTAAAAATATCCGCAAAGGAATCAAACTTGATCATTCGAATGAGGAACGGATCTGGAAACATTCTAGCCGCAGCTGAGAACATATGCAAAAACATTTCCGATACACTGAACATTATCACCGGACAGGAACTCAGACAAATATCAGTTAATGACGATGTTGTTACGATTTTGGCCGAGTTCAAAAGCAAACAAAATGCATTCAAAGTTCCCAGAAACATTAAAAAGCTAGAAGGAACCGGGGTTTCAATAAGTCGCGATTACCCTCCGAAGAGGCACAGGGACATAAGTCCCGATTTTTTTTTTTGGGACTTAGTTGCCAGTTATAGCTATCATTGAAAACCATCATTGAAGAAGTAAACTGTTGATTTTGAGACCTTTCGAAAGTATAATCATTGAATATTTTAATGCAGAAATATATCCTACGACTTCAAAATTATTTCTCCTTCAAAAAAAATTCATTTTGACCCATATCTTCTCCATAACGTAACTTTTAATTTTTCAATGATGAACTACCTTACCAATGATCATTGAAAAAATTAAAAGTTACGTTGTGGGGAAGATATGGGTCCAAATGAATTTTTTTTGGAGGAGAAATAATTTTGAAGTTGTAAGCTATATTTCTGCATTCAAATATTCAATGATTAAACTTTCGAAGGGTCTCAAAATCAACAGACAACTTTTTCAATGATGGTTTTCAATGATAGCTATAACTGGCCCCTTATGTCCCAGTAAAGTGGGACCGAATTCGACTCGGGACTTATGACCCAGTAAAGTGGGACATAAGTCCCGAAAAAAAAATTCGGGACTTATGTCCAACGTATAATTTTTTTATTTTTGCATAGGTACCTATAGAGACAATTTAAAATTTTTGCGAATTTTATCAAACAAATAAAATGACAAAATCGCATAAAACATAAAATCGGGCGATTTTTTCATTTTTATTTGATACAATTCGCAAACAATTTTAGCCTTATAATTTTATACTCACATTCAAAAAAAAAGTAAAACATTAATTTTAAGTTTTTAAAATTTTAAAAGAAACTATATCGTTATTTTTGTTTTTTGAGAAATTAAGACAAATATTATAAGGCTAAACATTTTTGCGAATTTTATCAAATAAAAATGAAAAACATTATGTGCAATCAAAATATGTAATATAAAATATAAACTAAATCCACTGAGGGACTAGTTCTCACTTAATGGGAATGAAATCCACTTTACTAAAGTGGTCTTCTTTCCCATGCAAGGTGGGAAATTAGTTACAAAAAAACTGTGGGATTTTAGTTCCCTTTGAATGTGAAATAAATTCCCATGTTAAAACAGGAAAAAGAATAATTCTTCAAGTATTTTTAAGTTTCGTTATACATTTCTGTACAAAAAACTTTCTATCGAGATACCAAATTTAAATAACAAATTTTCTAAAATTTCGAATTAAACTGATACTTTTTGATTCAGCTTTTGAGTTTTCGAAAATAAGCAAAAAAAATCGCGCGAGTATCAGGTTTTCTAAAATAATCAAATAATAAAAATCAAATAATCTCTCTTTTTAATTTTTGTTGTTGAAAATTGGATAAGAAAGTGGAGCTGGTTCCCACCTTGCATGGGAAGGAAGACCACTTTAGTAAAGTGAATTTCGTTCCCATTAAGTGAGAAATTAGTCCCTCAGTGGACATAGTTCCCGGGGATTTAGTTCTCTGCACGAAGTTCTCTGAAGCACTCAACAAATAGGTCAAACATTTTTAAATTCTGCTTAAAATTTGGAATCAAATAGTCTAGACAAGACGAAATTCGAAAATTCGGTCAAATAGTTTTGGCAAGAAACATGATGTTAAATAAGTGCAACAAGCAATGTTTGCTCATTGCTGTGGTCAAAGTTGGCACTGATTTTTGCAAACGTAGTACTTGGAACCCTTTACCATGATAAAATATAGTTACAATATTTATATCTTTTCTTAAAGCCACTTTGGTAGTGAATTTAAAAATCTCGAAAATGTTCCAAAATTACATATTTACATGCGAAGTGAACAATTTTCGGAACTTTTAAAATCGCTACCAAAGTTGCTTTACAAAAAGATATAAATATCATAACTATATTTTATCAAAGTTAAGGGTTCGAAGTACATTAACAAAAGTCAGTGCCAACTTAAGTGTCCAACTTTGGCCACAGCAGTAATCCAAACATTGCTTGTTGCACTTAGTTAACATCGTGTTTCTTGCCAAAACTATTTGACCTATTTTGATTGAATTTTCGAATTTCGTCTTGTAATACTTTTGACTGTTTGATTCGAAATTTTTAGCAGAATTGCACAATTTTTGACCTATTTTTAAGTGCTTTAAAATTACTTGGTTTTTAAGATTTTTTTTTTTAATTCATGGTTAGATAGCAACACAAATATAACATGCATGCATTTAAAAATGACGGGTCTTGTATAAAATTTTATAACAACCTAATTTTTATTGAACGGTTTTTTCTTACGTTTCATATTTGCAAAGTTATAAAGGAAAATGTCGGAAAAATAGGGTGATTTTAGCGTTTTTTTCACTGTTGCATTTTTCCTGCAGCGAGCACTGGTTTTTCAAAGTTGCAAGCTTGGCTATAGAGTAATCTAACATGCCCCAACAACATATCAAAAATACAGAATTACATATTTTTTTTTTGTAATTATTGACTGGGCTAAATGTTGGTTTTGTGTGTTCAATTAATTGATAATAGCATTGACAACTAAAAGCCAATTATGCACTTCATTTCACAAATTTGAAAAAATTGGTTTACACTTCTTGTTTTCATTTTTTATAAAAGTTTTGAATTTGCATGCAAAAACTATTGGCATAAATAATTTAATTCAAATTTGGGATTAAGGATAAGATTTCTGGCTTTCAAAAACGGTATTATTCTTCATTGTTTTGTTTCATTTTTTTTATCAAAGTTTTGAATTTGCATGCAAAAACTATTGGCATAAATAATTTAATTCAAATTTGGGATTAAGGAAAAGATTTCTGGCTTTCAAAAACGGTATTATTCTTCATTGTTTTGTAAGTAAGTCAGCTTATCTTTGACGTGGCATATTCATTATACAGGTATAGCTAGGTATCTGTGTACATATATAAATTAATTAGTTTTACTTTATATTTATAATCAAGTTGAATTCTCAAATTGTCTATATCATTGTTTTCCCAACTTGAATGACTATTCCTGCTCGTAACCTGTTTAAATTTTAACACGTGCGTCGCCGTCGTCGTCGGTCGTTTGAGCTTGATTTGTTTTTACTACTTTTATATTTTTTTTTCAGCAAGAAGGACCATTTCAAAACACATTCTCTTGCCATTAAGCCAGCTTAAGTGATAAAAGCGATGGAAAGTAATAAAACAAATTTCAGGATGATTTCTGTAGCATAGCACAAATCACCAATGTCAACAGATTTGAAGAAGATTGAATAGCCCAAAGAGTGGGAGTGAAGGTCGTAAAGTTGTATTGTATTTTGTATATTATGTAGGCATCCTATTAATGCATCAAAAAAAGAAATCAAGCTTTCAAAAAAACAAAGAGGCCTTACAATGCCCAAGAGTACGCAACTTACATAAAAAGATTATGAGCAAAAGTGGAAAATCCAGACATGTGTATTTTAAACTAAGTATCTACCTTTGTTTATTCCTAAAATATCGGTCAGAAGGGTGCTAGGATTATGTTGTCATGTCATAGTGGTTAAAGCTCCAGCTTCTGTTGTGAATAGAATTTTAACAAAAGAAAATATACAATTGAATGTTGAATTATTGAAAACTAGTAGATTATTATGCCATTAAATTAATCGAATTATGTATTATATTCCATTATAACAGAATGAGACCAAATTAGGTTGTTTTCAAAGATTGCTTGAAGAAAACTTTATAATAATTTTGAAGGAATTGAACAAACAAACCTTAATTAAGGAGTTTCTGAAAAATAAAATAAGTTGAGCTAACTTTGTTTCATGAAATAAAATGTACGAATAAATTTCATGAACCTGTATGTTCAAGCAAAATACATGAATTTTGTATTCGATTGTTTTGCTTATAAAGAAAATAATTTTAATTTCTTAGATGGAATATTATTTGGAAATACTCCAAACTTTCGGATTGCAAAATTGCAACAAACTCATTTAAGCCATTGATATAATAAGTGGCAACAACAAAAACACAAAAATAAGGATTTTATCAACAACAAAAAAAAACAGAAAAGTCATACCTAGTGTGAGGCGATATTTGGTGCGACAAATGCGAGTTCCTTCTAAAAACTCTTTTGCTTATACGTTATTAATAAAGTATAGGTTCAATATAGCTTTTAACGGCCTTTAGTCCATACAAATTGGCGTTTCGTCCCGGCGTTCTCACTTGAACTCTTCAATTGACAGTGAGGGCCTTGTCAAGACGCAATTTTTATTAAGTTCAGTTAAGTTGGGAACTATATCCAACCCAATTAGAATTTCTAATCAAGAATTGTTGGAAATTTTGTTACCCGTGGCCTGGCATTGTTTACATATGAGTGTGTTCTATATACTACTGAAATACATCAGCCAAGTAGAAGACTTAGCATTATTTCTGTGGACACAAGGAAAAACGACATAAGTCACTTTTTGTAGTTTTTCAGGAGAGCAGTTTGAAGATTTGCTTTGGGTTCTCAAAAAAAGTTACAAACATATCGAAAAAGAAATAACGCAGAAATAAGCAAGATGTTGATAAAAATTATTCTGTAGTAAAAAATGTTAACTTTTTTGTTTATTTATAGGTTATTTTGCAAAAAGCAAGACTTATGCTGTTTTTCCTTATGAAGTTTTGTAAATATTTCGGTGTTAAGTCGACTTATGTCGTTTTTCCGAACTGGAGTTTAATAAGTTATTTTGTTTAAGTTAACTAATGTTGCTTTTCCAAAACAGAACTGGAGTGTACAATCGATCTAAGTCGACTTATGTGCCCTTTTTCCAAAACATATTGTTGATAAATACGAATCGCAGAAAGAATACAAAAAAGGCTAATTCAATGAAAAGACTGAATGACACAGCAGACAATGCACCTTTACTTTATAACTAGTATAACTAGTATAAATAATATAATAATATATACAGTTATAAATTCGTTTGTTTAAATAGTAAATTTAAGTAAAATACATTTATTTTCATTCATCAGTATGTTCTACATCGCTATCATATACACTGCGCATGAGGTTAGAAACAGTCATTTTTGAAAAGTTAATATCAAACGCGAAAGACGTCGAAATTAGCAATAGAAATGTGCCATAGAAAACCCATAGTTGAACTTCAAGAAAAAAAGTTTACGGCAGTTAAGGGAATAGATGCTTTTTAAGTAATTTTATCGTTTCATAAGGTTAGAAACACACACAAATTGAAGAAAAACGATGTTTTTAATGTTTTTTTTTTAATTTAAAAAAAATGTGTATGCTAATAATGTGCGCTACTGCCAGATTTCAAAATAATTTCAAAAAATCAATTTTTAAGGGAGTTATACAGTGATTCCAAAAAGTCAAGTGAAATTTCACTCAAGGGCAACTTGATGTCGTGAAGCAGTCATCGTGTTCCTTCCCTTTTTTTCTATTATTTTGAAGTTCGGTGAATAGGGGGTTAGGCAGTAGAAGAGCTTTTTGGCTTGAAAGTAAAGATTTTTAACACTAGGATATGAATAGCGGCATAATTTGGTTGAAACTCCATTAAGTCCGTCTGAAAAGATCATTGGTATGCAGAAACATTGATTCTAGCGAACGCTTTGTAGTATCATGATGACTGCGACTGGAAACCATTGGTCTTGGCACTTTAAACTACCAAGTTTATCGTTCCATAATAGGACATTGCCACCTTCTAGTTTGTGATAACAGTTCAGAAACTGATCCTCTTTCATCAGATCGTGAAAAATATTATTATAACCATCTTGTTGAGGAAAGAGGAGCAACTTCTGAACCATCATCACAACAGGAAAGGAGACGTAACGATGTTGGAGCAATATGGTATTATGGAACGATGAATTTGGTAGTTTAAAGTACCAAGACAAATGTTTTAAGATCGTCTTCGTACTACAAAGCATCACTAGAACCAGCGTTGCAATGATATTTTTGGACGAACAACATACAGCTCGAGTGTTTAAAAATTCAATTTTGAACCAAAATGGTCTATTGCTGTCCTTATCCCAAAATTGACCGGACTTCAAAATTAAAGAAAATGTTAGGGGATGACTCACACGAATAGTATACAAAGAATGGAAGGAACACGATGAAGCAGATTTTTTTTACACCAGGACCTTCTAACCTGAAAGTTCAATGATGTACTCACAAGTAAATTGTCGGTTCTTCTGTTTTACTCCAAGCTTTTTGGTCTTTGATGAAGATTTTACTTTCAAAGAAAGCAATGAATTAATGTTTAGACTACTCTTGCATTATAACTACCAATAAAAGCCAAGTAGTTTTTTTAAATAATAACTGTTGATGTTGAAGAGTAATATTGGTAGAGTAATCGTTTTGGCTTGGGGACAATGGAATTAGTTTTAGTGTAAGGTAAAGAAAGCCTCTGTTTCCTTGTTGCTGGCGATATTTTTTAGCCTCTTTTTTTCTTAATATTAGAAAGTCCAGCAATATACTTTTTCAAAGTTTTTTCATACTATAAAGTTTCTTTTACAACATTAATAACAACGCATCAAACCATTATTCAACACTTAAGTTTACTTTTTAATCATCTCACAATTAAAAGAGACAGAAAATGGAACAAAACTGCAATGCAACCACCTACCAGCACATATCTTATAAGAACAAAACAGCATAAGTCACACACTGAACATAACTTTGCTCTCAGAATAAAGACACAAGTATACTTATTCTCACGGATTTCAGTAACGGTCTTTTGGAATAAGAGGATAAGTTAACTTGTGTTGAGTATTATCGTAAGGAAGGAATAAGGAAAAACTACACAAGTCAAGTTATTTTCGTATAACTCATAATTTTTTGTTTGGAAAAACGTCACAAGTAGACTTATGTTCTCCAAAGAAATTATTATAGTTTGAAAAAAGAGCTTATGTGTGTGTTTATCTCATTTTCAATTATGGAATAATGGCATAAGTAGAATATGAAAATTGAAATATTTGACTTATGATGTTTTTCCTTGTGCAAAGTTAGTAGAAGACGACTTATGCTATTTTTTAATTGACTATAACTCAGAAACCATAAGAGATAAAAATACGAAAAAAATATGGAAGATAGAATGGCATATTGCTCATCCGATAGCATAGTCAACTCAATTTCGACATAAGTCGACTTATGTTGTTTTACCTTGTGGCCACAGATTTAATTGGACTTATTGAATTATTGATTCAATATAGCTTTTAACGGCCTTTAGTCCACAAAAATTGGTGTTTCGTCCCGGCGTTCTCACTTGGACTAAAGGCCGTTAAAAGCTATATTGAATCAATAATTCAACAATAAATAAAACAATAAATAATGCTAAGTTTTCTACTTGGCTGATGTATTTCAGTAGTATATAGAATTTGTATTATAAAACACACTCATATGTAAACAATGCCAGGCCACGGGTAACAAAATTTCCAACAATTCTTGATTAGAAATTCTAATTGGGTTGGATATAGTTCACAATTGAATTCGCAGTAATATTGATGTAAGCTGGACTGAACTTAATAAAAATTGCGTCTTGATAAGGCCCTCACTGTCAACTGAAGAGTCCAAGTAAGAACGCCGGGACGAAACGCCAATTTGTATGGACTAAAGGCCGTTAAAAGCTATATTGAATCAATAATTCAACAATTACAATTAAATAATGCTAAGTTTTCTACTTGGCTGATGTATTTCAGTAGTATATAGAATTTGTATTATAAAACACACTCATATGTTAACAATGCCAGGCCACGGGTAACAAAATTTTCAACAATTCTTGATTAGAATTTCTAATTGGGTTGGATATAGTTCACGATTGATTTTCGCAGTAATATTGATGTAAGCTTGACTGAACTTAATAAAAATTGCGTCTTGACAAGGCCCTCACTGTCAACTGAAGAGTCTAAGTAAGAACGCCGGGACGAAACGCCAATTTTTATGGACTAAAGGCCGTTAAAAGCTATATTGAATCAATAATTCAACAATTACAATTAAATAATGCTAAGTTTTCTACTTGGCTGATGTATTTCAGTAGTATATAGAATTTGTATTATAAAACACAATCATATGTAAATAAAGTATAGGGACAATGTGCAGTGTTTGACGTTCATCAATGAAATAAGTATCAAATGAAACTTGGCTACATAACTTTCACTGTGGGCGCAGGTGCGTAGCTGGCTTAGGGCAAACCGGGGCGTTACCCTATTCTTCTCAGCACAAAAGCTGCAAATCGCCAAACGTACAGCAGTGTTTGTCGCCAGGCGAACAAATGTATTTATTGAAACTTTTTGGTAAACAATCAGATGAATTGAAAAAATGTGTGCATAGGTACTAATTAATTGAAATTTTTTTTTGCTTTGCCTATGCCGAGACGCTAGGCGTATAATCGTTACTGCATGACGAGTATATGACGAGATGCTTCTTTAGGCCCTAGTCTCAAACCAAGCATTCTCAGATTTTTGAATGACTACCAAAATTATTTAAGAAATGTTGATGGGGATTTTTAGAACATTCGATTTTCGATCTCAAAAATGTGTTTTCATTTGAACTTTTCTATTGGCATCTCATTTCACTTTCTATTTTTACTGCGCGTTAATCACTTAACTTCGTTTATTTCTTATGAAATGGATTTAACATTTCCACACATACTGTAACGGTATTTACAACAACCAATGCTGTCAACCCTTCCATCCTACAGATACAGGTTCTGTAGAAACAAACGAATGGAAGGGCGTCCAGAAGACAAGACCAGGTCAGGCATGCTTCCATGTATTGCTCAGCTCGTCGGATGTGGGGTGGGTTCTTTTGGCCTGCCTGTCTGGACTACCGTACTTAATTCATGCCTGATACAAAACAAACAAAACATTTAACAAGAAAAGAAAAAGCAAAATTGAAATAAACTAGGACTGTTATAAATAAACGAACGGACAAAACTGACAAGTAAAATTAAACTACGCTAAAGTAAAAAGATTTTAAGGATGATTGGATGCAAACGAAGAACTTTCTTAGCTGATTAACCTACTCGTCCTTTCACTGCACGGGTATGTTTGGTGTTATTAATACCCTTGAGCATCCCTCCCCTTTGGCAATCTCATTACCGAGAATGACACCTTGGCTGCTGCGTGCTCATTATTTGCAACAGCCCCTATACATAGGCCCAAAGCCTTACCTGCGGAAACTCCAAATCAGAGAAGTCTCATGTCCTGTTTGCCATCAATCACTCCCACCGAAATAATTAATCTTCCATCTTCTCAGGAAGTTATATCAAGCAAACAAACCAAATATTTTTGAAACAAAAATAACTTTAAATGAATAATCAATTTTCCAAATTCATTTTAAAATGTTTGTTACAAACAATTATTATTTATTAAAACTTACTTAAACATTTACCTATTGAATTATATATGTACATATGTTTATTAGACACTTAAGTTTTATAAACTATATTAAATTATTTTCTTATTATTTTTTTTTTTGTATTTCTTTTCAAATTACAAAAATATTATTTATAAAGTGGCATCACTAACGAACTAACAAAATTTTCAAGTTCAATGCCAGAGTTGAATGCCCTCAGTTTGAAAAATAATAAGCAGGAATTTTATGGAAAAAAAACAACATAGAAACATACCTGTATCCTTTTACTGGTGCGCACAGTATTGGGATCCAGCGTAGCTTTTGACCTGTAGGGTAATAAAAGTAACAAACAAACACACTGAGGGAATTATCAGGCAATGAACAAAAAGAAATCACAAATTGTTTTACTCATAGATACGCTTATATGTAGGTACATAATTAATATCACTCATTACACAATAGAAATGGATATGAACAAAACCAAAATTGAAAAATTAGAAATTAAGTAATTATGTCAACAAGAACGAAATTGTAGGTACGTTAAGATAATTATATGAGAAAAGAAATGAACAAATCAAATTAAAACTATAAATAACAAAATAAAATATTGAAACTGGAACAATGTCAGATTATACACATCAGGAAGGGAGTACAGGAACACAGCAACATTTATAACAGCTTAGGATTTGTAAGAATATGGATACATGTATGTAATTCTCATGCATTCCATTGATAATGCGGGATTTTTCTAATCACTTTGAGTTAGAGATAGGTTCGGTTTCACAGAATATTATTTTATGGAGATATACCAGAATTGGAAATGGACGTTATTGCATCTAGCATTAGGCTTTAAGATCCATAAGATATTTCTTGTTTATTTTTGAAATTAAATTTATTAACACCAGACCACGAGAGAAAAAATAATTTTTTTATTCAGCAAACACCATTTACATAGGTTTTGATAGATATATTCACAAAGGACTTTTTTTATTTGATTTTCTTCTTATTATGCCAATAATTGGGCGTTCAAATTAGTTGCATCACACCAGATACAGGATACAACCAGATACAGGACAAAATAAAACACGTCCTTTTTCTCAGCACAAAACAAAATTAGGATTGAAAACAATAATTAATCTGGAAACTGCAAAACTAAATTTAACTTTCGAATTCCAGAACAAAAGTATTATTTCAATTATCTCGATTGTTCCAAACAAAACTATTTTTTTTTTTGTTTCAAAATTTCCAAAAAAAAAAAAAAACATCTATATTCGTTTAAATTCCAAACAATAATAATCTTTTCTTCTTTTTTTTTTTCTTCATATCAGAAAATAAAAATAAATTCGGCAACTTGATTTTGTTTTCACTTTTCGATACCAAGTAACTTGAAGTTGAGTGATTTGATATGACAAAAAAGAAAAAAAAATGAATAATGATTTCATAGAGCGACCCTACAATACATACGTTTTTCTAACATCTTTTAATAGAATGAGTTCATTGACGGACCTACTCCTTGAGTGACGGACTAACTTCTTGTAGGTGCACAAGTCGGAAAGACTTTTTGGTTAATGGATCGAGTTCAGAGGCTTTAATACAAAATTGTCTTTTTTGTATATTGAGTTTTACATGTGAAAACTTTGTAGACAAAATATCAAATAGCTTAAGGGACCTTTACCACTTTTATTTTCCTATTCCAATTAAAAAAAAAAATACACAAAAGTAGCGCCGTGCCGGTGGTAGTATCGGCCGCTAAAACCGAAAGGCAAATTTACATAATCCCGAATTTTGCCGAGATAAATCGATTGACGAAATTTTTACGAAAACACATTGAATATTTCAGTTGTGACAGAAGTCCAAAGTTTTTTTTAGTTAATTTGTTGGTGGCTTTTAAATCTTTTGGCCATAACTTTTTTGCTTAGAGACGAAGCGATTGCCGTTTAGTTTTTCAGAATCGAACAAGTATTATGACTTTGGTCATCATCAAATTTCAGTTATCAATACAATATCAGTTCGAACGGTATGGTGATGAAATTTAGAACGAATTTCTCATTCATAAGAAACAAGAATCAAAAGAGTTAGTCAAAATATCTAGATTGAAATAGTGTTTTTTTGCATTTTGTTCTTAAAGCCAAATTAAAACAGTAGCTAGGTACTTCAACGTTATATTTTATAAAAGAGCTGAGTTCCATGGAGTCTAATGTCCATTTAGGCCAAAAGCCTACAAGACACACACTCAAAGATTTATTCTTTGAGCGCGTATCGCATACATTTAAACCAATGCAAACCGACTTGGACCCTATATTTATAATAAGGGTGCTCAGCTCTTTTAACTGCATTTGCAATGCACTGCATTTTAAATGCAGTATTGTATGCTATAAAGGCGCGAATTGCGTTCAGCAAGACTTATATTTGTATACCTACATACATATATACATACGAATATATTGTAAAATAACAATTAATTTGTGCTATTAATAACACCCAAAAAAAGGGTGTGATTAATTTCGGAAAAAAACCCAAAAGATTTCAGGGAGGTACGCGTCCTTTTAAACTTAGATAGGATCCGTTTCATATTTCTGAGATTTAATTTAATAATAAACTAAATTCAACGCATATGAACATATATATTATTGTGTTCTCTATTTTATAAAAATGGCCATTATTTTGTGTATGTGTATAACTATGTACGTATACTTTAGGATTATTTTTACATTTTTGTACCTATCAGATAACATAACAATACAACATAATAAAATGTCATTGATATAGCGACGTGATTGAAAATGTCTAAAAAATTTTACAATAAGATAACGGTTTATTAAACACTTACCAAGGTCGGAAGAAGCGAAGGATAATATGAATATCTTACCATAAAATAACATTATGTGATACTGAAAGTGTGAAAGGAAATTGCAATATTATACGTGAATAAATTTTACATGATATTTTGAAGGGAGAACAAATAGATACAGAAGTTCTTAGGTTGACAAGGTAGTTTATATGAAATATTTGTTTTATTAAAAAAAAAGGACTTTGATAGAGAAATAAAGAGGAAGAACAGAGTATCAAGTTCAGTAATATGTTGTCTTGCATAATCTGTATGCAAGGGCTTGATATGTTGTGGATAATTATTTATAAATTTGAGTTTTATGTCGATTGCTAGAGAAAATTATAACCGTATAGGTATATTAACTAGCGTTCTTGATAGCTTAATAATGTTGATTAAGTTACATTACATATATGTATGTTTGTAGATACCTATGTTTTAAAACGTGTACACTACACACACACAATAATCAATTTTACATAATGTTTCAAATTAAAGTAAAATTTGTCGGTTTTGAGTTTAATTTTAATGAATGCTTTTAACAAAAGTTTTTTTTTTTTTATTTAATAAACGTAGATAACTACGTTGTGAAAACTAACTAGGTATACAAGTTGTGAAACATTACAGAACTTTTTTATAACGTTTTCGAGAAAATTATTTCATCGATTCATTTCAATTCCCATTGGTCGGAGAAAAAAGTGTGTAAGCATCAAATAGTGAGCCTATCTTTGTTCGACTTTTTACACCTATAAATATCGAGCCAGTGCCGTAGCAAGGAGGGGCGGCCCGCACCAGGCAACACCAATTTGGAGTTATCCCGGACCGTGGAAAAATATAACTAACATACTCAAATATTTATATTTAAAAAAGCAAAATGTAGAAGTGAAATCCATCAATAGACAGAAACAGAATTACATAACTACATAACATATGTAATTTTAATAAATGGATTTTTTCTAATAAATCATCTCTACTGATAGTTAGGGCGTTGAGGCCATATTTTAGGTCAAACCATGCACTTCATTCTGACGGGATGAGCTTTGGTACAATAATAGTCCACATCCTAAGTTTATTTTTAAGAAGTGTTTCATGGTGTCCACTATTTTTTCAAAATAAATTTCCCTGACTTTCCCTGACCTATTTCAAAATTTTCCCTGACCAAAAAATTAAAAAAATATTTTTTCATGAACAAAGTGGTAGAAAATGTAAATATTTATTTTATTTTATTTTTATTTTTATTTTATTTTATTTTCTGAAGGTAGGTATGTATTATGAATTTAAAAAAAAATTGTTTTGCTAAACAAAAGTGACGACTATACCTATGGTATGTAGTTCATAGTAATTAAATGACCATTTAAATAAAATGCTTTTAAATCACACATCTTTGCGATATTAAAATTTAATAGTGTATTTTTTTTTTAATCAAAATGTATTAATTCAGGTATGCAGAAACAGAACTTGAAATATAAACTTGGACGCGTCGTTGGTTGAATCTCACAGTCAAATTTAACAGTTAGTTTTTATTTTTTGTCTCTTATTGGCCGCGATCGGAAACCTATGCGATAGGCTATCTAAAGGTCGATTTACAATGCAACGAGTAAACGCGACGAGAGCGTGACGTGATTTGCTGTCATTTTTTCCTAGTCATAAAATCGTTGCCCAATTTACAATGCGACGAGTTTTTTGACAGCGTTAAATTATTTATTGTTTTTGTTCTCGCTCTTCAGTGTGTGTTCAAAATAATGAAAACAATCAAACTGAAATAACTTTTATTATTTAATGTCGGTTTCGAGTGGGCGGTTCGAAGTTACCAGATTTTCCATATTCGATAGGAATGGAACAGAAACAGTGAAAATGAAGTAACTCCGGACGACAAATCGAAAACGGCATAAATATTATAACTGTGTTTGTCCATAGCTGGGCTGGGGAAACGATTTTCGGCTAAAAATGATTAATATAATTTCATTGTCAATAAAATTAATTTTTTTTTGTTAATTTCCCCTCATCTGTTGTTTTCTTTATTCTTTTCTACAATTTCACAAAATTCACCATCAGTCAAATATAAAAACGTCGACAAGAGGGAGACCCATAAAATAACCAAGCGCAAAATCCCCAAATACTAAAATCTCCATGTTTTGAAATATTTCCAAAATTAAAATCTTTAAGCCCAAAATGATTATATTCTAAATCCTCAAACTCAAAATCCCCCATAAAAAATCCCCAACAATTAAATTTAAATAAAGTACAAAAAACTTTGATAACAGACCGACTGACAACATAGGCGCCTGCCAGACGACTGAGCATACGCTAAGCGGAGCGACGGAGTCGCGAAGCGGGCCACCCAAAGTAGTGTTTAGTACAAAAAACTTTGATAACAGACCGACTGACAATATATGGAGATTCTGGTACTTGGAGATTTGGGTTTTAAGGATATAGTTTTTGTAGATTTTAAATTTGGAGATTTCGGTTTTGGAGATTTTAATTTGGGGATTTTGGTTTGGAGATTATGATTTTGGAACTCGTGTAACTAACCGCCGACAAGAGCGTTTCAATTTTTCCAACTTTGGCGTGACGTGACGACAAGAAACGTTTCATTCTGCATACCCTAGCGTTCCTTTGTATACTTACATGGTTTGAAATCGGTTAACCAACTACGACGAGTTCTCGTCACGCTCTCGTTGCGTTTTCTCGTCGCATTGTGAATCGATCTAAAGATAGTTTCGTTTCCATATAGGTTTTCGAACGGATTGGTTATTTTTGACATTTCGGTTGGGATACAAACGTATATCTACCAAAATTTTTCAGATAGCATGGATATGAAGCAAAAGCTGTATTGTCAACAGCTGTTTTTACACGGGATTCCAACAACACGAACCTATCTGGATAGCCCTACACAGGTTTTCGATCACGGCCATTACTGTACGAAATAACATAATAATATGAAGTGAATTTAGTTGTGTTTCGCTCATTTTTTTGACATATTCACAAGTATGGCAAAAGATACGAAATTAATAATTTTAAACAGAGATGCAATCAGAACGAAATGTTTGATCAGAAAAAAGTTCCTTATGAGAGAAAGTGAAAAAGGAGTCCAGTGAATTTTTTAAAAATTGATAAAGAAAAAATTCCCTGACCGCTTCCCGAATTCCCTGACTTTTCCTGACCAAATTTTGTTCCCTGACCTTCCAGTATAGCGGACACCATGTGTTTCCATGCTGGCAACACTGTCAGACCGGATATATAAGGGTTGCCTTCTGACCATGTTTTAAGACGAAATTTCACATATATTAGCCTATAAATCGGGAACCAGACATCGGTTAATATCGTGGAATATCTCGTTGGCTTTAGAATACTTAAGGCCATAGAAATATGTTCATATCTTGACCGCTCCCCCACCCTTGTACGCGGGGCGACCAAAATACCCTCGGCGGATAAGGGTATTTATAATGGTTATCAAAATTCATAAAATTTTAAGATGAGCGTCGACGTAGAATTTTATACTCTACAGCCTTTCCGAAGTCCATTTATACTCATGTATTGGTTTTTTGTATAATCGCTTTCAAAATGGGGGAGGGGAAGGTGGAAGTATATCAAATCACTTTTATTCGTCTAGGTATAATCTAAGCATATGACACATGACCTTAAGGTAATTTTTAATGCCCAATCTTATGCAATCAAAATAATTTCAATATAATTTGCTAGAAAAAGTTATAACCTTTTTATGAAACTAAAAAGTGTAAGACTATGCCCTCTAAACCCCCCGCAGAACTAGTACGTTGATGAAAGTTGGTAGGAATGTTTTGTTTTTTTATTGTTACCAAAAATAAAAAAAGATAATTCAAAATTCTATTGTCAAAGGTGGTTTTTGAGGGAAAATGTTTTATCTGCCCTAGTCAAAAAATACATTAGTTTGTCTATTAAAACGCCGATTACATTCTTTATGGTGATTGTATCATCTTACTTTTACTTAAATTAATTACAGCGTTAATAAATACATTAAAATCACGTACCATATTATATATTTGTACCTAGATTACATAAAAATAAAATGTTGGGTTTATAACCCATATTTTCCTTCTGCCTAAAAAAAACACTCTTGGAACCAATATATTTGCATGGATCCTTTTGAGTCTTGGTTCTAACAAGATATAAAACATTTCTATACCAACTTTTATCAACATACCAGTTTTGGGAAGGGTTAACTGGTAATAGTAATTCACTTTTCACTTTCAATTAAAAAAAAACACCCTTTCGAAACAGATGTTTTAATGGACTCTTTTGATTCTTATTTTTTACGACAAATGAGACATGTGTGCCAAGATTCATCACCATACCATTAAAATTTGGTAATGTTATGCTCGTTTCACTGGAAATTTAGTCATCATTTTATAAAAAGGTTATATCTTTTTCTAGGGAAATTATATAGTAATTATTTTTACCCTACGTGAACTTAGGCACATGAATGTGCCATATGCTTAGAATATACCAAGACGAATATATAGTGGTTTGATATACTTCCACCTTCCCCTCCCCCTATTTTGAAAGAAATTATACAAAAAACTAATACATGTATAAAAATGGACTTCGGATATGCTGTAGAGTATGAAATTCTACGTCGACGCTCATCTTAAAATTTTATGAATATTCATTGTATACACAAATAAAAAACCTTATCCGCCGAGGGTATTTTGCTCCCCCCGTGGGGAGGGGTCAACAAATGAACATATTCCTATGGCTTCAAGTATTTTAAATCCAACGAGACATTTAAAGATATCAACATATGTCTGGTTCCCGATTTATAGGCTAATATATATGTGAAATTTCGTGTTAAAACAGGCAACCCTTATATCTTCGGTCAGCCAGTGTTGCCACCATGGCAACACTTCATAAAAGTAAATTTAGGATGTGGACTATTAGTGTACCAAAGCTCATCCTGTCAGAATGAAGTGCAAGGCTCCCTTAACGCCCTAACTATGACGAAAAATCATTTATTTTTTCCAAATTATGGTTTGGTATATCGGGGACACCCCTATTTTAGTTTTGTTTTATTTTCCTGCCTAGCCCTAATCAAATCTGTTAAACGGCAATATTGATAGAGTGGCACGACATAAGCTGACACCCGTTTTCCGAAAATCGAGTGAAACAGGTATTGAAACACAGTTTTTATTCCGAGACCGCGTGTTGGTTATTTGTCTGCAAAAATAAAATAATTAACTGTCGTTGGCTTTCAAAATAAAAAAAACACTTCGTTTTTTTTTTTAAGTTTATTTCAATTATCAATATGTCATAACTAGTACGTCAACGAAGGAATTTCGCTTGCAAAAAATAAGGCCCTCTGGATTATTTTTTGTATATGGTAGGGGTAACCCCCAGGTATAACATACCGAAAGTCCCAACCCAGGGCCTCGAGCTAAACTCAGGAGTGGGGGTTAAAGATTTTTAGATTTTCGTAAATATTGGCACAAACTAGCATGTTAGCGGAAAAGTCTGTACTACTTACTTAGAGACAATTAAATTATCTATAAAAATATATATTCACATTTTTTCTAGGATCAATAATAAAGGAGATGCGGGCGGTAGAAAAATCAACATATCTGAAAAACCTGTTATTGTCTTAGATATTGAATGTTTTCTGACCAATTTTAAGACAATAGCAGGACCTTTAAAACCAACCCTAAGCCCACTTTTTCTAGGCAACCCATGCGCAGAATGTTTGTTTGGACACGAACTAAAAAACTATACCTCTCATCTAGTAGAGATGAGGGTAGGTCGTCCTATGGCGGGCTCCGAGACTAATAGGAATTGAAGAAAAAATCAATGTTGATCATAAGAGGTTTATCATTTTTGAAAAAAAAAAAAAACAAACATACCACCGAATAATAAATCCTACGAAAACATTGTATCTCAACACATAAGTACCTACATAATGTATAAACATAGTAACATAATTATTCTAAAAATAAAAAAATAAATAAATCGGGTGGCACAACGGCTCATGAAGAACCAGGGCCTAGTGACTAACAACTCGCAACCATTCCTGTGTGCGCCTTTCGACAGGAATGGAAGGGACCTACAATTATATGCCGAATCCGAACGGCTAGACGAGAAGCACTTATTCGTGACAAGTGATACTCTTGGAGGATTTGTCAATTCCTCGCAAGAGGCAATAGCCCTGAAAAAAAACTTTTTAGTTTTTAGATGGACGAGGCTGGGAAGCGATCCCAGACCTCCAGCGTGACAGTCGAACGCATTACGCTACGGGCTACTACATTATTATTCTAAAAAGTAACAAAATAACAACAAAGTATTTATTTAAATAATTTTTTTAGTAGTGCCGTGCCTAGCGTACTAAACTTGTCAAGAACGTATTTAAATACCATCACAGATAAATACAAAACTCAAATAAAAATAAATTCTTATTAACTTCATTTAAATTTTTCCATACCACAATCTTACTTCATTCATAAAATTTTATTTAAACAGATTCCGTTTCATCATTCAGTAAAAATAAATGTTCAGATTTTAAATGTGTGCATAGCGAACGTAAATAATATATTTAACAAAAAAATTAAATTTCAGTATTAATAAAGAGAAGTTTAAAGATATTGGGGGTGGTTTTGTGGAAAACCAAGGTTTATTGTTTTTGTTTTTTATTGCAAACAATTAATACAAACATAAGTTAAAGAAAATACATAACTTCAAAGCAATATTAAATTAGCTTATTTGCTTATCTTGATGAACAAAATACCAGAAAACAACGAAACAATGCAATTTATTTTTTATCTGAAAATGAATGCACATAAATTTATTTTTATTGCTTTCCAATTTAACCAAATCCCGTTGAATGGAATTGTAGCTACATTATTATTTTAAGAAAATTACTGTAAGACTTTTGAATAATTGTGTGTGCTGTTGTTGGATATAAAAATAATTCTCAAGAATTGAATTCTTTTCTGATCAAACTTAGCTAACTTTAACTTCTTTTAATTTGTCCCTCACAACTTTCTATTATGAGCAAAGCACCGTAGAACCGATACCGATTACGGAAAGAATTTTATCCTGGGAGAAATTTGATTTTTTTTTTTTTTTTAGAACGAAGGAAGCTTTTTCGATGAGTTTCTCCATGAAGGGGAAATGATAAAACACTAAAAGAGAAAGTTGTTAATATAAACATTATTATTAACACCTATAATCTGATTTTCAGATGTGTAAAATTGTTATAAAACATTGGGTAGTAATTCAAACGGACCTCGCTGAATATGTTTTGTGTGCTACACTTTTATTTTCAATTACATTAAACCAAGCCGATAAGACTGATAATATATTTAATTATCATAGATTAAGGCCCCTATTATGGTTGGTCGATACGATATTTGATATTTAACAAAATAATTGATTTTTGATAACCGATTCATCAACTGTGAATGTTATGCGGATTCAAGATCGAATGTGACTAGCGCTATTCACTAACTTGGTATTATTTTTGTCAAAAATATTGTTATTTATCAGTTTTTCAGTCAATTCCAAATTCTTAGTTAACAGATGTTTTTATTTATTATTGCATTTTTAATCAACAAACTTATCCAACCCAATATAGGTAGGTACCGAAACGTGCAATGTGAAAGTTTTGTTTGTAAATTGTAAATTTATCAATTGACCAACTTAATATCAAACTGTCAATCAATTGATAAGTTTGGGTGTAAATCTCAATACCGAAAAGACGGTATTCTCATTGGACTGACTACTCAGACCTTATTTTACTTATTTTGTTCAAACACAAACTAATGTGAACACATCGTCCCCTGAGAATTGTTTTGTCGTAAACGCCAAAATGGACTTTTTTAAAGTGGATATGCAGTACTATGTTTTCGAAGGTCCTCTTTCTATTGCTGCAATCAGAATTGACCTATCATTTACCGTTGCTGACATAATAAGTATGAATTTTGTCGTATATCCACAAAATAAGCATACCTACCCTTAATCTTGGTTTGTCGTACACGCCAGTTTTTGGCACATACGACAAAAATTCCATGTATTTTGCCGCAATGTTTTCTTTAATACTGTTTTGTCGTATGTCTATACCCAGCGGGAAATATCGGCCCCAATGAATTTTATAGCTGAATTCTTCAATCAATTCACTAGCCAAATAATAAAAGGAAACGTCATGCAATGATTTAGGGAGTGAAGAGTCATGCGAGGTTTCCTCAGTTCATAGATTTGAACCCACTTTCTGCTTTGTATTTAGAAAACAACCCGTTCTATCGTTGAATTAAAAATTGCTTTTGATATGGAAAATTTTGCGATGAAAAAAACTGTTGAAAAGTCATGTAGAAGTTCATTAGTTCATTGTCTATGTCCACTCATCTGCTTTGCAAAGTGTGCACCGCCATTGTGTGTTTTGATAGAAGTTGATTTTTTTTATGTGTTTTCTGTGTTCACATTGTCTACTCACAGTAAATATTATAACATGACTTCTGAATTTCCATCAAAATGAGGCAATCTCAGATTTTCTCCAAGTATTTCGGGTTGTTGGTTATTGGTTAACCACCACTTCGCATAAGTAAAGTGGTGATTAACCAACAACCTCTGGACTAGTGATTTCACTTTAATTTAAAGTTTCTATATTTTAACCAATCACAAATTCACAACACAACAGTATTAATGAATTCACCATTTATTTAATTTTCTTCACATTTTTCAATATTGCATTAACTAATTGTTGAATAAACAACAACCACTTATCTTGTGAATTGACAATTGAATTTTCATTACCTTTTTCATCGAAGATATTGAACCGATAAATAAAGCATAAGTAAAGTGGTGATTAACCAACAACCTCTGGACTAGTGATTTCACTTTAATTTAAAGTTTCTATATTTTAACCAATCACAAATTCACAACACAACAGTATTAATGAATTCACCATTTATTTAATTTTCTTCACATTTTTCAATATTGCATTAACTAATTGTTGAATAAACAACAACCACTTATCTTGTGAATTGACAATTGAATTTTCATTACCTTTTTCATCGAAGATATTGAACCGATAAATAAACAACATACATTTATGTAGTGAATTCACAGATTATGCAACCACCATGTTTTTCATCACTTGGGTTGGTGAATAAACAACTTCCAAAGAAGTAGTGATTTCGTTGGTGAATTTTCATCAGATTTTCAGCATGTGCTTCCCGCCTAGGACATGCCCATGTTAATTTCATCAAAGGAATCAGCTGAAAAGTGGACGGTGCAGCTGCCATTCCTCAAGGAAAAAGCTGATGTTTCCTTAATGAATTTTTGAATTTTTCCCGCTGGGTTGGCTTAAGACATACGATCAAAAATTTAAAATAAAATTGTTTTGTCGTACGTATATACAGATTTCAACTGGCGGCGCACGGTGCAGAAAGTATAAATACAAGGCCGATAGAAAAAAAAAGTCAGTCAGTTTTCCAGCTCGATTTTTAAAATTTTCAATGAAATATTATCTGATAACCCATCAATCAAAGCTCCGACTCATTCGAGTGACTCCTGTGTCCCTCAAAATAAAAAATAAGGTGATGTGAACTGCTTTGCTTTTCCTACTTAACAATAACACTTCCTTAAATGTAATTGAACAAACATTTTTGGAGCCTTGACATTCGTTGATTCAGGAAGTTGACTACGTCCATAGCTCCATGGACAGGTACCTTCGAAATCTGGAAGTATTTAGTCATATTTCCCTTTTGCGACATCTTAAAGCTATGCATTTTAAAAATGTATGTAACTATAAATTAATTCAAATGAGCCAATAGACTTAAAGTGATTTTCCGTTAGATCAGGCCAGTTGAATTTTGAAGTCCATTCACTAAAATAAAATTTCTTAAATTTAATAAAACCGATCACTTTACTTTACTTTAAAAAACGAGCGGTAGGGAATTGGAATTTCGAAGTGCCTCAATACTAAAAAAAAATCAAGCAAAACTAGTCTTCCCTTCCACTCGCAAGCTCGTCTAAGCCTATATTAAAAGAGGAAATAAATGACCTTAAAAGTTTCTTTATTTGTATGCCTAAGGCAGACCAGGCATATTACGAAGCCAGGCCTTGGCCACGCACTGCGCGAAAAGCGACGAGCGACAAGTTCAAGCACTATAATGGCCCTTAGTAATAAACGAATTTTGAGTCAATAATAGCAGAGATAGGTCGTAATTCCGTCGGTCTGTCATTCAGAAAGTACCTACGGTGCTTTGCATAAGTATAAACGCACCTGTTAAAATGCGTTTTATAGAAAAATGGAAGCTAAACCTTACTATTTTGTTATTTAACGGTATCAGTAAACAAGTAAATTGAGCAAAAAAAAAGTCCCGTTATTTTCCCTAGCGTTATTTAGACTAACTATTCCAGAAGTATAAACGCACTATGCAAATCTCGTTTCAGCTTCATTTAGTTATGAGTTTCGAGATGACAAACAACGAAGCCGCGTGGTATACATTTAAGCGATATGGAAAAGGCTAATATTCAAGACTTTCGTTCAAGTATCCTAGGGCTATTCTTAGGAAAATTTCGAGATTGGGTCGTTTTTCCGTAATTTCGTACAAGTTCCAGAATCTTATGGAAAGAAAATAAGACCCGGGGTTCCGCAAATGCTGACACGTCGCGATAAGAGCCGAACAATCAATGTTGCATCTAATTCGGTGCATTTTTTGAGGGAAATTCGTTACGAATTGGGGTTAGGCGTTTCATTTTCGACGGTTTTTCGTACTTTAAGAACCAGTGGAGTGAGTGATTGTTCGGGGCAAAATGGCGCCAGCTCCAAATCTGACAACAGCCCATAAACAAAAAATATTGGAATTTGCCCGTCAAAATATGGACCGCTTTTGGAAAACCGTACTTAACATTTAATTGTTTAGCGCTTTAACTATTGTTATTTTAAAAATGCCACAATTTAATGAATTTTTTGTGCCAATAACCGTTAAAACCATCTGGCCCATCAAGGCTTAACTACTTGTTGTCACTGAAAACATTATTTGTAAATAAAGCGTTAAATAATAAAATGTTAAGTACGGTTTTCCAATAGCGGTCCATATTTGACGGGCAAATTCCAATATTTTTTGTTTGTGGGCTGTTGTCAGATTTGGGGTTGGCGCCATTTTGTACCGAACTCCACTGCTTCTTAAAGTACGAAAAACCGTCGAAAAAGAAACGCCTAACCCCAATTCGTAACGAATTTCCCTCAAAAAATGCACCGAATTAGATGCAACATTGATTGTTCGGCTCTTATCGCGACGTGTCAGCATCTGCGGAACCCCGGGTCTTATTTTCGTTCCATAAGATTGTGGATCTTGTATGAAATTGCGGAAAAAGACCTATTTTCGAAATTTTCCTAAGAATAGCCCTATATCTTAGGATACTTGAACGAAAGTTTTGAATTTTGGCCTTTTCCATATCGCTTAAATGTTAACCATGCGGCTTCGTTGTTTGTCATCTCGAAACTCATAATTTAAAGAAGCTTAAACGAGATTTGCATGGTGCGTTTATACTTCTGCAATACGAAAAAATCTGTTTTTATTTTCTAAACAGCTCAAGAGAGAATAACGGGACTTTTTTTTTTGCTCAATTCACTTGTTTACTGATGCCATTAAATAAAAAAATAGTAAGGTGTCGCTTCCATTTCCAGTTTTCTATAAAATGCATTTTTACAGGGGCGATTATACTTATGCAAAGCACTGTATGTAGCTCTTCTTTCAATTCTTTTTATTTATTTATTGAATTTTAATCCTGAGCGACAAGAGAATGCACTCAATTTTCTGAAAACTAAACAATGTTTGAGAAAGTTACTTGAAAACGTCAATAATTATTTATTATTATTTTTGTTTTGTTTGAACTTGTCACTCTGTCCCTCGTCGCTTGTCGCTCAATAATAGAAATAAATCATGATTTATTTCTGATTTTATTTTTACCTAAAGTATAAATTATTTGTAGTTGTTTTTAAGTAAATGGTCATAGAATTACTTTATTTTGTATTAGGCAAAATGTTATATAGTTTTTTATTTGCTTTTATTGTTATTTTCATAGGATGACTTTTTTTGTTGTTTTGATCTCATATTCACTAACTGGTATACTTTTTTGTTTTTAAAATTAACTTTTTGTAAGACTGTCTTAATAAGATAAGGCTGTTTTTTATTTTAACGTTTATTAAATAAATAAAAAGACTGTAAACACTGAAAATTGGCTTTTTTTAGTTTGTTCTCATACCGATTCGTATTGGACTATAATTTATGCTTGAATATTGGAATGTCGTACGTGCGTAAACTTTGTCGTACGTGTATGGGATGTAAACAAATGCTGATTTTGGTGGCGTATACGACAAACTCATTTTGGGTAAAAACCTTTATAATTCGAAAACGAAAATAGGTAGGACAGTTTTGAATACAATAATCAAAAGAAGATATTTCACGCAATATTATATTAAAAATAGAAGAACACTTTTTTCGGTAAGTTTTTTTTTTTTTATATGCACGCAAACCTTTAAATGCGATTTCCCAAATTCGTAAAGTTGGCGTACACAACAAAACAATTCCCAGTCGACGACATCCAAAGGTACAAAAATATTACAGGCAATATTATATTCCAGGAAAATTAGTCAAAAAACAATAGTTTTATGGAACGAAATATTCGACGGGTGAATTTTGTACACCTGAAAGAGGGCTATTAGAAAAGCTTAAGTCCTGTTTTTCGGGACGCCCGCCATACCGCTGGGGAAATCCGTGATTTTGGAATTTATCTATATCTCCCAAAATATTGATTTGATGTGAAAAGTTATTGGGGCTTACTAATAAAAAAAATTAGCAAGGACTTAAATATTCCAGTAAAATTAACCTTAACTGTATTGATCCCAAATAATGTAATATTCATGAAATGTTTATTTTTTTGCAGATAATGCCATATTTGATTCATTATTTAGAGTTAACTTTAATATTAAGGTCGTACCATGTATAGTTAATTAGTTAGAGTGCATACCCTTTTGGTTCATTTTACAGAAATATTTAAGTCGTCACTAATTCGCCATTGTAACCAAATATGTTGAAAATAAAATTATCTTTTATCTGTCATCAAAACTTTTTTCTGCGTGGACAATATTTTTGTAGTTATGCTGTTTTATTTTTTTTTTTTTACTTTTTCGCATTTTTCTCTTTTCTAAAAAACTTATGTAAATTATTCTTATGATAAAAATATATTTTTAAAGATGATGCAATATCCCAGTCCAAAGTTAGAGCTTTTGGAAAATTGACAGTAAAGATCGACTTTTTAGTGGAACGAAATATTGGTAAGCTGATTTATTCATACATGAAAGGGGGCTATTAGAAAAGCTAATGTCCGGGTATTCGGGACTCCATTACCCTTGTGAAAGCCATCATTTTGGAAAACGCGCATGGTCCTATATCTCCGAAATTATTGATCTTAAAGGAAAACCTGTAAGACCATGGTTCTAGGTAATTAAACCATCTTTTGTTTAAACGTAGATACATTTTTTTCGGTGTGGGATATTTTCAAGGTTATGTTTTTTTTTTTTTTTTTATTTACACATTTTTGTCGTTCACGAGAAAACTTCCGTGAATTACCTTCCAAACAAGAAAAGTAAATTTCCAATATTTTGATATATATTTGAAGATGATGCGATACCACCAAACAAAAGTTACAGCCATTTAGGTGTTTGTATTAATTTTAATAACAATTTATTATTTTATTTTAAAATGGGCGGGTGCCACGCCCCTGAATCCACAATTTCAAATTTTCCAATATCTCCTTTGTATTAACCACATGATCTGCATGATCTACCAGTTAACCAAATTTTATCATTCTGCAACAATCCGAAGTTCTCTTTAAAATTAATATCAATTCTGGAAAAATGGCCGCATGCCACGCCCCCTAAAAGGATAATCTAAAATATAAATTTGTTTCCTTTGTTTGCACTTCAAGCTTTGTCTCTTTACTAATTTCATTGTTCTACGACAATTAGAAAGGCTCAAAATAATTTTAATTCTATGAAGATGGGCGGGTGCCACTCCCCTCATTGAAAATCTCAATTTTTTTTATTTTTTGTATATGCACTTATTACAAGACCAACGATTCTACCAAATTTCATCATTCTGCAACAATCCGAAGTGATCCATATAATTAATAACAATTCTAGAAAATTGGGCGGATGCCACGCCCCCTGAATTTTAAATATCAAATTTGAACATTTTGCCTTTATTTACAGTTAAAGCCCTACCGCTCTACCAAATTTCAGCATTCTACAACAATCAGAAGTGATCCATATAATTGGTATCAATTTTGCGAAATTGGGTGGAATCTCAAATTTAAAAATGTTTTCTTTGTTTTCACTTAAAGTCCTACCGCTTCACCAAATTTCATCATTATGCAATAATAAGACGTGCTCAAAATAACTTATATTAATTCTATGAAAATGGGCGGGTTCCACGCCCTATCTATATTGTCACTCCTATCTCTATTGTCACTACCATTCGTGACCTAGGTGTTATTGGTGAACTTAACTTCGCGAACATATTAGCAATATTATCAAAAGAGCTAATTCCAAACTTGGCTTCGTTAAACGCTGGTCCAAAGACTTTTCAAATCCTTACATCACCAAGTCCCTTTATATAACCTACGATTTGCGTTACGTGGCCTTGGTTGGGAGGACCCTTTCCACTTACCTCCCTATGAAAATCGTGTGAAGCTTATAGATCTGCAAACCTTATTCCGACGTCGTGATTATGCAGACATTATTTTTATACACCAGCTCTTGATTGGTTGCATCGATTGTCCAGCCCTCCATAATAAAATTAAATTAAATGGAAACCAACGTCATTTAAGGACAATACCACTGTTATGTATTCCCTTCCATCGAACTGAGTACGGCCAGAATGAGCCGATGACCAGAATGCTTCGGAAAGTTAACACTTCAACCATTTCAATCCTAATCTCTCCAAATCCTTCCTTCAACGCGCTCTCCTAACTTAACCCCCAACTTGTCATGTCCTTATTTCCTGGCTCATTAATTTTTATTTAGTGTTAAGATTTTTAATTTTTAATTGTTATCCTAGTTTTAAGATTGTTATACTTGCTTGTATTAAGCTTACAATAAATCAATATAAAGCCCCCTGAATTGAAAATCTTATATCTCGGGAACCATTGATGCTAAAGAATTGAAATTTGGTGAGGTGCCTAAGCCTGGTTTAGCTAATGCTGCGAGATTGAAGTTTCTGACTTTATTGGTAATGAAGTGAGAGGGGATTTAAACATCGCCTGAGTTTGATCCTGTAAAAGGGGTGTAGTTACTTGCCTGGGCACTACCGGTCCCGGCCCCTTGATATAAATATTTGAATGACGCTTTCTTTTTCTCGTTCAGAAGTATTTTGGTACCCTCGCAGACCAGTTTCTGATTTAAAAATAGAAGTTACCTTTATAAAAGTTGCAAAGAATGGAAACAGCGCCCAAAACTGAAAACAAAATTACAACATAAATTTGTTCAGAGTTTTTTTGGGCGATATTTCCGAATCTATTTGGGCGTTTTTTGTGTTGTAACTGTTGCCGTTGTTTTAAATCTTTTTGTCTTAATTTTAAGTCATTTTTAAGAAAATTGCCCCTCCCGCCTCAACGGAGGGAGATAGACCCCCTCCCATAGTAAAAATGATTGTGATAAATCCCTCTACAAAAATCCGTTATTATTTTGCGTGGCGGCGCCCGCCGTAGTTATCGCACTGTGCCTTTTTTCACAACAAACTTATACTTATAGCAACAATGTGCATATGTATTGGTTTCAAAACATTATGATATAAATAATTAAAAAAAAGTTTTTAAAAACAAAGGACTTCTAACATACAAATTACTATAAATTTGTTATTTAAATAGATAAAACAGATGGAGCTAAAAACAAAGAGAATGCCATCTGATTTGTTAGAGCGGTTTTCTTAAAAAAATAATTTTTTATATGTGTATAAAAATTCTTGAACATTTTTAAAAATAAAATTTGTTATGCTTACTTTTAGAATTTAATAAAATACAATTTTACACAAAATTAATACAATATTCATTGACAAGTTTGCAAGATATTGAATTTTCAAAAAAAAAGTTCAATATTCTTTTAAAAATTCAAAAATTACTTTTTGGAAAAAAATTATATGCAAAATTGATAAAATTGTAAGGAACCTCTTACATAAAAAATTTGGCTAAAATCGGTGTAGCCGTTAACGGAAATTTGAAAACCAACAAATCGGTTCTATGACAGGTACCGTTTATAACCGTTACAACATTGTTTTTTTCTACCAAAATATTAATTTTAGTAAATATAGTAGCTCGATTTTTTTCAAAATTGTTAGAGCCGTTTTTGAAATAAATCAATTTTTGTATATTGGTTATATGACAGGTACCGTTATTTTTTGAAATAAAAAACATTTCAATTTCCCCTCTAGGCAATCCCATATATGTAGACCGAAAGCTGGCAGCAGATTTTGGTCGTGAAAGTAAACCAAAAGATATTAATAGTATAAGGTGACAACGAATACGTTCGTCTGCCAGCATGTAGTGGCACGTAACCACGAAAAAGTTCATCAAAGGTACAACTTTTCTGAAAGTTGAAATCGGGTGGGAAACCATTTCAAATGTAATACAACTTGACGCCATTAACTCCCTGATTACAAAAATGGTTTTGACAGACGCGTAGGTGGCCCCAAAACCCAGACAGACGTCCCCGAAAACGCGATTTTTTCAGCGTTTTTAGGCTTTTGGGAAACCACCTGAAATTGGTCGCAACTTTTAGCCATGGACTCCCTGAGTGTGAATATGTACGTGATTGACGTCTAAGTGACCCCGAAACCCCCGACAGACGTCCCGGAAAACGCGTTTTTGGCGTTTTTTTTTCCAAAAAGGAAACCACTTGAAATGTATCACAAACGAAAGATCTTGACCCCCTGAGTGCACATATGTACATGACAGACGTCTAAGTAGCCCCAAAACACCCAACAGACGCGATTAAAGTCGCGGATTTTTTTTTTTGAAATTCTTAGATAATTGATGGATGCACCAAAATGTATCGCAATCGGAAAGTCTTGACTACCAGTGTATTAATGTAAAAAAAAAAATTAGTTTATAGTGTCACCCAACAGCTGGAAAGTTGCGAAATAAATCGTGAATTTTTAATTTTATTTTTTTAGTAATAGGATTTTGAGGGAAACCACTTGAGTTGTATCCCACTCAAAAGACCTTGACCCAAAAAACATTAAAATGTATGTGACAGACGTTTGAGTGGCCCCAAACAACAGCCGATATATAATTCGCGGATGTTATTATTTTTTTTGATTGTTTATAGCTTCTTCAAATCTCTTGAAATGCATCTCAATTTATAGGGCATTTTGCCGATTACCATCCACGACAAAATGGAAAAACTAAAGGTCCAATAGCAAACGAATACGTGTTGCAGTCGGCACCATATCAAGATGCGTTGGAAATATTAAATGATTTCCTCCTACCTAAACAAAACGCTACTTATGAAAGACATGTTCTTCGTTCAATAGCCGTGTACCATCAACTGAGCGCTCCGAGCGCTCAAGGATTTTTTAAGTGAGACAAAAAATCTCAACTGAGCACTGAGATATTTTGCGGAGATTTCTGATCCAAAAAATTCTTGGATTCACTATTCAATTTTTTTTCACAGTTGAAACAGCTGTTTGTTTGACAACCAAGTTATAATTTTTTGAGGGTGTGCAAATAAGAAAATGGTAAATAAATACAAAATAAAGACGGAATGTTGGTGAAAACTCAAACTAATTGAATAAGCTATAATCATTTGTATTAATTTCAATAAGTTTGTAGTGACCATCACATTATTATTTGTATTGTTATTATTTATTATAATTTATTATTATTATCCACTTGTTCAATTTAACTCTGTTTTCAATATTCGTCATCGTTATTAGTTTCATCATTATTTCATTGATATTTAAATTATTTCTTCTATTTACATATCAAAATAATCAATGAAATAATGATAAAACTAATAACGATAACGAATATTGAAAACAGAGTTAAATTGAACAAGTGGATAATAATAATAAATTATAATAAATAATAACAATAATAATAATGTGATGGTCGCTACAGTACTACCCCTCTAGTGTCAACGATATCTTGCTGGGATGTAGACACGTCTGCCAGATTTTGTTGTTTGGAATGGAATTCGAGGGTTTGAAGGCAAATCTGGTGCTATTTTCTTTTCTTGACGTTCTTGGTCCTGATGTTCGTTTAGCAGAAAAGCTGGTTTGAGGCGGTCAATTGAGATGTTCTTCTGATGTCCTTTTATCTCCAGTGTAAAATATTTGTCCGTCTTTGATTTACTTGATATGGGCCATCATAAAGTTGCTGAAGAGGTTTTTTGACTGCATCGTTCCGAATAAAAACATGTGTAGAATTTTGAAGGTGTTTGTGTACAAATGTTTTGACTGATCCGTGACGTGTGGGTTGCATTGGCTGAAAATTAAGCATTTGGTCTCGAAATTTGTTTACAAAATCATGGTTTGAAGTAGCGTCTGTTGGTGTGAAAAAATCGCCTAGTAGTTTTAACGTTGTACCATAGACGAGTTCAGCTAGGGTCGCTTTATAGTCTTCTTGCAGAGATGATCTTAGGCCAAGTAAAACAAGTGGGAGTTTGCCTACCCAGTCATGTGATTCATGGCACTTGATTCCTGTCTTCAAGGTTCTATGAAACCGTTCGATCATCCCATTTGCCTGAGGAAGGTAAGGTGTTGACCTGTACCTCTTGATTCCCAGAAGTTTTGAGAGCTCATTGAAAAGTGATGACTCAAATTGTCTTCCTTGGTCAGTCACAATTTCTTTTGGTATTCCAAACCTGGAAATCCATCCAGAAAGAAAAGCTGTTGCCACTGTTTCGGCTGTGATGTCAGTGATTGGAATGACTTCTGGCCATCTATTGAAGCGATCAATGCAAATAAATACATATGTGTACCCATCGGAAAATGGAAGAGGTCCAACAAGGTCTAAATGAATGTGTTGAAATTTTCCTTCAGGTGGTGAAAAGTTGCCGGTTGGAGATTTGATGTGCTGATGAATTTTACTCTTTTGGCAGTTGACACATGTCTGTGACCATTTGCGACAGTCCTTTTTCATGGCTGACCAAATGAAGCGTTCCTTAGGCATCTGGGTTGTTTTCTTGACGCTAGGATAAGACAAGTTGTGTATCGTCTCGAAAACTTGGCGCCTTAGAAGTGCTAGAACGTATGGGCGGACCTTTCCAGTAGAAATATCGCAAAATATTTGATGGTCAGAGTTAGGCAGAGTGATTTCTTTTAACTGCAAAGATGTTGTTGAGCTGAGTAGTTTCTTGAGTTCGTCGTCGATCTGTTGTTGCTTTGCTAATTCATCGTAGTCAATTGCAGATGGTAAGGATATGGCTTGTACTCTTGATAGAGCATCAGCAACAACGTTGTCTTTGCCGGATACATGCCTTAAATCTGTGGTAAACTGTCCAATGTAGCTTTAGTGTCTGAGTTGACGTGGGCTTGACTTCTCCGGTTTTTGGTGATAAGCAAAGGTAAGAGGTTTGTGGTCCGTGTAAAACACAAACTGTCTTTCTTCAATCAGGTGTTGAAAGTGCTTGATAGCTAAGTAAGCACTCAAAAGCTCGCTGTCGTAAGCACTGTAGCTTGTTTCCGATAGTGAAAGTTTTTTCGAGAAAAATCCAAGAGGTTGCCAATCATTTGGCAAAAGTTGCTGTACAACTGCGCCTGCAGCTGTATCAGAGATCAGAGGCATCAACCATGATTGACAATGGTGCGTCTTCAGTTGGATGTGCGAGAATAGCTGAGTTAGCGAGAGCTTCTTTGCAGGCTTCAAATGCGTTGTCCAGTTCCGGTGTCCAATGGATGTAAGTTTTTTCCTTCTTTTTGTTGCCGGATGGGTATGCATGAAGTGGTGCTTGAATCTGAGCAGCTTTGGGAATAAATCGTCTGTAGAAATTCACCATACCCAAAAATCTTCGCAGCTCCTGAATTGTTGACGGTTTCTTGAAGGAGGTGATGGCGTCAACTTTTGATGGTAATGGCTTGAATGGCAAGAGCCAGTAAGTTTCAAGCGGAAAACTAGCATATGGACAGCAACTAGCCAGTCCGCAGAAACAATAAGTCGCCTTTATGTTCAGGAGAGGAGGAGCAAAACAAAGCTTTCTAATAGGCACCGGAGCCTCCATATCAGTAATGCCGCCTACACTAACAGAAAAACGCAGTGGCCAAGGAAACTTACTTACTTTTGATGGCGCTCACAGCCCAGGATGGGCTTCGGCCTCAACTAACAAGCCCCTCCAGCCAGCTCTGTCCCTAGCTAGCCGCTTCCAGTTGCGCACACCGAGTGCTTTGATGTCGTCACTCACTTGATTGCGCCACCTGTTACGGGTTCTTCCTCTGCTGCGTACCCCATCGGGGTTGTATTCGAAGACTCGTCGGGCAGGTGCGTTGCTGTCCATACGCTCCACGTGCCCCAGCCATCTCAGCCGCTGTATTTTCAGCTTTTTGACCAGGTCAACGTCGCTGTATAGCCCGTATAGCTCGTCGTTGAATCTTCTCCTCCATACTCCTTCGATACACACCGGACCGAAAATCACACGAAGAATCTTCCTCTAAAAGGACCCTAGCAGATTTTTATCCGAATCTTTCAGTGTCCATGCTTCTGACCCATAAAGCAGGACCGGGATGATTAGGCCTTACTACTTAAATGCCTTCTTAGACCGAAAAAACAGCGGTTGGCAAGAGTAATTCTTCGCTTGATCTCTGCACTGATGTCATTCTGCGATGTAATAGTGGAGCCCAGGTAGACAAAGTCCTTAACAACTTCGAAGTTATATCTGTCCATCGTGATATTTTGCCCGAGTCGACGATGTTGAGATTCCTCTCTCGATGACAGCATATACTTCGTCTTGTCCTCATTAACCGCCAATCCCATTCTAGCCGCCTCCGATTCAATGCTGGCAAATGCCCCTGCCACAGCTCGCTTCGTTCTGCCGACAATGTCTATGTCATCCGCATATGCAAGCAATTGAATTGACTTTTGATAGATTGTACCGCTGGTGTTGACATGTGCGTTGCGTACAATGGCTTCAAGAACGATGTTGAATAGGTTGCAAGATAACGCGTCGCCTTGCCTCAATCCTTTCTCAACATCAAAGGAATCGGTGGTGTTCTTACCAATTTTGACGGAGCAGCGAGATTTCTCCATCGTCATCCTGCACAAGCGGACGAGTTTGGCAGGGATGCCGAGACTCGACATGGCTCTGTATAATTCGTCCCTTTTGACGCTATCATACGCGACTTTAAAATCGATAAAAAGGTGGTGTGTATCGATCTGGAATTCCCGGGATTTTTCTAAAATCTGTCGGAGTGTGAACATTTGATCGACGGTTGACTTGCCTGGCCTAAAACCGCACTGATAAGGGCCGATCAGATCGTTGACAAAAGGTTTTAAGCGGTCACACAGGATGGCCGACAAGATTTTATAAGCGACGTTTAGGAGACTAATTCCTCTGTAGTTGGTAGATTTCAGAACATCTCCCTTTTTATGGATGGGGCACACTATACCGAGGTTCCATTCATCGGGCATACTTTCCTCCGACCAAATTTTGCAGATGAGCTGGTGTATGCTCCTAGCCAATTCATCTCCCGCTAATTTAAATAGTTCGGCTTGTAAGCCATCCGCACCTGCAGCCTTGTACGACTTAAGTTTGGATATTGCCAGCCGCACTTCAGTTAGGTCGGGTGGACGGAACTCTTGGCCATCATCGTCCAAGTTGAATGGAGCGTTCTGCCTATTAGCGGCATCTTGGCTGTCTTCGCCATTAAGCAGTCTAGAGAAGTGTTCTTTCCAGATCCTCAGCACTGACTGTGTGTCTACTACCATATTCCCACTCTCATCTCGGCAGGCTTCCGTTCTAGCCTTGAATCCTTGGGTGGATCGCTTCACCCTCTGATAAAATTTTCGAACATCTCCCCTACCGCTACAACCCTCAATAGACTCTACCGCTCGCTTCTCGTGCTCTCTCTTTTTCCTCCTGAGAAGTCGGCGTTCCTCTTTTCATTTCAGCCCGTAGAGCTCCCGGGCCACTCTCTCAGCAGCTCTTGTTCGAGTCTGCAGCATTGCCTGGTAGGCCTCGTCCTTAGCTGCATGCGCTAGCCGGCACTCTTCATCGAACCAGGGGTTTCGTTGTATTCGCCTAGTGAAACCCAGCACATCAGTGGCGGCACTTCTGATGGCTTGTTGACAGTGTTCCCACTGGTCCTCTGCACTTGATGCTGGTGGGGGACCTCCTGAGAGATTAAGAGTTACGTGGTCTGCAAAAGTTCTGGCAGTCTCTTGCGATTTAAGCTTCTCGACTTCGAATCTTTTCACAGCATCTGCTCTGCGTTGTCGCGTCATGGATATCCGCATACGTAGTCTAGCTACCACCAGGTAGTGATCCGAGTCAATGTTGGCCCCTCGGAACGTTCGGACGTCCAAGATACTGGAAGCATGTCTCGCGTCTATCGCAACGTGGTCGATTTGGTTGACGGTTACTTGATCACGCGACCGCCAAGTCCCCTTGTGTATATTGAGGTGTGGGAAGTAGGTGCTTGAGATGATGACATTTCGCCCCGCCGCAAAGTCTGCCAGCCTGTGTCCGTTGCCGGAAGTTTCGTCGTGTAGGCTGTGTCCTCCCACTATCGAACCAAAGATGCCCTCCTTTCCGAATCTTGCGTTGAAGTCCCCAAGAATGATCTTCACGTCGTACTTCGGGCACATATCATACGTTGTCTCCAAGAGATCGTAGAATGCTTCTTTGGTTTAGTCTTCTATCCTTTCATGGGGGGCGTGAACACAAATCAGCGAAATGTTCTTAAATTTGCCTTTGATGCGGATTGTGACCAGGCGCTCGCTTACACTCCGGAAGCCCAAGACTTCTTGCCTAAGTCTTCCCCTTATCACAAAACCACAACCAAAGAGCTGCTGACCCTGTTCCTTCAAGCACCCGCCGTAGTAGATGTCACACGTTTTCAGTCTCCGTACGCCCTCTCCATCCCATCGCACTTCCTGGATGGCTGTTACGTCAGCCTTTAGCCTATACAGGTTCTCCACTAATTGTTCGGCTGCACGTGTTCTGTATAAGGACAGGACGTTCCACGTGCAGATCCGAAATTCATTGTCCTTGTTTCGTTTGCTGGGGTCGTCAACTTTAAAATCATCCATATCCGAGGCTTGTTGTTGTTTCGGAACAACTTTTTTTTACGTGGTAGGGAAGTTACCCCGACGCACAACCCCCGACCCGGAGGACCAGACCCTTCGTATAACTCCAAGGGTAGGTAGCCGGATAAACCGCTCCTTATAGGCCTGAGCTACAAATATGTCGTAGTAGCCCATATAAGGTGTTCACTAAGTAGTTCAACCTTACTGGAACTGTAGACGCCACCGTTGATTCCATCTAGGGAATTCGTCCGCTGCCGCCTCGATGAAAGGAGAAGTGCCTTAGTGGGAACACTCCTCCCCCCCTCTCTCGTTGGCTGTCCCCAACAGCTTTCCACGGGGATTTAAACCCCGTCTCCAGCTGAGGTACTAGCCACCCGATGTTCACCACGTGGAGGTGAGAGTAGGAGTTGGTAGACAGAGGTGGGTTTTGAGAAAAACCTGTGTACGCTTGTGTCCTCTTGAATGCACATAACTACCCTTTTGAAGATAACTCACGTTAAGCAAATTGTAAATACAAACATTTTTGTTCAATAAAAAAATCGTTAAAATCGTTAAAAAAAAAAAAATCGAAGACCTCAGTTTGATTTTGGAAGTGAACGAATAAACGTCGGTGTAAAATAGTGAATTAAGAGTTGTGCTTGTTTATAATAAAAGTATTAGAAGTAATTGATGTGAAATTAAGGTGTTTTATTTTTGTAAAGTAATTGTTGTTCAGTTTGAATAAAAGAAATAAGTATTATTTGCGAACCCTTGGCAAAATATTACATTGCTGTCAGTAAAGTGGAATAAAACTGATGTTATCTGTGCATTCAGATAATTAATGGTGAACATTTTTAAAGTGTGTGAATAAGTAAACAAATAAGAAAGGTGCTTGTGAAAAGTGAGACACAAAAATATAAGAATAAAAATAGAAACAAAATGGGTAAAATTCTGAATGCATTGAATTGTGTTGAACTTAAGACAGAACTGAACAGAAGAGGTCTTCCTACTGCTGGGACGAAAAATGACCTCATGATTCATCTGCAGGAAGATTTAAGGCAACATCGTGAAAATCCAGACACGTTTCTATTTAAAATTGAAATGCCGGAAGAGCAAGTAAGTACAACCTTAGTCATGACCAATATGATGGCTCAGCTGCTCGCCCAGTTTGAAGACCAACGAAAGGAACAAAAGAATCTTCTAGAGCAGAAAAATGAACAAAGGAATCTGCTTCTACGATTTGAAGAACAACGTAGTGAACAAAAGAATCTACTCGAAAAACAAGAAAAGTATCTTCCCGAACGATTTGAAGAACAGAAACACATCCTCGAAGTTAAATTAGATGCCTTCGAGAACAAGTTTGATGCCCTTGACGTACGTGTTGAAAAACAGTTTTCGTCAGTGGTTCTGCTACTGAACTTTTGCAACCCTTACCAGCAGACAAGAACGGCAACCTCAGTAGGCTTGTTTAGGCCATTGACAAACGCTTTGGTGATGGCCATATGCAAGAAGTCTTTCGCGTCCAACTCAATACTAGAGTCCAGAAAAGAGGAGAACGTCTACAATAACTGCAAGCAGACATTGAACGGTTGGCGCATCTAGCATACCCGACTGCAGGAGATGAAATTATCAACCAGCTAGCAACGGAGGCTTTTGTCCGTGCAGTTTCTGACATTAATCTCCAGCGAGCAATTTTAACTGCTGGAAAACGCACGCTTTCTGAAGCATTAGCGTTCGCTCTGACTATTGAAGCATCAGAACGGGCTTCCTTAGGAGTTCATCGGGTAAGAGAACTTGAAGTTGAGGAATGTTCTTGCCAGAGAGCTGAATTCCATAGAAGTCAGCGAGAAGGACCTGCTCGATGCTAGAATTGCAAGACATCTCCAGCGCCAGTGCAGATTGCCACCAAGAAGAGTCGCCTGTCAACATTGTGGAAACAGAAATAATACCCGCGAAGAGGTAAGCAATAACATCAACGCTCTCGCCCTGTTATCGATGGGCCCAGAACCACAATCCAAATCTCGCAGACTAAACGAAACAATAAAAGTCTGACAGTGGGCGCAACATTCAATGGCAAGAAACACGTGGCTACAATTGATACCGGTGCCACAGCCTCCATTGTACGAAGAGACTTGGTCAAGATGACATGGCTACATAACACCATAGCTACCGTCTGAAAACTGCGACAGATGAGACAGCAAAGTGTATGGAGAAGTTCGTCTCAAAATCCGTTTGGCAGAACTAGAGTTTTCGCATCTATTTTTGGTAGCAGATATATGTGACGAGTGCATAATTGGAATCGAGTTTATGAAAGAGCACGGATTGATTCTGGATATCGGTAAGCAAGTGCTGAATTACCAAAATGTAGAGATTCCTATGGTTTATGGCAACAAAAACTCATCGACTCTAAGAACTGTCATCAAAGAAGACATTTGCTTGCCTGCCTCTTCAGAAGTGTTTGTTTGGACAAAACTAGAGGGCGATTTAGGTAGCCATCGACACCTCATGGTGGAACCAGAGTGTGAGCAATCTTCCCAAAACATCATCTTAGGGAAGACTCTTGTGGAACCAAAGAACAACATGGTACCCGTACGGATACTGAACATCAAATGTACGAAGTCAAGCTCAGGAAAGGAGAAATAGTTGGAAAATGTGAACCTGTGTCCGCAATAACCAAGATCACAGAAAAGAACACAGACAAATCTATGGATCCCGAAAAATTCAGCTCCATGAAAGCCAGAATTCTGAAGCCATCCAATCTAAGTCAACATCAGCTTAGTGTTGCTGGAAGCCGTCTTCATGAGTACGCTGATATATTTTCTTTACCGAGTGGGCAGTATGGTCGAACACAATTGGTACAGCATCGTATCGACACAGGAGACGCAAGACCGATTCGACAACCTGCAAGACGTTTCCCATTAGCCAAACAAGCCGAAGTTGAAGACATGATATCGACAACCGATTTTGTGTGGACAGCTACCCTTTGCCCAGAATCAGCGATACTTTGGATGCAATGGAAGGAGCTCAATGATTCTCGACGCTGGATTTAAAGAGTGGCTACTGGCAGGTAGAAATTCATCCAGAAGATCGTGACAAGACAGCTTTCTCAACCGGGAATGGTCTGTGGCAGTTTAAAGTTATGCCATTCGGACTGTGCAACGCTCCAGCAACATTTGAGCGTCTGATGGATTGTGTTTTACTAGGCCTTACCTGGAAATCATGCCTTGTATATTTGACGATGTCAACGTTTATTGAAAAACTTTTGATGAGCATTGTAAGAACCTTAAGGCCGTATTCCAGAGGCTTCGAGAAACACACTTAAAATTAAATCCAGAGAAATGTGCCCTTTTGAAGACCGAAGTTAAATATCTGGGACATATCATCTCATCCCAAGGAGTAAGGACTGATCCGGAAAAAGTTGACGCTGTGAAGAATTGGCCAACACCACAGGATAAACACCAACTCCGTAGCTTTCTTGGTCTAGCCACAAGTAGCTAGGTGGATCGAGAGACTTCAGACATACGACTACCAAATTCAACATCGAAGAGGAAAGCTGCACTCAAACGCAGATGCATTGTCTCGGCGACCGTGTAAACAGGACTGAAGCATTGCACGCGTCAAGAAGAAAAGGAAACCGTTGCCATCCAGCGAATAAGAGCCGATCCCATTTACGGTTGGAGCAATGAAGAACTGAGGACTGCCCAACAAGAAGACACATATATAGAGCCCATTCTTGCTTGAAAGGAGCATGAAGAATAACCAGAATGGGGTGAAGTCTCCGATAGAAGTCCAGCTCTCAAAGCATATTGGGCACAGTGGGACTCTCTTCATGCGCAAGAAGGAGTACTAAGGCGTAAATGGGAGTCTACGGGTGGCAAATTTTATGTGATGCAGTTAATCGTGCCTAGGTCAAAGGTTAATGACATTCTTCGAGAGATGCATGATGGAGCATCTGGAGGTCATTTGGGAGTCAACAAAACGCTGGAAAAGATACGACAACGGTTCTACTGGCAACATGCAAGAGAGGATGTCGAAAAGTGGTGCAGAAAATGTGACACTTGTGCTGCTACCAAGGGACCAGGTAGAAAGCTTCAAAGTAAAATGCAGCAGTACAATGTGGACACACCTTTCTTGAGAATAGCAGTAGATGTCGCAGGTCCGTTCCCGGAGACCAACAGTGGAAACCGATACATCCTTGTAGTCATGGATTACTTCAGCAAGTGGCCTTAACCATTTGCCATCCCAAATCAAGAAGCCAAAACAGTGGTTGATCAGATTGTCTTCAATTGGGTGAGCAGGTTCGGTATTCCTTTGGAAATGCACTCTGACCAAGGAAGGAACTTCGAATCTTACATCTTCCAGGAGGTTTGTTCTCTCCTTCCCAACTAACAGTTTTTCCTCTATAAGGTTCATTTTTTGAATTTCTATGTATAAGTTATTATTTCTACAATGCTTGTATTTAGTTTGGACATCGAAGTTGCAAATTTTCGAAGCTATATTTTTTAAAACAGCTTCCTACAAACCTAAACGCCTAAAACAAGGTATTATGTGTACGAAAGTCTAATGGAAGCATAATTGTCAGTGGAATTCAGTCAGTTTATTTTGTTTGTGTAATCCCCCTGCACTAAGGCACGATACAAGCATTATTTTGTGTACTGGTCGGCGCATGTATGTTTCTACTGCCGAGAGAGGGTTACCACAGGTAAAATTATTTCTGAAAATAAAAATAGGAAAAATTGTATCATTTTGAAAATTTAATTCCAACCGATTCTTTGAGTAGATATGGTCTTATATTAAATCGTTTATATTTTGCAAAACAAAAACGGAACAAACATTTATTTTCTGCAGTAAGATAATTGTGGTAAAAGAAATCAATTTAAATTCACTTGATTAAAAAAAAAAAAAAATATATTAATTTTTTTACATGAAACTATAATAATGTATATTCAGAATTGCACTACCAATACAAATTATTTATTTATTTTTTATTAGAAATGATTCAACAAAAACAGATAAACACTCTTCATATTCGTGGATTGTCTTATTTTTTTTTTAATTTCTATAAAAAAATAATACCCTGGATCCCACCATTAAAAATGATTCCCTCAGAATTAAATTTGATCGCAGTGGTGACTCTGATTAAGCATGACATCCAATTTTCGTTCTATAAACCAGTAAACACAAGCCCGACACAAGCATAATAATTGTGTGAACTCTGTCAGACGCATGCGCGGGAAGCATTTATTTCGATATTTTGCCTCAGCGAAGTGATGTCAGCCTATTTTGTTTCTATAAGACCTGTGAAGAGTTGGTTATGCAAACATAATTTTAATCATCCCCTCAGGCGCATGCGCGGGAAGTAATAATTCCGATTATTTGGTCCTAGCGAAGTGTTGCACACTCAGCATGAAAGCATTAAAAGCTAGTACTTCGCATGGAAAGTAGTATTGGTGTGAAAATAAGGTACCTTCTGCTGGCTGAATTATTCACAAACAAGGTGACCATAGTATAGTTCCTATTTCATCGTAAAAAAATATTGTCACGTTAAGAAATTCGAATGTTTTCAAAAATTATCTTAGTATGAAGCTTTCATTTCTCAGTAGTTTTTTTTATTAAATTTTAAACGTTTTTTAATATCTATTATACTACATACATAGCTACTTTCAGTTGAAAAAAAATTAATGATGGTCTTTGTTGTTGATGTTTTTTTATTTTGGCAAATTAGTGTTTTTAAAAAAAGATACAAATTAAAATTGTCAGTAAACGGTTTGTGTACAAAATGCAAAGTACATATTTTATGGGGCATAAAAGAGTTTTTATATTTTTTTCTCAAATCAAAGCATTTCGTTTTTAAAAAAAAATTGATTTCAACGAAAAACGAACTAATATTTTATTTGTTGTCTCATAAAAAGTATGTTTCCATGTTTTCTCTAATGAGTAAAGTAATCATGGAAACATTAATAATTAAAAAAAAAATAACATTATTTAAAAAAAAACTCTCTTGCCAGCAACAGACGAATGGTCACCTGTATTTTTCAAATTAGTTTAATTCATCAGGAAGCCCCAAGGAAGTTTTTACGAAGCTGATTTTGGTTTGAAGTGGTCCCAATTTGGCACTCATTTTTCATTTGCCACGCTAGCTCGATACCTTAGGTGCCCGACTCTCAACCTAACCATCCTCGGTTCAATTCCCGCAAAATCCATCAAGTAAGTAGGGGAAGGTGGCCTAAAATGGCCCCCCCTAAGGAAAACGTCCCATATCTCGTAAAAAAGTGAAATTCAAACTGCAATGATATATTATTTTCAAAGTTTAATCAATATCGCAAACCTTTTTATGCTTTATAAGCATAAAAAACTCCAAAAAGTAATTAAAATATTTAATTTTCAAAAAGTCTCCAAATTTTATCAATCAAAATTGGCAAGTAAACCAATCATACAAGTGAACCAAAAACAATTTTTAATTTAATTTGAACTTTATTTAAAATAAATCATAAATCAAAGTAAAACAATAGGAAGTTAATAAAAATAAACAATACTTAACAAAAAAAAATAAAAATCAACAATTCATTGAAAAACAACGCAACTTCAACTAATAAACATAAAAAAAAAACTAAAAAAACAAAACAACAATTCATTTCAAACAACTTCACTAGAAACAAAATAAATAAAAGTTAAAATAACAACTATGTATACTCAATTATTGCAAATATCACAAATATACTTTTTTACGGATTTGTTTACATCTGTGCACTCAGAATGTACCCACAAATGGCACTTGAATCATTTTACCCAAGACTGTCTGGGCTTTGAACGACTAAATAAATCGTTGCAGTAAATACAAGCAGCATCTTCATCATCACTTGCCTGAAAATCTGGTCCGTTGTCGTTCTCATATAAATTCTTAAAATTCTTTTTGGCTTTTTTTGCAGCTTTTGCGCTTTTTTCTGAAACTGTTTCTGCCACTTCATTTATGTATGTAGTGCTGGTTAAAATTCAGCTTCCTTCAGCTTTTCTTTTTCGGACTTCACCACCGGAAGATTGTGGAACATTCAAGACATCAAATGGCTTGATTTGAAATCCTGTATAGCTTGAACAGTGTGGTAGCTCCGAACCGTTAATGTTTCTTGAGGGTGATGCCAACAAATTTTCAAAATTTGGCTCAAACTATGGAGTATTTTCATCAAGAGACACATTTTCAGGGCGAATTAGTGGCACATTTTCATCTGGAAAAACTAATTTGAAGTCAGCTGGTGGTTCATTTTCATTTGTAGATACGTTTGAGATGTTTACTTCTGGAATATTTGTTGTCTCTGCTGCAGCAAATATATAGTCTGGAAAAATGTCTCTGTTCAGTGGCCAAACGCCAACTTTTTCAAAGCCGTTTACAGCATTCGAAACTGATGCTGATTTTCCATATTCTTCTTTGAATAATGCTGCTATCTGGTTGCATTGGGTGGGTGCTATGGGGGGGAAAGGATAACATTATAACACCGTTCTCCTTGGCTAGACGAATTACATCCAAACTTTTGTGTGCACTATATCCATTAAGCAAAAGAAGTACCTTTTCATTTACTGATGAGTGCGTATGTTTAATAAAGTGCTGTAGCCATTTAAAGAAAAGTTCAGAGTTCATCCAACCAGATTCACTTACAAGGCCTAAAGTTCCTGGAGGTGCACCATCAAATAATTCATGCTTCCAACGTTTTCTTGCAAATATGAGTTTAGGTGGTAGGAATGCCCCACTGGCACTCATACAGCAAACCACTGTTACATGCTGTCCTATTTCTGAACTAGTTAGTGCTCCTACTTGTTTCTTTCCTTTTTGGGCAAGAATTTTTTGTCGCTTTTGAACAGTGGATAAACTAGATTCGTCCACATTCCAAATACTGACAAAGTATCAAACAATTTTCGAACTTGGAGCTTATTGAAGGCTTGCGCACGTGCTGCAGAAGTAGGTTCCGGTTGCCTCAGTGCAATGTTTGGATTCCTTGCACGAAACCAATTAAGCCAATCCAAACCAGCTGTTTCTTCTTCTTTGTTGAACCGATGTTAGATGTGGTTTTGTTCAGCCAGCTGGTATGCAAGTTTCCGAATATCCATGCATGTGAGTCCAAACACACGTGACTCTAAAAGCAAAATATATTCAAGGAGCTCCTTTTCCATTTGCTTGGAAAGGGTGGTGCTAAATCTTCCCAGACCCTTCTGTAAGCCATTCAAAATCTTGTTGTTCTTGGTTGCTCGTCTATTTAGAGTAGTGTTCGGAACTCTGAACGATGCTTTTTTCCAGCCCATTTCTTTTTTTTTACGCAATTAAGTGCTTTAGTAATGCATCCTCAGTCCAGGACTGCCTCTCTGTACATCTTTTATATTTTCCAACCATTTTTGCTATAAAGAAAACGAAAATAATAGGATAAGTATATAAAATGGCACACTGTGCCGTTTTACTCCAGTGCTAAGTATGCCATTTTGCCCGGCTAGGGTTTTTTTTTATTCAAGTTTTAATTTTTGACAGACTTAAGTAGCTTTAGGCGAATGAATTTCAGTAAATAAAAAAGAACGATTCAACAGGACGCTTAAGGAACATCTGTCCAAGGTTGTAGGTGACTACCCACGAGACTGGGACCGCCATATTCCATTGTTTTTGACGGCCTATCGAAGTGCGGTTCATAATTCAACAGGACATACACCATCGGAGATCCTGTTTGGCACAACAATAAGGCCGTGCCGTATTATGGAACCGGAAAGGCCAGGTGAATATGTGGATAACCTGAAAGAAAGACTCATTGACATTCATCAACGAACAAGGAAAACCATAAAAACAACCAGTGATAGGATGAAAACACGGTTCGACGCTCGTGCAACAACGATGGGATTCCAAGAAGGACAGCTGGTGTGGTTTTACAATCCCCATCGACAAAAAGGACTGTCACCAAAACTTCAATCAATGATGTGGTTTACCGCATTCAGAGAGGGTTAAGAGGCAAGCTTAAGGTAGTTCACTATGACCGTTTACATCGCTATAACGGTGGTGACGGGAGTAATGGATTTAATCGGGACGATCAATCCTTAGAGGGGGGCAATGTGGTGAATATGCCCATTTATGCAAACAACGACATCTTTTATTCTTCTATAACAGAATAAATTAGTAATGAGTTCAGCGCCATCTATGGACAAAAGATTAACTAATATTATCCAATACCTAAACCACTCTATCATTATTCAATACCTTAACCACTCGCATCGTTATCCAATACACAAACCATGGAACTGCTATAATTTGTAATTGGTCGAAAGCTTTTGAGATACTTGTGGAGACTTGTGGAGGAGAAATGCATTTCAGCACACTCCAGAAGACTCTAGTAGCTTTTTCTCGGATATAAATACACCGCCACCAGTCCGAAGACCTCAGTTAACAGATACATCCTGACCAGCGGTACCTCACAGCAATGGAACTTCTGGATGAGGAACTGATATCAACGATCGACGAAAGGAACATCCCCTTCTACGCTGACCCAGGGTCAGCTCACTACCGTGAATAAAACCACATCCCCCCAACCACCCACAAACATGACAACCGGACCTGAACAACCCGAGAGAAGTAGCTGCCAATATATCTTAAAAATATATTTTTAAAACCCAATGACAACTAAATGTAAATTAAGCTTAAAATAATAAACAATGTAAAAAAGTGCCAACATATAATTAAGAAATACCAATGTATACTTTAAGATAACTCACGTTAAGCAAATTGTAAATACAAAAATTTTTGTTCAATAAAAAAATCGTTAAAATCGTTAAAAAAAAAAATCGAACACCTCAGTTCAATTTTGGAAGTGAACGAATAAACGTCGGTGTAAAATAGTGAATTAAGAGTTGTGCTTGTTTATAATAAAAGTATTAGAAGTCATTGATGTGAAATAAAGGTGTTTTATTTTTGTGAAGTAATTGTTGTTCAGTTTGAATAAAAGAAAAAAGTTTTATTTGCGAACCCTTGGCAAAATATTACATTGCTGTCAGTAAAGTGGAATAAAACTTATGTTATCTGTGCATTCAGATAATTAATGGTGAAAATGTATAAAGTGTGTGAATAAGTAAACAAATAAGAAAGGTGCTTGTGAAAAGCGACACACAAAAATATACGAATAAAAATAGAAACAAAATGGGTAAAATTGTGAATGCATTGAATTGTGTTGAACTTAAGACAGAACTAAACAGAAGAGGTCTTCCTACTGCTGGAACGAAAAATGACCTCATTATTCGTCTGCAGGAATATTTAAGGCAACATGGTGAAAATCCAGACACGTTTCTATTTGAAATTAAAATGCCGGAAGAGCAAGTAAGTACAGCCTTAGTCATGACCAATATGATGGCTCAGCTGCTTGCCCAGTTTGAAGACCAACGAAAGGAACAAAAGAATCTTCTAGAAGAACAAAGAATTGAGCAGAAAAATGAACAAAGGAATCTGCTTCTACGATTTGAAGAACAACGTAGTGAACAAAAGAATCTACTCGAAAAACAAGAAAAGAATCTTCTCGAACGATTTGAAGAACAGAAACACATCCTCGAAGTTAAATTAGATGCCTTCGAGAACAAGTTTGATGCCCTTGACGAACGTGTTGAAAAACAGTTTTCGTCAGTGGAAGCAAAATTCGAGAAGGTCGAAGATAAAATTGAGAGCATAACCAAGGAACTAGACAAAGTTCGAAAAATAAAGGTTCGAGAAAGTTCTGGCGACTGTCCAAAGAAAAAGGAAATGCATCCACCAACATTTGATGGACAAATTTCTTGGTCAATATACAAGAAGCAGTTTGAGGCAGCCGAAACAACAAATGGCTGGGATGACGAAGATAAGTTTATTGCCCTGACGCTTGCCTTTAGAGGTTCTGCTACTGAACTTTTGCAAACCTTACCTGCAAACAAGAACGGCTACTTCAGTAGGCTTGTTTAGGCCATTGACAAACGCTTTGGTGATGGCCATATGCAAGAAGTCTTTCGCGTCGAACTCAATACTAGAGTCCAGAAATGAGGAGAAAGTCTGCAATAACTCCAAGCAGACATTGAATTGCGCATCTAGAATACCCGACTGCAGGAGATGAAATTATCAACCAGCTAGCAACGGAGTCTTTTGTCCGTGCAGTTTCCGACATCAATCTCCAGCGAGCAGTTCGAATTGCTGGAAAACGCACGCTTTCTGAAGTATAAGCGTTCGCTCTGACTATAGAAGCATCAGAACAGGCTTCCTTAGGAGTTCATCGGGTAAAAGAACTTGAAGTTGAGGAATGTTCTTGCCAGAGAGCTATATTCCATAGAAGTCAGCGAGAAGGACCTGCTCGATGCTAGAATTGCAACAAAACCGGACATCTCCAGCGCCAGTGCAGATTGCCACCAAGAAGAGTCGCCTGTCAACATTGTGGAAACAGAAATAATTCCCTCTAAGAGGTAAGCAATAATATCAACGCTCCTGCTCGCCCTGTTATCGATGGGCCCAGAACTAAACGAAACAATAAAAGTCTGACAGTGGACGCAACATTCAATGGCAAGAAACACGTGGCTACAATTGACACCGGTGCCACAGCCTCTATTGTACGAAGAGACTTGGTCAAGATGACATGGCTACATAACACCAATAGCTACCGTCTGAAGACTGCGACAGGTGAGACAGCAAAGTCTATGGAGAAGTTCGTCTCAAAATCCGTTTGTCAGAACTAGAGTTTTCGCATCTATTTTTGGTAGCAGATATATGTGACGAGTGCATAATTGGAATCGACTTTATGAAAGAGCACGGATTGATTCTAGATATAGGTAAGCAAGTGCTGAATTACCAAAATGTAGAGATTCCTATGGTTTATGGCAACAAAAACTCATCGACTCTAAGAACTGTCATCAAAGAAGACATTTGCTTGCCTGCCTCTTCAGAAGTGTTTGTTTGGACAAAACTAGAGGGCGATTTAGGTAGCCATCGATACCTCATGGTGGAACCAGAATCTGAGCAATCTTTCCAAAACATCATCTTAGGGAAAACTCTTGTGGAACCAAAGAACATCAAACCGTAGGAAATCAAGGTCAGGAAAGGAGAAATAGTTGGAAAATGCGAACATGTGTCCGCAATAACCAAGATCACAGAAAAGAACACAGACAAATCTATGGATCCCGAAAAATTCAGCTCCATGAAAGCCAAAATTCTCAAGCCATCCAATCTAAGTTAACATCAGCTTAGTGTTGCTGGAAGCCTTCTTCATGAGTACGCTGATATATTTTCATCACCGAGTCGGCAGTATGGTCGAACACAATCGGTACAGCATCGTATCGACACAGGAGATGCAAGACCGGTTCGACAACCAGCAAGACGTCTCCCATAAGCCAAACAAGCCGAATCCAACAAAAAAGAAATCATTAAAATCTGTCCAGCAGTTCTTGAGTTATAAGTGTTCTAACTAACGACTTTGTTTTGTATATGTATTGTGATGAATATGCCCATTTATGCAAACAACGACATCTTTTATTCTTCTATAACAGAATAAATTAGTAATGCGTTCAGCGCCATCTATGGACAAAATATTAACTAATATTATCCAATACCTTAACCACTCGCATCGTTATCCAATACCCAAACCATGGAACTGCTATAATTTGTAATTGGTCGAAAGCTTTTGAGCTACTTGTGGAGACTTGTGGAGGAGAAATGCATTCCAGCACATTCCAGAAGATTCTAGTAGCTTTTTCTCGAATATAAATACACCGCCACCAGTCCGAAGACCTCAGTTAACAGATACATCCTGACCAGCGGTACCTCACAGCAATGGAACTTCTGGATGAGAAACTGATATCAACGATCGACGAAGGGAACATCCCCTTCTACGCTAACCCAGGGTCAGCTCACTGCCGTGAATAAAACCACATCCCCCCAACCATCCACCAACATGACAACCGGACCTGAACAACCCGAGAGAAGTAGCTGCCAATATATCTTAAAAATATATTTTTAAAACCCAATGACAACTAAATGTAAATTAAGCTTAAAATAATAAACAATGTAAAAAAGTTAGACCCCTTCTGTGCCAACATATTATTAAGAAATACCAATGTATACTTTAAGATAACTCACGTTAAGCAAATTGTAAATACAAAAATTTTTGTTCAATAAAAAAATCGTTAAAATCGTTAAAAAAAAAAAATCGAAGACCTCAGTTTGATTTTGGAAGTGAACGAATAACCGTCGGTGTAAAATAGTGAATTAAGAGTTGTGCTTGTTTATAATAAAAGTATTAGAAGTCATTGATGTGAAATAAAGGTGTTTTATTTTTGTAAAGTAATTGTTGTTCAGTTTGAATAAAAGAAAAAAGTTTTATTTGCGAACCCTTGGCAAAATATTACAGTGCTGTCAGTAAAGTGGAATAAAACTTATGTTATCTGTGCATTCAGATAATTAATGGTGAAAATGTATAAAGTGTGTGAATAAGTAAACAAATAAGAAAGGTGCTTGTGAAAAGTGACACACAAAAATATAAGAATAAAAATAGAAACAAAATGGGTAAAATTGTGAATGCATTGAATTGTGTTGAACTTAAGACAGAACTAAACAGAAGAGGTCTTCCTACTGCTGGAACGAAAAATGAACTCATTATTCGTCTGCAAGAAGATTTAAGGCAACATGGTGAAAATCCAGACACGTTTCTATTTGAAATTGAAATGCCGGAAGAGCAAGTAAGTACAGCCTTAGTCATGACCAATATGATGGCTCCTCGCCCAGTTTGAAGACCAACGAAAGGAACAAAAGAATCTTCTAGAAGAACAAAGAATTGAGCAGAAAAATGAACAAAGGAATCTGCTTCTACGATTTGAAGAACAAAAGTTCAGTAGCAGAACCTCTAAGGGCAAGCCTCAGGGCAATAAACTTATCTTCGTCATCCCAGCCATTTGTTGTTGCGTCTGCCTCAAACTGCTTCTTGTAGATTGACCAAGAAATTTGTCCATCAAAGGTTGGTGTATGCATTTCATTTTTCTTTGGACAGTCGCCAGAACATTCTCGAACCTTTATTTTTCGAACTTTGTCTAGTTCCTTGGTAATGCTCTCAATTTTATCTTCGACCTTCTCGAATTTTGCTTCCACTGACGAAAACTGTTTTTCAACACGTTCGTCAAGGGCATCAAACTTGTTCTCGAAGGCATCTAATTTAACTTCGAGGATGTGTTTCTGTTCTTCCGAAGGGGAGAAAAATTTCTTGCATCGACGGAGAAAACCTAAACACTTAGCAGCATTTTTGGCGATGTCGAGTATGTGGTCGAATTTCAGACTTGAAACCATCCAATAAAACTTGTATTGAACGGTCCGAAAGGTAATTTCTAATCCAACGAAGAAGACATTCATCGATACCAAATGCACGCATTTTCGATAAGAGAGCTTGATGCCAAACTCTATCAAATGCTTTAGAAATATCAAGTACAATAATCTTACTTTCTCCAAAACGATGTTAAGATTTGTGCCACTGTTCGGTGAGATATACCATCAGATCACCAGTGGACCTATTGCTACGAAAGCCGTACTTTCGGTCATTAAGAAGCTTTCGTTCTTTGAGATATTTCTTGAGATGGAAATTAATCAGCGTTTCCATGACCTTAGAAAGAAGGGACGTTAGCGCAATTGGTCGATAGTTAGAGGGGGAAGAAGGCACGCCTTTTTTTGGGACAGGCTAGACAAATGCTGTTTTCCATCCACTCGGAAAGAGACCAGTAGAGTAGGACAGATGGAAAAGCTTACGCAGTGGTTTTGCCAGCGTTGAAGAACACCTCTTCAGAACAATGGGAGGGATACTATCCGGGCCAGCGGATTTGTGTATATCGAGATCTTTCAGAACTCTGGCAACTGCACGAGTGCGGAAGAAGATTTGTCCCATAGAATCATTTGCGCTCTCAAGTACAGGAGGAGTCATAACACTTTCAGGCAGCGACGAATTAACAGCAAACAGTGCTGCAAGCAAATTGGCTTTATCGATTGATCTGACAAAAGGAGTATCGTTGAAGACGAGCATTGGAACCGAGGACAAGGTGGTGTTTCGTATGTTTTTTACAAATGACCAAAAATTTGTACTACCTTTGGGACATTGTAGAATTTTTTGCCGTAATTTTGATCATGTAAAAATTTGGTTCGTCGAATATGAACGTTACAGGTCTTTCTAGCTTGTTGAAACTTTTTCCGGTTTTCCTCAGTAGGGTTGGCTTTATAACTTCGGAAGCTTACTTCTCTAACCCTAATAACCTCTTTACAGCTCGAATCAAACCATGAGTTTTCTTTGGGTTTGATAGATTTCACCCTATTCGGGATAAAATTTCTCATTCCACAAAGAATTAAGTTTGTAATCATATCTGCACTGGAATCTACGTCACTATCGAGGAAGCATAGTCACCAGTTAAAGTTCCTGAAGAAAACATTGAGACCGTCCCAGTTGGCTTTCTCATACTGCCAAACGGTTCTCTTGGGAGTTTTTTCTTTAACTGTGTTTTGGTGGCACGAGAAATTCGCAGATATGACACAATGGTCTGATGTGCCTAGAGGCGATAATACACTTATAGTGTATTTATCAGGGTCAGAGGTAAGAAACAAATCTAGAGTGTTGGCGGATTGACCTGCAATGTCAGGAATCCGAGTAGGCTCGTCGACCAGCTGAGTTAGGTTGTTTATCTCAGCAAAAATCTCGACATACCTTCCGTCGGGTGTTGTCTGACCCGAATAGCGTAGCCACGAAGAATTATGTACATTGAAATCGCCCGTAACAATGATTTCACTGTGCGGAAAATGGGAAATAATTCTCTGGATGGAGTCGGATAGTGCATCAAATTCGTTGGAAGTCCAATTACTATGCAAACTAGGACTACGATAAATAAAACAAGTATGGATGATGCGCTTATGGATGGTGAATTTAAACCACATGAAATTAAAGTTCGTATTCAAACATGAACCATATTGTGGTTGAAGCTGATAAGCTACATCACTGCGAACATAACCGGCGAGATCTTCAGCTTCATGTTGTTCTGTCCTTTTCCAGTAAGTAGTGCAAATATTGATAGAAACATTTCAAACGGCAAAATAAGACGTGTGGATTCTGAGATTTACCTTATTACAAATAAATTTTGAGCCATTGTCGTGCCTTTCTTCGCTTTGTTGCCAAGCTGTGGCCCAAAACAATGAAACGCATAATAAAATTTAAAAAGAAAATATTATTTATTGATGTTCAACTGAGTTTTTTTTATTTTTTTTTTCAAAGATGTTTTCTAAAACAGCAGTATGTTCGATTGTTTTCCGTGTTTGCCCGCATAGCTTCGGGAACCCTCTGAATCTTGCAAGAATATAATTGCAATTGCAACTTCTACCAACTTTTTGTTAAATTTATGTTATTAGTCATTCTTAAATAAAACTAAAATTATTATTCACTTTTCTTGAATTCAATGATTTTTCCCGAACCGTAAGGAGTATATAAAAATATTTTTAATTTATATTTATTTTAAGAGTAAATGCAACTGCAATTGCGTGCAACCTCCTAATCTATATTCATCTTTTGAGAAATTATTTAAAAATTATTTTTTATAAAAATACATTTTATTTTGTTTCCAAATGAAACTGCAACTGTTACTACAACTGTTATTGCAACTTTAATATCCACGTGATGCCTGCACTTTGGAAACCTTGGAAAACAAATTAATAGAGCTTTGTCTCGCAATGCATTTTACCAAATACAAGTTCAACTTATACTGCAACTGCAATTGTTAATAGCCGATATTTTAATAGTTATTCTGCTATTCGACTTTGTTTTATATATATAGTAGAAGATGCCGCGACCCAGAAGATCTAATCTTTCTCAACAAAGCCGTTCAAACTCTTGAACAACCGACATTTAACATTGCAAGGAAATCCGCATTGGCCAAAGTTTTAGTAGCATCGAAAATCATCATCTGGGACGTATGCACAGTGGCGCATAAACGCGCTTATTTATGCCCACGCCTCTTTCCCCTCCAGATACCGCACGCGCTAGGGTCCATTTTCACCGAGTACGACAGCAATTACTATTACAAGTTATATCGGCACTTATATTAATTATTTGATGTTAGATAATAATATAAAAAAATCGTTACTTAGTTATGTTTAACAATAACACAGCAACTTGTCTTATAGCGAAACGAGTAGTTATCAACGGAAGTTAAAAGGGATTAGGTCTGCTTAATGCAAGCAGTTCAAAAATTTAAAGTTGAAAAAAAAACATTAAGAATAAAACAAAAAATTAAACCGATCACGACAGTGGAGCACTGGTTCGAAACAAGTTTTTAAGTCCTATTTTACACATAACACATGTTAAAATCAATTGAGGAAACATTTAAATTATAGAGTTTACTCATTCGGTTAAGAGGTTCATGCATGCCATAATTAGTTCTATGAAAATCTACGTGAAAAATTCTCGCAGGTGGTGGTAGGTAGGTTGGTACGTAGAAATGGCGGCCACGGGCAGTCTAGCCCATAGCCCAATTAGCGCTGAAGTGCGCCGTTTTGATACCATAACTCGTTTGAACCTGTGGATGGAATTGAAGAGAGAGAATATGGGCATATCCTCAGGATATCGTCCCTTTTTATTTGAGTTTAGAATAGGATTTTGTTGTAGCTTTTAGCACAATCATCAGAAAGTGGATCACTGACTCAACCAGATCAGCACCCGCACCCGCACCATCCACAGTTAGCCCACTAGGCAGTTCGTTGGCTGGCATTGGAGCCTCCACTGATCTGATTGGATGATCATCCGGCCGCTGTGCACCACAAACCCCCAATAGAACCCTTGTCCACTATCTTGTGATCATAGGGAATCGACGGAAGGTATAATGCAGAAGTAGCCGAAATTTGTCGTAGAGCCATTTCGTCGCGTTGAGAAAAGAAATCAAGTCTTTGATCTTCATTTTAGAAAGTTCGTTAATGTCGTCAAAGAATGCTCTTCCGAGTGACCGTTTTCTAGCTTTGGCCAGAGCAGGGCATTTGCAGAGGAAATGAACTACTGTTTCCTTTTCCTGCTTTTCCTCACAGCTCCGAAAGTAAGTATTGTGAGGTATGCCCAGCTTCGCTGCATGCTCTCCTATTGGCCAGTGTCCGCTACAAGTTGCAACTACCCTGGCTATTCTTGCCTGGGTCTGCGTATTAGATAAATTGTTCGGTTCTTGTCATTGGTGGGCCAAATCTTCCTAGATATAATACAGTTTGATAAACTGCTCCACCTACGGTTTGCTTTAGTAAGATAAATTGAGAGAATGTTGCCCTTCATAACTCCAAGCGGAATGTTGACTCTTTCCGCAAGTAAGCCATGAAGGGCTGAACCTTGCCTGGCCAACTCGTCAGCCCGTTCATTGCCCTCAATGCCACTGTGACCCGGGACCCTGATAAGAGTGACATTGAGGTCAGTGTTCAGACCCACAAGCTCATCCCGGCATTGGTGATATAGTTTGGAGGATGCTGCAGCTGAATTAATGGCTTTAACAGCCGCTTGACTGTCTGTAATAATAGCTGCATTACGGTTTTGGTTTGGATCTGCTTTTAGTAACTTGCAAGCTTCCCTGATTGCCAGCAATTCAGCTTGAAAGACGTTAGCAAGGTTAGGTAGCCGAAAGGACCTAGATACATTTAGAAAATCAGATAAGATTCCTGCACCAACTTAGGTGGTGAGAACCCCCGCGGAAGTTCAAGCCAATACAGGATAGCAAATCAGGAGCATCAATTTGACCAGTAATAAGTTGATGAATAAATATTAAATCATTATTAACCCGCCTCTGATATAAAGTTTGGACCTGCAGAAGCTGGATCCTATGTTCATATGGTGGCAGATTATTTGGATCAGTCCAGGGTAACCCTTTTAAAGCAAATCGAATGAAGTCATGCTGTATTGCTTCAATACGGTGTTTATGAATAACTCAAAAAGGAGACCAAACTTGTGAGGCATACTCAAGATGGGGTCGTACATAGCTATTGTATAAAGAGAGGGTGACATATGGATTATTAAATTCCTTAGCCCACCGTTTTATAAAACCAAGCATGGAACTTGCTTTTTTTACAATATAATTAATATGCTCTGTAAATTCTAGATTAGAACTAAAGTGAGCACCAAGGTCTTTGAAGCTTGAATTTCATAAATTAGGATCGAACCGTCGGTACTCTACAATCATATAAGTCTATCGACACTGTAATAAACGAAGACGGATCCACAAACTATCCAACTGAATTTTTGAGCTCTTTGGATGTGCCTGGCTAACCACCGCATAATTTGCAATTTAAGGTTGGCTCGGTAGTCATCATGCTACGAAATGTGAACCAACCAAAATTGTGCAATGGAACGCGTTTGGTAATTAGGAAACTGATGATAAATGTAATTCACGCGGCCATACTAAAAGGAAAATTTAAAGGTGACGAAGTTGAGTGTGTGAAGTTAGCCCCCCTTTTTTCGAAATTGAAATTTTTGAAAGTTGTTCCAGGTTGTTCCCGAGTTGTTCTGGATTGTTCCAAGTTTTTTTAGAAAAATATTCAAAAATGGGGGTTTTAGACACAAAAAACCGTTTTTGACCTAGACCCCTTTTTTCGGAAAATCGAAACTTTAAAAGTTGTTCCAGATTCTAAAAGTTGTTCTGAACAGTGTTCCATTCCAATTTTTTATATTTTTTTCAGGTTTCGAAAAGTGTTCTCACAATTGTTCCAAGAAATTTAAGTTGAAAAGTGTGTATTTTTAAAGATATGGCCTTCGAAACTTTTTTTCAAAAATGGAAAATACGGCTCCCTAAATTTTTTTTCTTTTTCTAAAAAACCTTTGTTTCCAAATATCTGTCATTAAATACATGTTCTGAAAAATGTTTGTGTCTTAGAATACACTATATCAGCCTAAAAACGGTCTTTAAAAAATCATCTTTAAGTTTTTGCTACTTTAAAAAATTGTATTGGCCCCCCTTTTTCAAAAAACAAAAATCCAAAAATTGTTCCAAGTCGAAACTTATTTTGCCTAATAGCCTCCAACATTTCATCCAAAAATATAAATAATTGAAAGCCTTATCACATAAAAACAAATATGTCACTTTATTTGCTCCCCTGCTCCCCCTTTAAAATTCCAAAATTTGAAAAAATAAACCTTGTTCATTTAGCAATTATCAACACGCTTTCTTCCTGTGAGTTTTGAATATCTTATAACTTATCAACATTCCAAAAAACACCCACACTTTCCAAAAACCCGAAATACAAAAATTGATCCAAATAGATATTCAACCAAATGTAATTGTTCCAAGATTTCATGTAAAAATAACCATAATTTAAGAAAAAAGGATTTTTACGATATTAAATAAAATTCTTATTTGCCCCCCCCCCCCCTTTTCGGGATCCAACAAAAGAAAAATAGCTTTATTTACTATTAGAACATCTTTACAATTCACAAGTCAAAAAAAAAAAAAAAACATAATTTAAAAAAAAATTATCACTCCCACCCCTCCTATTCTATTAAATAAAAAATCGTCTGAAATCTATAACTTTTTCCAATGTTGATTAATCCATATGAAAATGCCAGCAAGTATCATTAAAAACATAAGGAATAGAAGATCTTAAACCAAAACTAAATTTCTTACGATATTACATTAAAACTCTTGAATTAAGTTCCCCTCTTAAATTTAAAAATTCTAGCAAGTTTGTTAGGGTTTTCTAGTACTCTTTTAAAAATGTCCCATCCAATATAACTAAAAAAAATTAATTTTAATTATTTTTAAATCATTTTTAAAAAATGCTACACAGACCTGTCTTGTTTTTTTTTTCAAAATAAAAACTTAAGAATAACTTCTAGATGGTAATTAATATAAAACTCATTGCTCTATAATATTATTAAAAAAAAAAATAATTTAAATTTCTGACCCCCCTTTTATGAAATTTAACATTCAAAAACTTGTTCCAGGTTGTTCTAGGGCTCTTCTAAGTTGTTCCAAGCTTTCCTTTCTTAAAAATGATATTAAGTATGAGAAATATCAAAAAAATGCTCCCCCATCCCCCCTTTTGAGATATCCAAATCTAAAACTTGTTCCAGGTACAGAATCACTCAAATGCAATTGTTCCAAGGATTCGTGCAAAAATATTGAAAATTAAAGATTTTAATGCAAAAAAACGTTTTTGGGCCCCCCTTTTCAGGTATCCAAAATCTGAAAACTCAAAAGTTAAGAATGTTTTATTAAAGAATGTTTTATTAAAGCTTATAAACTCAAGCACAGAAGTCGAAACTTGATGATCTTTCACGGTTAAAAAATAAGACACGAAAAACTGACGAAACTGCCAGGCTCCCTTAACTCCGCACTTTAACGGGAGAGCATACATACGTTAATGTCAACATTAACTAGTCAGCATACATTAATGTCGACATTAACTAGTTAAATTCCGGAATCTTGCTATTTATAGAAAATTCCCGACATTAACTGATCGAACCAGTTAATGCTGACATTAACTAGTTAATGTCAGCATTAACTGAATTCCGGACTTTAACGGAAACATGTCCAATATCGTCGCAATTGAGGTAACGGACCCAGTACAGCTGCATCCTACATCGGGGCCAAAAAATTCCTAGAACAGAACTATGACAATTTCATCGATGATTAAAAAATTCAAACACACTTATGTACAATACATTCTTTGTTTATTATTTAAAAACTAGAAATAATTTATATGGCAGAACAACGATTGCCGGAGCAGCTAGTTAAGTAATAAAAAGAAGTGCGCAAAAAGAAAGTTAAGTCATTAAGGTGTTTGAATAAATTTTTCATAAATAATTTAATTAAACTTCACGATGTTGTTCATAAGATCGGGATTTTTAATCTCTGTTTTTTATTTACCTCAAGATATTTCTCACTTTTGTAAAAAAATCGCGTTCTCTATAATCATATTATGTTAGGGAAAAATGTTATCTCGATATTGATTTTTGTACGAATCCAAGATTTTCCCTATAGCAACTATGTATATCGGAAGTAAAAACTATTGACAATTTGAATAAAAATCATGTTTCTTCCAATATAAGCTATCTTGAAAAGAAATTAAATAACGTAGGCATAACTGTTAAACTGTTGTATATATTACTATTTAAAATGTTAAAATATTCTTGCAAATTTATTGTTCAAGTACCTTAATTCTTAATTTTTTTTTCTTATTTTAATGTTAATCTTAGAAACAGTTACGAACAACCAAAAAATCAAAAAATCAAAGACTTGTATTTAAAAAAAAAGTGCGAATAAAATTTTTTCCGATAAAAGAACTATGCATGCATGCAATTATATCAGTTTTCTTGTCTTTTTCATTTTATCATTGTCATTTTTCTTTTATTGTGATCTTTTGATTCAGAAACACTCATTCGAATCTGTTCAACTAGCCATTGGACACCTTCTTCTAAGCCTTCACCAGATATTCCATTGCTTGAACTTATATGCCATGGTTTATCTTCAACATTATCTAGCCCCAATGCTGCTAAATATTAAGGTCAATATATCTAGTAATCAGTCAAATTCGTATTACATAATTTTATTTCCTTACCAGCTGCAATTTTTACACTCGAAAGAGCATCTGCGCAGTCCATTTTGTTTCCATAAAACAATAACGGCACACGACGGTTTGCCAAATCTGGATGTTGCAACAAGAGCTCTAGCTCATCCTTGACGACAACTATAAGGAAAAAACAAATATATACATACATTACCTACTTACAACAACTGTCTCTCAATGCATTACAACGTGAAGAGTTTTATATTCGTCTAAAATATTGCTAAGCAGTGAGTTTGATGGGAGTCAGACAAAATAACGAGGCTGGGGCTAAGTAATTACCATGTTAAGACCCAAATGCATTATGTTTAGGCTAAAGCCTGAAAGGAAAAGGAATTGTACAAAAAACCAAGGTCGGGGCATCAAAATTGACAAGGACAGAAAATTGGGAAGAAATAAAAAACATCTCGGGTCTATGCTTGACTTGACTTAACAAGAATTGGACAAAAAAAAAACGTGGTCGGAGCTAAGCAAATAATTTCCTTAAAACTAACCTTATTTCAGAAAATTTTGGAGCTTGACTCTAGGGACTTTCAAGTCCAAGTTGGGGCTAAAGCTTGAAGAGATAACTGAAAAACAATTAATAAGAACTTACCTAATTTTGCGAAGAAACGAAATTGGGGCTAAAACCCTATAGTCTAGGAGATATACCCCCTTCCCGTAGGCAGTTTGAGGGTGGTTTTTTATATTTTCGGGGTGGGGAATCCGAATCCGGAGTTAGTTTTTACAAAATACGGTGCGAAGTCATTGTTATTAACGAATATTGATGCATTTTTGTAATGCAATAAAAGTTATTAATGTTAGAAAAAAATGTCCCGATTAATGTTGTTCCTTATTTTCTAAAGAAGAAATTTGTTTTTTTATTCATGTAAATCGGTTGATAATTTCCCAAGATATTGCCAATTGTTTCTATCTAGGGAGGGCGCGCGCTCATTTGAGGAAGCGCGAGACGGAAGAACGTGTTTTTTAGGTAAACAGTCAGAGTTATCGTAAAATTGTCATAAAAGAAATTATTCTCTATATTCGGACAAACATTTTTGTGTGTATTTTGTCTCAATTGAATAACTAGATTTGGAGATATACACAGAAACGTAGACTTAGGATAAGATTTTTCACATTCACATGGTTAAAGAATTTACTTAAATTTCCGCATGATAAAGCATAAAACAAGTATTTTTAATTTATGCTCCTGATTTTAACTAATAAAAGCGTTTTTCAATTTCTTATGTGTGGCGTATAGTTTAAAAGATATACATTTTTTTGAGGCCTGACAGATTTCCAATTTTTTTAATATAATAACAGATTTTGTATGCTTTATCTTGCGGAAATTTGAGTAAACTGGTCTTCTTAAACCATGTGAATGTGAAAAATCTTATCCTAAGTCTACGTTTCTGTGTATATCTCCGAATCTAATTATTCAATTAAGACAAAATACAAACGAAAATGTTTGTCAGAATATAGAGAATAATTTCTTTTATGACAATTTTACGATAACTCTGACCGTTTACCTAAAAAAACACGTTCTTATTTCTCGCGCTCCCTCAATTGAGCGCGCGCCCTTCCTACTAAGAAAGAATTGGCAATATCTTGGGCAATTATCAACCGATTTGGATGAATAAAAAAACAAATTTCTTCGTTAGAAAATAAGGAACAACATTTACTCGGGACATTTTTTCCTACCATTATTAACTTTTCAATGATGTTTATAATTGGGCTCTTTTGATCGTTATTTTATGTATGCGAATTAAATTAAAAGAATTCCATATTTTCACCCTACTTTTCGTTGAAATTTCTCAACTTCTTCAGGGGTCACAATTTATTGCAACTTTGTAAATAACAAATTAAAATTAGATTTTTGAACATTGGATATTTTTAGTACAGACTTACTTGCTTTTAAATTCTACATTTATGATTTTAATTTTCGATTATAAAAATTATTAATTAAGTTAATGAGATAATAAATAAATAATTTAAAACAATTAAATACAAAAAAAAAACCAGACCAAACAGAAAAACACTTATATCACAGTCGGTTTACTTTATCACATGAGTGTACATGGCGCTTAGCTTGTCTTTATCCTCTTTCGTGTTCATGGTAAAGCTAAGCTTTTGCTGGATGCGTAAGCTTTCCAATGTGTAACGTGTGCTTTCTCTTTTTTCTTTATCAAGTATTCTTACGTTGTCAAAATCAGCTGTGTGTCCATGGTCCATTATGTGTTGTGCTAAAGCTGTTGTTGTTCGTTTATTTCGGATATCAGCTTGATGCTCAGTCAGTCTTGTTGATAAAAGTCTTTTCGTGGTTCCTATGTATAACATATTACATGCTGCGTCGTCAGCCCCTTTACATTTTATTTCGTAGACAACATTGTGTTGGTTTGTCGTCGATTTTGGTGGTTTAGTGTTTGTGAATATGTTTCGTAGTGTCATGTTGGATCTGTGTGCAAATATTATTTTTCCTTTTTTGTCGTCTTCTCTTTTTATATTTAGTGTGTTGTATAACCCTTTAAGCAAGCGAGCTCGTTCCGCAAACGTATCAAACAACGTATGGACGACTCCGCATTCGGATCTAAATACGGATCGAAAAACTGCGTTTTGCGGCTCAAATTAGTATGGAAATTAGAATCACCGCGGAGCCATTATGTGAATGTATTGTGAGAGAGAGAGTTTTTTACTTCACCATTCTCGGAGAACCAAAACCAAATGGAATCTAAAACGGTTTCAAAAAAAATTAATGAATTGAGGCATACCCAACCCAAATGTATTAAAAAAAACTTCCCACCTAGTCCAGTTTCTCCATTGCCTACAATAATAAAACAAACAGAATTTTTTCATTTCAAGAGTTTTTTTTTATTTATCATTCATAAAAGGTTTTGTAAAGACTATTTCGCACTAATAAACATGACATATTTCCACAAACATAAATTTACATTTAATAAATAGAAACTTGCATTTCTGATTGGAAATTTTTCAAAGTTTGAACAAGAAAAAAGAGATAAAAAAGCAACTGTCTTCGCCACGCTACCTACAAAACTGAACTAAAAAAAAGTGGTGGAAATTAAGGCAAAATGATTGTATACTTCGCCTATACTCTCTCTATTCCTCGGTGCTTAAAAAAAATACTCTCGATTCTCGTTATGCTCTTGAAATTAAAAAATTCAACAACATATTCTCGTTATGCTCTTGAAATTAAAAAAATCAGTTTGTTTTATTTTTGTAGGCAATGGAGAAACTGGACTAGATGGGAAGTTTTTTTTAATACATTTGGGTTGGGTATGCCTCAATTCATTCATTTTTTTTTGGAACCGTTTTTGATTCCATTTGGTTTCGGTTCTCCGAGTATGGTGAATTGAAAATCTCTCTCTCACAATGCATTCACATAATGGCTCCGTGGTGATTCTAATTTCCATACTAATTTGAGCCGCAAAACGCAGTTTTTCGATCCGTATTTGGATCCGAATACGAAGTCGTCCATACGTTGTTTGATACGTTTGCGGACCGAAAACGAGCTCGCTTGCTTGAAGGGAAAGATTTGTTATCTGTCAAGCCAGGTATATATGTTGTTGAATAGAAGGTGTTGCCAGGTCCGTTTATTGTATCTGTTTTATTTTTCGGAATGTGTTTGTAGAAAGTTTTTCATTTATCACTTCGTTTATAACTTTGTTTGGGAAATTGTTCTTTTTTAAAATGGTTCTTATTTTTATGTTGTTTTTGGTATGAAATTGTGCATGGCTGGTGTCTATAATTTTGTTTATTAGGTTTTGGGCACTATTTGTTTTATATTTCATTGGTTGTGTTGAAAAGAAATTTATCATTCTACCGGATGCCATTGGTTTCGCATACCAGTCCATTATAATTTTGTTATCTGTTCTGTACAGCTTGGTGTCCAAAAAGGGTAGTGAATTGTTGGTTTCTGATTCTATTGTGAATTGTAATTTTTCGTGATATTCATTCAGAGTGTTCATTATTAAAATTTGGTCGTGTTTTTTAATTATTGCAAAAATATCATCGACATATTTGACAATAAATTTTATTTTTGTGTTTGTTTTGTTCAGTTTTTCAATGGTATCGTCCAAGAGGTTGTCAAGGACTATGTTGGCGATCGTTGGTATTAGTGGGTTGCCCATAGGCATTCCAAATACTTGATTGTAAACTGTTACCTGAAATTTGAAGTAATTATTGTCTTTGAGACAAAATTGAAGAATTTTCAAAAACTGCTTTTTGGGAATTATTGTTTGTTCTTGCACTTTTTCTCATTTTGCCATTATAATTTTAATTGCTAGGTATGTTCGTAAACAGTGATACCACGTCAAAAGAAACAAGTATTTCGTCAAAAGAAGTTATAAACGAACTGATAAATGAAAAAAACTTTCTCCAAACACATTCCGAAAAATAAAACAGATACAACAAACGGACCTGGCAACACCTTCTATTCAATACACATATATACCTGGCTTGACAGATAACAAATCTTTATACAATACACTAAATATAAAAAGAGAAGACAACAAAAAAGGAAAAATAATATTTGCACACAGATCCAACATGACACTACGAAGCATATGCACAAACACTAAACCACCAAAATCGACGACAAACCAACACAATGTTGTCTACGAAATAAAATGCAAGGGAGCAGACGACGCAGCATGTAATATGTTATACATAGGAACCACGAAAAGACTTTTATCAACAAGACTGACTGAGCATCAAGCTGATATCCGAAATAAACGAACAACAACAGCTTTAGCACAACACATAATGGACCATGGACACACAGCTGATTTTGACAACGTAAGAATACTTGATAAAGAAAAAAGAGAAAGCACACGTAACACATTGGAAAGCTTACGCATCCAGCAAAAGCTTAGCTTTACCATGAACACGAAAGAGGATAAAGACAAGCTAAGCGCCATGTACACTCATGTGATAAAGTAAACCGACTGTGACATAAGTGTTTTTCTGTTTGGTCTGGTTTTTTTGTATTAAAATGTTTTAAATTATTTATTTATTTATTTATTATCTCATTAACTTAATTAATAATTTTTATAATCGAAAATTAAAATCATAAATGTAGAATTTAAAAGCAAGTAAGTCTGTACTAAAAATATCCAATGTTCAAAAATCTAATTTTAATTTGTTATCAACAAAGTTTCAATAAATTGTGACCCTTGAAGAAGTTGAGAAATTTCAACCAAACGTAGGGTGAAAATATGGAATTCTTTTAATTTAATTCGCATACATAACGATAACGATCAAAAGAGCCCAATTATAAACATCATTGAAAAATTAAAATTTGATCAAAAAACTTATATAAGATTAATAACTTTTATTGCATTACAAAAATGCATCAAAATTCGTTAATAACAATGACTTCGCACCGGATTTTGCAAAAACTAACTCCGGATTCGGATTCCCCTCCTCCGAAAACATAAAAAACATAAACTGATATGACATGCAAGTGCCTACGGGAAGGGGGTATAGCTCCTAGTCTACTAGGAGCAGTTGGGAACAACAAATCACAAATTCATGCAGGTAGCAGGTGCGTGTGAATATTTGCGGTCCCTTTGAATTGACGTGCAAATTTATGGACAGATTTTTCTTCTTGTGGTTCAAAGCTTGACGAGGCTGAAAATTGAAGTTATATAACAAGTTAAGATTAAAACGCTAGATTTCCACTTGTCATTGAAAGACGCAAATTGACACACTTTGACAAGACAGGGTGGGTAGTATCAACAAAAAAAAGCAAAGAAAACAGTAGTAGAGTGTAAAATCCACCCTTTCTTGACAAACTGTGTCTTTCAATGAGAAGTGGAAACCCAGCATAAATCTATTAATACAGCTGAGCCTTTATATTCTATCTCCGCTTAAAAATATTTTAAAAGTTAAATACGACAAATGTTATTGTACTTAACATTGAAAACATTTTAAACCGTGGATTGAAGCTGATATAAATGCACAAATAACACGGCTATTGTAAAAAAAAGTGGAAATGTCAAAATACGTTTTCGATTACATAACTTTGTATATTTTGCACAAAAAAAAAACTTTAAACCTAAACGAAAAAAGCCAAATATCAAAAATTTGGCCTTATTTGGCTTTTAAAATGGAAATAACGACAAATTTGAGTTTTGGCTTCAGAAAACATGATTTTTTTTTCAAAAAACTGTAAATTAAATCGCTGTTATGTCATTTTCATTTAACTAGTTAATGTCAGCATTAACTGGTTCGACCAGTTTATGTCGGGAATTTTCTGTTAAATTACACAATTCCGGACTTTAACTAGTTAATGTCGACATTAACGTATGCTGGCTGGTTAAAGTTGACATTAACGTGTGTATGCTGTCCCGTTAAAGTGCGGAGTTTTTTTAAGTTTTCTTCGATTATTTTATTTCTCCATTCTAAACAAGGATGATTTAATTTTTTAACAAAAATTAATTAAAAATATAAAAAATTCTCGCAGATTAAAATATGAGATATATTTGAAAGATTTATTTCAGAAATCAAAACACAATTTGTTGAAAAAATACATCGTGCTGTTAAATAATCTCAGAAAACGGCGAATTTATTTGTCAATTTTAAAACGGGAATCTTGAAAACATGAATTATGCAGCAGCTCTGAGATCGCATTTTAATAATATATGTTTCTAAGAACCTTCGGAAAAGTTGATTTTTATCTACCAGAAATTCCGTAAATTGGAATAAAAGCTAGATCATTTCTTTATAATTTTAGAAGCGAATTGATAAATATTATGTTTATTTTTTAAATTTCTGAAAATATGTTTTTATCGAGAATAAGTACAATCGCAAAATTGTATCGACGTTCATAAATGTGTTTTCGAGAACTTTACCAAAGTCGAGTCAATCGAAAAAAACACATTTGTATCGACTTTTGCAGCCCTGCAAACCAGTAGAAAGATCATCGTGTCTCTTGCATGAGAAATGCCTATCGAGAGAGCCACGGGCGTACTTTCGTCTGTTTTTCACGGCTTTTTTACGGCTCAACACGGCAGTTGCCTTTGCCAGTGTCTCAACGAACGAGTGAGCAGATATGTACTTTGTATTCTCTGTCGTCCGTGCGGTGTTCTTGTGTCAATTTTGTTTTGTTTACTCTTTACCTAGAATCTATCGAAATTATTGTTTTCTTACAGTTGGGCCGTTTTTTGTTTGTTTTTCTTTTTTTTAAGTGAACGTTTTATGTAATTTCAAGTAAATCCTGTTGATGTTTTTTTTTTCTTTTTTTTTAAACAACAACTGTAAAAATAAAATAAATAAATTGGGTGGCGCAACGGCTCGTGAAGAACCAGGGCCCAGTAACTACCAACTCCCAACCATTCTTGTGTGCGTGCGTCGACATGAATGGAAGGGACCTACAATTTTTTTTACCTGACGAGGCAAAAGGTTTCACTAGTTAATGTCAGCATTAACTGAATTCCGAAAGACTTTTACCCAAATCACTGTTGTGTTCAAACACTTTGACAGTATAAATGTCTCAAACTGGATCACCCAAGCCCCCCCCCCCCACAGCAAAATCCTAGATCCGCCACTGGTTGGGCTGAGTTCATAACTGTAAAGATATTCTAACACTACCAATATCACGATCATTGTATTGTAACTATTGTTTCCGCAGAAATTCGGTATCCCCCAGCGGGAAATATTCATTGAGGAAAAATTAGCTTTTTCCTTGATATGAGGAATGGCAGCTGCACCGTCCACTTTTCAGCTGATTCCTTTGATGAAATTAACATGGGCGTGTCCTAGGCTGGAAGCACATGCTGAAAATCCGATGAAAATTCACCAACGAAATCAATACTTCGTTAGAAGTTGTTTTTTCACCGAGCCAGGTGATGAAAAACATGGTGGTTGCATAATCTGTGAATTTCGTACATAAATGAATGTGGCTTATTCATCAGTTCAATATTTTCGATGAAAATGGTAATGAAAATTCAATAAATTGTGAAATCACAAGATTAGTGGTAGTTTTTTATTCAGCAATTAGTTAATAATGTGAAGAAAATTAAATAAATAGTGGAATTCATTATTCTGTTTTGTTTTAAATTTGTGATTGGCTAGTTAAAATATGTATATAAAATTAAAACTTAAGTGAAATTAGTGAAATCACTAGGTGAGAGGTTGTTGGTTAATAACCACTTCCAGGGTTACCTTTGTGACACTTTAGTGTCATTTTGCCACATTTTCGTACCCCAGGACACCTCTTTTTAAAAATAGTCGTTTTTGAACACCAACGTTTGGACACTTTTTAAAATGAACGAAAATTTCGTCAGTATTTTGTTTATCTTATATCTTCAGTAAAGAATGTTTTATCACTGGAAGCTATATCAATTTGTATCAGATATGAGGCTGCAATGATTATTAAAAATGGAAAAATTAAAGAACATGAAGTCCTTTTAATTCAAACCATTTAAACAAAATATTCTAAAACATTATCAAATAATCATGTGAACAGTTGTGATACGTTTTGTAAGCCCCAGAAATATGTAATAAAATTGGGAAATTAATTTTACTATTTTCATGAATTTGAAAATTTGATCTCTTTTCCCGAGAAGGTAATCGAGTAGTACAAAGCTTTGTAGTTATGTATATGCAAATGAATGAAGCTAGTCTTGAAGATATTCTTAAACTTAAAAATATAGAAATGTTCTGGTCCAAAGAATCTTTAAAAAAAACATTTAAATGCATTTCTTCATTTAAATTTATATTAATATGTAAGAAAATTAGGCTTTTTATTGGGCATTCTTATAGACAGCACATCAAATTTTGCATGAAAAATAAAAGTGTGGATAAATAAGGTAGTAAAAAAAGTGCAGATAATAGTGTAGATAAAGTTTTGGAATGTTTGGAATGGAACGACACTCATTCGGGTTGCAGAAAAAAGTTTGTACGCCAGGGTTGGCAGGCTTTGATAATTGAAGGGATGTGTTCGTTTCATTTAAATTATTTTAGGCTTTGTTTTCATTTAAGCTGAAAGTTTTGGTTTGAAAAAATAGGTAACGATTAGATAGCAAGTGTTATTAATAAATGCGTTAAATGTGTACCCCGCTTAGGTCTTAATTCTCGTAGAGCTAAATCTCAACGAAAATCTTCTGCAATAAACAAGAATTCTGTTGTCTCCAAATATTTTATCTTATTCAGTATAAACTATTTTTTACTAAATGTAAACTTTTGTACAAACGCTAGGTACGAGTATGTTTGGCATTATTTTTTCTGCAAAATGTGTAAACAGTGTGTAAACCTGTCTTAGCTGTTTTTTTTTTAATGCAGAAATGTTCAGTAAATGTCATTTTCGATTGGATTCTGGAACAGTACTACTCCTTTTTGATTCCAATCGAATTATTTTCAGTTGTTCCGAGACTAATTCACGAAATACTTATGTTTGTGTGAGTAAATTGTCTGATATTTATGTATGTTTTGCACTTTCAGTGGAGTAAAATGAATTTGACAAATAATCCGATGATGGGGTTTATATGTATATGTGTGTTCCTGGACTACTCCTTTATAAAATCCGGAACAGAAGAACACTCCGAAAACATTACTCGGAACCTCCAATCGAATTATTTTGGAGTGAGCGGAATCAAAAAGGAGTAACTCCGAACCTCCAACCGAAAACGACATAAGTTAACAAACAACTTAAAGCCGGAACCACACCTGTCTCGTGTGTTGTGTTGTACGTCTCGCTGTCATTCCATATATTTCATACGCCATATAACACGAAACAAATGTGGTTCTACTGAAAAGAAATACATTGAAACGAAAGCGACACACGACAACACACGAGACAGGTGTAGATCCGGCTTAAGTCATATCCACACATATCTCGTGTGTTGTCTTGTGTCGCTATCGCTGCAAAGTATTTTATATCGGTAGAACCACATTTGTCGCGTGTGTTGTGTCACTTTGTGGCGCATGAAATGTATGAAATGACAACAACACACGGCTCCAAAACACGTATAAAACACAAGTGTATAAAACATCAAAATGCAAATCCTCACATCAAGAATCAAATTCTATAAAGGCTCTCCCAAACCAACGCGAAACCGGCACATTCGGCTATGCGGCGGCAGTTTTTGTTGTTGTTTAGGATTGTTTATTTGCCATTTTTGTTATGATTGTGAATGATTCGCCGTGCATAGCGAATGTTCCGCGTTGGTTTGGGAGAACCTTAACTCGGAAGATATTTGACATTACCAAATATATCTACTTTGTCACGTAATAAGATTTAACTTTTAATATTTTATATGGAAATATACGTTTAAAAAACAGCGAAGACCTTTATGTTTTTCATGTCAACCCTTCAACTCGTACTCAACTCTAATCGGACTCGATCTTCATATAAACATTAAAACTCTAACTCAACTACACATTAAAAACGTACTTTTCGAACACATCCCTATGCTTATTCAAACAATCAAAGAAAAAAATCAGATCTTGGACTTGGATGTTGTTATTTGATTTTGAATCAATTAATCAAACATAAATGGCAAAAAGGTAAGCAAAAACTATTCAAACAGGTGCATACTTGTTTAACTAAAAAAAATATCAATTTTTACTTTAGATTTAATAAGCGATGGACCCACGAGGAGACAAAAGCCTTCTTGAATTCTTACGCAGGAAGAAAAGAAGAATTCAAGCATTTAAGATTTGCCTACGCAAACGTTCTAGAAGATATGATTGCAGCAGGATTTGTAAGTACCTATCCTCGAGTTCATAATTTGCAATATTTTGTGTAGATTCAGGATTCAGGCATCACACCTCACCAACTTGAAGTAAAAATGCAGACGCTGTTGAGGTCGTACAAAGATGCTAAGGATAACGCGTCAAAAACTGGTGCATCTCCGTGCGCGCGACCCTTCATGACTCAAATGGATGAGATTTGCGGTGACAAGCCCATTCATTCCAAGAGCGAGACGATAAATCTGGGCTCTGAATGTCTTCAGAATACATCTGTTACTGTGCCAACGTCATCGGATACGCTCTCAGTAAGAGTATTGAGCAGCCCGGAAAGACAAGCTGAGGTTGCTCCTACATTCGAACCATCATCTTCATCAGCGGCAAAAATAAAAATTCGAAGGAGAGGAATGTCTAGATCGGATTATTATAAAGCTAAATTGGAGCAGAGGAGGAGAGAAATTGATGCAGCGGAAGAACGCTTCAAACAGCGACAACGAGACAAAGCGACGCTTCAGCTCCGGAAAGCCCAATCTGAAGCAACAAAAAATGATTTGATTGAAAGAATTTTGAAAGAAATAAACCGTTGAATCTTTATGTAACCTTCAATCATTTATGTGTATGTTGGTATTTACATATGTTTCTAGTTGAAGTTTTTTTTTATTTTTGTGAAGTTGGAATAAGAAAATTGACATGGGTCCTTTGCACCTCAGTATCAACATTCAGTGTCGAGAAAAAGTAGGTACATACATGATTTGCTATTTCATAGATTTTTTTGTGAATAAAAAGTTCGAGTTTAAAAGCAATAAACTTGAAAGTTTATTAAAAAAAGAACTATGTGAATTGTATATATGTTTGTATCTAGTTTTGCTCGCCACTGTACGTATGTATGTATTGGCAGGTATGCATGATGTGTATACATATACTTAGGTAATGGTCGGATGCAGATCTTCCGGGGTAATTGATGGATAGAGGAAATTTTCTTATGAACAATCTGGTAAAAATAAGGTGTTTCTTAATTCGTAGACAATACTTTGGGAAATGATTCAACTAGTTACCATATTTTTGGTTTGGAAGTACATAATAAATATAACCAAAATGTGAGTATGAGGTTTTGTATATGAACGCATCGTGATATCGAATGCAAAAGTCTGTCAGGTTTTGGTGCTGGTGATGGTGGGTTGAAAATAGCGACTTCAGATCAAAGAAAAAAGCTAAAGATTAAAAATGTTTTTATTAATTAAAATTACTTATGTCTTATTTAGATTATATTATGCTGACACAGGTGATTGAACAATGCTTCACGACGATTTCTGGATTCAGGTGAACTACTTTCCGGATTAATGTTTTGCTCAAAATTATCTTGGTCGGGTGTTGCTTCTTCATTAATGGTGAAATTATCACCATTGTTAATGCATAAATTATGCAAAATGCAAGCACTTACAAAAATTTATTTCACTGAATTCAGGTTTCGTTGTTCCGTGAACTTATTAATTCTTCGAAATCTTACCTTCAACAAACCGAAGGCGTTTTCAATTACCATCCTTGTGGATGAGTGAATATAGTTTAAAGCTTTATGCCGGTCACTTAATTAGCCATAATCCTTGAGCGGCGGCACTATCCAGTGCAAAGAAGGATATGCCGAGTCTCCCAATATAAAGGTATTTGAAGGAATCACCGGGAGTAATTGGTTTCCACTCGATTGTACAATGTTGATCTCCTCAGAACTCTACTATCGTGCAAAGAGCCAGGCTCCGCCAGTCCGCATCAACAACGGCTTGCAAAACGATAGAAAAGTTTTGAGTGCGGTCATAGTAACACTCTTTAATACTTTTAGGAGCAGCTGTAGTTGTGTGTGCAATCGATGGGCCCAATTAAACCCGGTATTTTCTTCTTGTCCTCGAATTTTCGGCAGTTTTGACGAATTGCATCTTCTTGCGGCCACTTTAAAAATTCATTCCTCTTTATACCAACCAGCTACTCACACGTCTAACTACAGACCACGCTGAAGAAGTTGCTATTCCGAAGAGGTTTCCAATTGGCCTGAATGTCAACGTGTTGCTAACGTACCATAAATAAAGGTAAATTTATTTTCGGGCATCAATTTTTGATTTGCCGCCATGATTTGGTGTTGCAAACAAATCTGTTTGAAAATAGCTTACTGAAAAGAAATTTTAAGCGCTTTAATAAGAAATAGTAACAAGATGACAAGATTCCTTACAAATTAATTGCTCTACAGTTGTGCGATTTAATCTTAAATGAGATTTGAAATCAAGCTCACTGTAACTCTCAATAGTTTCCATAAAGTTGGAAACAGTTTGGTGCTCCTCCTCGTCAGAGCTTATTCTTGTCTTAAAGTTTGATGATGAACTACTTTCTTCGCTATCACTTGAGTCTTATAAGTACTCTAATAAAACTTTTTTTAATAGAAAATCTGAGTTGTTACGCGATGTTTAGAATTAATTTATAACTCTTACCTTTTTTGTTTCGTTATCCATTTTAATTTCAACTTTTTTTTCAAAATAATTAATAAACGGGTACCAACTTTGGGATGTAAAATAAAAGTGTCTAAAAATATTGAATATATGTTTTATTCGGTCTGTCATTACTGCGCTACCTATAGGTTACCAATAAAAAACGCCTTATTGATTTTGCCTCACAGCAGCGTTTTTGCTCTGGAGAAAATTTAAAACATTTACAAAATTAAAACTTATATGAAAAACAAGCTGACTTATATATTAAAAGTTGAAAATTGTGAATCAATACTTTTGGCTATAAATTTTTCAGATGCACTGAATTGGAATTAGCAGAATGGGTTCCTGATAGTGTTCTAATAGAAAAGTATAGAGAAAAAATGCTTAAAACTTAATGTCATGATTATTTATTTAGCTTATTTTAGCAAAATGTTTACACGCAAAACAATAACAAACAAATTATTATAGTACAGTCAAGGAAGGAATTTTGCTTGCAAAAAAAAGGCCCTCTGGATTATTTTTTTATATGGTAGGGGTAACCACCAAGTATAACATACCCAAAGTCCCCAGCCCAGGGCCACGAGCTAAACTGACGAGGGGGGGTTAAAGGTACCACTGTTAAGATTTTCGTGAATATTGGCGCAACCTATCATGTAAGCGGGAAAGTCTATACTGCATAATTAGAGACAATTAAATAGTCTATATAAAGATATATTCACATTTTTTCTAGGGTCTATAATAAAGGTGATGCGGGGGGTAGAAAAGTCAACAAATCTGAAAAACAGGTTATTGTCTTAGATATTGAATGTTTTCTGACCAATTTACCTGGAAAAAAAACAAAAAAGGTAATTACACATTCATTCACTGTTAGTGGTCAAATGCGTATAAGTCGCTCTTTTACCTTTTTTACAACAAAATTATTACAAAATCTGTTTTCTATTTTTGAGTTCGGCATAAAAATAGAAACTCACAGTTGGATTCAAAAAAATATCAAAAATTGAAAGTTTTATACCGTTTGTTCCCTCTCCTGAAAAATTGCAATTTTTGACATATACTACTTCTATCGCCCACCTTAGAATTAATTCACGAAGTTTTATTGCTGGTATCGACGCAGAATTTTATCCTCAACGACACATCCAAAGTTCTCCAAAATACACGAATTGGTTTTTTTGTATAGACACATTTTAAGAGGCGTAGAAGGGAGGGAGGCGGGAGATTGTCAAGCTGAAAAATTTGTCGTAACACAATCTAATCATATGACACATGTTTTTAAGGTACTTTTCAACGCTGATCCTAAAGAGGCCAAAACTGAAAAGATACATGTATCCTGTGCAAAGTTAATGTCATTTTTATGGAATGATAACTTACAACAAGTAATATGTTACCCAAAATCATTTTAAAATAATGGGATTTTAATGAAATTTGGTTTAAATGTTTCGTTTGGCATGTTTACTAAGAATCAAAAGAGTCCCCAAAAATATCTGTGGTGAAAGGGTGTTTTTTTGAGGGCGAGATGTAAGTGCGTCATTATTACCATTACATCTATGAATAAGTTTGAACACTGATGAAATTTTCTTAAAATATTAAATATTTCACGGGTTTCCAAGTATAAAAGAGTCCATTAAAATAACTTGATCCAAAGAGTTTTTTAGAGAGTTTATGTTTGACCTGCCCTATACGGAGCAAAATGTTATGTCTGACGAAAAATTGTACTTTCGTCTAATCGAGATAGATGGTCTCTTTAGAATCAGCGTTGAAAAGCACACTAAAAACATGTGTCATACGATTAGATTGTATTACAAACAAATTTTCAGCTTGGCCTATACAAATAGCCAATGCGGGGATTTTGGGGGACTTTGGATATGTAGTTGAAGATGAAATTCTGTGTCGATACCAGCAATAAGATTTCATGAAATAACTTGTACCTGGTCCGATCCTTTCTTTCTAAGACTACTTGGGTAAACTGCTCTTTTCATACAATAGTGGCAAAACTAAAATAAATTACAAATTCGTATTTTAATTGAATACAAAGATTCGTTTTCGTTGATTTTCAAGAAAAGTGTGAAAAAAGTTCGCGCGTGATTTTTATATGCTTCTGATTTGAAAAAAAAAAATTATGTCCTTAAGACTTCCACGACAGCAAAGTTAAAGGCACCTTTCAAAATAAATATGTACATCAAAAATCTACCTAATCTTTTTATCTTTCTTACCAGTAAGTCTTTCTGATAAAAATAATGGACAAAGTAGTTAAATTCTGTGAGCCTAGTCGCGTTTTTGTCAAGGATTCTATCCGACTGGTCAAACGACTCACCGCAAGTAGTTCCAAAAAATCTCCTCTACCCCAGATATTGGCTTTTGTATTATTGTTTTTTTGCTTTTAAAAATAATCTAATCTGTCATACAGAAATCCAAAAAAAAAAAGAAATAAAATATGTTCTTTTTTTTAAATCCTATTAGTTTTTACTTTATTAATGAAAATTTGGAAACAACTTCGGACTTTGATTTCTGTTTTGTTTAACAGGTTTTGGCTGTCATCTCAATACGGAAGCTAGCCTATGCATAAGTATATTTTAAGATTAGAAGAAATTGAAATTCTCTATTGAACTCTAAAGGAGAATGGGCATTTTTGGGTGTGAGCGGCCACGAATGAAATTAGTCTCAAATGAAAGGTCTGCTATAAGGGAGTAACTTTCAATATGGGCGTTTCGTTGCAGTTACAGCATTTAGGAAAAGAGATATGAAGACATTTTCAAATGCATTTTTGGGGCAGGTGGCGTTTTCAAAAACTATCTGATACTTATCCTGATTTCAAAATGTCTAATGATACAAAAAGCACCAGGTCAAGATATAGCCCGCGGTAATTTTACTAAGCTCCTTATACGAGTTCAGAAGGCAACAGTTCTATTCAATCGCAGCTTTTTAAAAAGAGGTTACCAAGCGATACTTTTAGTTAAATCATTAACAAAACCGGTGGCGGTGGTCAGATAAGCTTATTCAGGCTGCTTCGGTGGAAGCAAGGTATTTCCAAGAATGGAGTTTCAAATGACAAAGCTAGATAGCCCTCTTTATACGAATATAAGGCTCAAACAGGATCCGGTCTAAGAAGGTCGGTCCTTTTTTGAAGTCTCTAAGAACACATGTTTCTCGTTCTAATGTGAATAGGCAAAGACCAACTTTCCGAAGCATCACTGGTGTCCATCCCAATTTTGACGATTTTCCAAATCTATCAGAAGATGATTTTGTGCTATTTGCTCTGGGTACGTACCAAGTGAAGATAGCCCGCGTTTATTTTGCTTAGCACCTAGTACAGGGCTTGTACAATATTGAAATGTACCAAGGACAACAAGTAAGACATCTTCCGCAATATACCGAATAGCAAGACATTTGGTTGCAGCGCGCCACCACAGTGGGATGGGCAAGAAACCAAACCAATGATATTCGCTTTGCAGCAGCGGAATTAAGTACGATTATAAAGGATGAGTAGTGCCTAATCATTTTTAAAAAATGTTTTTTTAGTATAGAATATATATAATGGTATGGTAATTGTAGTATTGTACTAATATTTAATGTTTTATGTGCTTTGTTTATAATAAAAATCTTTGAGACTGATGTCTATAAATGTAATTCCAATTTCCTTTTCAATTTTTCCATTCAAACTAGCCAAAATACTAGTTAAAACTGTATTAAAGTGTTGAACACAATAATGTATTTTATCCTAGTTTGAAGTACACCACAACGAAAAAACTTCTACACTGTACTTTAACGACCAAACCACATCCAAAAATAATAAAACTATTCTTGGCCGCTCGCACCCACTTTTCATACAAATTTGCCCATTCTCCTTTACCAATCGAAAATCTTACCAGCTTTCTAAGTAACCAACTTGAATTTTTTTTTCTATGTGGTTACAAAATAATTATTTCAGATCAACTAAATAATCTTGAGTTCTCGGGGGGGGGGCATGACTCCGTGACCCCCCCCCCCCCTGTATACGCCGTTGAAAATCAAAGGGCACGGTAGTGCCCCAGCTATGTGTTGGCACTACCTTCTTTTTACAGGATCAAACTCAGACTATTTTCGACCCCCTCTAACTTCAGTTCCAATAAACAAAAACTTCAAACTCACAGCATTTGCTACGCTTACGAGGTTTAGGCAGCTCACCAAATTTCAATTCTTTAGCATTAGTTGTTCCCGAGATATAAGACTGCAAAAATCGCAAAAACCGTAACTGACTGACAGATCATCATAATTATGGAGCACTTCCCGACATCGTAGAATCTTGTAATTTCCCACAACGGTAGGCCTTGTGTTGCATACAAAGGAAAAAATTAAAGATTTTTTTATTCAGGGGGCGTGGTACCCGCCCATTTCCATAGAATTGATATAAATTATTTGGAGCACTTCTGATTGTAGTAGAATGATGAAATTTAATACAGTGGTAGGGCTTAAAGTGCAGGCAAAGGTTAGATTTTAAAATTTGGGATTTTTCATGTAGGAAGTGTGGTATCCGCCCACTTTCAGAGAATTGATATAAATTATTTGGAGAACTTATGATTGTCGTAGAATGATGAAATTTAATAAAGCGGTACAGTATAAATGCAAAATTTTAAAATTTGCAATTTTACATTCAGGGGCGTGGCACCCGCCCATTTGAATAGAATTGATATCATCTATGAGGAGCACTTCTGATTGTCGTAGAATGATGGAAATTGATAGAACGGTAGGGCTAGAAGTGCAAGCAAATGCAAAATTTAAGATTTTACATTCAGAGGGTGTGGCATCCGCCCATTTTTGCAGAATTGTTATCAATTATATAGAGCACTTTTGGTTGTCGTAGAATGATGAAATTTGGTAGAGCGGTAGGACTTGAACTGCAAACAAAGGCTATATTATAAAATTTGATATTTAACATTCAGGGGGCGTGGTATCCACCCATTTTCGCAGGATTATTATTAATTATATGGATCACTTCGGATTGTTGCAGAATAATAAAATTTAGTAGATTGGTAGCTCATGTGGTCAATACAAATGAGATATTGGAAAATTTTAAATGATCCATTTAGGGGATTGTCACCTGCCCATTTTCTCAGAATTGATATCAACTATGTAGAGAACTTCGAAGTGCCGTAGAATGATGAAATATGGTAGAGCGATAGGACTTGACATGCAAGCAAAGGGAAAATTAAACATTTGAGATTTTACATTCAGTGGGTGTGGCAACCACCTATTTTCACAGAATTAATATTAAATATATTGAGATCAATTCCGATTCGTGCAGGATCATAAAATTTGGTGAAGCGGTTAGTTTTCAGGTGTATACAAAGAAAAAGTTGAAATCATGAAATTTTTCATGCAGGGGCGTTTCATCAACCCACTTCTTATCAATTATTATCATTTCAATGGAGCACTACTAACTTATAAAAATTGGTAGAGTGGTAGGACTTGTAGTTTACATACAAAATGCATAAATTAAAAACTTTCCTTATGAGGCTCTCATTGGGCGTTTATTCCACCCACTTTTCCTGATAAAAAGAATCTTTGCAAAAAGTAGTTAAATCACACCAAAAATATAAATGTTAAAAAAGTAGGCAAGTTCTTCTATATACAAAAAACTTTCTAACCTTCTAAAAGTACGCCAAGTTCTAAGTTTTTTCTTTCAGTGTTAAATATCTAATATTTTAAGTAGTATGATAAGAAAGAACCTCAAAATTATCAGAGAAATTTCTGTTCTGTACTGACTTAAATTGAGTTGGTTTACTTGGCAAGTTTTCTTTTATTACCTAACTACTCAATTTTGAAATGAAAACTTGACTAGTAAACAAACTCAATTTAAGTCAGTAATCATTAAATAAAATATTTCTCTGATAATTTTGAGGTATAAAGAACGTGGCTACTTTTTTAACATTTATGTTTTTGGTGTGATGTAATTTTCGACAAGCGTCTGACTACTTGTTAGATTTTGCCTGTGCGTACGTGACGTCTCTTTGGTTTTGATTTATGTCATAACCAATAAAGGAAATAGTTCAGTTTTGAGTGAGCGTCGAAGACGAATGATTTCTTCAACAGTTACAACAGTGGCGTAGCGTAAGGGAGCGCAAAAGTCCCGGGCGGCACTTTGCCGGGGCGGCAAATCGGGCGACAAGAAATTAAAAAAATATTTACCCACATGTGCATACAAATACAAGCTTGCTAAGTTAAACGTCAAAAGAAAATCATTGAAAAGGAATTTAAATTTCAAACCTGATTTTCTGAAGTGATTGTAAACTCGCCAGACTTGTTTAAATGTATGTGCTAAACACGTTACATGTTCTCAAAAATGCAACTTAATAATTTCTCGCTCTCCAAAATTTTGTTTTAAAATTTTCCTGCAGTGCTATAGTCTTTTTTGTTATATAATATTATATAGGGACATCCCATGGCGACAATTTTTTACAGTCGGCACATTTTTTAGTTGGTTTTCTTCCATTCAAATAGTTCTATATAATTATTTATACCTGTTCGTCCCTTGCAACGTTTGGCAGGGCAATTTTCAGCTATAGTAACTGGGCCAACGCAGTAATTTGCAGGTTTTTGCAATTCTTTGTCCGATTTTCCAGGTCACCAAATAGTAGGTGTAATCGAGTGATCTGCTAACTTTATAGTGAAGTTAGCAGGTCACAAAGTAAATCTCGAGAACCAAGCATGCTAGAGATTTGAAATACGGCTCCAAATTTGAAGTTCTTTTCTGGAAATGCTAATTCCAAATTGTGAAGTCTTTTATTTAAAGAAAATTTCATACTGCACTGCTAACTTCACAGGTCAAAGTCAGTCGATGGATCAATTATCAATTATCAATTATTTGGTGAACTGCGAACTCTACTCGCTGAAAGTCGCCCTACCTGCGATTAAAAAAAATACCCTATTACGTTTTTTTTTTTTCCTATTTTGTTATTAATTTCTTATTTGATTGACGCTGGCAAAAATGGGCCGTTACTTTAAAAATTACTACGCAAATTACATGTGTCAAAGCGTAAAACAAGAAAGTTGACTCATTCACTCTCTTCAATTTGCTTAAAATAAAGCTTTTAACTGATTTTTTACTTTTTTTTTAATGGCGCGAAACAAGAATCCTACCGAGTTTAAATTAAAAATAATTAACGAATATAACAGTGGAATTTCACAAACAGAGTTATCAAAAAACTATAGCATTCATAAATCAGTGATATCCCGTTTGATCAAATTTTATAACTCTAAACATTCTGTCGAAACGATTCACAGAGGTGGTAGGCCGAGAGTAACGACATTGCGGGCAGATAAATCCGTTATAAGGACAATAAAATAGAATCCCTTTATATCCTTTAGAGCCTGAGTTCCCAAACTGTGTGAACCCTGGGGTTCCGCGGATGAGTTTTTAAGGTTCCGCGATCAGTAAAAACCCATAAATATTTTTTTAATTAACGTAAAACCCTGCATTAATAAAACTTTTGCATACATTTTTTTACAGGGTAAGATTGTTTCCACAAGTATCGCAAATTTAAGACAAATCAGTTGGATAGTTTAATTTTAAAAAAATCAAAAATTGGGTGTAGTTTTTGGTGACTTTTACAGGGTAAACGTTTTCCTTATTACCTCATTGACTATTGAATAAATGATCCCCACTAATTGACTACAGAGACATTTTCCTATACCTACTGAGGATTTCTTGTTTAGTTTTTAGAGTTTCATTTATATTTTTTTTTTGTTTTTTCAAATACATGGATTGTTAATTTCACTGGAACAATATTAGGAGGATCAATCTTTCACTGCTCTTTTGCAGCCTTATTAGGAAACCTGTACTTATTAGCTTCTTGTTGTGGCCAAAGTCACCCCATCATATGCAATTTTTTATAAAAAGGAAATATAATTTTTTGTTTTATTGTTACATTAATAAAGTAAAGCAAATTCGATTTGCATAATATTTCACATAACTGAGTAAAAATTATTTTGATGTAGTATTTCCACAACATATTGAAACTTTTCAACATTCGTTGGTGTTTCTTAAGTTTTTTTTAATAAAAATTATTTAGTTTATAATATTTTTCTTAACTTATTCAAATGAAGCTATTGCAATCATTTTTAATTTATTAAACTACATATACGTTTTTAGAAAAAAAGCTGGAACGATTAGAAAAGTTCCTTTTATTAAAAAAAATGTCCGTTCATTGGCCAAATTCACCTCACGTCGGAGAGGGATCATGACGTTATCTAGAAAAACAAAAATTTCGAAAAAAAAAAACAAAAAAAATCTCGAATGCAAAAATCTCGAATGTACAAAAATCACGAAATACAATATCTAGAAAAAAATCTCGAATGAATTTTTTTTTTTACTTTTTTCAATAGTTTGAACGCAAATAAAACGCATAATCATTTTATTTATGAAATAATTTATTTTTCTGGCCAAAAACGAACAAATAATGAAACTGCTTTTAACAAAAAATTAAATATTTTATAGGATATGTATGTATATATGTATACTCGTACCACAACATAACAAATATCAAAAAAGTACAATAATTGTTCAATACAAAGGAAAAGTGTCAAAATATAACAAAATTAAACAAATAACTCCAACTATAATAACTAAATAACTTCTATAAACTGGAGTTATATGCAAGACTCTTAAGTTAGCTTACATATATTTTTTCTTTTTTTTCGTCCAGTATTTTTAAGATTTGCTTTTCTTTTTTTAAATACTCCCTTCTTACCTTAGTTTCTTGACCAACCTGAATTTTGTGAACCACACACCTAACTTGAATTGACTCACTAGCCAAAACTTCAATTAATTTAAAAAGTCCAACATGTGGCCTTCCAACTAAAACCTTGAGCCTCCTATGCCAGGACTCAACTCTGTTTTGTGTTTGTTTGCTACGATTTCATTTACTTTTATTGCACTTTTGTTTAATAAGAAAACTTACCATGTTATAAGAGAATGTCCCTAGCAACACTAAATTTAGTCACCTACTTGTATAGTTGGATGGGTGCATGATTTTTGTTTTCGAGATTTTTTCAATTCTAGATTTTTTTTCGAGATTTTTACTTTCGGGATTTTTGTTTTCTGAATTATTGGCTTCTAGATATCGCGGTACACCCCGTCGGAGAGCTGTAAATGCCGGTTAAACTTCATTTAAAGTTGTAAAAAAAAACTTTTATTTCAGCCAAGAACAGAAAAGCAAGTTTGAAATTTGCCAAAGATCACTTGGATTGGACTGTGACTAAATGGAAGACGGTGTTATTTTCTGACGAATCCAAACTCAATTTAAAAGGATCGGACGACGTGTTCGCGGGCCAATCAACCAAGCTTATAATCCTCAGTTTACCAAGGGCACTGTTAAACATGGAGGGGGGAACATCATGGTCTGGGGATGCTTCTCTGATGGACATGGAGTAGGCCCAATTCATAAAATAGACAGTGAAGTGGACCTTCCAGCAAGACTACGACCCGAAACATACTTCCAAAATAGTCAAGGAATGGTTTCGGGTCCAAAAAATTGATGTGATGGAATGGCCAGCACAGTTGCCTGATCTCAACGCCATAGAGAATCTATGGTAGATTGTAGATCAGAGAGTTATCCGCGAAACTTGCAAAACTAGGAACGACCAAGTCAAGTCAAAGAGATTTGGAATAGTATTCCAAGTTCCATTATTTCCAATCTTATTAACAGTATGAATAAGAGGTGCAGAGCGGTGATAAAAAACAAAGGTTTATTATTATTTTTTTAAGAAGTTGCTTATATTTTGACCGAAAAAAAAGACATTGTACTATTGTTATTTTTTTATTTGATATTTTTGTTATGAAATATTGTTTTTGTTTTTATTACATTTATTTTGACGATCCAAAGAAAATTTATAATTTAAAATATAATGAAATATATTCAAATGGATATGTATTTACACCCCAGAGTTCTATTTTATTAAATGAGTTGCTTTTGTTTTGCCCAACACTGTATATGCAAGCCAATGCAACCAGACAGAGATCCATATGTCCTATCTTCCATGTAGGGGAGGAGGGGGCGGTTGTGGACAAATTTTATTAAATCTTTAATATTTGTCTAAAGTATAAGACTTTAAATCAACACTTTTTACCATCTGATAAACTAAGGCTTCCCCTAAATTGTCCCTAAACATAAACTTAGTAAGACCAAGTTTTAAGGTTTTCCATAATTCCATCAACAAGCTTTTTCTGTCCACTGATATATCCCGATCTTGGTCGGAGTCAATATAACTTACTTCGTGCTCGTCATCTTCGGATGATGATGGCTCAACCAAAATTTTTAATTTTTTTACTGTTCTGTTTTCTTTTACTTTTTTTCCTTAAGCAGCCCTTTTCTCTCCTTCTTAGCTCTTTATTCTAATATTCGATCCTTTTCTGGAGTGCTGGTCAAAATTGAAGAACATTTTTTTCTTTCAGCCCCTTCTTGTTGGACCCCTTTTCAATGCTTTTGGGTACGGCCGCACTTGTTCTGGTGTTATTGGTTGGCAGTTTGTATCTCCTCTTACTTACACTTGTAGTTGGTACTTCTTCGGCAATATTGGTTTCATTTTCGATCGAGATGTCAGTGACAGATGCTGGTAGAAATTCGTCATCGCTGAAAATACTTTCGTTTAGTGGAAAGCATCCAGATTTTTTGAATCCAGATAAAATATTTTTGCGAGAAAAGGCTTCTTGGAATGAATCGCAAGAAAGTCCGGCAATATCAAAAATAGAAACCGCTTTCCCCGGATGTTTCGCTGACCATGTGTTAAAGGTGGCTCTTAAACGTGATTTGAAAGGCCCGAAAACTGCAACGGCAAGAGGCTGTAGCTTATGGGTGGTATGAGGTGGAAAGGTTAGCAAAACGAGTCCATTTTGACCACAGTACATCACTTATTCTATAGAGCAGTGAGTCTCGTGGTTGTCGAGAAGAACAAGCACCGGCTTTTCTTTAGAAGCATGAGTGTATTTTTGTATGTGATGTGCTACTTTGAAAATGATTCGCTGTTCATCCAACCACTTTGAACTGCTAAGCCGAGACTTTCCTCAGGTGCTTCTACCAAAAAGCTTTCTTTGAAAAACACCCTTGGAAATATATAGACAGGGGGGATAGCATTCCCATCTGCTTTCACAATTCCCACGAATGTTACTTGTTCTCCACGCTTTCCCCTCACTTCCTGGCCGACTTGCTTGCAACCGGTTCTTGCAACAATTCTTGGCCAGATTCATTAACATTAACTATTTATTCTGCGGTAAAATTCCTCTTCGTTTGCACTTATTTTAAATTATTAAAGAAGCTTTTTACATTGGTTTCATTGAAACTCATATTTCTGGCTATCGAAGTATTTTCTGGCTTACGCAAGGAAAGTGTTGGATGCAGCTCCATGAATGCCTGCATCCAATCAACTCCAGCAATCTTATTGTCTTGCCAGGGTGCTGGAGTTTGCCTTTAAAGTTTTGTTGCATAGTCAAAAGAGAGTCGACGAATCTGATGAAAGCTCAGACCTTATTGGAGCCTTGAGCAGTGAAGAATATATTCTTCTAATAATCCCTCCTCTTCGTTCGTAAATACTTTTAGTTAGGGCGTTAAGGGAGCCAACCTTGCACTTCATTCTGATGGGAAGAGCTTTGGTACACTAATAGTCCACACCCTAAATTTACTTTAAAGAAGTGTTGCCACGGTGTCAACACTGGCAGACCGGAGATATAAGGGTTGCTTTCTGACCATGTGTTGACACAAAATTTCACATAAATTAGCCTATAAATCGTGAACCAGACATCGGTTGATATCGTGGAATGTCTCGTTGGATTTAGAATACTTGAAGCCATAGGAATATGTTCTGAATATGTACTGAAAATTTAGTCGTCATTTCATAAAAAGGTTATAACTTTTTCTAGGGAAAACATATTGAAAGTATTTTGATTGCATAAGATTGGGCATTAAAAATTACCCTAAGATCATGTGCCATATGCGTAGATTATACCAAGACGAATATATAATGGTTTGGTAAACTTCCACCTTTCCCTCCCCCAATTTTGAAAGCGATTATACAAAAAAATGATACATGGATAAAAATGGACTTCGAATACGCTCATCTTAAAATTGTATAAATATTCATTTTATAACCATTATTTCTGACAAATAAAAACCCTTATCCGCCGAGAGTATTTTGCTCCCTCCGCGTACAAGGGTGGGGGAGGGGTCAAAAAATTAACATATTCCTATGGCTTCAAGTATTCTAAATCCGACGAGACATTCCACGATATCAACCGATGTCTAATTCCCGATTTATAGGCTAATTTATGTGAAATTTCGTGTTAAAACATGGTCAGAAGGCAACCCTTATATCTCCGGTCTGCCAGTGTTCCAACCGTGGAAACACTTCTTAAAAGTAAACTTAGGATGTGGACTATAAGTGTACCAAAGCTCATCCCGTCAGAATGAAAGGCAAGGTTTGACTTAAAATATGGCCTTAACGCCCTAACTATTGATTATTTGTGTATTTTGATGTAAATTTATAAGATGCTGGCTCGATTTCAATACACAGAGGGTCAGACTTTTGGATTCGTTTATGCAACATAGATTTGCTTAGCCCATATCGCTTTATCCATTACCATTTTTTAAATCTGCAATGGCTCGAGCAACGGTATTTTCATTAATTGCAGCCCTTTTTGTTGTCGTCTTCCGATTTCTAACCATTATTAGTCTGAAACAAATAAGATGTCTCCTCATTTCAAGATATTAAAAAAAAACATAGACTGGGGTGGATGTGGATGTGGACACTGTCCCAATCGATCGCATATAGTGTGTCCACATTAACCCCACAATCACTTTTTGTAAAGTATGTAATACATTTATTTCTTAGAAAACCCTCTATTTAAAAAAACAATGCTCACCAATGTTATCAAGACACTTCGATAATATAAAAAACACTTACCTGCATTTATTTCTGCTTTTTTTTCAAATATCTGTGAATTTCTGAGGAAGAATAATTTTACTTATAGAGTAAAAATCACGAATGAACCTGTAAAAAATTTTCCACAAGACTGACAGATTTGAAAAATTTAAGGTTCGTTCACAATTGAAAAAGGCAATGGATGGCATCGTTGCCATATTCAAATTTGCAACGAGTGGGCTTGAAATGCCGATGTCCACATCCACCCCTGTCCTCATCCACCCCTACCTCCCCTACTGACAATTTTTGTTGAACAGAGTATAAGAACTTCGAACTTGTTTCACTGTTTCAACAATGAAAATATTTGTTTATTTCTTGTTTTCCTATTATAAAATTATAATGACCTATTTCTGTTTTTTTTTTTTTAAATAATGTTTGACTAAACTTTTGAAGGTGAAAGTACAATACAAAAAATACAATAGTTTATACCTATTAAAAATTTTTATGAAGTATTTATTTTTTTAGAATATTATGTAGGTATATAAGTATATAGCTAAGTAAAATTTTGTATAGTTTTATATTTACGTAATTTTAAATAAATTCCATTTTTGCTAGTTTTCCACTTGTCATTGTCATTTGAAGATATAGTTTTACAAGACAGGGGGTGCGTTATACGATACCTCTCCTCTAATACTAGGTACTTTCTTTTGCTTTTTGTGTTGGTAATAGACACCCTGTCTTGTCAAAGTGTATCTTTCAATAACAAGTGGAAACCTGGCATTAGACTTAATGTTCGTATCCATGAATTTTCTTTCAAACCCCATCAACGTACCTATATTAATATTATTTGAATTAGATCGATAGAAAAAGATCCTCCATTTTCGTATCAATGTTAATATTCCAAATTGTTCCTATTTACTCAAAACCAATTTGGTTCTTCATCGTTTTCTGATTGCCATCTAAATCAAAATTCGAAATGGTTCGGCGCCATTCTGAGTCTGACTTTTAACGAGTAGAAAAAGGACGAACCACAAAAAGCCAATTATGGCTTCGAGCCATATGGCTCACTCGTGTGCATCCTTTAAAATTATTTTGAACCAAAAATAAAATAAGAATGTTTTTTTTTTGTTGTCCTTTTAAGACAAACCTTGAACGCGGAAATTTTTTTCTTTTAACGGCATATTTAGATACGGCAATTACCAATTACTAGCATCGGACAATTATGTCACTAAGGCATAACACTATACTCTGTTCAGTTCGTATTTTCAGTACAGGGAAGATAGGGTGTTTGCCTCTCACCCTTACTTTTATGGATTTCAATAAGCTATCTCTTTTCTTATACAGCTTTTGCATTTTCCATGGTTGCCGTATCGCGCATTATAAATTTGCATATTTCTCTCTTCTCTCTCATTCAAATGTCAGTAGGATTACCAAATGCTAACTTAGATTTCATAAAAAGACAAAATGTAGATCGTAAACTAAATCTAAAAAAAAAATAATGTAAATACAAATAAAAATAAAGCAAAGCTTTTCAAATAAAAATGAACATATTAAGACTCAGCACCACACAAAGAAGTCTGATGATAGGGGTGGCACTCGTGAAATAGCTATAACTTCAGCCAAAATAACTTGGTGGTAGAACAAAGAACACTTTAGTTGTTGTTGTTACATTCAAAATGTTCGATGTTTATTATTAGGCGTTTTTCTTTTTTAGTTCAGAGCAGAGCCTGAACTGTCAAACAAAAAATTGTGTTTCTTTTTTACCTCTGAACGTTCAGAGCTTCAAATTTGTGTTTCTTTTTTCGTTTTGTACGTGTTCTGAGCTTGTTCAGAGCGCGCTCTATGAGTTCAGAATAAAATAACTGAGCAGACCGAGTTGAATGCTGAACACAAGCATTTGATAGGTGAAAGTGAAAAAAAGTGACAGCTTAGTGTTCAGGTGTGTTTCAAAAATAATTCTGAGCGCTCACAACCAGAACACGCTTTGTTCAGAGGATGTTCAGAGCATGCTCGATATGCTCGGATTGTGTTCTGAACTCTTTTCTGAGCTAAAAAAGAAAAACGCGCAGCGTGACTGCATTGTATGAACTTTAGTTCATACAAAAATCCTAATAAATTTCAAATTAAACCCTTGACCAGCGTCAAATCTTTCACTACTCTCCCCCCTTGTATGACCAACGAATTGTTGGCACATGAATCGGGTACGGAGAAAAAAGAAAGAAACCGAATGTGACAACAGCAAGCTTGTGTGCTCTAATAAAAATGCTAGTCGTTCAAATGCATTTGATAAGCAATAAAACCTGCACTGAGATGGAGCTTGACATGTGGATTCGGTAGCGCGATGGGTAGGCCATCGGCTTCCGAATTCCAGTCACAGTTGATGTCTTAAGTTCAATCCCCATGACGGGCAAAGCTTTTCAAATAAAAATTAACATATTAAGACTCAGCACCACACAAAGAAGTCTGATGATCGGGGTGGCACTCCTGAAATAGCTATAACTTCAGCCAAAATAACTTGGTGGTAGAACACTTTAGTTATTGTTGTTACATTCAAAATTTTCAATGTTAATTATTGTCTGCGCAGCGTGACTGCATTGTAAGAACTTTAGTTCATACAAAAATCCTAATAAAAAATAAATCTATTTTTGTATCTATCGTGAACGGGTATTTTTATCCTGTTAAAATGCTGGTGTTTTTTTATATGGAGTTTTCCAGGTTTACTGGTATACTGTTGCGTTTTTCATATAACTAAAAACCAAACTATGTTTATTGTTCCTTAATGGCCAAATCACAATCACGCGTTAGGTCGCTCTGACTTTGACAGGCTTTTTACCGACTTTACGATATCAGGTGTCATTAAGCGGGACCCTAAAATTTGCAAAACAGAATGTCGCGTCAGGCTTCGGGCTTTGACAAGATAGGAATTTGACAGAATAAAAGATCTGTTTCTTTAAATTAATTTCTCATAATTTCCTTGCGGAAAATGAAGAAGCAAGAGTGTCTCTGTTTTAATTTTATTTTTTGGTGTGTAGAAATTTGTCAAATGTTTGAGAAGAATAATGCAAGGTCAAACAGGAAAAGCCAAACAAAGATCAACAACTCCATGAAACGTAAGAACTGTTGTTGTGAAATGGAATCATAAATGGATCGATGTTCATGAGTATGTTTGTACACTTTTCCGGCGAAATCGTCGCCCACTACTTAAACATCACAAGACCAGCAAATCATTCCATATATAACGTGGAAAAACATTACTGAAGTGATCTGTTTATGGAAATTGTACACTTGTTCTAGTTTTGGTGGGGGAAAGGCACCATTTTTATAAACAAATTTCAATTATACCTAAAAAAAAAAATATGAAACCAAAAAAAAACTCATGCGGTCCTCCATCTTAGTACTAACTTACACGACGATGCTTGATTTCGGTAATCGGTCGAGAACTGAATAGCATGAATGAATAGACAGAAATGAAGAAAAATCCCAAGTTTGCTCGCTAACTTCTGCTATTTCGGAGAGTTGAGAAAATCCAAAGTTGATAAACTCTAGAGTTGAAAATAAAAAGTTGAAAACGTCAACTTTGAGTGAATAAAATCTGTTTCTCAAGGTACGTCTTGCAAGTTAAGTTAATAAAATAGTGTCTTTTAATTTCTATTAAGAAAACCTACATTGAAAAATAAAAACACTCTGGCATCAGAGAATTTACTCTCCGGAACCTAAATTCATACTTAATCGAACACGTCCAAGGAGGGCAGGTACTGACAAAACAGCTGTGAAGAATCAAACATTTTTTTTTCTTTTGAAATGAAACAAAATAAAGAAAAGATTTCACAGGAAATTGACCAATTTTATTGCTTTTGGTAATGTTAATAATATGTATTTTGATTCAATCAATACGAAGTACTGGATATTGTACCACAATAAAAAAAACTCATATTAACTAGATAGTTTCACTGCTGCTGTTTTTGCATTTATTAATCGAGTCACTCAGATAAATAAAATATTAAGTTTTTTATTGATACAAATTATTGAAAGAGTATTTTTTAAATAAGAAATGCTAAATTGAATAAAAACTTTCGCACCCAAATTAAATCTAACCACAACAAAAATAAAATAAGAATTGTCAACTGTCAAAGCGAAGCCAGAATAGAAAATAGATCTATTCGGGCGTTGGATCTCGCGCTTACGATATTTACGATCTGAAGCGACGCAACGCCTAAGGTAACATTTTGGTTTGTTTCATACGAATTCATTGTTTCTATTCAATATGTCAAAGTCGGAGCGACCTAACAGCACTAACCATAAATTTTCAAGAATAAAAAAATTGAAAATTTTTATTTTCTTCAAACATTTTCTTTTTTTGAGTTAACCAAATATATTCGTCCGATAAATTGTTTATTCAGCTTTAGTTTCGCAGATTTTCGTTATAGATTTTTTTATACACAGATTTTTAATCTTGAATGAAAAAAACAAAATTTTGTTTTTGATCACCAATATCTTTAAAAATAAGTAAAGTTGACATAAACAATTCAAGACCAGCTTCTTAAACTAGCTAAATTCCTTAAAGACTAGTTTGAAATTTTATGAAGAACATTTGTTTTGACCATTCGCCGTAATTTAAAAAAAGAACTCAAAAAACAGTTTTTGTAGTCTTTTAGTAAATCTTTTTTAAATTTATAAACATTGATGACAATCCTAATCTAAGTACTAGGCTTTACAGCAAAATAAATTGGAGCTCGCGCTTACGATGTCTACGATCTGAAGCGACGCAACGCCTAAGGTTATCTTTTTTTGAGTTAACCAAATATATTCGTCCGATAAATTGTTTATTCAGCTTTAGTTTCGCAATTTTTTGTTATAGATTTTTTTATACACAGATTTTTAATCTTGAATGAAAAAACAAAATTTTGTCTTTGATCACCAATATCTTTAAAAATCAGTAAAGATGACATAAACAATTTAAGACCAGTTTCTTAAACTAGCTAAATTCCTTAAAGATTAGTTTGAAATTTTATGAAGAACATTTGTTTTGACCATTCGCCGTAATTAAAAAAAAAAGAACTCAAAAAACAGCTCTTGTAGTCTTTTAGTAAAGGTGCTATTACATTATCATATATATATGGCAAACTTGCCATATAAATACGTTCCAAAAGTGACTAATAAGTGTGTTAGAAATATTTGTATGACAAGATAAATACCACTATTATTGTGTCATGTATATTCTGTCATATGAGTGCACATTACACTTATATGTCACTTTTGGAACCTACTTATAAGGCAAATTTGCCATATATATATGACAATATAATAGCACCTTAAATCTTCTTTAAATTTATAAACATTGATGACAATCCTAATCTAAGTACTAGGCTTTACAGCAAAATAAACCAAAAATATTCCTGTACATTTTCAAAGTAATTTGGCTAATAGCCCCATTCTGGCAACCTCACTTATGCCTTACAAGTCACAATAAACTCGTGGTGAACTCGACCCATAAAAACTTAAAAACTATGATCTGCTCCTTGGCAGATCACAACTTAATGTTGTTCTTGTGAGGTTTCTGATGGGGCTCCCACAGAATATGAAATTGTGACCGCCTTAAACAAACTCACAAGAAAATTGTGACCTGTGAGCCTCACAATGGCAGAATAGGGCTATAAGAATGGTTCTTTTTATTTTTGGATGTGGTTTAGTCCTACAATTTTTGTGCAGAAGTTTTAACAACGCGGTGCACCTACTTCTAAAACGTAAACAATGATTATTGTTTGTTCTTATGTGTTTTATTTCATTTTAGATGATTTTCAATACATTAAAGGAAAAGATGAATAAAAAGCATTAAATTTCTTTACTTTTTGTGTCCTTTTTCCGTTTGTGACTTTTGTACAGCTAATGAATGAAAATTGTTACTTGATTGCTCCACAAGAATCATAAAAAAGGACCAATTGTTTCTAAAAACACATAAGACGATAGCTAATCATATATTATCGTTTTGGCGATATAATGAGTTACGGAAAGCAAATTTTCGATCGTCAAGATCAAGACGATATCTTCTAGACTATAGTGACTATTGTTTTTACGTGATGTAAGACTATCGTCAAAACGATATCGTATAGAGATATTCGAATTACGGAATGACCCCTCTGAACTCACTCTGTTTACCATATTCTTTATTTTTTGAAAAACAGGGTCGCCAAAATAAAAGAATACAACAAAATTATTATACAAATACATAGATAAAAATGGAAGATGGAAACGTTTGAAGTTGTTGATTGTGCAATTGGTGAATCCGTCTAACTCACATGCACTTCAGAAGCGGATGCAAGAGATCTAGGTTGATTTTCGAGAACCAAAAAGTTTTTTAAATATGTTGTCCAACCTTTTTTCACAATTTCTTGAAAGTTAAGATAAAATAATTTAATTTTTTAAAATTGTACGTAGCTAATTTGAACTGAAGCTAATAAAATAAGTGTAAACTTGTTTATAATAGCTATTTAGCCAGGTTAACAAGAAGGAGCTTTAGTTTGAGGTAAAAATGTATGGAATAAAAAGAAATACAGGTGGGTAGGTCTACCTATCTTTGCAATTGCGTAAATTCCCTTGTGGTAAAATGGTAAAGTTTTACATACACGTTTCATGAACGGCCCTTTAAACTGATTATTAAATGATTTGGTACACGAATAAGCTGTTCAAACAATTGAGATTTAAAATTTGATCAATTTGTTTTATTCTGTATTGACCCTTTGTCGCCTGAGAATTGTTTTGTTCCATACGCCACTTTTGTCGTTTTTGAGTTAGGGATGGATTCTATGGTAATTTTGTACGCTCTTTCTAAATCTGTGATCCGATTCGCGCTATGTCTTTCCAGTCCCGAGATATCGAACATCGATTTTTTTCCATATCCACCAAAAACCACAGTTTGTAGAATTGTTTTGTGCCATAAACCATTTTTTGGCGTGTGGGACAACTTTCCCATACAATTTTTCGCAATTTTTTTGTGAGAATTGTTTTGTTCCACGTGCATATCACGGCGACATTAGGTAGAGAAAATACTAAGAAAGTTGAGAATTGGTTTGTCCTACGTGCACTTTTGTTAAAGAAATGCGATGTATGTGGGACAATGATCGGAAACAAAATTTTAGTATTGGTTTGTGCCATCTCCATTACAGTTATGTAGACATTCGGAGACGATTGTATGAAATCAGTTAGTCGTGGCTTAAAGTTGACTGCCAAGGTGAAAGGAAGTGCGATCGGGGATGTGTATGAGTTTTTTTTTTCTGTAATGGACACTGTTTCATCTGAACCTGGTTCTGTGGCCAGCAGCGGCATCCTTAAGTACCTGCTTATTTTTCCAATTTATTTAAATAAATGCAGGATATAAAATATATATGCATATTTTTTTTTAATTGGTAAAGCATGTTTCATGACGAATTATTGCCCAAGGATTTAAGTTCTTCCTCTTCGTCGTCGGGCTATTTTTCAAGTTATTAAAACTTACTCAGTTATATCAAGGTAGCACATTGTATGCTATTATATACTATTATTTTTCCGAAAGGTGATGATTCAAGAGCTGATCTCAATTATTCAACTAACAGTAGTTGTGACAGAAAAAACCCAAGAAGGTCAAAAACAAGTAAACAAATTAGTCAACAAAGCAGTAAAACTGCTTTAATTTTTGTTTGTTTTTTTTTTTTTTAAGAAAAATATTAAATGTTAATTGTTATTGGATTTGGTAAATATAAAAATTTTTATTGAAAAAAGAGATGCAATCGATTTTCTTTTCAAATTGTATCGTCCAACTCCATGCTTTCTTGCCTTTCACATATATATTTGATGAGAATTGCTTTGTGCCATATCCATTTTTTTTGTGTTCCACGTGTATAGAAAAGAAAATCATATTTATAATGTAGGAGGTGGGACACAACTCAAAAAAGTGGACTTTACCCTAGTTAACGTATCTTGTTAACGGCTTGGCAAAATACTTTGAAAATAGGTAGGTTAAATCCTTATAAGACTAACTTCAAGTTAAAAAAAATAAAAAAAAATCCTATCACACAGTTTCGGAGTACCAAGTACGCAAACCTCTAAATGCGTTTTTCTCGAAAAAGTGCGAATGGTGTATGGAACAAACCAATTCTCGGGCGACGCCTTCTTATTTGCGAAAAGTAATTGCAAGATTCTAAAAATTAGCAATAAAAATACTTCTTCAACTGTACGAGTAAATGATTTCAACAATTTATTAATTAATAGTAAACTAAAAGCACAGATTTTATGTTCTATAAGTTTAGAAGGTAATTTTATCCAAAAAGTGTATATTTTGTTGACTTTTTGGCAAAAACCTGAAAAGAGGTCAACATTTTGAGGATTTTCGCTGTGAAGCCATATCCGAAGGAAGTAGCAAAGTTGAAATTCTGATTCAGCGACCCCTTAAACATAAAGACAAGTGAGAAATAAACTTCTATATTTTGTTCATGTTTTTTAATTCTAATTCTTCCCCACTTATGAATTTTTCAATCCAAAGACCTTTGTAGATGTGTAAAAAAACAGTTTAAATTTCATTTACCTATGTACTTAAGAATCGCTCAAAATAAAACAAAATCACATTTATCTGCGTTTTTATTTTTTATTTTTATATACCTACCTACGTTTTTATTTACCATAGCTACCTATCTACTTTTAGTTCATAAAAAAAAATCGTATAGCTATGCACAAATGCGCAAGCTGACAACGGAGGTCCACGCACTTGCACATGCTCACGCGCCCAATAGATACCTAAATACACTTGACTTTATTTAAATTCTAATTCTTTTCCACTACTGTGTTTTTCTATGTAACGAAAGAGAGGCAAAATATATGAGCACACAAAAAAAAATATAATAAAGTAAAGAGGGGAAAGAACTTTCTGTGCTTTGCTATGAAAAGGCAAAGAGCTTCCTGCCTTCTCACAGCACAGATAATTAAGTAAAAGAGGGAAAGAACTTTCTGTGCTTTACTATGAACAGGCAAAGAGCTTTCTTGCCTGCTAATCGTCAACCGGTCGTGAAGAAAATATGGGACATTTTTTCTATGGGGATAACCAATCTGTATAATTTATTATCTGTGATAATGGTCTCAAAAGCTATAATTCTGAAAGCTACATAGCAAAAACCAGAGAAAAGGTATTAGAATTTCCATCCGCGACGTATGGAACTCTGAATCAATGTGTTGTTTTTAATACACACATTTAGCAAGCGAGAGGCATATTGTGAGTCTTGTTCTTTCTTGTTTCAGTCTCCTCACGTCCTCACAACCACGGAGCAGACAGGTCATGATGGGATGAACGTTGGTTTATGGAATATTACAAAAACAATTTCAATGGAAGTCAGGGGTTCTGGTTTTTATTTCACAGGCAATTTACTAAGTTGAGTGCAATGCAAACACCATCCAGCACGTGTATGTTTGAAAAAGCTCTCCCATAAGGCCTGTACTGAAAATACGAACTGAACAGAGTATAGTGACAAATTGTTATTGAAAAGCTCAAATTAGGAACTCAAATAAATACTCAAATTAGGTAATTTTCTGATTTCTGATGTTTTCGCTAAACTAGATTTGAAAATGAATTATTTTGTGCAATATTTGATCGATTATTAACCGAAAATGAGAGCAATGACTGATAGAGATAGTTTATAAGTATTATAAAGAAGCTTATATTAGTTTCATTAAATTATTTATAGTTTTAAATAGGAAGTAGTAAAATAGTATTTAGTACGGATGGGCACACACTTTACGTGTTAAGAACGGAGGAGAACGAAACTGGGGCAAAAGACCAATGACCTGGGTGTTGCACTAATGACGTCTTTTTAACATTTTGAAAAGAAAAGTGCAACTAAAAGCATCTTACTAAAGATATAGACAGTGCGGTGCTTGCGATTTATCCGCAATTTCCGGTAAATTGAAGCAAAGTTTCGTTTAAATAAAAATTTTTTATGTGAATAGACAGATATTCCATCTAAACGAGTTTATGTACAAGACATAATTTTTTTGTGCAGAAGAGGCTCATTGGCACAGCTCTTGGAGGTGACAATTTTACACCAATTTCAAAGCAGAGGTTAAGGATTAGAAAAATCCATTTTCTTTCTCTCATTACATGATCGTATAACCGGCTATCATATACGTATATCTACTTTCATACATACATATATCCGCCCTATAGATAGTGTAGATGCACATTGCTCATGCATGGTATATGCAGATAAAGGGAAGGAGATATAGATCCTAAATTGAAACGTTTGGTAGAGAAAAACCTTAGCCTCTGCATTAATTTTTGGGTAGTACGCCCCATTACAAGGAATTTTGGTGGATACACCAAATAACGTCACGGGGTATTCCAAAAAAACACGTGAACGCGTAACAACTAGTGGATCTTGGAAGTGTTTCAAAAAGGAGGTGCGATAAACATGTATAAGCTTTTATCTAATCTTAATTATTCTTTTTTCTGAAGTAACGTATTTATATACATACGTAAATGAATAATTTTTCTTTTGTTTAAAATTCTTTTATATATAGTTTTCTTTTCCTTTTTATTATAAATTTAGAGTAAAAGTGAAGAATAGGTGCAAGGGTTAAATAAATTATTTATTGAATTTTTTAGTTTATGAAGTGAATATCTATATATCTATATCTATATATATATATATATAACAAAAAAAAAGGTGCGCGATCAAGGTCCAAAGATAAAGGCCAAATATACCGTCACCCAGGAACGTGCTGCCGGCAGGACCTCGTGGGACGAAGAGCGTAAGTTTTTTCCTTTTTTTATAGAACAATTATATACATATAGAAAACTAGGTATATGACTTAAATATATATATGGGTGTATGAATGTAATCTTCAGGAGAGCATAGCGCTCATAATAACATATTTTTTATTTGGTTAGTCGAACTCTTCCAACTGATCCCTTTTCATTTTTTTTATTTTTACTTTTTTATTTAAACTTGTTAATTTTTGAATTTGTATTTTGTTATACTAGTAATTTTAATATTGTAAATTTGATGGTCAAAGCGATTAATTTGAATTTTAGTGGATTCAAAATATGGTTTTTGAATTAATCATAAAAAATATGGATTGCTTAATCTTTTGCAATGGTGTGTGGTGGATTGCCTGGGCCGGCTTTCTTAAAGTGGAAGTAGCGACCAATGATAGTAAGGTGACTTGAGAGGACGCGACGAACGTTTGACATAGGTATGTTAATATAACCACTGAATTGTAACCATGATTGTAGTTGGCAGTTGCATTAGGGGTCACCTCCGAGAACCAGGCCAAGGAGATGACTTATAGGTTGTATCTTTTACTAGAGATACAAAGGTGGGAGGCTTCTGTCGATTTGAAGGACCATTGTCTGGGAGAGACAGTGGGTGGAAATGAATTTTCTTTGAAGAAAAAGAAAAGAAGACAATTTTAGATTAGATTTTAGATAGTATTATGTTAGGGTTTAAGCATCAGATAGTGAAAATGCATTATATCCAAGGAGGATATAGCTATCATTATATGTATAAAGGGTTTAGAGATTAGGTTAGCGTTTAATAAAAAAAATGTTCTTTTCTTTCATGAGAATATCGTTCCCAACCACATTCTTCTCTCAGGCAGTGTCATAGGTCACTAAATTGGTGCGTTTCCTTGATTTTCAATACTTATCCTAATCCAAGTGCGATTCCTTTTACCATATCCAGATCATTTTCTTTCCCAATCCTATCCTATCTCTATACGAAAGGCATGATATTTCTTGATTACTGAGCGGGAAGTTGAGCTGAAAACAAGCATGCCACGGCACCCCTTTTCCAGCACCGAAGACATACCCGTGTGGAACCCAGACTCGTAACACCACCTATGCAATCAATTAAATATTTTTCTAGATTTAAATATGTTCAGGAGGGCTACATCTTGAAAACTTATTAAAATTGTAATCACAATTCACAATTTACATAGTATTTTATTATAATATTTATGAATTCGTGTTATTTTTCCTTTCCAAATAAGCTCATGTACCTATAAATTTGTTAAACTTGTTCTTTAAAAAGCAGTAATTGTTAAACGAATAATTGGTCAATGTTATCTTTACGTTCTGAGTAAAATAAAATGAAAATAAATTTGTAATTTAAAAAAAAAATTGTTTTTTATTATCTGCTACACATTTTTAAAATCTACTTGGTTTTTTGCCAATTCGCTTCACTTTCTGCGCTCAGCATTCTCATCCCTGCTGTTGGCGTGTTACCTCTGACACTGATAAATTAAATACTCTATGTCCACCATAAACACATAATATAAAGATGCCAAACCTCGGTTGTCATCCGGTTTGCCTACAAGCTAAAACACGCACACATAGAAAGCTGGGCCAAATTCACCATGCGAGTTTTGCACACATAGACAGTTGGCATTATTTCACCACTAAAATGGCGGGTATTTTGAAAATATCATGAGAGTGTTCAAAAAGTATAAAGAATGGATGAACGAATTATGAAGTGCTTGCCCGACCTTATGTGAGAATGTTTTTGTTGAGATATATTATTATTAAAAATTGGTTTAAAAGTGTCTATTTTATTGTCCTATTCTTTCTTGAATTTTGTGGTACCTTTCAGGGTTGATGTAATGGCTCTCCCAAACCAACGCGGAACATTCGCTCTGCAGGGTGTATCATACACAATGATACAAAAAATGACAAATAAACAATGCAACAACAAAATATGCCGCCTCGTCGGCGAATGTGCCGCTTTCGCAAAACGTATTGTAATGCATGTTTTTTGATAATCTATATGGATCATTTTTGAAAATAAAATGTGGTTGTTATTAATTATGTTAATCTATTTTCACACGTTTGATAGTCGCAGCTTATTGTCCACAATTGTAAACATTGGATTGAGAATTGTAAATATTTGTATTTGGAAGACGGCCAATCTAAGTGATAAAGGCAAGACCACTTCAGCAAAAAGACACTTCACGACGCGATAAAGTATTAAGGCTGTCCCAAACTAACGCGGAACATTCGTTATGCAGGCCGAATCATTGACAATGCTAACAAAAATGACAGATTTTCAATGCTAATTACAACAAAAACTTGCGTCTATATTTCATGCCGCTTTCGTGTTGGTTTACATTCTTTATATATAAGTTTTAATTATATCGCACAGTCGACCTTGAACTTAATAAAATTCCAAAAGAATATGTAGGGAGTAAAGTTTCGCTCAACTGATGTGTAGTGCCATCATGTGTGATCTAGCCTTAAACGTGTACCCAAAAATTTATGCAAAATTATCATTTCATTGGCTAATTTCTTTTGATGAACAACATCAAAGAAAAATACCAAAAACATAAATGATTACGAAATCAAGTTAATCCATATACAAAAACCTTTGCGTAACAAGTTAAGGCTTAACAGCAAAGACCTATACTTTTTCCATATTGTATAAAAGTTGGAAATAAATATCTGTGCTAAAGACACCGCTTGCAAAAAAACACTTGGTATGTTTTTTGAAGTCAGGTTTCTTTAAAGGCCTTCCACACTAGCCCACTGAGTATTAATTCATGTCAAAAAAGTGGGAAACAAATCATGTAGAATAGTGTGGAAACAAAATATGAAAGTCCAGCCTACACAACCCGACATTCTATCCCACACGATTTGACATGTGTGTTAATACATGAATAATTTTAGAAATGGGTCTAATTCTTTCCCACATTCTATCACACTTTTTTTAGGTTATGGTAATGAATTAATATAAGCAGGTATGGAAGCAAAATATGAAGTTATTTTTTTCCCACAAATTTGGCAGTCGCGTGGAATTCTTTCCCACTTTCAATTTGGCATGTATTAATACACAGTGGGCTAGTGTGGAAGGGATTTTAGCGAATCTTTAATATCGCTTTTTTATTTTATTTATTTTTTTTTAATATCGCACTTTTGCACTTCTAGCTAAAAAGGAGGTCTATGTAATTAAGCCTTCAGCCGTAAAAAGTAGTAAAATTTAAAAGTACGCAATGTTTTATAAGTTTAATATCAAAGAACCCCAAAATTATAAGTGAAATTTGTTATTTCATGATTACTGAATTAAAATTGGTAGGTTTATATGGCAAGTTTTTTTCTATTACCTACCTTATTTCAAAATTTCGAAATAAAAACATTAACAAATAAGATAGCTAAGGAACTGTGATTAATCTTTGATATATAAAATTAAATTCCTTACCAAAACATACGGTTTTAAAGAATTGATAAAAAAACCAAAACTAGCATTATTTCATTAAAAAAAAGTGCGGCTGCACCTTCAGAAAAAATATTTCAAACACATCCCAAATATTATAACTGTTAAAAATTCCCGTGGTGACCGTGGTGAATCCTAAAACGTCAACAGATCGGTATTTGAATGCAATTCAATTTTTATTATTACTCGCGTTGGTTGTGTTTTTATAGACATTGAATTTTTAAACTCAAATTTAAGTGAAAAAGTGAAAGCTAATCGCATTCAAAATTGTTTTTCTTAAAACAAATAAAACTATTAATTTAATTTTTAAGAAAAAGTGGAACTAATTTTCTGTGGGACCGATTTCCCCATCAGATTATAAAAAGGAGTGTTCGCGCCTTTTCTTTTCTTTTTTTTTTAGATTATATAATTAATTTTCAGGACTCAACAATGGGAGATAAAATCAGGACATCGCGGTGTGTATTAGGTTGTGCAACATTCAACCATACATTCCGTGCTCCTAGTGCCAGGTACCTAAGTTAAAAATATTTATTCCTTAAGAATTCATTTAGATGGATTTATATTTAAATAATTTTTTAAAACACAAAACTGGGATTCCAGATACCTGCATTGCAGTATTTAAGACTCAGAGCCGTTTAAATCATCCGATTAGAGCAAATATTTTAGAAGTTAAAGCTTGGTTTATGTAGGTCTTATAAGAATTTCAAGAGAACATCATACGAAATTCGCATAAGACCTACATAAACCAGGCTGTAACTTCTAAAATATTTGCTCTAATTTGGTGATTTAAACGGCTCTCAGTCTAAATTAAAGTATATAATTGCTGCCGTGAGCCATTCTGAATTCAATGAAAGACTTTCAAAAATGTTGCATAAAACCAATTTCATCATTCGACAATTTCATATTAGATGAAGAAATTAGTCCTATACGGACTTTTTTAAAAATAATTTTTAAAACTCAAAACTAAGGTTATAAATACCTGACGCACATTAATCCAGACTCAGAGCCGTTTAAATCACCAAATTAGAGCAAATATTTTAGAAGTTACAGCTTGGTTTATGTAGATCTTATAAGAATTTCAAGAGAAAATCATACGAAATTCGCATAAGACCTACATAAACCAGGCTGTAACTTCTAAAATATTTACTCTAATTTGGTGATTTAAACGGCTCTCAGTCTGAATTAAAGTATATAATTGCTGCCGTGAGCCATTCTTAATTCAATGAAAGACTTTCAAAAATGTTGTATAAAACCAATTTCATCATTCGACAATTTTATATTAGATGAAGAAATTAGTCCTATACGGACTTTTTTAAAAATAATTTTTAAAACTCAAAACTAAGGTTATAAATACCTGAAGCACATTAATTCGGACTCAGAGCCGTTTAAATCACCAAATTAGAGCAAATATTTTAGAAGTTACAGCTTGGTTTATGTAGGTCTTTTAAGAATTTCAAGAGAAAATCATACGAAATTCGCATAAGACCTACATAAACCAGGCTGTAACTTCTACAATATTTGCTCTAATTTGGTGATTTAAACGGCTCTCAGTCTGAATTAAAGTATATAATTGCTGCCGTGAGCCATTCTTAATTCAATGAAAGACTTTCAAAAATGTTGTATAAAACCAATTTCATCATTCGACAATTTCATATTAGATGAAGAAATTAGTCCTATACGGACTTTTTTAAAAATAATTTTTAAAACTCAAAACTAAGGTTATAAATACCTGACGCACATTAATTCAGGCTCAGAGCCGTTTAAATCACCAAATAAGAGCAAATATTTTAGAAGTTACAGCTTGGTTTATGTAGGTCTTATAAGAATTTCAAGAGAAAATCATACGAAATTCGCATAAGACCTACATAAACCAGGCTGTAACTTCTAAAATATTTGCTCTAATTTGGTGATTTAAACGGCTCTCAGTCTGAATTAAAGTATATAATTGCTGCCGTGAGCCATTCTTAATTCAATGAAAGACTTTCAAAAATGTTGTATAAAACCAATTTCATCATTCGACAATTTCATAGTAGATGAAGAAATTAGTCCTATACGGACTTTTTTAAAAATAATTTTTAAAACTCAAAACTAAGGTTATAAATACCTGACGCACATTAATTCAGGCTCAGAGCCGTTTAAATCACCAAATAAGAGCAAATATTTTAGAAGTTACAGCTTGGTTTATGTAGGTCTTATAAGAATTTCAAGAGAAAATCATACGAAATTCGCATAAGACCTACATAAACCAGGCTGTAACTTCTAAAATATTTGCTCTAATTTGGTGATTTAAACGGCTCTCAGTCTGAATTAAAGTATATAATTGCTGCCGTGAGCCATTCTTAATTCAATGAAAGACTTTCAAAAATGTTGTATAAAACCAATTTCATCATTCGACAATTTCATATTATATGAAGAAATTAGTCCTATACGGACTTTTTTAAAAATAATTTTTAAAACTCAAAACTAAGGTTATAAATACCTGACGCACATTAATTCAGACTCAGAGCCGTTTAAATCACCAAATTAGAGCAAATATTTTAGAAGTTACAGCTTGGTTTATGTAGGTCTTTTAAGAATTTCAAGAGAAAATCATACGAAATTCGCATAAGACCTACATAAACCAGGCTGTAACTTCTACAATATTTGCTCTAATTTGGTGATTTAAACGGCTGTCAGTCTGAATTAAAGTATATAATTGCTGCCGTGAGCCATTCTTAATTCAATGAAAGACTTTCAAAAATGTTGTATAAAACCAATTTCATCATTCGACAATTTTATATTAGATGAAGAAATTAGTCCTATACGGACTTTTTTAAAAATAATTTTTAAAACTCAAAACTAAGGTTATAAATACCTGACGCACATTAATTCAGACTCAGAGCCGTTTAAATCACCAAATAAGAGCAAATATTTTAGAAGTTACAGCTTGGTTTATGTAGGTCTTATAAGAATTTCAAGAGAAAATCATACGAAATTCGCATAAGACCTACATAAACCAGGCTGTAACTTCTAAAATATTTGCTCTAATTTGGTGATTTAAACGGCTCTCAGTCTGAATTAAAGTATATAATTGCTGCCGTGAGCCATTCTTAATTCAATGAAAGACTTTCAAAAATGTTGTATAAAACCAATTTCATCATTCGACAATTTCATATTAGATATTAGATAAACCAGGCTGTAACTTCTAAAATATTTGCTCTAATTTGGTGATTTAAACGGCTCTCAGTCTGAATTAAAGTATATAATTGCTGCCGTGAGCCATTCTTAATTCAATGAAAGACTTTCAAAAATGTTGTATAAAACCAATTTCATCATTCGACAATTTCATATTAGATGAAGAAATTAGTCCTATACGGACTTTTTTAAAAATAATTTTTAAAACTCAAAACTAAGGTTATAAATACCTGACGCACATTAATTCAGGCTCAGAGCCGTTTATATCACCAAATAAGAGCAAATATTTTAGAAGTTACAGCTTGGTTTATGTAGGTCTTATAAGAATTTCAAGAGAAAATCATACGAAATTCGCATAAGACCTACATAAACCAGGCTGTAACTTCTAAAATATTTGCTCTAATTTGGTGATTTAAACGGCTCTCAGTCTGAATTAAAGTATATAATTGCTGCCGTGAGCCATTCTTAATTCAATGAAAGACTTTCAAAAATGTTGTATAAAACCAATTTCATCATTCGACAATTTCATATTATATGAAGAAATTAGTCCTATACGGACTTTTTTAAAAATAATTTTTAAAACTCAAAACTAAGGTTATAAATACCTGACGCACATTAATTCAGACTCAGAGCCGTTTAAATCACCAAATTAGAGCAAATATTTTAGAAGTTACAGCTTGGTTTATGTAGGTCTTTTAAGAATTTCAAGAGAAAATCATACGAAATTCGCATAAGACCTACATAAACCAGGCTGTAACTTCTACAATATTTGCTCTAATTTGGTGATTTAAACGGCTGTCAGTCTGAATTAAAGTATATAATTGCTGCCGTCAGCCATTCTTAATTCAATGAAAGACTTTCAAAAATGTTGTATAAAACCAATTTCATCATTCGACAATTTTATATTAGATGAAGAAATTAGTCCTATACGGACTTTTTTAAAAATAATTTTTAAAACTCAAAACTAAGGTTATAAATACCTGACGCACATTAATTCAGACTCAGAGCCGTTTAAATCACCAAATAAGAGCAAATATTTTAGAAGTTACAGCTTGGTTTATGTAGGTCTTATAAGAATTTCAAGAGAAAATCATACGAAATTCGCATAAGACCTACATAAACCAGGCTGTAACTTCTAAAATATTTGCTCTAATTTGGTGATTTAAACGGCTCTCAGTCTGAATTAAAGTATATAATTGCTGCCGTGAGCCATTCTTAATTCAATGAAAGACTTTCAAAAATGTTGTATAAAACCAATTTCATCATTCGACAATTTCATATTAGATATTAGATAAACCAGGCTGTAACTTCTAAAATATTTGCTCTAATTTGGTGATTTAAACGGCTCTCAGTCTGAATTAAAGTATATAATTGCTGCCGTGAGCCATTCTTAATTCAATGAAAGACTTTCAAAAATGTTGTATAAAACCAATTTCATCATTCGACAATTTCATATTAGATGAAGAAATTAGTCCTATACGGACTTTTTTAAAAATAATTTTTAAAACTCAAAACTAAGGTTATAAATACCTGACGCACATTAATTCAGACTCAGAGCCGTTTAAATCACCAAATTAGAGCAAATATTTTAGAAGTTACAGCCTGGTTTATGTAGGCCTTATGGGAATTTCGTATGATTTTCTCTTGAAATTCTTATAAGACCTACATAAACCAAGCTGTAGCTTCTAAAATATTTGCTCTAATCGGATGATTTAAACGGCTCTGAGTCTGAATTAATGTGCCAGTTATAGCTACCATTGAAAACCATCATTGAAAAAGTTAGCTGTTGATTTTGAGACCCTTCGAAAGTTTAACCATTGAATATTTGAATGCAGAAATATAGCTTACGACTTCAAAATTATTTCTCCTCCAAAAAAAAATTCATTTGGACCCATATCTTCCCCAAAACGCAACTTTTAATTTTTTCAATGATCATTGGTAAGGTAGTGCATCATTGAAAAACTAGAAGTCATTTTATGAGAAAAATTGTGCCAAATTGAATTTTGTTTTGCCTATTAGCTTTAATTGTAATTAAGTCAATTAGCTTTACTTTGGCATCAAAATAATCATTTATTTTTTCTTCAAAATCTCTCAAAATTGACAATTAATATTTTCAATGATGGTTTTCAATGATAGCTATAACTGGCCCCTGAAATTTTCGTATGAGTTTCTCTTGAAATCCTAATAATTAACTTGTTTTAAACAGCAGGGAAATATGGCGGCAACGTTTGGATCTGCCTGTTTTACTCAAATCCCACAGAATTTGCGAAAATCATTTTTCGGAACAAATGTTCGCAAACTCAAAGAGCAATCGCTTGACACAATGTGCTGTACCAGACATTAGACATTCCAATCAAGAGGATGTCATAATGGAATTCGCAGAGGAAGAATTTTTGAATAATGGAGATATTGTAATAGGTATTAAAATTGTTTTTGTTTTAAATAATAATTATTCAATAAATTGTTTAATGAAATGAAAATAATTAAATAGATCAAGAAGAACTTGTAATTGAAGAAGAAAAAGGGGATAGAATTTCTATCCAAGAAGAAGAAAAAGAAGAAGTTGTAGAAAAAACAGAAGAAGAAGAAAAACCAGAAGAAGAAGAAGAAGAAGTAGAAAACGAAGAAGTGGTAGAACATATAAATATTCCCGAAAATTTGTTTATTACTCAAGTAAGTGATGCGTTTACCGAAACGTCTGCATACCTTAGGAATAGAACTCACAAAAAGGAATCATTGAGATGTAGGTTAAAAGTTGCTCAGAGCAATCTCCTTGCCCTCGAAAAAAGGAATAGTTATTTAGAAAACATATTGAGGGAAAAGGAACAGTTCATTTTGTTACTCGAGGAGCAAAATAGGAACTTAAAATTAAGTCAGGAGACTTCTAGGGATAAATTTGAAACAGAACTTAAGGAAAGTTTATCTGATGGCTTATACATCATTGTTTCAAATTTTAGGAAAAATTCAAAAACTTCGCCTAACGGCTTTAGGTATTCCAACGATATGAAGTTGTTGGCATTATCAATTAAATTTACTTCCTCAGTAACCTACAGGTTAATGAAATAGACGTTAGGGCTGCCCTCTGAAACCACCCTCCGCTCATTTACATCCCATTGGCCGAATCAGCCTGGCAATATTGATTTCAATATCAAAAGCTTAGAGCTGAAGATGTGCCAGGTTACCGACGATTTATACAAATACTGTTCCATTTCTATGGACGAAATGTCACTAAGGACTCATTTAGAGTACTATATGAAAAGTGACATAATAATAGGTTTTGAAGATTATGGTTCCGATGAGCACAGAACGGAATGGCCTTCTAATAACGTTTTAGTTATTAATGCCCAGGGCATTGCAAAAAGGTGGAAACACCCAATTGCATACTTTTTCGTTAAGTCATCTTGTCCATCTGACATGCTTAAGAACCTTTTGTGCAAAAGCATAATTGCTCTTCAAAAAGTGGGATTCAAACCAGTTCATTTTGTTTCTGACCAAGGATCGAATTTTCGGGGTCTTCACCGAAAACTTGGAATAACTAGAAACCAGCCATATTTTGAATTCGGGCCAGAAAATGAAGAAAAGCAAAAAATTTTTTGTTTCTATGATGCTCCTCATTTGATTAAAAGCGCAAGAAATTGCCTTTTGAAAAATGATATATCCTTTGACACTTCAGGCGAATCTTTTACAGCCACGTGGAAGGATATTGTTCGAATCTACAATATAGATTCCAAAATTACTCCACATTGTATCGCTAAGCTGACTAATGAACACATGTACCCGAACACATATCAGCGAATGAAAGTTCGTTATGCCACCCAGGTTATTAGCCATACTTTAGGCTCTGCTCTTTGTACATTTTATAGCTCAGGAAAGGGATCTGATACCATGAGAGGCACTGCAGAGCTCGCGTACTTCTTCAACGATTTGTTTGATATTTTTAATTCTTCCACTCGATCGTTTGGAAACAAGTATCAACCAAAATTTAGTTGCTCTGAAGACCAACTCACATTTCTGCAGAACGCAAAAAGGATCTTAAAATCCTTAAAAGTCATCGATTCCAAAGGCGAAAACATAACGGGCAAGTATTCTTTTATCAAGGGCTGGCTGCTTAACATAACGTCGCTTATATGCATGTGGGAGCAGCTGAAGACATGTAATTTCCAGTACATTCTTACAAGGCACTTGAATCAGGATTGCTTAGAGCATTTTTTCAGCCAGGTGCGAAGTTCGGATGGCAACAATAGAAGGATTTCAGCATATTCTTTTGTTACGATATTCCAGCAGCTATGGGGTCTTAAATATTTGAAGGTCGTAAAATATGGGAATTGCGAGCAATTAGATTTTGTGCAATCAGACAATTTTTTTAAACAAAATGCGTCTCCGCAGCCATGTTTGTCATTCGGCCAAGACCAAGAACATGACGCTGCTTTTACAGTCAATTCCACTGAAGAGACAAGTATAGCTAATTTCTTGCACGAAAATAGCTTTGCTTATGTTTGCGGTTGGGTGTACAATAAGTGCAGTAAAGTTCACATATGTGAATTGGATAGACCTATTTATAACAATTCCGAACCTGATATCAATTCAACTTTTATTGGTTTAAAGCAGCTCGATAACTGCAATCTAGTGGCAGCACCATCAAGTTTTGTAGAGTATGTTCGAGACATAGAAGAACAGTTTTGCAAAATATTTGGCCAAATTGCTCATGAAACTCAAGTTCTTCAAAAACTTCTTGATGGTGTGAAACCAAAGTATAGCTATCATTGTTGTAGCAGTTTGACACAAAATTTCATATTTAATTATTACATTAGGATTAGAATTCTCTTTGAATTAAGGTTATGGAATAGGGAAAAAAATAAACCGTCTTTTAGAGAAAAATATCTTTGTGTGAGTCACCTTTAGGAAGCTATAGCAATCTTTTTACTGAGTAGGTATCATAATTTAAGTTTTGTATTCATTTTTAATAGGTTTCTGAATAGGTTTTTTAAAACAATTTTAGAAAAGTAGGTTTCGGGAATAGGTTTTCTAAGACACATTTAGGAAAGTAGGTTTTCGTGGACAATTTTAGGAAAGTAGGTTTCGGGAATAGGTTTTGTTGGACATTATTAGAAAAGCTGGTTTCGGAATAGGTTTTTTAGACTAATTTTAGGAAAGTAGGTTTCGGGAATAGGTTTTGTTAGACATTTTTAGGAAAGCATGTTTCGGAATAAGGTTTTTTAGACAATTTTAGGAAAGTATAGGTTTCTCGAATAGGATTTTTAATACTATTTTAGGAAAGCAGATGTCGGAATAGATTTTGTTTGAAAATTGAAGGAAAGCAGGATTATTCCATAAGCAAACAAAAAACTATTTTAATAATTTCTTATTCCAGGTTGGGTGCAATAGGCCTACAGGGGAAACCGAACACCCGAAAGAAAAAAAATCGGTTAACGCGCCAAAATGTATACCTCTTGTTTAAATACTATCTTCTATATTATATCTGTAGTTCTAGTAACTGAACAAAGTTGTTATGTTAGCAAAATAGTATTTATGTCAAAGGTGGTGGGGAAATGCATGAATAACTAGTTTTTAAAACATTGCTTTCGAAACATTTCTTTAGCAAATGTATACAAAATCAGCCCTATTCTGATTTTCAAACGGATTCAAAAAAAGGTATTCTTAATTTGAATTTCACAGTAGCCAATATCCAAACCTTTTATGCTTTCGAAATCCGAAAAGAGATTTATAAAAATCACCTAAGGATAAGTGGGATTTGGTATGCTTTGTAAGTCGATACCTATTGCAAAACATAATTTCTTACATTTTAAAATGATTACAATTTCAATTGAATTTCAAATGTCAATTCCGTTTTCATTTCGATAGATAAAAAAACTCACTAATTCCGCAAGTATTGAAAAGGAAAAGTATTTCAAAACCCCCAGTTTAAAAACGAAAGGATTTTACAAACGATTGGAATTCAGAACAGGGGTGTATGTTCATGTATCAAAATTGAAATATCTACTTAATTGATTCGTAGTACACAAAACAATTGCAACTCAAACGAAAGGACTTAATGGAACTCAAATATTAATCGGACAATATACAGAAGCAGCACATGGGTAATGTACACATCGATATTTTAATAACTAAAACCATTAAATTAACTTAAAAAATACAATTTTAATAGATTCGCATCTATTCGCATGTTCAACAGAAAAGCTCTACGACAATTATATGAAACTACACGATGCAGTTAAAACAATTTACTGTTCAAAATCTTTTTTGTATAATCAAATGGTAATAAATCATATTAAAAGAAAATATCTTTATACATAATGTTATTTATTTAATTCAATTTGAATGTTAATTTTAGTTGGAAAATGTTTGTATAACTACACCATCAGTTAAGCTTTTTAAATTTATATACATTTTTGATTTATCTGCAGAATAAGTTAGTATTGTCAACACATAATTTAAGAAATGGAGGTGATTTCAGACTACTTTTTTTTACAAGTAGGTCGCAGAACATATTGATTCATAAATGTTTTAAATTATTCAATAACTTGCCATTTGTCTTAAAGTCAGAAAATAATGTTATTGGTTTTTAAAAGAAAATGATATTATATGCAAAAATGAATAATTTTGTATTCTTTTAATTAGTTTCAAGTTAAAATTTGTAATAAATAGTTCAAGCTACATATGTATGTAAATAAAGAATCAAATCAAATCAAACAAAAATTTATCTGAAGTTTTGTATAATACGCGCTGTACAATACATCTAAATCCACCATCATGGCTTGTTTCGAGCTGTAAAGAGGTTATTAGGGTCAGGCAAGTAAGTTTCCGTTGTAACAAAGCCAATCTTACTCAGGAAAACCGGAAACAGTTTCAACAAGCCAGAAAGACCAGTAACGGTCATATTCAACGGATAAAATTTGTGCATGACCACTAATTAAAGCAAAAGATACTACAATTTGTAGTACTTAAAATGTTTTGTAATTTGTAAACAATATTCGAAACACTACTAAGTCTCCGGTACAAACTCGATTCACAGAACTATCGTGCCTTTAAAACTGTAAGGATTCGCAACGACACAAAATGAGTGATGCACAATATTAAATGGTTGAAGAGAAAAAGAGTAAATTTTAATTTAATGAACATTTTGAGTTTACTTACCTAATCTCATTCGATCACTAGAATCAATGACATATACGATTCCTTGGCAGCTTTTAAAGTGATATTCCCATAGATTTCTATATCTACTGGAACCCGACATATCATAAGCTGTGAAAGTTATACCTTGATCTGAAAATAAATGATATGTTTAAAATAGGTAGGTATATATTGCGTAAATGGTAAATATAAATAGGTATGTATAGTAATGTATAACAGTTAAACAAGAGTTAGGATTTTGATGACCTAAGATCTAAGAAACTGAAAAAAAGGCAGTATAAGTTACTCAATTAGGCAAACAATATTTATAAAAAACAACGAGAATATCAAACTTGTTTTTTTAATTAGTTATCTCTTTTTCTTTTTTTTAATAATGGATAATGTAAATAGAATTATATAGTTAATTTCACTCCAATTTCTTACAATATCTCTTATATTAATTTTTATATACAAATGTAAATAGAATTTAAAGTTTATTCAGTTCAATTCTAAAATAATTATAAGGCTTTCAATAATTTAGAAGACTCATGTCCTACTTTGTAAGCGATTTTGAAATAAAAAAATACAAATACAAATACAAAATAAATGAACATTTTTAATTAGGTATGTGTTAACTTATCGGCAATTTCATAAACATTCACTTAAATCGCGTTTATCTAAACACCTTGAAAGAAACATGATGTTAAATAAGTACAAACCGCCATGTGTGCATCATTGCTCTGGTCAAAATAAAACACTTAGTTGGTACTGATTTTTGTACACGTACTTGGAACCCTTAACTATGATAAAATGATAAAGTATAGTTATAATATTTATATATTTTTTTAGTTACTTCTTGCCAAAACTGTTTGACCGATTTGGATCGAATTTCGTATTTTTATACTTTAGACTATTTGATTCCAAATTTTTAGCAGAATTAGACCATTTTTAATTAAATTACTTTGTTTTCCAGGCTTTTTTTTAAATTCATGGTTGATAGCAACGCAAATATGAATTTAAAACTAATGTGGTCTTGTAGAAAATTTTATAACAAACAAGTTTATAGCAGTTGTTTTTTTTTCCTAAGTTGCATGTTTCCAAAGTTATAAAGGAAAATGTCGGAAAAAATGGGTTGATTTTAGCGTTTTTTTTCACTGTTGCATTTTTCCTGCAACGAGCACAGGTTTTTCGAAGTTGCAAACTTATCTGCAGACTACTCTTACATGCCCCAACAGCATATCACAAATGTAGAACTACATCGCACTTTGCGATTTTATTGTCGAATTTGACAGGGCTAATAACATTTTAAATATTTTAAAGTCCTTCATTATCTAAATTAAATTAATAAATTCATTTTAAAATTGTCAGGTAAGATTCGGGAGTGGGTAAAAATTCTTTTTTTCAAAATTCTGCTCCCTGGTATGAGTTTAAAAAAAAAAAAATAGTTCTTTGATTCTTGTGTTTTCCTCATTGTTCGCCAGTGACTCGAAGGTACATTCTTTGTCTTTTCTTTTTCAGTTTATCTTTTCGGAAAACTAGACTAAACAATATATATCAGTCTAAACCTGCACATAACGGTTTTTCAATTAGGTTATGGTACATATCGAGAACAAAATGTTCTCAACAAAAATAACTCGTAATAGCATTTGAAAGTCTGACTACTTAATTGCTCAGTAATTCACAATTGATGCCAGGAAGAAACATATTACATTGCCTTTTTCAAAACAGAATATTGGATGAAAAGGATATTGAAGAGGGTCATCAAGCGAAGACAAAATCATAACTATACTCTGTCCAATAAATATGTGCAGTACAGGGAAGATAGAACGTTTGCATCTCACTCTAACTGCAAAGGAATCCCATTTAGCTGTGTGAAAGAAATACTTGTCAAGGGTTTCCGTACTGCATACTACAAAAATGCAAAAAGCTCAGAAGGGCTGCCATCTATGCTTCATTATTTAGTTAAAAAAACAAAAACTCATTTTACAAGAATCATTAATTGAATTCTTAAAATGCAAATCCCAAAATCTAGAATCAAAAATAATTATATGTCGGATATGAAAATTACGAAATTCAAAATCTTAATGTGAAAATCTTGAAAATGTCAAGATTTTCTAAGTCAGAGTTTTTATATGTACTGAAAAAATGTCAACTGAAATAAATTGATCTTATCTTTTTTGACACCACCAAGCGGTAAGATAAAAGGCGCGTTTTTTTAAGGGTATACCCAGTAGGCCTGATCCCTGGTTCAAAATAAAAAGCAAAAGCACAGTTTATCTTACACAGCACTAAAAAATAAGTTTGAGCATTTAATTTTTTCTTTTCACAACCAGAAATCAAAACGATTATAAGTAGACGGACTATATTAATACCTAACGTCAGTACAAATTATGTGCCAAACCGCACGCGCTCGAAAATCCACTCAAATAATCCCTTTTTCTTATTTCAATTACCCAAATACTTTTTTAATGGCTTTCAATTTTTTTCCAAACTACACAAAAAAATCCAAATCTATGGCTACGTCCCAATTGGCGCTCAACGCTGCATCAGACGATCAAAATATCAAACGTTAACAAATCAACAATAGGTCCTAATTACAACATGAACGCGGTCGCGCGACGAAGTAGTACGGTCGCACATGTTTGTTTTCAGATCGCTCAAACTACATCACACAAGCTTCCAACAAACAAACCCAATGACGATTTTTACCAAATTGTCAAACTCCAAACTGCCAGCCAAAATTTTGGTTTAATGACATTTCGTCGCCCGAGAATTGGTTTGTTACATACGCCATTGGCACTTTTTCGAGAAAAACGCATTTAAAGGTTTGCGTACTTGTTCCTCCGAAGCTGTGTGATAGGATTTTTTTTTATTTTTTAAACTCTCAAAGTGTTTTGCCAAGCCGTTAACAAGTTACGTTAATTAGCGTAAAAGTTCACCTCCTACATTTTGAAAATGATTTTTTTTTAAACACTAAAAAATGGATATGGCACAAAGCAATTCTCTTTTAAAACATATATTTGAAAGGCAAGAACGCATGGAGTTGGATGATAAAATTTGAAAAGAAAATCGATTACATCTCTTTAACAAACAAAACAACAAAAATTAAAGCAATTTTACTGCTTTGTTCGATTACATCTCTTTAACAAACAAAACAACAAAAATTAAAGCAATTTTACTGCTTTTTTGACTGCTTTTTTACTTGTTTTTGAAGTTCTTGGGATTTTGCTGTCACAACTTCTGTCAGCTGAACAATTTAGATCAGGTCTTGAATCATCACCTTTCAGAAAAATAACAGTTAGCATAGAATGTGCTACCTTGAAATAACTGAGTAAGTTTTAATTACTTGAAAAATAGCCCGACGACGAAGAGGAAGAACTTAGGGCAATAATTCGTCATCAAACATGCTTTATTTGAAAAATATATATTTTATATCCTCGATTTATTTAAATAAATTGGAAAAACAAGCAGGTACTTTCTTAAGGATTCTGCTGCCACAGAACCAGGTTCTGATGAAACAGTATCCAACTCATAAACATCTGCGATCGCACATTCTTTCACCTTGGCAGTCAACTTTAAGCCACGACCAAATGATTTCATAGACCGCTTTTACACAGGGAAACTGAGTTGACAGAAACTAGCTAGTTTGTCGGTGAGAAGGGTGACAGGGGAGATTTTTTGTCTTCCTTTTACGCCCTTCTGGCCAACAAACTAAAAATCGCCGGCAACTCAGTTTCCTTGTGTGAAACTGTGATTGTATGGGGTCATACAATCGTTTCCCAATATCTGCACAACTGTATGGAGGTGGCACAAGCCAATACTAAAATTTTGTTTCCGATCATTGTCCCACTTACATAGGATTTCTTTAACAAAAGTGCACGTAGAACAAACCAATTATCAACTTTCTTAGTATTTTCTCTATCTATTTTCATTGTGATATGCACGTGGAACAAAACAATTTTCACAAAAAAACTGCGAAAAATTTTATGGAAAAGTTGTCCCAAACGCCAAAAAAATGGTTTATGGCACAAAACAATTCTACAAACTGTTGATTTTGGTGTTTATGGAACAAAATCGATGTTGGATATCTCGGGATTGGAAAGACATATAACGATTCGGATCACAGATTTAGAAAGAGCATACAAAATTACCTTAGAATCCATCCCTAACTCAAAATTGACAAAAGTGGCGTATGGAGCAAAACAATTCTCAGGCGACGATTTGTGCATTCTTTTTGTTTCTAACTAGATAACCTTCATCGTTCTCTTATGTCGTTTTCGGTTGTAGGTTCGGAGTTAAAGACTGTACACATGAGAGCGACCAACGACCGACGAATGAATGATTAATTAAGATTTTAAACATAAATAAACCTAAATTCTTTACAAAATCTACACAAAATGGAAGAAATATAATTAAGGATACTAAAATTTGCGTTTAAATTGCTAAAACAAGAGAATTTTAAGAAACCAATTTGTTCGTCGCGAATAGCCGCAATTCGCTACGACCAATTTTTTTTCTCAAATTTATCATATTTAAGCAAATAAAAGTTCAGATTTTATAATTTTAAAATTAATCTTAAATCGAATTCTACCATTTTGACTCGATTTTGTGAAATATTAAGGTTTATTAATTTTTTAATTCCCATTTGTTTGTTTATTCGTCGCTCGCTCTCATGTGAATGATCCTTTACTCCTTTTTGACTCCGCTTACTACAAAATAATTCTAATGGCTGTTCGAAGTAATGTTCTATGTTCTGGAATAAATAAAGGCATAGACCCAGGACACACAAATACTTATATAAACCCTTTCATCGGATTATTTGATATCAGACAGTTTACGTACACACACATACATTTTTCACAAATTAGTCTCGGAACAATAGAAAATAATTCGATTGGAATCAAAAAGGAGTAGTACTGTTCCGAATTCAAATCGAAAACGACATTAATAAGAAAAAGTTACTTTGAGTTTTCATTTTTGGGTTAGATTGTGTTTGCTTTAGGTCTTCCAATTTGGAATTGTTTTCAATTTTGTAGTAATTTATTATAAATTGTTTTCTTAAAAATAAACTTTTCTTATTCTTCCGATTGGGTCAATTATAAAGAAAAAAAAAAAACAAATTACAAATGTTTTATATCACGATTCGATTTCATGCAAAAATGAAGTTGATAGTGATATAGTTTGTAAGAACCATGCATTTTTGGTAGTGAATTATCTATCAATAAATTTAACGCAATAAAAATTTTGTCTTTTGTTTATTATTTATTTTTTTAATTTTTTTTAATCGTCCTTAAATTAAAAAAAACGCGCGTGTAACTCAGTACTCGTGGCAGATGTGAAACTTCTTTGGCGATCTAAAAATCTCGATATGTATATGCTTATATGCGTAAGACGCAGCTATGTGTTCTATATCAAAATGATCGATGGGTTGGGATTGTAAGCTTGAAAATTAGGTTAATAATAATGGTGAAAATTTAAAGTTAAGAAAGGTGAAAATTTAAAAGATATAAATTAGTTTATTTGAGTAGGTTTTCCGACTATTTCCAAAAATTCCTATACTCAAAATCTCTGCAAAATCAAAAATTTGTAAATGACAACTTTAATTTGGTTTTATTTATTTTGCAACCATATATAATTCAAATTTTTAGCGGACTCTCCTGATTTAATTCAATTTTTTGAAATAAGCCTATTTTGAGATAAAATGTTTAAAATAATTTATATCTCCATACCAGTGGGAGATAGATAAAAATCTTAAACTAGTAAGATTCTTAGAATTTCATTATCTATTCACCAAAAAAATTTCAAAACTCTAGCATTCTAATTTACGAAAAAAAGACATGGAAGGATATTTTCCCTTTTATCTGCTTCAATAATATAGATTATCAAAAAATCTAAACTTATTGCACTATGAAATACATTAGCCTATCAATACAAATTTTTACCACTTAGCTAATCAACGATCTCAGCATTGCACATGTGGCGTTACATTTTTACGGTTAACAAAAATTCAACATTGAAATTTCACTCTTAACGCGCCCAAAGAAGTTTCACTTCAAAAAATAAATTTTTTAACGTTGGCATTGCAACTGTTTTGTTTTTGACGATAGTTAGACCCCTTTCACACTAGGAAACTTAGTTGCCGGCGATTTTTTCTTACAAACTATCTAGTTTCTGGCAACTCAGTTTCTTTGTGTGAAAGCGGTCTTACAAAAAAGAACGCACCACTAAAACAACGCCAAGCACTTAAACGTCATTAACCCAAAATTTCGATTTGACGTTTAGAAGCTATGAGATATATTTAGGCCTATTCTGCCATATCTGTTATTCTGCTTTGAATTTTCTTTTATGATGCATAACAGATAGGGCTGTCCTGTCCACGAAACGAGACTCTGCGAGACTTTTGTAAGTCTCATCTCGGTCTCGTTAAAATCGAAAATTGTCAGTCTCGTCTCGGTCTCGTATAATTAAGTCTCTTCTTGGTCTCGTCTCCGAAAAATACGATTTCCGGATAATCTGGTGATTATTGGAACGAAATATTTTCGATTATAGTTTGAATATTGGCAGAAGAAAATAAATATTTAATTGAAATTGGATTTTTTTAATTTATAAGACTCTCTGTAAATGTCGGGCCAAATATACAGTCTCGTCTTGGTCTCGTCTTGGTTGCTTAAAAGGCACTCTCGTCTCGGTCTCGTCTCGTGGCCAGCCCTAATAACAGATCTCCAACATAAAAGATTCTTATAATTTGTGTTCAGGAGTTCGATCTTTTATAAAAGTCTGTTATGGAACTTGGAAAAAGAAACATTTATACGAACAGACCTAAGATCTGCTGTCAGCTGTAGTAAACAAAACAAAAATCGACACCGACGAGTGACCAAAATAAAATTAACCCGTGGAATGCTCGTGTTTTGTTTCGCGTAGATAAATTATTGTTCTGTTTTATTTGTCTATAACAGTTCCTGAATTTAATGTATCCAATTTAAAAAGTTATTTTTTGATAAGATAAAGATAAAAAAGTGTTTTATTCTTTGACCCAGACAGCTAGGTATTTCATTTGATCGGTTAATCCATCGAATTCGGTTCGACTCTTTGCCGCATCGGCTTTAGTCAGCCTCGGCAGTCCAGAGCTTCCAAACGCCTTAACAGAATGCTCCTGTTCTTAGAAACGCGTACAAAGAGCCCCAACCGAAGGCGCGCAGAGCTAGGGCTGATCCAGCGTCCATCAGAATCATCGTTTCTCTTCCACCCTTGGCAATGAAAGCAGCTTCGTCCCTCTTGACTCGACCTAAAGTTCAGGAAAATGCAAAGAGTGCAGCTACGCCATCGACAAGACCAAACAAAGCTCCTCCTCGATAGCGATGTTTTCTTCGTTCTTCTTCAGCTGCGGCACTCCGTGCCGACCGGCAAGATAAAGCGACTTCTTTTTACGTTTCATGCATCAACTGTGTTCTGTGCTTTAGATATTCTTTATTTCTTGCACACTAACTAACATCACTTTCATTGTTGCATTCAAGGAAAATTTAACTCAAGATATCGTAGAATTAAAAATTTCCACTAGACCCATGCAAATTCAATCCTACCTACCTAATTTTCAAATATTTCACCCCGTTCGTACAAAAGAAAATATCTCAACACAAAAAAGTTCCATGCCACCTCATATGTGCAAGATTTATTTCATGCACACTGAGTCCCAAAATTAACATAGAGAATATGACAACGAAAAATACTTATTCATACTGAATCATGTGGGCTAGAACGTGCAGGTTTTGTATTATGCACCGTGACCGTACCTCTTCTGTATGTGACTTCTCATCTACGAAAAAAAAATGTCTCCGAAAAAGAGAACAGCTAGGTTGCTGTGCTACCTACAACTACAATTATAGTCAATGGATGTGCAAAAAACTTATTTATACGGAATCGGAATCATATGGGCCAGAGCGTGCAGGTCATTGACTCAGCCACTCTTTAAATCCAACGTCGAGAACCATTCAGCTCCTTCCATTGCATCCAATGTATCGCTGATTCTGGGTAGCTGTCTTTCTTTGTCACATCGTTCAGCCTACGGCAGTCCACACAAATTCGGGTGCTTCCATCTTTCTTTTTGACAAGAACCACTGGTGACGCCCAAGGGCTTTTGGAATTTTCGATTAGCGCATCTTTCTTCATTTTCGATATCATTTCTTCAACTTCGGCTTGTTTGGCTAATGGGAGACGTCTTGCTGGTCGTCGAATCGGTCTCACATCACCTGTGTCGATTCGGTGCTGTACCAGTTGTGTTCGACCATACTTCCCACTCGGTGAAGGAAATATATCGGCGTACTCATGAAGAATGCTTCAAGCAACACTTAGTAGTAGTAGTAGTAGTAGTAGTAGTAGTAGTAGTAGTAGTAGATAGATAGATACATTTATTTCAGGTTACAATATTTACAAAATTAACATATGTTTTATAATTTGTGTATTCAGTAACAATTCTCATCTAATAAGGAAAAATTAACTAAGAAAACGTAGTTATTCAACCAAGAACATGAAATGTACCTAAAATACACTTTGTGTCAAGAAGTGCCAGTATCAAGTGTTTTTTAAAGAAAAAGTTGATAAAAACTAATATGTCATGCGGAGCCGCGCAAGAAAGAAAGCGATTTTTTTTTTAATTTGGAGCGAAAAAGATTTTTATTTATTATTATTATTATTTTTTTTTTTTTTTTTTTTTTTTTTTTTTGAGAGAGAGAGAAAAAAAATATTTTTTTTTTATTGTAATGAGAAATTAGTTCAATACTTGTAACAATATCTCTACATCATCTCTTTCAAGTAGCCATAATCGAAGACAGCTGAAAAAGATTGATTTACTAACTATTTGTTTGCGTATATCCCGTGGTAGCTTGTAAAAGGAGCAATTATAGTAACAAAACGTCTATAGTGTTCCGTCCTTACTCTAGGAACTACAACAGACTTTAATTACGTAATGAATGTATTTCATTCATGCGTATGAGGTGATGTCCCCCTCGTAAAAAGAATATTCTCAATACCTTGAGCACATATAAATAACGAAGTGTCAAAATGTCTAGAGTTTTGAACAAGGGGTGCGAAGGCTCCCATCTTGGTTTGAAGACCATTACCCTTAGTACCTTTTTTTGAGCAGTTATGAGTGGTTGCATGTTGCTAATAAATGCACTTCCCCAGCAGGTTATCCCATACTCAAGTCGGGAATTTACAAGAGCATAGTAGATTGTAACTAAAAGGTTCGATGGAACAAATTTACGAAGATGGTAAATTTTATTCAAACTTATGTATAATAATTGTTTTACATTAGCAATGTGGCTTTTCCAGTTTAACTTACTGTCCAGCGTAACTCCTAAGTATCTGAAGTCACTAACCGGTTCAAGCCTTAGGCACTCAGCACTGCAATTTAAGCGGTCACAATCTGTGACGTGGTATTCTATTTCATCCAGATTAAAAGTTGATGTTGACTTAGATTGGATGGCTTGAGAATTTTGGCTTTCATGGAGCTGAATTTTCCGGGGTCCATAAGTTCTTCTGCGTTCATTTCTGTGATTTTAGTTATTGCGGTCACAGATTCGCATTTTCCAATTATTTCTCCTTTCTTGAGCTTGACCTAGTACGGTTTGATGTTCAGAATCCGTACAGGTACCATGTTGTTCTTTGGTTCCACAAGAGTCTTCCCTAAGATGATGTTTTGGGAAGATTGCTCAGACTCTGGTTCCGCCATGAGGTATCGATGGCTACCTAGATCGCCTTCTATTTTCGTCCGATCAAAAACACTTCCGAATAGGGAGGCAAGCACATGTCTTCTTTGATGACGGTTCTTAGAGTTCATGAGTTTTCGTTGCCATAAGCCATAGGAATATCTACATTTTGGTAATTCAGCACTTGCTTACCGATATCAAGAATCACTCTGTGCTCCTTCATAAAGTCGATTCCAATTATGCACTCATCACATATGTCTGCTACCAAAAACAGGTGCGAAAACTCTAGCTCTGCCAAACAGATCTTCAGACGAACTTCTCCATATACTCATGCCGCCTCACCTGTCGCAGTTTTCAGAAGGTAACTATTGTTGTTATGTAGCCATTTCATCTTGACCAAGTCTTTTCTTACAATGGAGGCTGTGGCACCGGTGTAAATTGTAGCCACGTGTTTCTTGCCATTTAATTTTGCGTCCACTTTCAGACTTTTATTGTTTCGTTTAGTCTGCGAGACTTGAATTGTGGTTCTGGGCCCATCGATACCAGGGCGAGCAGAAGCGTTGATGTTATTGCTTACCTGTTCGCGGGTGTTATTTCTGCGTCCACAATGTTGACAGGTGACTCTTCTTGGTGGCAATCTGCACTGGCGCTGTAGATGTCCCGTTTTGTTGCAATTCCAGCATCGATCAGGTCCTTCTCGCTGCTTCCTTTGGAATCCAGCTCTGTGACAAGAACATTCCCCAACTTCAAATTCTCTTACCCGATGAACTCCTAAGGCTCGTTTCACACACAGTCGGTTTCATTCGGTTCGGTCTCTATTCGGTTTGTATTCGGCTGTGCCTGATATTTGTGAAACGATAAAACGGTGCTCTACGGTTTCTATTAGGTTTTTATTTGTGCAGTTTTATCGTTTCACACATATCAGGCACAGCCGAATACAAACCGAATAGAGACCGAACCGAAAGAAACCGAATGTGTGTGAAACAAGCCTGAGAAAGCCTATTCTGATGCTTCTATAGTCAGAGCGAACGCTAATGCTTCAGAAAGCGTTCGTTTTCCAGCAGTTCGAATTGCTCGCTGGAGGTTGATGTCGGAAACTGCACGGACAAAAGCCTCCGTTGCTAGGTGGTTGGTCATTTCATCTCCTGCAGTCGGGTATGCTAGGTGTGCCAACCGTTCAATGTCTGCTTGGAGTTGTTGCAGACTTTCACCTCTTTTCTGGACTCTGGTATTGAGCTGGACGCGGAAGACTTCTTGCGTATGCCTATCGCCGAAGCGTTTGTCAATGGCCTGAACAAGAGCACTGAAGTTGCCATTCTGGTCTGCTGGTATGGTTTGCAAAAGTTCAGCAGCAGAACCTCTAAGGGCAAGCGTCAGGGCAATAAACTTGTCTTCGTCATCCCAGCCATTTGTTGTTGCGGCTGCCTCAAACTGCTTCTTGTATATTGACCAAGAAGTTTGTCCATCAAAGGTTGGTGGATGCATTTCTTTCTTCTTAGGAAAATCGCAACTGCCCTCTCTTACTTTCATTTTCCTTACCTTATCTAATTCATTGGCAAAGTTCTGCATTTTGTCTTTAAATTTCTCGGACTGTTTTCCGACGTTTTCAACGCGTTCTTCAATAGCCATGAATTTATTTTCAAATGAATTTAGCTTACTTGCGATTAGGTTTTTCTGGTCGTCTAGAAGGTTCTTTTGCTCGTTGCGTTGTTCTTCCAATCGTACAAGCAGATTCTTTTGGTAATTTCGCTGTTCTTCTAGAAGATACTTTTGCTCCTTTTGTTGGTCTTCAAACTGGGCGAGCAGCTGAGCCATCATATTGGTAATGTCTAAGCTTGTACTTACTTGCTCTTGTTGCATTTCGATCTCAAATAGAAACGTGTCTGGATTTTTTGGATTTTCATCTTGTTGCCTTAAATCTTCCTGCAGACGGATAAATGAGGTCGTTGTCCACGTTGAAAAGTAGATTTTACTTTTCAACGTGGACAACGAAAAGCTTTACAAGTATATCTTTGGAACGGCTTCTTCAATAAAGGCGGTTGATACCTTTTTTGAATCAGCACTTCATACTCTCAAAAGAAGCATTAACAATTTTTTCAAAGAAGTAGTATAAGAAAAAAAAACACTTGGAATGTTTAGGATGTTTAGGTTTTCAACCAATAACCGAACTGTTGTCTTATCAAACCTATATCTAGAGTAAAATTCTCCATTGTCCAGCTCTTCAACAGGATGTGCTCGGGATTTAAAACTTCGCTTTTTTCTGCACAACGCTGAATCTTCAAATATTTCGAAGTCTTCCGAAAACATTTTATATTAATTTATTTACTTTAAAAAACAATTATAGCTCATGAATCATACAAAAAAACACAATTCACTTTTCCAACTAAAATGGGTAAAACATTTTTCTCGAGGAAAATGACAGATGTCGTATGGATTTAGCAAATTTCTAAAAGTTAAAGTACCCATTTTGTTATACACCATTAAGAAATCCATTAATGCTTTCTTTTTATCTAGGTACAGCAACAGGGATAACGTGGCAATCAGCTTTGAATCGAAGGAAGGCAACTTCGTCTTGGCGTCATCGTACATGACGGGCGATGAAGAAGACCCTCCACCAAAAACGGGCCGCGATCTTGTGGATTACACCACAGCAAAAGGGATATCTTTGGTGTTGGGATGCGATGCCAATGCCCACCACACACAATGGGGTGGCAAAGATATCAACAAAAGAGGTGAGTTAATTTTTGAATATATTCCTTGTTCCAACTTTTCGTTATGTAATAGAGGTAATCACCCTACATTTCGGACCAAAAACAGGGACCTGAACTCACTCTTATGAGTAATACTGATAACATTTCTGTAGGCAATTGGAGAGTCTCTCCTGACAAATCCTTCTCGGTCCACTTAAAGATACTCTTCACCTTAGATAGAAACCAAAAAGACATAAAGCCTTTTAGAAACCCAACTAGAACAAATTGGACAGAGTACACAAAATGGTTGAACGAACGTATCGATACACCAGAGGTAGAAACGCTTTCGACGACCTCAACCATTGACAATTCTGTTCAAATCCTTGCTAGTAAAATGAAAACGGCCTTCGAAAAACACTGCCCCATATCTTGTTATACTAAACCCACCATGGTGGAGCAGTGAACTTAAGAAACGAACAACAGGGGTCACAAAACTTTTCAATAAAGCCAGACTGGGCAAAGATGAGGAAGACTGGAACTCACAGAGAGCCGCACTTAACTCATACACCAAAGAGTTAAGAAGGGCCAAAAAGGATACATGGGCTAGACATTGTAAATCCATCGAGAACACAAGTGAGGCAGCGAGGCTTCAAAAGATCCTTGCATTCAATCCCACGCCGGGATATATTAAACATCCCGATGGATCATGGTCGAATTCGAGCCAAGAAACACTTGAACCCTTTATGGAAACGCATTTCCCTGGCTGTAAGTCGTGAAGACTCAGGTTATACACAACCAGCACCAGAATTGGAACAGGTTATCACAGATCAGAAGATTATGTGGGTAATAAACTCATTCAAACCCTATAAATCAGCTGGACCAGATGAGATTATACCAGCATTTCTTCAACATGCTCTACAGATAATCACCCCATGGCTAAGGGTAATCTTCAAAAGTTGTATTAGACTTAGATACGTCCCTACCAACTGGAGAAAGGTAAAAGTGGTATTTATTCCAAAAGCTGGAAAACCGACACACTCGACTGCAAAAGATTACAGGCCGATCAGTCTCTCTTCATTCCTCCTCAAGACGTTGGAGAGAATCATTGATCTGCATGTTAGGACCTTCTCAACCCAAACAATCTGTGCAACTTCCAACACGCTTACCTTAAAGGTAAGTCAGTGGATACTGCGTTGCACGAGGTCATCTCGCAAATTGAGAAAAGTCTCGAGTACAAAGAACACACCTTGGCAGCATTTTTGGACATCGAAGGAGCATTCAACAACGTAAAAACGGAGTCCATTAAATCTGTCCTGGAAGAAGTTGGAGTTGAATCTGCCATTGTGGACTGGATTTATACCATGCTCAATGGTAGAATCATTAACTCGCAACTTGGAGATATTATTGTCGAGAAAACAGTTTCAAGAGGCACACCACAGGGAGGGGTAAACTCACCTCTCCTCTGGGTCCTCGTTGTAAACAAAATTCTAACAAGACTTAGGAATCAGGGCAATTAAAATTGTAGCCTATGCAGACTATATAGTATAATTTTGATATCGGGTAAGTACCTTACCACCATCAAAGATATGGAATCTTCACTTCAAGAACTTCAAGAAGAAAAAAAAAAATAACTTTTTTACAAAAAAAAAAACAACTTTTTCTTAAAAAAAAAAATAACTTCTTTACACAAAAAAAATAACTTTTTTACAAAAAAAACTTTTTTTTAGAACAAAACTACTATTTCTAAGAAAAAAAGATAAACTTTTTAACAAAAAAAAAAAAATATTTTTACAAACAAATATAACTGTTTTACAAAAAAAAATCTTTTTTTTTAGAAAAAAAAATAAACTTTTTTCGATTTTTTTTTTGTAGAAATAAATATTTTTGTCACTAATTTTTATCTTCCAACTCGATTTGACAACACCGTTTGTCAACAAAATAGCATATTCGTGAGGGAGTGCCACATTTCAATCAATTTTTCGGATGAAAAATCAACGACTTTTTACCACACTAATCTGCAACGACAATTTGCAACGGAGACAATCGCACCGGTTTGTAGTTGACACAGTCAGAGCAAATACACGACAGCGCCAACAAGTACATCGAACATTTTCATTCGCTTCGTTCCTTTGTCTCTCATTCGGGTACGCGCCAGATATTCAATATTCCAGCCATGCGAAACTCTAATTGGTGCAATGGACAAAGAATGTCCCCATTGCCATGTGCTTAAATACAAGAATGAAAATCAAAGGCCAAGTGTACAACAAAGTGGGCTCATTGCTGCCAATTCTAAACGAAAGTCATAAATTCTTACAAATCTACTTCATCGTATGCGGTGAGGACATCAATCGTGTAGACTCCGAACGCGCACTCGCCAATCGCGTGGATGCACGTTGCGGCTACAATAACCTAAATTCGTGAATCGTTAGAGTTGGCCACCCTATTAAATGAACATAATGATCTATTGAAATTCTTTAAATTTCACATGCACGAACTGCAAAGTGACAATCACGCTATCGTTATCAATCCTTCTAAAAAACCAGCTGGAGAGCACATGCGTAGATTCAATGCAAGTTGTTGACGACATTGCCGGAATCATGGTTGGCGACCGCACATCTTCGTGAGATATTGTAATTCGAAGAAAAAACAATAATCTGAAGTTCATCGCCAACACCCATCGTTCATACGATGCTCTCCAATACCCGCTAATTTTCTGGAAGTGGCAAGACGGATATTGCATAAACATTAAACAACGAGATCCCGCCAAATGTACACTCTTCATTCACTGGCTGAACACAATGGTGAAGATGTATTCGCAGCGTCTAGCACTGTCAAAGTAGAAAGATACGAAAATAGTATACAGCACCACAATGTAAAGCTGTGAAATGTAGCAAGAAGTGTATGATGTAGCGGAATATTTATTACAGGAGCACGCCTGGGTGTTCACGCAAACCCACGAGGTACGCCACTTAATGCTCTTTTGCACCAATATTTCCTAAGTGCACCGCCAAAATATAGTGCTGGTTCTGCAACAGTTTTCTTCTCAATAGAACACAAGAATCACGAACGTTTTACGTTTGTTTATCGAATGACAATGCGTACAATGCGTACAATGCGTTCAAACGGTTCCATTCATCCAATTTTATCGCTCATCAATCGATCGATAAATCACATTCCATCAAATTCATCGATCATTAAAACATTCAAATACACTAACAATGCATTCTTTTTTTTAACAACAATAATATTCACTAGAAAAATATTCTATGGCAGAACAATGTTTGCCAGGTCAGTGTGGCTTGTGGCTCATAAAAATATGTGGCTCATAAAAAAATAACAAAAAAAAAGCAAAAACAAACTACAAATGTTTTATATTACTATTCGATTTCATGCAAAAATGAAGTTAATAGTGATTTAATTTGCAAGAACCAGGCATTTTTATTAGTAAATTATTTATCAATAAATTTAACGCAATCAAAATGTTGGCTTTTGTTTATTATTTCTAATTTTTTCGATTATTTTTAACCCCTTCCCAATTATTTAACTTTGATCATTCTTAAATGAAAAGTTACTTTTTTATCTTTGACGTTGCAACTCTTGTTTTTGATCATAATAACAAAAAACAACGCACCAATAAAACAAATAACGCCAAGCACTTAAACGACATCAACCCAAAATTTCGATTTGACGTTTAGAAGCTATGAGACAGAGATATATTGCTTTTTTTCTAAAAAGCCCTATAAGTGTAGGGGAGTGTCCTAATTAAAAATCGAGTTTGTGCGACCAACGCGACGGTTAGTAGTATAGAGCAGAGATGAGTATTTACTACATATGTAGTATTTCTACTACATTTATTTATTTTATGCATCTGCTACGTAGCAACTATGTTAACTACGTAGCAGCTACGTGAAAATTATTCTTTAAAAAGTAGTCACTGGTAAACGTATACCACGTTAATCGTATAAGATTGTTAAAAAAAAACGTTTTTTTCTATATTTATTTTGATTTTTTCATTATCTACTACAAATTTTTGAAATCTACTTCGTTTTTTTTTTTTGCCAATTTGCTTCATTTTCTTGGCTCAGCATTGTCATCCCTAGTATGGAGTAAGTATACCATAGTATTTTCTCTATGGTAAGTAGCTTGATCGCTTAAAATCAAACAAGTTTGTTTTTTATCGCGCAAATAAATGAAGTTTGAGGGAAAATTGATGAGACGCAGAAATGGACTAAGCCAGAAGACGAAGATACTTATGTACAAACAGCTCCTGCGGCCCGTAATCAGCTATTCCTTCCCTGTCTGGTTCTCCATCTCGAAGACGGCCATGAAGGAACTTCAAATGTTCGAAAGAAAGTTACTAAGGATTTGTACCGGACTATATTTTGATCGGCAGCGAATGAGACATCACAGCAACGAGCGTCTTTACACAGAAGATAACATCATCCCCCTGGACAGGGGGACAAGCAAAGAAGCTTGTAGAACTCACTAACAGGCACCATAATCAACTGATGAGAAAAATGACCACTCAGCAGCGACACCCCGAGCTGAGATACCTCAGTACGATGGAAATCCTGGTTGACAACATCACCACGGACAACGAGCCAGCAGTTTCGTTCTACGCTGACACAGGGTCAGCATATCACCGCGGCTAAAGGCCAACCCATCCCCCCACCAAAACCATAACTTGACAACCGGGACGGAACACCCCGAGGACAATAAAGTCAGCTGACTTTTAGATTTAATTTTCTGACATGTATTTTATATTTTATAATCCTTTAAATTTAAGACAAAGTATAAGATTAGGCCCCATATGTGCCAATAAATGTATAATATCATCGTATCTAACTAGTTATTATAAGTCAAATTGTAAATATTTTTTTGTTCAATAAATATATATTTATCCATCACCAAGTTTAAGCGTTATCGGAATTTTGTTCAGGGTTTGAGATTTGTATGTCTATTTTGACTAGACGACCTGCATCGTGCCTGATCGGGAAACTATTGATTGTTTAATTGCCCAGAACTTGGTCTGGGCCAGTAGCGCAACAATCAGTCACGATGAAGTGCTTGTTTTACCTCCTCGTGGTGGTCCCCGGGCAACTATTTGTGTATCCCCATATACATAAATAGGCCAAAATTACAAGTGCGAAAAGGCCTAGCTTTCTAGGATAGGTTACGGAGGTTAGCATTCTCCGTAACTGAAATCAACCCGCTACCGAAACCAACACTACGCCTAGGAATATTAATGATAACTCGTTGACGACTTTTGGCTATTGTACCCGGACAAAGATTGATTTCTGTTGATTTCGAGTTAAGACAATGTCACCAATTGCTAGGAGAAGAAGAGAAAGCATTCGCGAGGCGTCTAGCCAAACTTCAGGCTACGTCATATGAAATAATTGACTAGATATAGGGCAGATGAGTCGGTTGGCCTGAAAAAGGAGGTTGGCAACACGGTTTTGACAACGTTTAAAATAGGATTAGTCGATCCAGCTCAAAATACAGTATACACTGTATACAGTTTGTGCGACACCCCGAGCTGAGATACCTCAGTACGATGGAAATCCTGGTTGACAACATCACCACGGACAACGAGCCAGCAGTTTCGTTCTACGCTGACACAGGGTCAGCATATCACCGCGGCTAAAGGCCAACCCATCCCCCCACCAAAACCATAACTTGACAACCGGGACGGAACACCCCGAGGACAATAAAGTCAGCTGACTTTTAGATTTAATTTTCTGACATGTATTTTATATTTTATAATCCTTTAAATTTAAGACAAAGTATAAGATTAGGCCCCATATGTGCCAATAAATGTATAATATCATCGTATCTAACTAGTTATTATAAGTCAAATTGTAAATATTTTTTTGTTCAATAAATATATATTTATCCATCACCAAGTTTAAGCGTTATCGGAATTTTGTTCAGGGTTTGAGATTTGTATGTCTATTTTGACTAGACGACCTGCATCGTGCCTGATCGGGAAACTATTGATTGTTTGATTGCCCAGAACTTGGTCTGGGCCAGTAGCGCAACAATCAGTCACGATGAAGTGCTTGTTTTACCTCCTCGTGGTGGTCCCCGGGCAACTATTTGTGTATCCCCATATACATAAATAGGCCAAAATTACAAGTGCGAAAAGGCCTAGCTTTCTAGGATAGGTTACGGAGGTTAGCATTCTCCGTAACTGAAATCAACCCGCTACCGAAACCAACACTACGCCTAGGAATATTAATGATAACTCGTTGACGACTTTTGGCTATTGTACCCGGACAAAGATTGATTTCTGGAATGTGAAGATGCTTCTTGACGTTGGAAAAGAAGGTCCTCTGAATGCCAGATTCCTGCAACTAGAGAAGGAATTCATGTGGTATAGGATGGACATCTTACGGATAAGTGAAGTTAGATGGCTGGGCTCGGGGAAGTTTAAGTCACCAGCCCGTAACACTGTACTATTCTATTCCGGAAAAACACCTGGAAGCGCTCGGGAATCTGGCGTTGGATTGCTGCTTTCCAAAACAGCTCTCAGAAGCTTAATTTCCTGGGAGCCTTTGGGTGACAGGTTCCTAAAAGCCAGGTTCCGGACTAGAGTACATCGACGACGCGTCGTGTCACCATCATACAGTGTTACGCCCCAACTTTGCTCTCTTCTGACAAGGAGAAGGATGCCTTTTATAACCGGCTGAGTGCTGCTTATGATAGCATTCCACGAGGTGACATAATTATGGTGATGGGAGACTTAAATGCCAAGGTTGTCAATGACAACACTGGGCTTAGGCATGTCATGGGAAAACATGGTGTTTGTAACCGAAACGACAATGGCGAACGATTTGTCGATTCCTGCAACGCCAACGGCTTTGTTGTTGGAGGGACCATGTTCGAGCATAAGACGTGCCACAAAGTCAGTTGGGTGTCGACTGACAGACAATTGTCTTCCAACCAAATTGACCACTTCGAGATCAGGCGGTGTTTTAGAAGCAGTCTCCAGGACGTCCGTAACAGCAGAGGTGCTGACATGGGAATGGCCCGGGACCACCATCTGACGTTTGCTACCGTAAGATTGCGTACAGCTGCAGTTCGGTGATCCCAAGAAAACACTCGATTGCCCAAGTTTAATACAGATACACTAAAGGATCCCGCAGTGCGCCAACAACTAGGGGACCACCTTTCACAAGGATTGAACGCAATCAGCAGCACGGAAGCCACATCCATCGAAATTCATTGGTCTGCTGCGAAAAATATGTTCATATCCGGTGCTGAAGGTATAGTCAGCCGGGCGCAAGGAAGGAATAGTACTTGGCTTTCCGACGAAACTTGGGCAAGGATCGAAGAAAGGAAACACCTTAAAGCTCGCATCGCAGCTACCCCAGCAGTAGGGAGGAACGAGCTTGAGTCTACGTACCGCATGAAGATGAGGGAAGTTCACCGTAGTGTGCGACGTGATAAGCGTAATTACATCAACGCATTGGCTACAGAATCTAAAGAAGAAGCCTCTAGTAGGTGGGACAGTAGGACCGTCTACAGAATTACCAAAGAGCTCAATGGTGTCCAGAGCTCTAAACACCATCTGGTTAAAGACACAAACGAATCCCTGCTAATTTCGGATGAGGATCAGCTCAAAAGGTAGAGGGAACACTTTTCCGCGTTTTCGCCAGTGAAGTGAACCCTATTTCCACTGAGCCACCCGAAGTAACAATTTCCCGTAGACGCACCGTACCCCCCAGTAAAGAAGAAATTATCACCGCCATCAAAGCACTTTAGTTGGACTTGACGGTATTCCTGCAGAGGTCTTAGGAGCAGCCCCATTAACATTGAGCGAGCTACTGCACCCACTTATTAAGAGAGCTTGGGAAACAGAGAGCTTTCCTGAAGAGTGAAAAAAAGGAATGATTGTCAAGCTACCAAAGAAAGGAGATCTCACACAGTGCGAAAACTGGAGAGGAATATGCGTTCTGCCTGCAGTAGCCAAGATAGTAGAAAGGATAGCATTGGACTGAATTAAAGACCACCTAGAAGACACACTCGACGCCGAACAAGCAGGATTCCGCACTGGATCTTTCTGTGTGGATCACATCAACACCTGCGGATCATCATCGAACAGTGGGTTGAATATCGATCATCACTTCACCTGCTGTTCATCGATTTTGAAAAGGCGTTCGACAGTGTCAATAGAGAATTTATTTGGCTTGCTTTGCGCAGGAGGGGCATCCCAGATAAATTGATTGCTATTATCAAGGCTACATATGATGGATCCAAATGTCACGTTTTGCACAAAGGTAGGCTGTCTGAGGAGTTTGAAATCCAAAGTGGGGCTAGGCAAGGCTGTATACTGTCACCAATACAGTTCCTGTTAGTGATAAGTGACGTACTGCATGCAGCTTTGTCAAATGGAAATGGAGGAATTCAGTGGACTCTGCAATCTCACCTCAAACATCTGGACTACAAGGACGACGTATGCTTGCTATCTCATAGGATCATGGATCTCCATCAAATGACAACAAGGGTGAAGAGAGAAGCAGAAATAGTAGGGCTTAAGATCAACTCGGCAAACACTAAAAGGAAAAGCCTTGGAACTTCCTCATCAATGCAAGTAAATATTTCTGGACAACCGGTAGAGATGGTAGAGGATTTCCAATATCTTGTGTTGTACATACATAACTAACCCACCAGAGGAAATCGTCGTGCATTGAACTCAACGCATTTCAGTAGTTGCTTTGTTGCAGTTTGACTGCCCAAACGGTATCATCTTACCGATATCTGGGTCAATGAAAATGCAATAAGTTAATAATTGATTTGTGCTGCGTACTCAAACGTGCCGACGATTATCGATGGCTGAACTCAGGGCTTTCGATCGGTCGAATGACTCGACAAGCCATGAGTCTTAAAAAAGAACTTGTGAGTGTCGTTTCCTACTTTAACATTGGCGCAGCCGGTTCGTGAACCAAAATAATAATTAAAAAAAAACAGTGTTGTGATATCAGAAATAAAATTATATATAAAAAAATAAAAACAAAGTGCAACAAAAAATTACGAAGCCAAAGATTCGGGTGAGTATATACATACGTATCTACATACCTACAAAAAATAAAATTACTTAGTTACTACAAATGTTTAAGGTTTAGTTTTAAAAGGTACATTTTTGTTTTTAAATTTTTATTGAGGTAGGTTGCGTTTTTGAAATTCTGTGTGTAATTTTTGTTGGTGTCTAGTTAATCGCCAAAAGGCAAGTTGAGGCCGAACTTAATGATCTGATTGCGGAGACAGAGTATCTGAAAAAAGAAAAGAAAGAACAGCAACGGCAGCTAAAATCGTTGAACGATTCTCTTTTTTTCAGCGCTCAAGGAAATTTTGAACCCTGAGGTTTATAGACTGGTCAGTTTTCAGTTCAGCTCTCAGTGGAGTAAGTTTACGCGTGTAGGAGATACAGACGCAATTCTTACGGAATATATTAAGGCCGTACATAATTTAGTAAAAACCCACACTAGAGAGACAGAAGAACTTAAAAAACAGCTTGAAAAAATCGATTTTATTCGTAAAAACGCCGAAAAACGACTTCTGCAAGCGGCAGAAGAAGCGTATCAAGAAATAGACCAGCTAACAATTGAGTTGAACAAAAGTTTAACAACTCAAAGGGAGCTAAAGGAAAAAGGTTCAATAACACCTTCAGCGGGGAGTTCGAAAACCTTACTCCAGCTGCTCTGTACCCCACACCAAAATCATCAGTGGACAGAAATCTTGTACACACAGCAGTGAAAACCATAGCGGTAGAGATAGTTAGATCCACCAACGAATCAAATAAGTCATCACAAACAGAACCACAAAAAGGGTTAGTGAAGATGTCATTTGAAAATATTAGTAAGATAGTGTCAAGGTTGATACCCATTTTCTCAAGGAAACGGAATCATGAACTCTCGCGTAGAGTTCACGAGTTCTTAAATTCCTGCAATCTGGCATCAAAAATGGTTAAGGCAGAGGAGGAAGAGATTCTAGTGTCTCTTGTTTCCACGCGACTAGTAGATGATGTGTTTGAACTAATTCGTTCAAACTCGGTCAAGAAAATGTCGGAGTTGGCAAAACTGTTTAAAGACAGTTATTTAGTGTCAAAAACATTAGACAATGTACTGACCGAGTTAAGACAATGTCACCAATTGCTAGGAGAAGAAGAGAAAGCATTCGCGAGGCGTCTAGCCAAACTTCAGGCTACGTCATATGAAATAATTGACTAGATATAGGGCAGATGAGTCGGTTGGCCTGAAAAAGGAGGTTGGCAACACGGTTTTGACAACGTTTAAAATAGGATTAGTCGATCCAGCTCAAAATACAGTATACACTGTATACAGTTTGTGTTTTTATTTTCGCATAATTTATTGCATTCTTTGAGTGACTTAAATTGATTGACATTTTATTATTTAATTCTCTGTCTCATTTTTAACACAAGTTGAGTGCAAAACCTGTGTGGAATAAAAAAGGCGAATAACCTGAAACTTAAACATTTATTAATATTCAGGGCTGACACTTTTGTTTTTAATACTTTTCCAATAAAATGCCGTGTTTAGTGTGTTCAAAAGATATACTGCCAAATGAAAAATATATTTTGTGTGGTAGTTGTGGAGATGCTATTCATGTAAATTGTGGGAAAGTCGATCTTAAGACACTTGAAAAAATTGCAAGTTTTCCTAACATTCACTATTTTTGTGATAAATGTAATGTCCAAGATGCTATTTTCCTTCGTGCTAAAGTTGATGAAAACAGTCTTAAATTAACTGAAATTCAAATATCCTTGAATGAGATTAAAGCTCTGGTTGCCGGTCTAGTCAAGGAGCCCCCTCCGACGAAAAGCAGCAAAAGAAAAGCTGAAAATACATCCGAGTCTGCGAAAGAAAAGTTGCATTTAACAAAGAAGACTACAACAACTAAGGGTAAGCAAATTGCACATACCGAGGATTCTGTAAACCTAATAGAAGCTGAAGAATCTATTGGAAAAAAGAGTAAAGATGCTCTGGAGACTATGGATATACAGCTGGAAAGTGCCACCGATATAACAGATCCAGATATCCCAATTTGCTCTAAATCAATTCCAATCGATTCTCAAATAAGATCTAGCCAACCCCTTTTACTCAAAGCTATACCGCCACCTAAAGTACTGTTTCTATCGTGTTTAGATTCTTCGACTACCATTGATGATGTCTTAAATTATATTAAAACTTTTTCGGGTCTTGAAACAACAAACGGAATTAATATTTTAAAATATGAATTTAATACCGCCCGAGAGATCTCGTCATTTAAAATAACAGTACCGCATTACTTATTTAATGTTTTAATCAATCGAGAATTTGAACACCGTCCTCGAAAACCTCAAAGACCTGTGAAGTTAAACCAAACCTCATCCATTGAATTCATTCATCCAAAAAACGATTAAAATCAAAAAATATTTTAAATTTATTCTACCACAACACTAGTGGCATGAAATCAAAACTTAATAACTTATATAACAAATCTTTGTGCACTGATTATGATGTGATTATCTTATCTGAAACCTGGCTCAATGATTCTGTTTATAATGGTGAAATATTATGCAGCGATTTTAACATTTATCGTTGTGACAAAAATATATATAAAACAGTAGTTTTTCTGTTGGGGATGGAGTGTTAATTGCCATTCGCTCATGTTTCCATTCTAAAAGTGTAACTCTTCCAAATTTCGCTTTAATTGAATCTATATGTGTTGACGCAATCATTATGAAACGCCAATTTTTGTTTACATGTTCTTATATACCTCCACTTTCTACGCAAAGTATATACAATCTACACGCCGATGCTATATCACATGCTAGTAAAAAGTTTACTTCTGCCAACTGTTTTATTCTTGGAGACTTCAACTTATCTCTCGTTAATTGGATGCCGGATCCTGAAGGTGGATCCTTTTTGTCTCCCCTATTTCCTGTGGACTTAATAGAAAATGCTTTGGGAACTGAGAGTTGTTTCACGGATGAATGCGCAAGTATTGGACTATATCAAACAAATTATATTTTAAATTCAAATGGGAAAATCCTTGATTTGGTCTTCACAGATGTACCCGAATTTACCTCGGTTTCTGCAGCAGATAACTTCCCGTTTGAAAATTCTGTTCATCATTATGCGATTGAGGTTCAATTTTATATTGATGGGTGCTCAAAATCTTCATTTAACAGTGAAAGAATTCCTGATTTTCGAAAAATTGATGATGTAAGATTTCTTAACTTTTTGGAGAATTATAACTGGAATAATATTTACGAAGAAACCGATGTATAGCACAGCTGTGCTTAATTTTACGAAGTACTGACACATTATTTATCTCTATGTGTTCCTTTCACAAAAACTCCTGCTGAAACTGGAAGCCCAAGATGGTTTACAAAAGAAATAAAGAAACTGAGAAATAATAAAACCAAACTTTACAAAATCTATTTAGCATCAAAATCTGTTGTTGACTACACCAAATACTCTTCAGCTAGGAGACAACTCCATGCGAAAACGAGGTCAAGCTATCAACTGTACTTGAGCAATCTTAAGGTGATGACCCTAGGAAATTTTGGGATTTTGTAAACATTAAAAGAAAGACGAATAATTTTCCAGCTGTGATGACCTATAAGGATTTATCTTTTAATGACGATACAACAATCTGTGATATGTTTTCGAACTTTTTCCAAAGCGTTTATAAAAAGCCTAATAGCTGTGATAATACCTTTGATAATACCTGTGATAACACCTATGATAACATCTCTGATAAAAACTGTGATAACACTGGAACTATATCAAACTTTTTCCAACTTGACGTTGCTAGACAAGTAATTGACGAAATTAATCTTATAGGCCATGTCTCCAAGCTTAAAGATTCATCATCCCATGGTCCTGATGAAATACCAACCTTTATTGTTCGACGTTACATTTATGTTTCAGCTCGTCCTATATGTTATCTATTTAATTAATCGATTGAAACAGGTATTTTTCCAAATATTTGGAAGTCCTCAATCATTACGCCGCTTTTTAAAAATGGAAACAAATGTAGTATATCCAACTATAGAGGCATTGCCAAGTTATCATGTATACTAAAATTGTTTGAAAAGATTTTCTTGGAGATAGTTGAAAAAAAATATAAAAACGTGATTTCGCCACATCAGCATGGATTTATGAAGGGAAAATCTACTACAACCAACGTGATGGAGTTTTTTTCGGATGTTGTTGTAAAAAACCAAAATGGATTTCGAACTGACGTCGCTTACTTGGATTTTTCAAAAGCATTTGAAAAAGATAATGATCATCGGGCTGCCAAATTGGTTTTTAAATTGGCTGGAGTCATATTTATGTTGCAGATCACAGTTTGTTTACTTTAAAAATAAAAAATCAAAAAGAATAATTGTGTATTCCGGAGTTCCTCGAGGAAGCCATTTAGGTCTCTTTTTGTTTTTATTATTTATTAATGATTTACATGCTAAAATCCACCAACGCTAAGCTTAGATTATCCTACAAAAATAATAATGACTCTGAATTACTGCAAAAATATCTAAATAGTTTTTCCCTTTGGTGTAAAGTCAATGATATGGAACTCAATGTATCAAAGTGCAAGTGTATGTCTTTTACTCGCAAACGTGGCCTTTCTTTAATGTCTATATGTTGTGTGTTCAACCATTCGAAAGAGTTGATCATTTTTGTGATCTTGGCGTAATAATTGACTCTAAATTAGACTTCAATAAACATATTGATCATATCATTAACAAAGCAAAATGTAGATTGGGTTTCGTTTGTCGATTTTCAAAGGAATTTCGAGACCCATACATTTTAAAAACTTTAAACTGCTCTCTTGTTCGATCGAATATCGAATACTGTAGCTGTGTTTGGAGTCCGAGCTACCAAAACAATATTAATAGACTGGAATCAGTACAAAAACGATTTCTTCGTTATCTACCATGGAAAATGAACACACATCTACCACCATACAATCAACGCCTTTCTTTAATTAATTTACCATCACTAACGAATAGAAGAACAGTTTTTAGAATATTATTTATTTATGATGTTTTGATTGGAGATATTGATTCAGAATATATTTTATCACAACTCAACCTAAATATATACCCATGATCCTTTAGATCTGGGGACTTTTTAAGCCAAAGATTCAACAGAACAAATTATGAAATTCATGAACCTTTGTTTGCTGCATGTGCAGATTTTAATAAGTATTTTAATGTTATTGATTTTAATGGATCAAAATATTGTTTAAAAAAAGATTTATATAGAATTTTACAATCTCAGAGCTAATAATTTGTTAAATTTGTAGCTAAATAAATAAATAAGTAAATTCCTGTCGACAGGCGCACACAGGAATGGTTGCGTGTTGTTAGTCACTAGGCCCTGGTTCTTCATGAGCCGTTGTGCCACCCGATTTATTTTTTATTTTTTAGAAACAAAACAACTGGGTGGTGTCTTTGGCGGTATAGGTGTAACAGTGGGTACAATTAAGACCAAATTGTTTTTCCCTAGACAATTTTGGACTAAATGGAATGTTGTCGATGGACTAGACGATGTATCAACTGATGGTATAGTTGGTCGTGATATCCTTTTGAATCATACGATCATCGACGCAGTTTCCAAAAAAGTTACATTTTTGGATGGAAGGAAAAAGGCTTTAATTGATCTACCCCTCAAAAGTTTGCCAACGAGCCCCTTAACTGTCTCTTCATTTAATGTAGTGAAGTATAAGATTGGAGCTCGGACACGAACAGTTGTGAGGATAGAAATTCCTAATTCAAAATCAAATGACCTGTTAATACACTCACAGGAAATTGATAATGGAATTTATTTAGGAAACACAATTGTAAAGGCAGACAATGGTTCCGTCCATGTCCCTGTTTTAAGCTGCACAGCAGAGGACTATTTCATGGATACAAATTTCGTACCAACCCGTTCAAATTTCAAATATTATAAAATTGTTGAAAACACTTCGGATGGGAGAAAATTAACAAATTTTCAAAAGGAAACTAAAACTGAAAGAATAAGAAGCCTTCTTAACTCAATTAAATTAGACAAAAATTTAACCAAGGAAGAGCAACAATCCGTAGAGCAGTTCCAGTTATGCATTGAGTTTAATGACGTGTTCCTACTAAAGGGTGATCATTTAAGCTATACACCCGTGTTAATGCACAACATACCCACCAAATCTAACCAAGCCCCGATTAACACTAGGCAATACAAGGAGGTTCATAAAAAGGAAATTGAAAGGCAAGTGAAAGAAATGCTTGACCAAGACATATTTTCAGAAAGTAAATCTCCTTGGAATTCACCATTACTTATTGTACCCAAAAAATCGGTTGAAGGCCAAAAAAGGTGGAGGGTGGTTGTAGACTTTAGAAAACTAAATTAAGTCACAATCAAGGAGATGCATTTCCTCTACCGAAAATTGAGGAAATCCTTCACCAATTGGGACACTGTCAATTTTTCACTGCATTGGATTTGGCAAGCGGCTACCATCAGGTGTTGATCGATCCAACCGATAGAGCAAAAACTGCGTTTAGTAACAGCATAGGGCATTACGAATTCAATAGAATGCCTTTTGGTCTAACTGGTGCTCCGGCAACGTTTCAAAGGATAACGAATCACATCCTGACTGGGTTGCATGGTATTGATTGCTTTGTCAAAGACCACCTTTTGTGGAATGACCACATATTTGATGTCGCCAAAAACGCTGCTAAGTGTTTAGGTTTTCTCCGTAGATGCAAGAAGTTTTTTTTCCCTTCTGATCTGGCTGTGATCTACAAAGCCTTTATTCGTCTAAAACTTGAGTACAATTCTCATGTTTGGGCAGGAGCTCCAAAAACTCACTTGAGTTTGTTGGACAGAATTCAAAAGAGAGCTTTAAAAATGATAGGCGAAAGATCTATAACAGAAGCAATTACATCTCTCGAACACCGCCGGCCGTAATGTTTGGTGTCTTTCTCTATTTTATCGCTTTTATTATAATCAGTGTTCTAGTGAAATAGCCAGTTGCATCCCCCCCCTTAAAAAATTCAACCGTAATACTCGCGCTTCTAGGAATGCCCATCAGTTCACCCTCGAGCCCAACTTCGGACGTACTGTAATGTACAGAGATTTTTTCTTCAGTCGCACCACACGAATGTGGAATGCTTTACCTGACTCGACTTTCCCCTCCCATTTCGATGTGCAAACGTTCAAAACCAATGTGCATCGGTATCTCCTTCTAAATCCTCTCCTACTTACCTAATCGCTCGTGCTGTGTTAAAAACATTTTAAGGGTAGCCATAACCCCTTTTGCGCGCGTGGAATATAAAAACAAAAAAAAAAAAAACAAAAAAAATGATATTGTTGTCTATGTTAAAAATCTGGAACAACACAACCAAAAACTTTCCAAAGTTTTGGGTAAACTTAGAGAGCATAATCTCAATTTAAATACTGACAAATGTAACTTTCTACGTCGCGAAGGGACACATATGCTCTGAAGCCGGGGCTACACCTGACCCATCTAAAACTCAATGTGTCTCAGATTTTCCCAAACCAACAACAATAAAACAGGTACAATCATTTCTGGGACTAACGAATTATTATCGAATATAACAAAGCTGTTGAGAAAAGAAAATAGTTTCGAATGGTCCCCAGATTGTGATAAATCGTTCAAGTTCCTCAAGGAAGCGATTTCCTCACCACCTGTTCTTATCTATCCAGATTTCACGCAACCTTTTGTAGTGACAACCGATGCCAGCAACGAAGCCTTGGGAGCCGTTTTGTCCCAAGGTAAGATGGGTGAAGATAAGCCTATTGCTTATGATAGCCGTTCACTGAATAAGTCTGAAAAAAAATTACTCGACTATAGAAAAGGAATTGATTGCCATAGTTTGGGCGTGCAAACACTTTCGAACATATCTTCTAGGTCGATCATTTACAGTCTTCACAGACCACCGTCCTCTCATAGGAGTATTCAATGTAAAGGACCCAACCACGAGACTTATTCGATTTCATCACAAGTTGTCTTAATACGATTACAAAATCTTTATAAGCCTGGTAAAACCAATTGTAATGCAGATGCGTTAAGCAGGATTTTTAAAGAAAATGATAACATCCAAATTGTTCAGACAAGGAGTAAGACTCAAAGGGAAAATTTGAATACCAAAATGGATAGCACTAATCAAAACAGAAAGCAAGGTAAGACCCAGCACGTAAGTGGAAATGACTTTAAGGTTTTGGAAAAGCCAGAAGACATACAAACAATTCTTCGCTATTTCCACAACTCTGTACTTGGAGGACATCAGGGAATGGCAAAGACATATGCACGGATTCGTCGTCAGCTTAGGTCGAAAAATATGCAGAAGGATATTGCCAATTACATCAGGAACTGTGACAAATGCCAAAAGAATAAGTCAGGCAAACTCACCAGAATGCCAATGGTATTGACAGACACCCCATGCCTCCCATTCGAAAAGGTATATATCGTGCATACAGCTACTAAACTGATACCGACGAAAAGTTTGTATGGTTTTGAGTTCGAAATGCCAACAAATTTAAAAAAAACAACCTACACCTCTGTATAATGATGAGGATTATCCGAAACTTCTTCAACATCAACTACAGAAAGCGCACGAAATTAGCAAGGAAGAATTTGGAAATGGCAAAACAAAATTCCAAACAACAATACGACCGTCAGACAAACCCTGTTTCGTTTGCAGTCGGAGAAAAGGTAATGCTTAAAAATCCCACTAGGAAAAATAAGTTCTCGCCAATTTGGACGGGACCCAACGAGGATGACTCTGTAAATACTAACATTAGAGTAGGTGGGAAAACAAAAAGGGCACACAACAACCAGCTTAAACCTTGTTATCACAAATAATTAAACTACAAAATTTATAAATAATTAAATAATCAACAATATTTGTTTTCCTATTTTCAGATTATACAGACGACCAACATTCTAATTTCATATTACTTTTGATTTGATAATAAATAAGAATAAATTTAAAGCTAAAACAAAAAAACGGAAAAAAATAAATAGAATTATTTATGGTAAAAGTTACTAGAAAGCACTTAAGATTTTATTATTGAGAACTGTAGAGATGATTTGCACACGTATTTTTCACTTCTGATTACAATCTCATCCTCTTTTAAATTTTTACAAATTGTATGTGTTATTTATTTAAATTTGATGTGGAAGTTTAAAAACAGTTGCTTATATTGATTTGTATTTCAGTCTCTTTCTTGTCTTATTAATTTTAAATATTTTATTTCATTTCAAATATTATACATACATATGTATATCATTTCATAAAATATTATCAGTGGCGCTTCCTCAGTAGGTATACGGATACTTGGGGATGGGAACTTTTTTACGACTTTTTAATTGTTTTTTTGTGGTTGTTTTTTAATTGCTTTTTGTATGACCTTTTTAATTGTTTTTCAATGGCTTAGATTTTCCTTGTCGGCACGTGCGGTGCACAAGTCGGTCGAGTTTTGTTTTCTTAACGACCTCTTTTTCATTCTGTTTGGTGTGATTTGAGATGGATGGGGGTGTTGGTCATGAATGTGAAAGGGATCTTTTCAGGAGCAATTATGTGTGTGTTTGTATACGCAATGTCATTGAGGATCGGTATTAGAGAATATCACTCAAGTGCATTTCTTAAAATAAAAAAAATGGGTCTTGCCCGTTGCTGTGTTTAAAGTGTCTTCGTAGTTAGATTTACGATCATATGTATATTATAATTGTGTGTCATCAGATATATTGGGCCGTATTCATAGTCATTTTAGACCTGGGTCTAAGTTAAAGATAGGTTTATATGAATTTTCGGACGCTGATTCTATTTTTTTAAGTTTATCATTTCAAAATATTTAAAACTATTTGTGTAGTATACCAAGTCAATTATCTTATAAAAATATAAAACCAACAATTTGTAATTAAAATCGGTCTGTATTCATTGAGCGAAAATTGTCTTAAAATGTAGTTTAGTTAAACCTGGGTCTATATGCGACTATGAATATGCCCCATTGACTTTGTAGAAGAGGGCATCGACCTATAGTCTGAATATTTTGAGTGGAATGGTTTTCCCAACAAATATACCAGTGAATAAAAAGTAAAAGTAACTCATTATAATAAAATAAAGCATTTTTTTTTATTTTCAAAATACATAATAGGTACAGAAAAATATTGTTTTATTAATTTTCTTTTGAAATAGGTATCCATGAATTGTGATCGGATGCAAAACCAAGCCATTTAACAAGTAATCGATCTTTTTTCTTTTGAAGCACTTTTTCAATTAGATAAGTATCCGGAAACTTAGTTTTTTGTAGTTCCATCTCATAAAACTCGACTTTGATAGGGTTTCCCTGAATGTCTTCTAGCAGATATGTAACTGGATTTGTTTGTTGAACTTTAGTTATTTTGAAGATTTCTGTTGTCCAGTTCGGTGTGTATCCTTTATCAAATAAATGCTTGTATTTACTTATTCTCACAAATTCCCCCACTTTGAACTTTGGAGCAATATGAATTTTAATGTGATCATATATTGTTGATAGTATTTGCTTTTCATTTGCAGCATTGACTTTGGACGGATTCATTTTAATAGTGCGATGTTTTGAATGATTGTATGTTTTTGTTAGTGTATCTATTATATTTATCCAACAATATGACCCATTAGCACTGAACTCTTTCCACATAAGGGTTTTCAAAGTCCGATTAAATCGTTCGACAATCGAAGCTTTAAGTGATGTATATGTCGAATAATGATTGATATGATGTTTTTTCATAAGACTTGAAAAGTAGTGTTGAAAAATTCTTTCCCGTCATCTGTTTGTAAATTGTTTGGAATACGACCTCTTTATAATATATTTTCCATAGCTTCAGTGACACTCGATCCGGTTTTATTTTTAATGGGTGATGTCCAAGCAAATTTAGAAAATATATCAATTACCGTAAGAAGATATCTATTATTTTCATTATCAGCTGAATATGCCCCCATTTCGACTAGATCAGCTTGACATAAATCATCAAGCCCTTTCATAATGACTCTCCTTTTTTTTAAATTTCTTCTTGCTGGCTTATGTAGTTCTTTGACAATGTCTCTTTTAGTCACCTTTACACAAAATGATTAAAAAACAAAACATTTTTCCTTTTTATTAGTTTATTTATTTAAAATATTTCATTTTATATAGTTACAAGGTTTATTCATACTAGTTTAGTCTTTTATACAGAGACATCAATTTTTTTATTCTTAACATTTTATTTTCAAGCATATGGCATGCGCATGTATCTGGTCCAGCTTTACATAGGTTTAAAGACCATGTACAATTAATAAAATGACACCCGTGTTTTGAAGTTGTAGTCGATAGATTCATAAATCCTTTCAAGAAGATTACACTGTTCGAAAGCTCCTCATGATGTTCTTCCAATATATTATGATGATTTGTTTTCAAAAACTCCAAAATTTCATCAAAAATGAATCGAGTATCTATGTTAGACATGATGATTGATTTGACACAATGAGGTGTTTAGTTAAAGACTGAAGTAAAATAATGATTGACTTTAAATTAAATATTAGTTTTCCCTTGAATTATAAATTTTTTTTAAATTAATTGTGTCAAACAAGAGTTTCTCAAATTTTTCAACAATTTCATATTTAACGTGTTCTCTAAGTTGCTCGTTGGCGTCATCAACATATTTTTTGGTAGCAACGTCTTCCTGTTCTTGTGGATCTTGAACATTTTTTAGTCGTTTAAAAGTAAGACTGTAATCACCGCTTTCTGTTTTTAAAACACCCTCACCAACTGGTCCAGGTAAACCTCGCTCTCCCTGTAAGCCTGGTGGCCCCGGCTCTCCTTGTTTCCCTCTAGGGCCTCTCGGTGGAGTCCTATATGAATAACGACCAAATTTATCAACACTCATTATTATGTTTTTATTCGACAATATCGGCTTCCTTAAGTTCTTCAATAATTGAAACAATTTCGTTAGAATGATTGTTATGTCCAGCTTTTTGTGAAGCAATAAGAAGTCTCATTCGATCTACAAGCTCATTGGGATCATTCCAAAATATATAGGGGCATATTCATAGTCGCAGATAGACCCAGGTTTGACTAAACTACAGTTTAAGACAATTTTGGCTCAATGAATACAGACCGATTTTAATTACAAATTGTTGGTTTTATATTTTTATAAGATAATTAACTTGGTATACTACACAAATAGCTTCGAATATTTTGAAATGATAACCTTAAAAAAATAGAATCAACATCCGAAAATTCAACCAAAGCTATGTTTAACTTAGACCCAGGTCTAAAATGACTATGAATATGCCCCATAGTCTTTTTTAATTTTTGATAATTGCATTAATCCATTTCCTGAAGTTGTTTGTGGTATTAATGGTGAAGGTGATGGTTTGTTAGAAGTATTTGTGTCGAATTCTAATAATTTACTTATTATATTTGGATACTTATAACCACGATTACCAAGTATTTGTCGTTGTGAATCATGATATTTTCTATATGCATTAGTATCATGTAATATGGTCTTGTAGTTTTTTAAATCTTCATTAGTGTACATTTTTTTATCGGGGTTTTTCTTAAATATAAGCTCATATAACCCATTTGTTCCTTCAAAGGTTTTATTTTTAATTTCTATATTCTTGCCGAGAATATTGAACTCAGATTTACCGATGTACCACTTTCCGTCTTTTAAACGAATACCATAGGTTTAATCAAGAGTGTTGGAATTATTTATAAATAAATTTATATATTTTTGAGGCGTGTCGTGAAATTCTTCTTGTGACAATCGTTCCATGAAGTTGCGATGACTTGCGTTATAGACTGAGGTTTTTTTTGTTCTTTTTGAAGTATCATTATTATCGTCAAAAATTGGTGAATCATTAATAAAAGACTTTGGGGTAGTGAATTCATCAGGTGGTTGATGTTGTTCAAGATTGACTTTTATTTTCTTTAAAGGGCTCTCCATAAGGTTATTTTGAAACTGCTCGGTATTTGATTTTCTTACCAATTCGTTAATTGGTTCCGTGAGCGGTTTAAAAGTTTCTTCAATTTGAGTCTCGTAAGCTTCCCTATCGTTCTTGAACGATTTGCATTTCTTTCGTAGAGCATCAGTGGTTTTAATAAGCTCTTTTGTTAGTTATACATCTATGTTCATCATATTGCAAAATTTATTTCTTCTTACATGTGTAGTTGAAAAATAAGCCTCGAAGTTGTTGAAAAAATCTTTAGATGGTTCTTAAACTGAATTTAATATGTCGGTTACTGGTCTTAACTGTAGAATACTGGGTCTTAAACTGGATTGAACCGCTTTTTACTGCTATAATCTGCTCGCTGAACTGTTCTGTACTGCTCTCATAGAACATAACTGTACATATGATCCAAAAATCAAAAATTGTATCTATTTTATATCTTAAGGAAGCAGTCAAAACCCTTTCTATAGCGACCTTCATTCAGGGGACTGTCCTTATCAATGACCATAAAACCGTAATTTGTGTTCCAGCATTCTGCACATACCTTTTGAAACATTTTAAATGGCATATCCGAATTGACATGATCATTATTAAAATTCATATCATCCTGTTTGAAGACGATGAGAAAATTCGCATTGTCTCGAATTAAGTGTTTCGGTAATCTTGTTTGGCACAAATAAAAACTATCGATGTGATGATGTCGTCCCATACTAAAGTACACTCGAATTGTATCTTATTTTTCACAGGCAATATCGTCAAAGATGAATATAGAATTTGGTTTAGCCTCTTCGGGTCGAATAACATCACTGTTATTCGAAAATGTAAAAAAGCCCATATTTTGTATTGGTTTTATGGCTTTTCGTAAAAACTCATACTTTGGTTGATGTAGAGATTTAGAATATGTATAGACATTTTCAAATTTCAAGCCGTTTGGGTGTTGTAGTAAACTCATCATGACATTTGTTTTTCCACAGTTTGAAGGACCAGTAATTAACCCCCTTATACTATGAGGGAATAGTTTACCATGCTTTTTTCTTTCGATCTTGTTATCCAGTTCCATATTTTTTACGGGTAACTGGTATTGTTGCTTAATGAATCGCATAGTGATGAAAACTAAATAAATTCCTATAAATGTCAAGCTTATATAAAACCTCATATCGCATCTAACCATTCTAGAGCAAAGATAATTATATAAAATGTTTCATTATTCCAAAAACTCTGTCAGTAAAAGAAATATTGTGGAAGGAAAAGGTTTATTAAATACCTTAATAAATAAACTACCTCTTGAACTACATCTACCTGGTTATCAATACTGTGGAAATGGAACAAAACTTCAGAAACGCTTAGTTCGAGGAGATCCCGGTATTAATTTGCTTGATCAAGCGTGCAAAGAACACGATATATCGTATTCTAAATTTAAAAATACACCTGATCGACACATTGCCGATAGGATTTTAACTGAAAAAGCTTGGCAACAATTTAAATCTAAGAACGCTAGTATAGCTGAAAGGTCAAACACACTATTGGTTACCAACCTTTTAAAAGCAAAAACAAAATTCGGTATGGGTTGTTCTCAGAATAAAGATAAAAAGCCTAAGAAAAGAGCGAAAAATAAAAACGAAGAAAAGAAGTCCAAGATAGATAATAAAGCTAAACAATCCTTCTTTAGAAAAGTGATTCAAACAATTGGAAATAATATCAAACGTAAAAAAAACTGTCAATTTAGAAAAAGCAATTAAAATAGCAATGTCATCTGCCAAGAAAACAGTAGAAAAACATTAGAATTGAGGCGCCAAGAGTTATTGCCATACCAAAAATTGGAGGAGTTGTTCCTTTCCTTGTTCCTCTGTTTGCTGGACTTTCAGCACTTGGAGCTTTAACGGGAGGAGCTGCAGGAGTAGCCAAAGCTGTCAGCGATATCAGCATTGCTAAAAAAAGATCTAGAGGAGAAAAAACGTCATAACGAGAAAATGGAATCCATTGCAGTTGGACAAGGCTTACATCTTAAACCATATAGAAAGGGCCTTGGGCTTTATTTGAATCCACAGTCAAAAAAATCGTAAGTTCGTTACCCAATCGTGCATTAAATGAAATAGACTTGAGAAATTTTGCAAAGAATTTAACCCCGAATTTTCGAGGAGTTTTCATGCGCGACAATTTACCAAAAACTAAACCGATGAGAAATGAGTCTGGAATTGTAAATCTTGATTCCTCAATTGGTCCTGGAACACACTGGGTAGCGTATAATAAAAACGGCACTAAAATTGAATATTTTGATAGCTTTGGAAATCTGCAGCCTCCTATTGAAATTATTAACTATTTGGGTGAAAAAATTAATTATAATTATACTAAATATCAACATTATGACTCCTTTAACTGTGGTCATTTGTGTTTAAGATTTTTATATGATTGTTTATTTTCAAAAAAATAAAAAATAAAGTTTTGTTTAAAAAGGTTTCATTGTATTTTGTATCAGTATGGCGTTAACACTTACGCTAAGCGGAAGAACTTCCCATCTATCAGCTGAATATTTTCCACCTTTGAATCTGGATCAGGATTACGTTTGCGGATTGATTGATTTTCAAACGTACAAATCTATACCGAATGTAGATGAACTTAACATATTTATATATATATATCATATTGGGGAATATGAAATTGAAATACCAACTGTATCTTATGAAATTGATGACATCGCAACATTTATTTCCAAAGGATTATTATTGCGAAATTCTACAGCTGTTGTTCGAATAGAAGCAAATAATAATACAATGGTATCTGAAATCCAAAGCAACGAAAAAATATATTTTAATGCGGACAGAACTATTGGAAAATTACTAGGTTTCAGTAAATGTGTTCTTGACCCCGGTGTGGTACATTTGTCAGATTTACCTGTTGATATAAATAAGGTGAATGTAATACGAGTTGAGTCTAATATCATTACTGGTTCTTATTTTCATAATAGTCCTGTGCATACTTTACATGAATTTTCTCCAGAACCAGGGGCAGGGTATAAAATCATAGAAGTCCCCAAAAATGTCATCTATTTACCTGTGAACGTCAAACGAATAAGCAGTCTAACGTTAAAACTCGTGGATCAGGACGGTGACTTGATAAATTTCAGAGGAGAAAGAATAACTGTGCGACTGTATTTAAATCCAAAATCGCAATAATGTTAATCTATAATACTAATTATAAAATAGATACCAAAGGAGTAAGTCCTACTAGAACAGCACCACTGTCAAGAGCAAAACTATCATCTGAAAATAAGACCTACCTTCTTACATTGGGATTTAAACTAAAGTAAAAACAATATGAACGAAATATTAAACATTACCCATGGACCTAACTATGTTTGATAATAGCATATCTAAGATTGAGTACCATAGTTACTCGCCATTTCTTCAGTCATTCAATCCATGTGATGAAATACGTATCCCTATACAACAACAGGATTTATGCATTTTACCCTGTGAAAGCTACATTTATATAGAAGGAAGTCTAACAAAATCAGATGGAAAGTCTTCTTCTACGGGAAAATTATCTAACAACACTCAACGGAGTGGACATTGAGAACAATAAAAATGTTGGCATCACAACATCAATGAAAATTTATATATCATTGAATGAGAATGAAAGTAAAAGCTTAGAAAATGCTTCATGGACTGGAAACTCCCCCAACACACCTGTATCGAGTACTTTTAATTTTTGCATACCACTAAAGAATCTGTTGGGATTTGCTGACGACTATAAAAAGATTATAGTAAACTCAAGACGTGAATTGATTCTAATTCGTACTCGAAGTAATGAGAATGCCTACTTTTCTGACGAAGAATTAAAACTTTCAATTTTTAAATTGCAATGGAGAGTTCCACATATTACCTTATCCGATTCAAATAAGCTTACCTTATTGAAACAAATACAATTTAATCCAACAATTTCATGTTCGAACTTGGGAAATGTACGAATATCGAACGCTTCCAACATACACGGATCATTTATGGACAGTTAAAACTTCAAGTCAACTTGAGAAGCCAAGATATGTTATTATTGCTCTACAAACCGATATAAAAAACCAACGAAACAAGGACGCCAGTAAATTCGAGCACTGTGAAGTGAGCAATGTAAAGGTGCATTTAAACTCTGAATCTTACCCTCGTGAAGATTTAAATCTTAAATTTAAACCAGACAGGTATTCCATTCTCTATGAAATGTAAAGTAAATTTCAATACTCATATTATCAGAAACAATCACAACCACTTTTATCACGACAAAACTTTAAGGATATCGCCCCAATAATGGTGTTTGATTGTTCCCGTCAAAATGAATCAATTAAAACAGAACCATTGGATGTAAAAATTGAACTTAAAACAACACTTCCAGTTCCCGCTTCAACAACTATGTATTGCCTTATACTTCATGATCGTATAATTGAGTATAATCGCTTAACTGGTGAAGTTAACAAATAGTAATAAAAGTGAGTTGATCGATAACATATCTTAAACATGAATATATATATTGTAGACTTTCAAGGATTTGGAGGATTTAACAATGGCTTCATTGTGAAAGAAGTAGCTGTATTTCATAATGACCACCATCATCATTTCATTGTTTATCCTCCATTTGATTTAAATCTTCAACCCACACCACTTAGAAGACAGATAAATTGGTTATATCAAAATTATCATGGACTAACTTGAGATGGTGGATTAACAAATTTTTCTCAAGTAAAGATATTTCTTCGAGAACAAATCCAAAATGGGACTGTTTGTGTTAAGGGAACTGAAAAATCTCAATGGCTTAGAAAATTACTTAATAGTGAAAATATAAAAATCATTAACCTAGAAGATATATACAGCTGTCCAAATTTAAAGGAACTCAGTTGAAAACAGTTGTAATATAAATACATTTTAAAAACAAAACAAAACTTATGTTTTATATATTTGTATGTTTTTTTTTATTTTTTTTTAATTCATATAAGTTAGAATACTAAGATTGTCTTTTAAAACCGTACGGTACGGAACTATGATCATCAAGAAAACGTTGTTTTTCTGCTTTGGGTTTGTATGGTTTTACCTCCTCCATAGTTACTACTTGATGTTCCCTTGTTCGCCTTATGTTATTAGTCTTAATAACTATACTTTCATCATCTTCTACAGAAAAATTTAACACTGTTTCTTTAATTGAATCAAAATTAATTTTTTGAGAAGATTGATAGTTCAGAAAGATGCCCTTTACCTTACACACAACGTGTTCACTATTATCTTTTGTGCTGTAGACTATAGGCATAATTTTTTGGAACGCCACTAACAAATTCGGTGACGTAACTTCCCTGACCATAGCTCTGTAATTCATCAGTCTTATCACCAATAAATTCTCCAGTAGGTGGATCGAATTCTCTTTGACTGCTTACATATATCACTGAATCAGTATCATAGTAGAGAACTCTTTCTTTCAGTTTTTCTAAATATGATTACAATTTTAGACAAGCTTGTGTTGTTGTATAAGCGGCAATACAAACATTAGCCGTAGGGAGAGAGTCAGCGACTTCTTCTTTCAACTCAAAATTAACCACAATATTGTCTTCATTAATTGGTAAAATATGCAAAACTTGAATAGAAGGATGGGTAAGCACTAGAAACAGATCCGAAGGTTTATTTAGGATACAAGTTTTTTGCTGGTTTTCCCGTTGACCGAATTTACCCCAAAAAGAATTAAAAATAAGTTTGGCTAGTGATATTTTTCCAGGATTGTTTTCTATTTCAGAAAACTCTAGTCCTATATTTTCCTTATCAAGGAAGTCATGTACAGTTATGTTCTATGAGAGCAGTACAGAACAGTTCAGCGAGCAGATTATAGCAGTAAAAAGCGGTTCAATTCAGTTTAAGACCCAGTATTCTAGTAACCGACATATTAAATTCAGTTTAAGAACCATCTAAAGATTTTTTCAACAACTTCGAGGCTTATTTTTCAACTGCACATGTAAGAAGAAATAAATCTTGCAATATGATGAACATAGATGTTAAACTAACAAAAGAGCTTATTAAAACCACTGATGCTCTACGAAAGAAATACAAATCATTCAAGAACGATAGGGAAGCTTACGAGACTCAAATTAAATATAAGAAACGATAGGGAAGCTTACGAGACTCAAATTGAAGAAACTTTTAAACTGCTCACGAAACCAGTTTCAAAATAACCTTATGGAGAGCCCTTTAAAGAAAATAAAAGTCAATCTTGAACAACATCAACCACCAGATGAATTCACTACCCCAAAGTCTTGGATCATATGTACAGTTATGTTCTATGAGAGCAGTACAGAACAGTTCAGCGAGCAGATTATAGCAGTAAAAAGCAGTTCAATTCAGTTTAAGACCCAGTACTGTACAGTTAAGACCAGTAACCGACATATTAAATTCAGTTTAAGAACCATCGAAAGATTTTTTCAACAACTTCGAGGCTTATTCATTTTAGATGAAATTTTGGAATTTTTGAAAACAAATCATCATAATATATTGGAAGAATATCATGAGGAGCTATTGAACAGTTTGAATTGAAGATAACTTCTTGAAAGGATTTATGAATCTATCGACTACAACTTCAAAACACGGGTGTCATTTTATTAATTGTCCATGGTCTTCAAACCTATGTAAAGCTGGACCAGATACATGCGCATGCCATATGCTTGAAAATAGAATGTTAAGAATACAAAAATTGATGTCTCTGTATAAAAGACTAAAATAGTATAAGTAAACCTTGTAACTATATAAAATGAAATATTTTAAATAAATAAACTAATAAAAAGAAAAAATGTTTTGTTTTTCAATCATTCTGCGTAAAGATGACTAAAAGAGACATTGTCAAAGGACTACATAAGCCAGCAAGAAGAAATTTTAAAAAAAGGAGAGTTATTATGAAAGGGCTTGATGATTTATGTCAAGCTGATCTAGTCGAAATGGGGGCATATTCAGCTGATAATGAAAATAATAGATATCTTCTTACGGTAATTGATACATTTTCTAAATTTGCTTGGACATCACCCATTAAAAATAAAACCGGATCGAGTGTCACTGAAGCTGTGGAAAATATATTATAAAAAGGTCGTATTCCAAACAATTTACAAACAGATGACGGGAAAGAATTTTTCAACACTACTTTTCAAAGTCTTATGAAAAAACATCATATCAATCATTATTCGACATATACATCACTTAAAGCTTCGATTGTCGAACGATTTAATCGGACTTTGAAAACCCTTATGTGGAAAGAGTTCAGTGCTAATGGGTCATATTGATGGATAAATATAATAGATGCACTAACAAAAACGTACAATAATTCAAAACATCGCACTATTAAAATGAATCCGTCCAAAGTCAATGCTGCAAATGAAAAGCAAATACTATCAACAATATATGATCACATTAAAATTCATATTGCTCCAAAGTTCAAAGTGGGGGAATTTGTGAGAATAAGTAAATACAAGCATGTATTTGATAAAGGATACACACCAAACTGGACAACAGAAATCTTCAAAATAACTAAAGCTCAACAAACAAATCCTGTTACATATCTGCTAGAAGACTTTCAGGGAAACCCTATCAAAGGCGAGTTTTATGAGATGGAACTACAAAAAACTAAGTTTCCGGATACTTATCTAATTGAAAAAGTGCTTCAAAAGAAAAAAGATCGATTACTTGTTAAATGGCTTGGTTTTGCATCCGATCACAATTCATGGATACCTATTTCAAAAGAAAATAAATAAAACAATATTTTTCTGTACCTTTTATGTATTTTTAAAATAAAAAAATGCTTTATTTTATTATAATGATTTACTTTTACTTTTAATTTAAAAATATTCACTGGTATGTTTGTCAGGAAAACCATTCCACTCAAAATAATCGGACTATAGGCCGATGCCCTCTTCTACGAAGTCCATATATCTGATGACACACAATTATAATATACATGTGATCGTAAATCTAACTGCGACGACACTTTAAACACAGCCACGGCAAGACCCATTGTTTTTTTTTATTTTAACAAATGCACTTGAGCGATATTCTCTAATACCGATCCTCAATGACATTGCGTATACAAACACACACATAATTGCCCATCCATCTCAAATCACACCAAACAGAATGAAAAAAGGTCGCTAAGAAAACAAAACTCGACCGACTTGTGCACCGCACGTGCCGACAAGGAAAATCTAAGCCATTGAAAAACAATTTAAAAGTTCATAAAATAAGCAATTAAAAACCAACCACAAAAAACAATTAAAAAGTCGTACAAAAGTTCCCATCCCCAAGTATCCGTATACCTACTTTCCTCTCAGTTAGCAGGTTTATCGCCGCTAAATGAATAAATTATATAATGCAATGTTGAAATAATGATAATGATTAGGTAATTGTAATAATCAATACCATAAATAGAAAAAAAACTACCCACCTACCTACCTATTTTCAAATCATATTTTCCTTCACACAACACAAAACTCCCATCTTCCTATCTGCCTCAGCGTTACAATATGCGATACCAAAACCAAATTCCCTACAAAGGGCATTGATATAATAATAAAAAACAAAATAGATACCTACCCACATTGTTCTAACACAGTACACAACACAAAACTCTCATACAACATGTCTCCCTTGAAAGCTTACAACACCCGCGCTTCCAAATTACATACAATTTTTAAAAATATCTATTCAATTGAATTTCAACACAAATACCATACAATCTATAACACAAGAGCGTTTTACTACACATGTCCTAAGCAAAGCCCAGCTAAATAAATGAAAGCGTAAGCGTAAGTATGATGCGATAAAGCACGATACATCAGGTATGCAAGCAGCTCCAGGTACCTACTTACTTCCAAAAAAGTGCTCAATTGGCAAAGCGCGATGTAGCTCTGCATTTTTGATATGTTGTTGGGGCATGTTAGAGTAGTCTGTATCTAAGTTTGCAACTTCGAAAAACCTGTGCTTGCTGCGCGAAAAATGCAACAGTGAAAAAAACGCTAAGTTCATCCCATTTTTTCCGACATTTTCCTTTATAACTTTAGAAATATGCAACTAAGGAAAAAACCGTCCACTATAAACTTGTTTGTTATAAAATTTTCTTCAAGGCCACAACAGTTTTAAATTTATGCATGTAATATTTGTCTTGCTATCTAACCAAGAATTAAAAAAAAATTCAGAAAAACTAAGTAATTTTAAAGCAATCAAAAAATAGGTACAAAATTGTCCAATTGTGCTAAAAATGTGTACCTAATCAAATATTCTAGAGTATTACAAGATAAAATTCGATCTAAATGGGTCACATAGTTTTGGCAAGAAACGTGATGTTAACTAAGTGCAACAAGCAATGTTTGCATCACTGCTGTGGTCAAAGTAGGACACCTAAGTTGGAACTGATTTTTTTGTGAATGTACTTGGAACCCTTAAGTATGATAAAATATAGTTATGATATTTATATCTTTTTTTTTTGCATCTTTGATATCAATTTTAAAACTTCCGAAAATTACACACTTGGCATGTAAATATGTAATTTCGTGAACATTTTCGAAACTTTTAAATTCGCTACCAAAGTTGCTTAAAAAAAGATATAAATATTATAACTTTATTTTATGATAGTTAAGGGTTCCAAGTACGTGTACAAAAATCAGTTCCAACTTAAGTGTCACACTTTGACCACAACAATGATGCAAACATTGCGTGTTGCACTTAATTAACATCATGTTTCTTGCCATAACTTTTTGACCGATTTGGATCCAATTTTCAAATTTCGTCTTGTAATACTCTACACTATTTGATTCCAAATTTTAAGCAGAATTGGATAATTTTTGACTTATTTTTTGATTGCTTCAAAATAATTTAGTTTTTCAGATTTGGTGCTTGAAATATGAGAGTGCGACATTGTTTTTTTTTTTGAGAGGTGAGATGGAAGTAAATGCATGTATGCTAGAACCTTAAAATAATATTAAAATAAAATAGATCATAGTTAAATAATCGTCAATTTATTTTGGCATTAAGTCGCTAGAAGTATCTTTTATCGGCTGACCGCTAACGTGAAATTTGTTTAAATAGCTTTGAACGCGAACTAAATTGTTTATAGATAGGTTCATACATACCTTCATACATTAATGTACGTAGGTAAGGTTTAATTTAAGATTTTTTGCAACGCAAAATCATATAAATATAGGATGTAGATATTTATATTTATATAATTGTTATCGAAAATGTTGTGTCCGTCGAACGACGAATTTATGTATCGATACATTTTTAAACTTTTATTTTATATCATTTATTAATATTTTTTATTAATTGGCGTTATCAATAAAATTAAAAAAAATATGATTTTTTTTATTTTAACCTTCCCTAGACCACTTAGCTAAACCAATACTAAGGACCAGGAATCGCCACTGAATATTATAAAGAAAGAAAAAACCTAAACAATAGAAGTTATATTGTTTTTGTTTTTTATTTTAGTGGACTGTATTGAATGAAATTCAATAAAAAGTATTTAAGCGACCTTTAGTCCAATGCGTTTCGGTCCTGATAACAATTACAGTGGACCTCATCAGTTAGAGCTGTAATTGTTACCTTTCTAAGACGCAACATTTTAGTCGATGGCTACCGACGTTTATAAAATTTACAGCATAAACACACTGCAAATTATATTTTTCTAGGGGAACATGGTTACATTCAGACACCTAGATATAGATATAGATATTATGCCCGTGGTCTGGCAAAGGTAATAAAGAAAGAAAAAACCTAAACAATAGAAGTTATATTGTTTTTGTTTTTATTTTAGTGGACTGTATTGAATGAAATTCAATAAAAAGTATTTAAGCGACCTTTAGTCCAATGCGTTTCGGTCCTGATAACAATTACAGTGGACCTCATCATACGGGCATACGGGATGTTCAAAAGGGTAGTTATGTGCATTCAAGAGGACACAAGCGTCCACAGGTTTTTCTCAAAATCCACCTCTGTCTACCAACTCCTACTCTCACCTCCACGTGGTGAACATCGGGTGTCTAGTACCTCAGCTGGAGACGGGGTTTAAATCCCCGTGGAAAGCTGTTGGGGACAGCCAACGAGAGAGGGGGGGGGAGGAGTGTTCCCACTAAGGCACTTCTCCTTTCATCGAGGCGGCAGCGGACGAATTCTCTAGATGGAATCAACGGTGGCGTCTACAGTTCCAGTTAGGTTGAACTACTTAGTGAACACCTTATATGGGCTACTACGACATATTTGTAGCTCAGGCCTATAAGGAGCGGTTTATCCGGCTCCCTACCCTTGGAGTTATACGAAGGGTCTGGTCCTCCGGATCGGGGGTTGTGCGTCGGGGTAACTTCCCTACCACGTAAAAAAAAGTTGTTCCGAAACAACAACAAGCCTCGGATATGGATGATTTTAAAGTTGACGACCCCAGCAAACGAAACAAGGGCAATGAATTTCGGATCTGCACGTGGAACGTCCTGTCCTTATACAGAACACGTGCAGCCGAACAATTAGTGGAGAACCTGGACAGGCTAAAGGCTGACGTAACAGCCATCCAGGAAGTGCGATGGGATGGAGAGGGCGTACGGAGACTGAAAACGTGTGACATCTACTACGGCGGGTGCTTGAAGGAACAGGGTCAGCGGCTCTTGGGTTGTGGTTTTGTGATAAGGGGAAGACTTAGGCAAGAAGTCTTGGGCTTCCGAAATGTAAGCGAGCGCCTGGTCACAATCCGCATCAAAGGCAAATTTAAGAACATTTCGCTGATTTGTGTTCACGCCCCCCATGAAAGGAGAGAAGACCCAACCAAAGAAGCATTCTACGATCTCTTGGAGACAACGTATGATATGTGCCCGAAGTACGACGTGAAGATCATTCTTGGTGACTTCAACGCAAGATTCGGAAAGGAGGGCATCTTTGGTTCGACAGTCGGAGGACACAGCCTACACGACGAAACTTCCGGCAACGGACACAGGCTGGCAGACTTTGCGGCGGGGCGAAATGTCATCATCTCAAGCACCTACTTCCCACACCTCAATATACACAAGGGGACTTGGCGGTCGCGTGATCAAGTAACCGTCAACCAAATCGACCACGTTGCGATAGACGCGAGACATGCTTCCAGTATCTTGGACGTCCAAACGTTCCGAGGGGCCAACATTGACTCGGATCACTACCTGGTGGTAGCTAGACTACGTATGCGGATATCCATGACGCGACAACGCAGAGCAGATGCTGTGAAAAGATTCGATGTCGAGAAGCTTAAATCGCAAGAGACTGCCAGAACTTTTGCAGACCACGTAACTCTTAATCTCTCAGGAGGTCCGCTACCAGCATCAAGTGCAGAGGACCAGTGGGAACACTGTCAACAAGCCATTAGAAGTGCCGCCTCTGATGTGCTGGGTTTCACTAGGCGAATACAACGAAACCCCTGGTTCGATGAGGAGTGCCGGCTAGCGCATGCAGCTAAGGACGAGGCCTACCAGGCAATGCTGCAGACTCGAACAAGAGCTGCTGAGAGAGTGGCCCGGGAGCTCTACGGGCTGAAACGAAAAGAGGAACGCCGACTTCTCAGGAGGAAAAAGAGAGAGCACGAGAAGCGGGCGGTAGAGTCTATTGAGGGTTGTAGCGGTAGGGGAGATGTTCGAAAATTTTATCAGAGGGTGAAGCGATCCACCCAAGGATTCAAGGCTAGAACAGAAGCCTGCCGAGATGAGAGTGGGAATATGGTAGTAGACACACAGTCAGTGCTGAGGATCTGGAAAGAACACTTCTCTAGACTGCTTAATGGCGAAGACAGCCAAGATGCCGCTAATAGGCAGAACGCTCCATTCAACTTGGACGATGATGGCCAAGAGTTCCGTCCACCCGACCTAACCGAAGTTCGGCTGGCGATATCCAAACTTAAGTCGTACAAGGCTGCAGGTGCGGATGGCTTACAAGCCGAACTATTTAAATCAGCGGGAGATGAATTGGCTAGGAGCATACACCAGCTCATCTGCAAAATTTGGTCGGAGGAAAGTATGCCCGATGAATGGAACCTCGGTATAGTGTGCCCCATCCATAAAAAGGGAGATGTTCTGAAATGTACCAACTACAGAGGAATTAGTCTCCTAAACGTCGCTTATAAAATCTTGTCGGCCATCCTGTGTGACCGCTTAAAACCTTTTGTCAACGATCTGATCGGCCCTTATCAGTGCGGTTTTAGGCCAGGCAAGTCAACCGTCGATCAAATGTTCACACTCCGACAGATTTTAGAAAAATCCCGGGAATTCCAGATCGATACACACCACCTTTTTATCGATTTTAAAGTCGCGTATGATAGCGTGAAAAGGGACGAATTATACAGAGCCATGTCGAGTCTCGGCATCCCTGCCAAACTCGTCCGCTTGTGCAGGATGACGATGGAGAAATCTCGCTGCTCCGTCAAAATTGGTAAGAACACCACCGATTCCTTTGATGTTGAGAAAGGATTGAGGCAAGGCGACGCGTTATCATGCAACCTATTCAACATCGTTCTTGAAGCCATTGTACGCAACGCACATGTCAACACCAGCGGTACAATCTATCAAAAGTCCGTTCAATTGCTTGCATATGCGGATGACATAGACATTGTCGGCAGAACGAAGCGAGCTGTGGCAGGGGCATTTGCGAGCATTGAATCGGAGGCGGCTAGAATGGGATTGGCGGTTAATGAGGACAAGACGAAGTATATGCTGTCATCGAGAGAGGAATCTCAACATCGTCGACTCGGGCAAAATATCACGATGGACAGATATAACTTCGAAGTTGTCAAGGACTTTGTCTACCTGGGCTCCACTATTACATCGCAGAATGACATCAGTGCAGAGATCAAGCGAAGAATTACTCTTGCCAACCGCTGTTTCTTCGGTCTAAGAAGGCATTTAAGTAGTAAGGCCCTCTCTCAGAGAACCAATGAGACTTTATACAAAACCCTAATCATCCCGGTCCTGCTTTATGGGTCAGAAGCATGGACACTGAAGGATTCGGATAAAAATCTGCTAGGGTGCTTTGAGAGGAAGATTCTTCGTGTGATTTTCGGTCCGGTGTGTATCGAAGGAGTATGGAGGAGAAGATTCAACGACGAGCTATACGGGCTATACAGCGACGTTGACCTGGTCAAAAAGCTGAAAATACAGCGGCTTAGATGGCTGGGGCACGTGGAGCGTATGGACAGCAACGCACCTGCCCGACGAGTCTTCGAATCCAACCCCGATGGGGTACGCAGCAGAGGAAGAACCCGTAACAGGTGGCGCAATCAAGTGAATGACGACATCAAAGCACTCGGTGTGCGCAACTGGAAGCGGCTAGCTAGGGACAGAGCTGGCTGGAGGGGCTTGTTAGTTGAGGCCGAAGCCCATCCTGTGCTGTGAGCGCCATCAAAAGTAAAGTAAGTCAGTGCTGAAGGGTTCTACCTATAAAGTTGTCCTATGCCCAGCCACATTATTTCAAGCAGTCCAGCTGATGACATTCTTCCAAGAGGCAATCGTATTAAGGATTACCGTGCCGCTACCGGACAACACCATGTTCTCTCTGTACAAAATGTACCCAGTTCGAACAAAACTCGATGAACATTGGGATTTGGTTTTGGATATCAAAACCGAATACATTGCAGAAGGAGATGATCATGCCTTATTTGTGAGCATGTCCCAAAAGGATTTGGTGTTATGTTCGGATATCGTCTACAATTCTTCAAGTACGATAAATGTATGTAGGCACCAGAAACCCATACATACCAGTGGAAGCTCTTAATGCCTAGTAGAGCTGTTACAAAACTCAGCTACGTCCAAGTTGAACTGCAACTATGTCGTTTCACCATCTATGAAGGGGACAATCACAAAGATGACAGCAAAAAATCAGTGGCTGTTCAACATAAGAGAACCATTCATTCTAAGCTTCAATTGTGATGGACAGCTATATGCTCCGGAACTTAAGCGTTTTGGAATCCTCCAAATATTAAGGCCCTACGACATATGTACGACGGAATTACGGATACCGTACGAGCAGGTTTGGAATTCCAACCTTAAGATCCATCCACCGCGAGTAAACCATTCGGATTTGATTGAAGCATTACGGACTAAATTCGGTAATCTGACTGTCAGGACCCTTTTTATACGACCGCTTTTATCACTAGGCAGTCATAGTGACATGATCGCGAACTTGGAGAATGGGAGGAAGTTGTTTGACGATCTGAAACTGGAGGCAAACCACATTGAAAGCAGAAAGAGTGTTGCCAGGCAGCGAGTCGAAATTGATGTTCATCGTTACTCCTTTATGTCCATCAGCGTGCTTGTGATAGCAATTGTGTTGTTCAAATGGTACCATTCACGCAATTTGAATAACACCGCCAGCCCAAACCAAATCACAACGAACATTGCAAACGTTGTTCCCGACAGATCTGATGCCAGTGAGATGGAGGTTCCCGTCGAGATGAATACCTTTCCGGCGCGGCATGCTTCAACGAGGAAATCGACGAGAGGGGTCACGTTTGCCCGAGTTTAACTAATTTTATTTTATATAAAACAGAATAACTTATTTTATTAATAATAAAAATTTAAAGCCAAACGAGCTGTCATTAGTAACTAAGAGAAAACTTGAATGAAAAATGTCTATGAACTTTCAGAATATTTTAGAATTTTACAAATAACGTTTAAAACAAAATACAATGTTTTTGAATTTCAAAACTAGAGTTAATATGAACAAGTGTTATAAATATTTAAGTAATTCAATGTTAACGTTTAAGTTGACGTGCATGAACTATACCGCCACACATACATATAATAAAATAAAACTTGCTTCATTCATTACAAATAAAATAAAAATAAATATTTGTGTCAAACAATAAGAGCCAAAATCTTTCGTTAAATTCTTGTTTTAAAAATATAAAATTTATAGATGTTAAGAACAAAACGTAAACTATCTATACAAATCAAAAGTATTATAATTAAACAAATGTTATATAAATACCTAAATATGAATCGATATTGAATTGTAGCCTTATTTTACTGCTTTTTGTGTTGATATTTCTGTTTAAAAAATATAAAATCAATAAAACTGTTTCCAAAATTGAAAACAAAATAAAAATTGAATACAATATATTTAAATTTAATAAAACTGTTTCCAAAATTAAAAACAAAATAAAAATTGAAAACATTATATTTAAATTTTTTAAAACTGTTTTCAAATCTAAAAAAAAAACAAAAAAAATGTTACATATTTTTAACAAAATAAATTGTTAATAAAATATATTTGGTCTTGTCGACTGTTATTCGATTGATCGCTAGGGTTTCCTGGGAAATGGAGGGATGTTGTCGTTTAGCTTAAAGACCAAGCTACGACTGTTCCGCTCCAATGTTGAATTCGGTCTGCTTTACGGGTGCAGCACTTGGAAAGCCACTGACATTGTCACTAGAAAGCTGCTCACGTTCGTTAATAGATGTCTACGAAACATCTTGAGGATTTTCTGGCCCAACCGTATCTCCAATACCGAACTTCATGCGAGAACGGGTCAGGAGCCCATAGACTCGTTTATACGAAGAAGAAAGTGGCAGTGGATTAGCCATACGCTTCAAAAAGGCAGTCGGCGCATTGCATCTCAAGCAATGCAGTGGAACCGCTCACACATGAGGGAAGACAAGTGGGCCGGCCTAGAAGTACATGGCGAAGAACGGTCGAACAGGAATCGGCACGACTGGGCAAAAGTTGGAGAGAGCTGAAATATATTTCCAGAAATCGTACACGATGGCGCGTAGGAGTAGTGGAGGCCCTATGTCCTTTAAGGGAAACATCACGGACGTAATAGGTCCGAGGACCTAAGTAAGTAAGTAACGAAGAGGATTGTTAACGCGGATACGATCAGTGCGGCCTACGGCCCGATCCGTTCGAAAGCTATGTCATAGTGGGGTATACGCTTGATAATACGAGAAAATGCACATACAGACAGTGGTTAAGAGGATTTCAGATATTTTTATATGCAGCAGGCACCCTTTGGAGAAGGTAAGCTCTCCCATAAGGCCTGTACTGCACATATTTATTAGACAGAGTATAATAAGAGTTATCATTATTCATAAATCTCCTTCGAATCTCGAAAAATTTACCATACAAATTTTAATCTCCTAAAATGGAGATGTAAAATAAATCTCATTTAAATCTTCTTGAAAACATTAGTTTGTGTAATCAAATATATGTCGGTACCTCCTTTTTTCGGAGAACACGCGTGGAACCAAATTTTTGTTTTTTAATATCTAATTATTCTGTAACACAACATCTATAGTGATCCCTAACCTACTCAAAACTTGAAAGTCGGACGTTAAACATGACTCGCAAAACATTGATATCTACTCCTATAGAGACCAGTTTGTATCTAGACCTTAAAATCAAAAAAGTGGGATGGTCGTGACAACATTAAACATTTGTATATCAAAATAATTACCTTTAGAATAAGGCTTAGGTAATAATTCCGGACATTATCAAAATTGTTGTTGAATTTTACATGGAAATTATTTTGTTATGTTATGGCCTACGAATACATAAATTGCAATAATTGTGTTTCTGCGTTAATAATCGCACAGTCTTGCCATGGTTTTTGCAAGTTCAGATAAAATTGTCGAAACAACGACATCCGAACTCTAAGCAAAGTCATCGCAGCAAAAAAAGACAACCACTATCACGAAATGCAGAAAACATCATCACTATCCTTTCAGCTTTTGGGTAAGCATTCAAAATAAAATCTAAATACTTATAAACACTCCAATTCACTCGTTTAAATACATATTTTTTTCAATAAACTCTTAACGATTTCTCCATAACCTTTTATAATTGTGACAAATCTAATTATAGAATTTATTAAGTGAAATATGGGGATTAAGATCCAGGAAGAATTTTTAATCCTTCCAAAAATTGTTAGTCTTATGGCTCTTTGAACAATTTTAGTAAAAAAATCGGCCTTATTTTTGTGTCATTCGTTCAAATACTAGAAATTAAATTCAAGAAAGACAACGCATACTCCGAAAAGCCTCAAATTCAACATTATATGTTAGCAAAGTCAATGGTAAACCCGTAGTTAAAGCCACCAAAAATGGTTTTTATCAGATTGTCCGGGACGCCACACATTTTAATCATCTGAAAACTAAAAAAGATCCACCGAAATCAGGCTGGTACAGATCTCATACGTGAACTTTTAAAGTTGATTTAAACTTGGTATTAATACAAAAAAAAAAACAATTTCAATTTCGATGTTCCCAGCGGGTATACCTTTTATTAACATGACATGAGAAAAGAAAAAATAAGCTTGGGTAATAGACATAAGAAGGGAGGCCATTTAATGGTATGACGCCCAATTTGCTATTAATACCCAGTTTAAATCAACTTTAAAAGTTCACGTATGAGATCGATAGCAAAATAGTAAATCGAGTTGTTAAAAGGTACTTTTTCTATCGGAACTAAAGTGAACAACCCAAAATTATCTGGACTAAGGTATGAAGCTAGGTTCATATGCTGTTGTATTTACGTGGAAATTGCTTATGTATGCTGGATTTACATAATTGGCAAAAGTGTCATAAAATCTGTCATTAAAATGAATTTAATTTAATTGATTTTTATTGAAACTTTAAAAGCATTTTACAGAGTTGACAATTCAAACTTATATATACTTAAGAGTACAAAGGAAAATACTGCGGCTATAATGTATTGCCAGCTGTGTCTTACAATTTTGTTCGCCACATGGCTATATTTATATGAATGTTATAATGCTCCTGCTCTAATAGCACAGGAAAGTTAGACCGCTTTCACACAAGGAAACTGAGTTGCCAGAAGCTAGCTAGTTTCTTGGCAAGAAGGGTGTGGTGAGGGGAAATTTGTTTCCTTCCCCTTACGCCCTTCTCGCCTACAAACTACCAGTTGCCGGCAACTCAGTTTGCTTGTGTGAAAGCAGTCTTAATTAGATTTGTTTGTGGAACGAAATATATATATGGTATAACAAACTACCAGTTTCCGGCAACTCAGTTTGCTTGTAAGCAGTCTTAATTATATTTGTTTGTGGAACGAAATATTGGACGGCTAAATTTCTTATAGCTGAAAGAGGACTATTAGAAAAGCTTGTGTCCAGTTATTCGGGATACCATGCCCCTGGGAAAAGCCGCCATTTTGGAAAATGCGATCTCCGAAACTATTGATCTTAGATGAAAAATTGTAAGGCCAAGCTTGTAGGCAATTAAATTATCTTTCGTTCACTGATACATTCTTTTTTGGTGCGGGCGATATTTTCAAGGTTACACATTTTTGTCAATCTAGAATAAGCTAACGTGAATAACTAACTAAGTGAGAATTTTAGAACACTTACACCTTTATTAATAAAGAAAAAATAGTAATTTTAGCTCCCGTGTTTAGGAAAACTACTCCATGGAATCAGAATGTTCCGGACTCAAATGCAGCAGTAAGCAATTGCCTTTAGTTTGAGCACAGAAAATTCTTATTCCATGGTGTAGTTTTCCTAAACACGGCAGCTAAAATAACTATTTTTTCTTTATGAATACGGGTGTTAATTCCCAACATTTTGATATATTTTTGAAGAAAAGTTAAGCCATTTTGGTTGCGCTAAAATGAAAACTCCGGAGTAAGTAAAATACTAAATTGTTATAAAACTAATACAAACACCAAAATGGCTGTAACTTTTGACTGCAGAATCATCTTCAAAAATATGTCAAAATGATGGAAATTTGGTGTTCTAAAATTATTATTTGGGAAGTAATTCACGTAAGTTTCTTTGGGAACGTAAAAAAAATTGTCATTGCAAAAAAAATTAAAATAAAATGACATAATCTTGAAAATATTGCCTGCGCCGAAAAAAATGTATGTATAAACGAAAGATGGTTTAATTGCCTACAACCTTGGCCTTACAGTTTTTCTTCTAAGATCAATAGCTTCAAAGGTATAGGTTCTTTCGCATTTTCCAAAATGGTGGATTTCGCCAGGGTCATGGCGTCCCAAATACCCGGACATAATCTTTTCTAATAATCTTTTATAATAGAAATCAGCTTATCAATATCTCATTCCAAGAAAAAGTCTATCTTTATTGTACCTTATCGGTTCAATTGATTTAGCAGCTAATTTTCCAAAAGCTCTAACTTCTAACTATCTTCAAAAATATATGAAAATTTGTTAAACTTTGTGGCCTACAATTTGTATCACGAGAACAATTTACGTAAGCTTCTAACGAAATGAGAAATATGTGAAAGAGTAAAAATGTAGCGTTTTTGCTACATTGTTTTTCCAAAAAACCACACTACGTACATTCGTTAAAAAATTGCAAAGCACTACAATTTCATAATATCAGAAAATACAAAAATAATATTAAAATAATTGATATACATAGAATATTGTGTTCTATCATGAAGATATTGTGCAATTTTGGATTAATTTAACGAAAGCCAAACATTTTGAGGTAAAGGCAGCATTTGCAAATTTATGCACTTACATGCTAACACTTTGTGGTTTGCATCATAGCAGTGCGATACCAGAAAAGTGCTTTTCGAGCCCGAGCATTATTAAAGACGATTTGAGAAATAATCGTAATATCTCCACTGTAGATGCAATAGTACAATCAAAAGCATTATTGAATAATGTCGGAGGCATTTTAAACCTATTGGCTTCATTAGTTACGCTCAAAAATGTTCTTACCAAAATGCAACGCATTATATAAATCACTAAATAAAAAGTTTTATTTTTAAGGTATTTATATTTAGCTTCATAATAACTTCATAAAATTCAAGATTACCTGATTACATTATTTATTTTAGTCTTTAACTGTTTTGTAGTTATAGTTTTCATATCTTATGTTCTTTATTATTTGTTACTTTCGATGAATATTTTTTTTTATTAAAAGATTGAATTCTCGTTAAAATGTTGTTCTTATTTAAACAATTATGATGACTTTTTCAAAAAAAAAACTAGGTTGCAAACATGCGCGAGGCAATAAGCGTCGGAAAACGTCTCGCCATTACCTTCCCGTTTTCTCGCAACTGCAGATAACTACAGTTCCCTAATAAAAATAATGACATTTTGTCATAAAAGAATGAGCAAGTTTACTCTTTCTCGCGTTTTGTCATAATTTTGAAAATGGTGTCATTGTGCCTTTACACGATTTCATTTTTATGACAATATTTAATGCTAATTTTTTGAATGACAATTATGGAAACCTTTTACACGAAAGTGACAAAAATGGCAAGAAAATGACATAAATAATGCCATTTTGTCATTCGTGTAAGTCCAGCATAAGCTTACATGTCATTTTCGGAATTCGTTTCGTGACCTGCAAAAAAACACTGATATACCTACTAATCCTAAAACTAAACATCTAAATTGTTTTTATTTAATTATAAATCTTTAAATTATTATTTCTTACTTTGAAAATGTTGAACCGTGAATCCGACTGTTGGAACTGTTATGGATGTTCGTGCACCTGATGTCTTGAAGTTATTAATTATAGTTGATTTTCCACTGTTATTTAGTCCTACCACCAAAATACACATTTGTTCCTTCTTCAGCTTCAGAATCCCTGCCAACTTATTGAAAAATCCCATTTTCTCTTTCTATTGCCTTTTTTTGTAGGAAATTTGAAAATTCAATATTTTTAGTCAATATACATTATACCTATAGCATTCCATGAAAGAAAAATCTTTTATCCAACAGTTGTAAAGTGACTGAATTTACGTTCATGGAATCTTTCGGGTACCCATGTATGTATGTATTTATATGTACCTTGTTTATTTTTCAAATTTGTATCCTTAAATTATATCAGGCGTAATATTTGGAATACGTTTTTATATGTTGGAAGATCAAAACTTTTTTAATGTCTTGTTATGGCCAAGTAATATTGTTTGCAGGAGTTGCCATGACTTCACCTTCTTCATACGAGGAATGCCGCACCGCAACTACTATAATTCACAAAGGTATCTTTTTGCTATGGTTATAGTCGGTCCACATCGACCAAAATTTGCGTATTAAAAGGAAAAGGGTATGACAGCATCTAACAGTTATATTATGAGCGAAACGCAATTCTGAAGTTGAGGTCATTTGTACTTTAAATTAAATTATATTAAACCACATATGTACAGTACATACATATAAATTAAACAAATGGAAAACTAGTTGCTAAATAAGAAAAAAGAACTTCTTTGTGGAGACTTTTTTTGGAGATTTTGTTTTGTTGATTTTTTGCGTTTTATGTACCTATAGCAAACACCGATAAGGTTCGCTTAAAACTTATATCTTGAGTTATATTAGTGGGATCACCAAGATAAGGGGGTTTAGACTAAGGGAAAATGACAGAGCATCAGTCTGTATTTTCAAAAAATTGATTGAAGTGATAATACCCCTGATACAAAATTTAGAAAATCTCTATCTTAAATCCCCGTCCCCGCAAAAGGCTGAACAAAAAATAAACCCTCATACTCAGATTTTGGTTATAACACTTTGCCAAAATACAACCGATTCTTGAATTTATTTTTGTATTAATATAAGAGCACCTAAGCAGTCTGGACCCGACCAGCAACTTTTTTCTATGCATAATAGTTATCTTACAATTTTTATTATAAAAACCCATTTTATTAAAATTGTATGCAGTTTTTGTTTTCTTTGGTACCCTTTTTTTTAGAAAAATGGTTTAATAAGTATAATTTTTACTTGTGACATACATACGTAAGGTCCGGCAATTCTGTCTGTCTGTCAAACCACTGAAGCAATTTTCTTCAAACTCTATAGCACAGATAATAAATTATACAGAAGTCTCATCCCCATAGAAAAAATGTCCCACATTTTATTCACGACCGGTTGACGATCAGCAGGCAAAAAATCTCTTTGCCTGTTCATAGTAAAGCACAGAAAGTTCTTTGCCTCTTTTACTTTATTATCTGTGCTGTGAGTGTGAGAAGGCAAGGAAGCTTTTTGCCTTTTCATAGCAAAGCACAGAAAGTTCTTTCCCCTCTTTACTTTATTATATTTTTTTTGTGTGCTCATATATTTTGCCCCTCCTTCGTTACATAGAAATAAAAAACAGTAGTGGATAAGAATTAGAATTTAAATAAAGTCAAGTGTATTTAGGTATCTTTGGGCGCGTGAGCATGTGCGTGGACCTTCGTTGTCTGCTTGTGCATTTGTGCATATACGATTTTTTTAATGAATGAAAAGAAGGTAGGTAGCTAATAGCTATGGTAAATAAAAACTTAACTGTCAAAAATTTAATAAAAGTGCGTGGACCTTCGTTGTCTGCTTGCGCACTTGTATATATTCGATTTTTTTATGAATGAAAAGTAGGTAGGTACATATATATAAATACAAAATAAAAACGCAGAGACATGTGATTTTGTTTTATTTTGAGCGATTCTAAAGTACATAGATAAATCAAATTTAAACTTTTTTTTTTGTACACATCTACAAATGTCTTTGAATTTAAAGAAATCATTAGTGGGGAAGAATTAGAATTTAAATAAAGTCAAGTTAGGTTAGTCCAGTCAAATGGTGTTTTGGTCAGGAAAAAAATATAGAAGTTTTTTTCTCACTTATCTTTTATGTTTTAGGGGTCGCTGAATCTGAATTTTAACTTTTCTACTTCCTTTGGATATGGCTTCACAGCGAAAATCGCAAAAAAACTCAAAATGTTCGACCTTTTTTCAGTTTTTTGTCAAAAAGTCAACAAAATATACACTTCTTGGATAAAATTACCTTCTACACTTTATATAACATAAAATTTCCCATAAAATTTTTTAAACATTTTTTTTTGTAGAATTATCGGTTTGGCCACTAGAGTACGGTGAAAATAGACCAACATTTCGTAATTTTTGGAAAACACAGTTCTCTCGTTAGATTTTAGCTTGTAACTGAAAAACCATGCCTTTAATTGTAGAAAACCTAAGCTTCTGCTTAAACAACATTAAATTCTCTAGAAGTTTGATAGCTTCATGACTCAAATTGGCGAAAAAATGCACCGGCTAGAGCGTGATGAAATTACATGTCATATTACAGGAAGCCACCAATAGGATATTGATTATCTCATATAGAATGGAACTAAGACGTTCCAGGATTTTTGTTGTAAAATCTTTCAATGGCTCATTGAAGTTAAAGATGAGAAAACCATGGAGCGTTTTCAAGAGAGGGTGAAATTTTGAGGATGTGGATTAACTGCAGTCTTTTTGGTTTTTTGCATATCACTTGAAAACCAAGCTAAATTTCGAGAAAATTCCGAAACATTTTTTGTGGAGAATAAAATTTACTACAGAATTGGCCTTTTCAAAAAACTTTAAATACATTTTGAATGTGTTAAAATAAAAAAAATTTTAAAAATCGATTTTTTGTTTTTTCTTTTACTTATTTCCCTATAACTCTTTCCAGCAGAGATAGGTATAGAAAATGGTCCACATAAAAGAAAGATAATACAATTTTCTTTTAAAGTGACCTATTTTAAAAAGTGTTTTTAACAAAAAATCAACTAAGATACGGTCGCTCAAAGTAAGCCATTTTTTCAATTTTTATTACGTTTACCTCGATTGGATTTTAAATTTTTTTTTTATTTTAACACTTTAAAAATTTAAAAGGCCAATTCTGTAATAAATTTTATTCCCCACAAAAAATTTTCTCGAAATTTAGCTTGGTTTTCAAGTTATATGCAACAAACCACAAGGTCATCATCTCATCTTCAATGAGCCATTGAATGATTTTTACAACAGAAACCCTGAACGTCTTAGTTCCATTCTATATGAGATAATCAATGATGATTTTTCGTCAATTTAAGTCATGAAGGTATCAAACTTGTAGAGAATTTAATGTTGTTTAAGCAGAAGCTTAGATTTTCTACAATAACAGGCATGGTTTTTCAGTTACGAGCAAAAATCTAACGAGAAAACTTTTTTGTTGACTTTTTGGCAAAAAACTGAAAAAAGGTCGAAAATTTTGAGGTTTTTTGCGATTTTCGCTGTGAAGCCATATCCGTAGGAAGTAGCAAATTTGAAATTTAAATTCAGCGACCCCTTAAACATAAAAGATAAGTGAGAAAAAAAACTTCTATATTTTGTTCCTGACCAAAACACCATTTGACTGAACTAACCTAAATACACTCAAAAGTAAGTAAGTAACCTATATACACTTGACTTTATTTAAATTCTAATTCTTCCGCACTAATGATTTCTTCAAATATAAATACCTTTGTAGATGTGTAAAAAAAAATCAGTGTAAATTTTATTTATCTATGTACTTTAGAATCGCTCAAAACAAAACAAAATCACATGTCTCTCCGTTTTATTTTTTTTTTATTTGTATATACCTACCTAATTTTCAATCATAAAAAATCGTTTACCTTATACAAATGCACAAGCAGACAACGAAGGTCCACGCACTTTTTGCAAATTTTTGACAGTTTAGTTTTTATTTACCATAGCTACCTACTTTCTTTTCATTCATAAAAATATCGTATATGCACAAATGCGCAAGCAGACACCGAAGGTCCACGCACTTGCACATGCTCACGCGCCCAATATATACCTTAATACACTTGACTTTATTTAAATTCTAATTCTTATCCACTACTGTTTTTTTTCTATGTAACGAAGGAGAGGCAAAATATATGAGCACACAAAAAAAAATATAATAAAGTAAAGAGGGGAAAGAACTTTCTGTGCTTTGTTATGAAAAGGCAAAGAGCTTCCTTGCCTTCTCACAGCACAGACAATGAAGTAAAAGAGGGAAAAAACTTTCTCAGATTTACTATGAACAGGCAAAGAGCTTTCTTGCCTGCTGATCGTCAACCGATCTTGAAGAAAATGTGGGACATTTTTTTCTATGGGAATGAGATATCTGTACAATTTATTATCTGTGTCTATAGTCTAGAGGAGAAATTGAATTTGTTTAGCTAAAAAAATAACGATACCTACAAAAAATGATTTATTTCAAAAACGGCTCTAACGTGTTCGAAAATAATACGAGGTATTAAAAGGACTATAATTAATATTTTGATAGAAAAAAATGCTTATAACTGTTATTAACAGAACCTGTCATAGAACCGATTTTTTGATTTTCAAATTTCTCGAACACAACACAAACAATTTTGTATACAAATTTTCGAAAAAAATATTTTTGGTTTTTTAAAAAAATATTGAATTTTTTTTGAAAGTTTAATATCTCGAAAATGGGCTGATCAATATTTTGTATTCAAAATAGCTTTTAACGGCCTTTAGTCCATAAAAATTGGCGTTTCGTCCCGGCGTTCTCACTTGGACTCTTCAGTTGACAGTGAGGGCCTTGTCAAGACGCAATTTGTATTAAGTTCAGTCCAACTTACATCAATTTTACAGTGAAATTTTACACCCAATTAGAATTTCTTATCAAGAATTGTTGGAATTTTTGTTACCCGTGGCCTGGTATTGTTTACATATGAGTGTTTTTTTTATTATACAAATTCTATATACTACTGAAATAAATCAACCAAGTAGAAGACTCAGCATTATTTAATTAAACTTGTTGAATTATTGATTCAAAATAGCTTTTAACGGCCTTTACTCCAAAAAAATTGAATTGGCGTTTCGGCGCGGCGTTCTCACTTGGACTCTTCTTCTTCAGTTGACAGTGAGGGCCTTGTCAAGATTAAATTTGTATTAAGTTCAGTCCAACTTACATCAATTTTATAGCGAAAATCAATTGTGAACTATATCCAACCCAATTAGAATTTCTAATTAAAAATTGTTGGAATTTTTGTTACCCATGGCCTGGTATTGTTTTTTTTAATACAAATTCTATATACAACTGAAATAAATCAGCCAAGTAGAAGACTCAGCATTATTTAATTGGACTTGTTGAATTATTGATTCAAAATAACTTTTAACGGCCTTTAGTCGATACAAATTGGCGTTTCGTCCCGGCGTTCTCATTTGGACTCTTCAGTTGACAGTGAATATTTTTTATTTTTTTTAAATTTGTATTTTATTAAATACTAAAAGTTTGCATAACAGATTTTATTATGAAAATATGCAAAAAATTCTATGTATACAAATTATTTTTTTAAGAAAAACACAAACGATTTTTGAGTGTTTTTTTTTCATAAATTTATATATATCAAACAAATCAGATGGCATATTTTTTTGGCTCTATCTTTTTTAGCCATTAAAATAACAAATTTATAGTAATAATTTATTTTAATTTTGTTTTATTTGTTTTAATATCATTATATTATGAAACCAAAACAAATATACCTACATCATCAGTTTCCAGCTACGTTAAAGTTGCTATGAGAGCAAGTTTGTGCGATCCAGTCGTGCCCAATTTTTGTTTTTATTGTTAAAGCCCGATTTGTTTTCTTAAAAATACCTTATCTTTTTTAACTTAAAATTTTTAAATTACATATTAATAAAATCAGGAAAATGAAATTCAAGAAGAATATTGAATATTTAATAATATATGCCTTCTTCGAAAGCTATATGTAGGTCTTGTATTTATGTGTTTAAAACTTTATCATCAGATACGACGCTTCAAGTGTAATTACTGATTACACTCTTCTTCAAGCATGTCAAAATTTAATTTTTAATACAAAAATCATCTATATTAATTTAATAAGAACATGAAGAAATTAAAATATTAAAATATTGAAATTACTTCTGTTTAATATATATTAATTTAAGTTAAATACATACAAATGACGTTAACCAAATAATAAATAATATAAATAATATATATTTAATTAATTTTAAATCTATTAATTTGTTTTTTTTTTTTTTTTCTTTTCTTTAAAATCTCTAAATATCTTCAAAAAGACGCTTTGTAAGGGTGTAAGGGGCATATTTAAGAGCAAACTTTGCACTTCATCCTGACGGGATGAGCTTTGATACACTAATAGCCTACATCCTATATTTACTTTTAAGAAGTGTTGCCTCGGTGGTGGCAGCACTCTGGTAGATCGGAGACATAAATCTGGCTTTAGACGTCCGTTCTTCATTCGGTGTACGTTGTTCGGTATTCGTTCTTCTCTCAACAACGAACAACGAAGAAAGCTTTTACATTAATTGGGGTTTTTATTTAGTTCGTTCTTAACAACAAAATAAATAACAACACATTGTTGGCAGTAGGGGCACTTTCAATAGTAGAAAAAAAAGAAAAGAAAAAGAAATCCTGTTGGACGAAGGGTTGGTTGGTGAAGAGCGAACGGTATTCAAAATTATTCATTTATATACCAAGGCTTCTTGTGTCACTCAGTGATTAAATAAACTTCGAAAATGACCCCCACGTCCCTAAAAGGTGCACAAAACTGAAAAACAATGTTCATTTAAACAGTGTTCGCATTAAAACACACGTTGTTCGGTTTCACCATTTACATTTTCTTTGTTCCGCGTACTAACAACAACCGATTTTTTTTTTTAAATTCATTTTTATTCTGTATTCAACTTAAAACTATCTTAAAGCTAGACAAAAATTCATGAAAAACTAGCCTACTCATCAATATCTTAAAAATAACTTACTGGCCCTAAGCGGGCGCTCTAAATTAAACAATAACTTAATGCTAATGCCTTTCGGCCTACGAACTACATAAAAATAATATCTTTTCATTGTTTTATTTTTCCGAAGAAAGATTTTTAAAAAAACTTGGAATTTTAAAAAAACTTGGAAACTATATCATTTTTTTTATTTTTATTTAAAAACTAATTTAAAGTAATTAAAAATAATTAAAACTAATTAAAACTACTTAAAACTATACTTAAAACTACTATAAAACTACTTACAACTACCTTAAAACTAGAACAGCCACAGCAAACATTTTCAATTTTGTTATTTTTTTTTTGTTTTTTTAATACACTTAAAACTATGTAAGTCGGCCACGACGAGAAAACTAAGTCAACTGTATTGTATCTAATTCTTGATTTAACCACCAAAACTGGTTCTTGATTTAACCACCAAAACTCCAACACGCTACCACCTAGGCCATCGCACGATATAAAGGGACCATGTTGAAATTTAATCACTTCAAAAACTTATTTACTTGTTGGTTGGTTCAGATCACCATATAAATATTTAAATTATACGCTTAACAAAATTGTAATTTACTGTATAGTTTTGCAAATACCTATTTTCGTAAATTGCGATCGTGTGGGGTCAATATTTATATCGTACATTTTGCTGGTTTGAGCATTGAGAAAATGAAAATCCCCATTTAAAGTTCGCAAAACAAGATCAATAAGTTGTAAAATTAAATTGCTCCCCTGAAGTAGTAGATTGCGATTCAAAAACTTGTAATTTATAATTTTGATAATAAATATCGAATTATAAAATTTAGCTTTTTACGATGATTTGAGTAGTAAATTACAAAATTTTCAGTTATTTTTTAATAAAAGCGCCTTGATTTACAAAAAAAAAAGAGTTTCGTAAATTACAAACTAAAATTTAGCAATTGGTGATTTTTCATTTCATTCCGTGTGACGACGATTATCGATGGCTGAACTCAGGGCTTTCGATCGGCCGAATGACTCGACAAGCCAAAAGTCTTAAAAAAGAACTTGTGAATGTCGTTTCCTACATTAACATTGGCGCAGCTGGTTCGTGAACCAAAATCAAAATAATAACTTAAAAAAAGAAAGTGTTGTGATATCAGAAGTAAAATTAAATATACAAAAATAAAAACAAAGTGCAACAAATAATAACGAAGCCAAAGATTCGGGTGAGTATATACATACGTATCTACATATCTACAAAAAATAAAATTACTTAGTTACTACAAATGTTTAAAGTTTCGTTTTAAAAGGTACATTTTTGTTTTTAAATTTTTATTGAGGTAGGTTGCGTTTTTGAAATTCTGTGTGTAATTTTTGTTGATGTCTAGTTAATCGCCAAAAGGCAAGTTGAGGCCGAACTTAATGATCTGATTGCGGAGACAGAGTATCTGAAAAAAAAAGAAAGAAAAGCAACGGCAGCTAAAATCGTTGAACGATTCTCTTTTATTCAGAGCTGAAGGAAATTTTTAACCCTGAGGTTTATAGACTGGTCAGTTTTCAGTTCAGCTCTCAGTGGGGTAAGTTTACGCGTATAGAAACTACAGACGCAATTCTTACGGAATATATTAAGGCCGTACATAATTTAGTAAAAACCCACACTAGAGAGACAGAAGAACTTAAAAAACAGCTTGAAAAAAGCGAATTTATTCGTAAAAACGCTGAAAAAGGAAGAAGCTGATCAGGAAATTGGCCAGCTTACAATTGAGTTGAACAAAAGTTTAACAACTCAAAGGGAGCTAAACGAAAAAGGTTCAAAAACACCTTCAGCGGTTACACTTACTCCAGCTGCTCTGTACCCCTCAACATACCTCCACACCAAAATTATCAGTGTACAGAAATCTTGTACACACAGCAGTGAAAACCATAGCGGTAGAGATAGGTAGAACCACCAACGAATCAAATAAGTCATCACAAACAGAACCACAAAAAGGGTTAGTGAAGATGTTATTTGAAAATATTAGTAAGATAGTGTCAAGGTTGATACCCATTTTCTCAAGGGAACGGAATCATGAACTCTCGCGTAGAGTTCATGAGTTCTTAGATGCCTGCAATCTGGCATCAAAAATGGTTAAGGCAGAGGAGGAAGAGATTCTAGTGTCTCTTATTTCCACGCGACTAGTAGGTGATGTGTTTGAACTAATTCGTTCAAACTCGGTCAAAAAAATGTCGGAGTTGGCAAAACTGTTTAAAGACAGTTATTTAGTGCCAAAAACATTAGACAATGTACTGACCGAGTTGAAACAATGTCACCAACTGCTAGGAGAAGATGAGAAAACATTCGCGAGGCGTCTAGCCAAACTTCAGGCTACGTCATATGAAATAATTGACTAGATATAGGGCAGATGAGTCGGTTGGCCTGAAAAAGGAGGTTGCCAACACGGTTTTGACAACGTTTAAAATAGGACTAGTCGATCCAGCTCTTCGGCAGTATAAGTAGCGACCTGAATGAAATAGCAGAGGAAGCGCTAAAAACATCTTTGCTTATCCAGCCAAACGCAATGGGCTGCATGGGGGCTAGAAAGTGCCAAAGTCCTGTCCATAATTATCAGACCCCATTGAACCATAGCCTTATCAATTCATACCAATCTTTATCTTCCCTGCCCCAACCGCAATCCACTAGTATTTACAACACATACCCACATCTGCCCCAGCAACCTCAAATGACAACTAGCATACCAATACAAACACACTTGTCACATTACAATAATTCTCACATGCAGTCTGCATATAATCAAACACCTACACCACAATTCACCACTCAATTTCAAGACTCCCCCACTCCGAAAATAGGCAGTCAACTAAATCCACAAATCAATTTAAAACCTGTGGATTCTGTGGTAAATTAAACCACACCTATGTTGATTGTACTATTAGAAAAAAAACTCCATACTGCGACACTTGCGAAGACTATGGGCATAGTCAAAACAGTTGTCCCCGCTCACAAATTCGAGTCACGCAGACAACAAGTCAAAAGCCTAGAGTCAAATGCAAGTGGTGTTCTAGGGTGGGGCATGTGGAGGACGATTGTTTCTCAAAGAGAAATTACCTTAAGGAACAATTGGGAAACGGCACGGGGGCCAGTTTAAATCATTAAACTGTGCCCAACAAAATTTGCCCTCCACAAACACCACATCACCAATAGCTGCCTGTTCAAATAAAGATGAAGAAACTTTTAAAAGAAAAGAAAGAAAAAAGACAGCAGCGCATTTAATTTAATTAAAATAATTTAAAACAAAACGTTGACTCGAAGAGTCCAATTTCTTTACTTTTTAGTCGGTTCGTAAAACGAAACGTAAATCAAGGCCACGAGTATCTGGGGCAAAATTTGTCCTAGGTCAATATTTTCTCTGGTTACTTATTACGAATATTTGCTGGATTATAATTAAGTGTCACGGAAAGCTTACTGAATGTGTTGTCTTTATGGCAAATGCGTCTAACAAATTTACTTCTACAGTTTATTGTAAGTATTTGCCTCCGCTTATAGCACCGGGGATTAAAAAAAAAAATTGGATACGTTTAAGAACATTCGTAAGAACGATGTGTTCGTCGAGCTGCCTACTTCAATAGCTAAGTACGGAATGGTACTTCTACTTGTAGATACAGGGGCAGACTCGAGCTTAATTAAACGAAGTTCTCTTCAAAATGGTATCAATATAAACACCCGAGAAACAAAACAACTGGGTGGTGTCTTTGACGGTGTAGGTGTGACAGTGGGTTCAATTAAGACCAATTTGTTTTTCCCTAGAAAATTTTGGACTAAATGGAATGTTGTCGATGGACTAGACGATGTACCAGCTGATGGTATAGTTGGTCGTGATATCCTTTGGAATCATACGATCATCGACGCAGTTTCCAAAAAAGTTACATTTTTGGATGGAAGCAAAAAGGCTTTAATTGATCTACCCCTCAAATGTTTGCCAACGAGGCCCTTAACTGTCTCTTCATTGAATGTTGTGAAGTATAAGATTGGAGCTCGGACACGAACAGTTGTGAGGATAGAAATTCGTAATTCAAAATCAAATGAACTGTTAATACACTCACAGGAAATTGATAATGGAATTTATTTAGGAACACAATTGTAAAGGCAGACAATGGTTACGTCCATGTCCCTGTTTTAAACTGCATGACAGAGGACTATTTCATGGATACAAATTTCGTACCAACCCATTAAAATTTCAAAAATTATAAAATTGTTGAAAACACTTCGGATGGGAGGATATTAACAAATTTTCAAAAGGAAACTAAAACTGAACGAATAAGAAACCTTTTAACTCAAATAAATTAGACAAAAATTTAACCAAGGTAGAGCAACAATCCGTAGAGCAGTTATGCATTGAGTTTAATGACGTCTTCCTACTAAAGGGTGATCATTTAAGCTATATACCCGTGTTAATGCACAACATACCCACCAAATCTGACCAAGCCCCGAGTAACACTAGGCAATACAGAACTCCCGAGGTTCATAAAATGGAAATTGAAAGGCAAGTGAAAGAAATGCTTGACCAAGACATATTTTCAGAAAGTAAATCTCCTTGGAATTCACCATTGCTTATTGTACCCAAAAAAGCGGTTGAAAGCCAAAAAAAGGTGGAGGGTGGTTGTAGACTTTAGAAAACTAAATGAAGTCACAATCAAGGATGCATTTCCTCTACCGAGAATTGAGGAAATCCTTCACCAATTGGGACACTGTCAATTTTTCTCTACATTGGATTTGGCAAGCGGCTACCATCAGGTGTTGATAGATCCAACCGATAGAGCAAAAACTGCGTTTAGTAACAGCACAGGGCATTACGAATTCAATAGAATGCATTTTGGTCTAACTGGTGCTCCGGCAACGTTTCAAAGGATAACGAATCACATCCTGACTGGGTTGCATGGTATTGATTGCTTTGTTTATTTGGATGATATTGTTGTCTATGTTTAAAATCTGGAACAACACAACACAAAAGTTTCCAAAGTTTTGGGTAAACTTAGAGAGCATAATCTCAAATTAAATACTGACAAATGTAACATTCTACGTCGCGAAGTAACATATTTGGGACACATAAGGCTCTCCCAAACCAATGCGAAACATTCGTTGCGGCGAAAAAACATTCGTCACTCAAAATTATTTCATATGTTTCTCCGCCGCGTTGGTGTGGGCACTCTCATATATCACCATGTAAATAAATTTTGACATGCGAATGTTTTTTCGCCGCAACGAATGTTCCGCATTGGTTTGGGAGAGCCTATATGCTCTGAAGCCGGGGCTACACCTGACCCATCTAAAACTCGATGTGTCTCAGATTTTCCCAAACCAACAACAATAAAACAGGTACAATCATTTCTGGGACTAACGAATTATTATCGAAAATGTATACCCCAATTTTCCAAAATAGCTGCCCCTATAACAAAGCTGTTGAGAAAAGAAAATAGTTTCGAATGGTCCCCAGATTGTGATAAATCGTTCAAGTTCCTCAAGGAAGTGATTTCCTCACCACCTGTTCTTACCTATCCAGATTTCACGCAACCTTTTGTAGTGACAACCGATGCCAGCAACGAAGCTTTGGGAGCCGTTTTGTCCCAAGGTAAGATGGGTGAAGATAAGCGTATTGCTTATGCTAGCCGTTCGTTCACTCAATAAGTCTGAAAAAATTACTCGACTATAGAAAATGAATTGCTTGCCATAGTTTGGGCGTGCAAACACTTTCGAACATATCTTCTAGGTCGACCATTTACAGTCTTCACAGACCACCGTCCTCTCATAGGAGTATTCAATGTAAAGGACCCAACCACGGGACTTATTCGATTTCATCACAAGTTGTCTGAATACGATTACAAAATCATTTATAAGCCTGGCAATTGTAATGCAGATGCGTTAAGCAGGATCTTTAAAGAAAATAATAACTTCCAAATTGTTCAGACAAGGAGTAAGACTCAAAGGGAAAATTTGAATACCAAAAGGGACAGCACTAACCAAAACAGTAAGCAAGGTAAGACCAAGCATGTAAGTGGAAATGACTTTCAGGTTTTGGAAAAGCCAGAAGACATACAAACAATTCTTCGCTATTTCCACCACTCTGTACTTGGAGGACATCAGGGAATGGCAAAGACATATGCACGGATTCGTTGTCAGTTTAGGTGGAAAAATATGCAGAAGGATATTGCCAATTACATCAGGAACTGTGACAAATGCCAAAAGAATAAGTCAGGCAAACTGACCAGAATGCCAATGGTATTGACAGACACCCCATGCCTCCCATTCGAAAAGGTATATATGGACATGGTCGGTGTTCTTCCCCTGACGTATTCCGGCAACAAACAAAACAAACAAAGTATATGACCTGTATGGCAATTCCGGATGCTGAAGCGTGTACGGTAGCGAGAGCCTTTTACGAGGAGATTGTTACAAGGTTCTGCATACCAAAAATACTTGTCACAGATAATGTTACCAATTTTACTTCGAAACTTTTTCTGAAACTTGTAAGCTTCTTGGAGTTAAAAAGGTTCACACTACCGCCTACCATCCACAAGCTAACGGTTCACTTGAACACAGTCACAGACCCTTAGCGGAATATCTAAGGAGTTTCGTTGACAATGACGATCGGAGTTGGGACCAATGGTTGAGACAGGTGATGCATGTCCACAATAACACCGTGCATACAGCTACTAAACTGACACCGACGAAAAGTATGTATGGTTTTGAGTTCGAAATGCCAACAAATTTAAAAAAAACAACCTACACCTCTGTATAATGATGAGGATTATCCGGAACTTCTTCAACATCAACTACAGAAAACGCACGAAATTGCAAGGAAGAATTCGGAAATGGCAAAACGAAATTCCAAACAACAATACGACCGTCAGACAAACCCTGTTTCGTTTGCAGTCGGAGAAAAGGTAATGCTTAAAAATCCCACTAGGAAAAATAAGTTCTCGCCAGTTTGGTTGGGACCCTACGAGGTGGTCTCCGTGAATGACTCTGTAAATACTAACATAAGAGTAGGTGGGAAAACAAAAAAGGCACACAACAACCAGCTTTAACCTTGTTATTACAATTAATTAAATTGCAAAACTTATAAATAATTAAATAATCAAGAATATTTGTTTTCCTATTTTCAGATTATACAGACGACCAACATTCTAATTTCATATTACTTTTGATTTGATAATAAATAAGAATAAATTTAAAGCTAAAACAACAAAAAAAAAACAAAAAAAAAAATAAAAAGAAGCATTTATGGTAAAAGCGACTAGAAAGCAGTTAAGATTTTATTATTGAGAACTGTAGAGATGACTTGCACACGTAATTTTCACTTCTAATTACAGTCTCATTCTCTTTTAAATTTTTACAAATTGTATGTGTTATTTATTTAAATTTGATGTGGAAATTTAAAAACAGTTGCTTATATTGATTTGTATTTCAGTTTCTTTCTTGTCTTATTCATGTTAAATATTTTATTTTATTTCAAATATTATACATACATTTGTATATCATTTCATAAAATATTATATAATATTAAATATTGTTCTCTATTGATTAACCTATATTGTAGTCAATTTCGAGTACGTATGTATATACATATACATAAACATTATACATTTATTATATATATATATATATATATATATATATATATATATATATATATATATATATATATCTACATATACAAAAAATGAAAGTCTTCTTAAGAATTATATTTCTCGTGGCAAACGTATCCACCGGAACTATCACATCCACTCCGTACCAGATTGAAGACCTAGCAATAACTCCGGCACTATTTGAAGGCATTGAAAATGCGGTATTCTATCATAATGAATGAACCATTTTAACGAAAATGACACCTATGGACTTCTCTGAAGTGTTAAGCTTCGTCGACAAATGTGACCCCAAAATCAAGAAGTTGTGCGAACCATTGGAAACAACATTCCGAACTAATTGCAACATGAGGACAAATGAGTTGGAAGTCATCACGGCAAATCTTCGGCTAAACAACATACGACTGAGGCATATCGTTTCCCACCGAAGAAACAAAAGGGCCTTAGAAACAGTTGGCAATTTTTTTCATTGGGCTTTTGGAATTATGGACAATGAATATTCCAAGAACATCTACACTCAACTTAAGACCTTGGATAGCGATGAGAACGAAAAATGCACCCTGTTAAAAAAAACAAATAACTGCGGCAAGCTCTAATTTTGATAGACTCAGTAAACCAGTTAAAGTCTTAACAGTGGAGGTGGAAGAGATTGGGAAAAGCCTGGACATTATGACGACAGTCATACAACAATCGCCAACAATCAAAGATCTCGCTGTAATAAAACTAAAAATGAAGATTAACGAGTTGATATCATTAATAACAGCCAAGTTAACAGAAGTTCAGACCCGTCAATCAACTGAACTATCTATCTTTAATGACTTGTTCCAGAATAAGCTCCATCCTTTCATTTTGAACGAGAATAATATAACATCAGTGCTGAAGGGTTCTACCTATAAAGTTGTCGTATGCCCAGCCGCATTATTTCAAGCAGTCCAGCTGATGACATTCTTCCAAGAGGCAATCGTATTAAGGATCACCGTGCCGCTACCGGACAACACCATGTTCTATCTGTACAAAATGTACCCAGTTCGAACAAAACTCGATGAACATTGGGATTTAGTTTTGGATATCAAAACCGAATACATTGCAGAATGAGAGGATCACGCTTTATTTGTGAGCATGTCCCAAACGGATTTGATGTTATGTTGGGATATCGCCTACAATTCTTCAAGTACGATAAAGGTATGTAGGCACAAGAAACCCATACATACCAGTGCAAGCTCTGAGTGCCTGGTAGAGCTGTTACAACACTCAGCTACGTCCAAGTTGAACTGCAACTATGCCGTTTCACCATCTATGAAGGGGACAATCACAAAGATGACAGCAAAAAATCAGCGACTGTTCAATATAAGAGAACCAGTCATTCTGAGCTTCAATTGTGATGGACAGCTGTATGCTCCGGAACTTAAGCGTTTTGGAATCCTCCAAATCACAACGAACTTTGCAAACGTTGTTCCCGACTGATCTGATGCCGTCGAGATGGAGGTTTCCGTCGAGATGAATACCTTTCCGGCGCGTATTCATGAAGAAGGCTTCCAGCAACACTTAGCTGATGTTGACTTAGATTGGATGGCTTCAGAATTTTGGCTTTCATGGTGCTGAATTTTCCGGGGTCCATAGATTTGTCTGTGTTCATTTCTGTGATCTTGGTTATTGCGGACACAGATTCACATTTTCCAACTATTTCTCCTTTCTTGAGCTTGACTTCGTACGGTTTGATGTTCAGTATCCGTACGGGTACCATGTTGTTCTTTGGTTCCACAAGAGTCTTCCCTAAGATGATGTTTTGGGAGATTGCTCAGACTCTGGTTCCACCATGAGGTATCGATCGCCCTCTATTTTTGTCCACACAAACACTTCCGAAGAGGGAGGCAAGCATATGTCGTCTTTGATGACAGTTCTTAGAGTTGATGAGTTTTCGTTGCCATAAACCATAGGAATCTCTACATTTTGGTACTTGAGAACTTGCTTACCGAGATCGAGAATCAATCCGTGGTCTTTCATAAAGTCAATTACAATTATGCACTCGTCACATATATCTGCTACCAAAAATAGATGCAAAAACTCTAGTTCTGCCAAACGGATTTTGAGACGAACTTCTCCATACACTCTTGCTGCATCACCTGTCGCAGTTTTAAGACGGTAGCTATTGGTGTTGTGTAGCCACGTCATTTTGACCAAGTCTCTTCGCACAATGGAGGCTGTGGCACCCGGTATCAATTGTAGCCACGTGTTTCTTACCATTTACTGTTGCGTCCACTGTCAGAGTCTTATTGTTTCGTTTAGTCTGCGAGACTTGGATTATGGTTCTGGGCAAATCGATACCAAGGCGAGCAGGAGCGTTGATGTTATTGCTTACCTGTTCGTGGGTATTATTTTTGCTTCCATAATGTTGACAGGTGACTCTTCTTGGTGGCAATCTGCACTGGAGATTACCGATTTTGTTGCAATTCCAGCATCGAGCAGGTCCTTCTCGCTGCCTTCTTTGGTATTCAGCTCTCTGGCAAGAACATTCCTCAACTTCCAGTTCTCTTACCTGATGAATTCCTAAAGAAGCCTGTTCCGATGCTTCCATAGTTAGCGCGAAGGCTAATTCTTCAGAAAGCGTGCGTTTCCAGCAGTTCGAATTGCTCGCTGGAGATTGAGGTCGGACACTGCACGGACAAAAGCCTCTGTTGCTAACTGGTTGGTAATTTCATCTCCTGCAGTCGGGTATGCTAGATGCGCCATCCTGTTTTTCAACACGTTCGTCAAGGGCAATAAACTTGTTCTCGAATAAATCTAGTTTACCTTCGAGGATGTGTTTCTGTTCTTCGAACCGTTCGAGAAGATTCTTTTCTTGTTTTTCGAGCAGATTCTTTTGTTCACTTCGCTGTTCCTCTAGAAGATTCTTTTGTTCACTACGTTGTTCTTCTAACCGCTCAAGAAGATTCTTTTGTTCATTCTTCTGCTCAATTCGTTGTTCTTCTAGAAGATTCTTTTGTTCACTGCGTTGCTCTTCTAGAAGATTCTTTTGCGCCTTTCGTTGGTCTTCAAACTGGGCGAGCAACTGAGCCATCATTTTGTTTAAGTCTAAGCTTGTACTTACTTGATCTTCCGACATTTCAATTTCAAATAGAAACGTGTCTGGATTTTCACCGTGTTGCCTTAAATCTTCCTGCAGACGAATAATGAGGTCATTTTTCGTTCCAGTAGTAGGAAGACCTCGTCTGTTCAGTTCTGCCTTAAGTTCAACACAATTCGATGCATTCACAATTTTTCCCATTTTGTTTCTATTTTTATTCTTGTATTTTTGTATGTCACTTTTACTGTTTATTTATTTACACACTTTATTACTTTTCACTATTAATTATCTGAATGCACAGATAAAATAAGTTCTATTCCACTTTACTGACACCAATGTAATATTTTGCCAAGGGTTCGCAAATAAAACTTATTTCTTTTTATTCAAACTGAACAATAATTACTTTACAAAAATAAAACACCTTTATTTCACTTCCAATACTTTTATTATAACAAGCACAATTCACTATTTTACACCGATGTTTATTCGTTCACTTTCAAAATCAAACTGAGGTCTTCGGACTGGTGGCCCTGTATTTATATCCGAGAAAAAAACTACTAGAATCTTCTAAATTCCTGGAATGTGCTGGAATTTGCTGGAATAAGCTTCCCCTCCACAAGTCTCCACAAGTAGATCAAAAGCTCTCAAAAGCTTTCGTTCAGTTAATTATAGCAGTTTTCAGTGGTTTATGTATTGGATAACATTAGTGTGGTTTAGGTATTGGATAACATTAGTTAATCTTTTGTTCAAAGATGGCGCGAATAAATTATTCTGTTATAGAAGAATAAAAGATGTTGTTGCTTGCATAAATGGGCATATTCACCACAATACCTTGGTTTATAATAGTTAGGGCGTTAAGGGAGCCAACCTTGCACTTCATTCTGATGGGATGAGCTTTGGTTCACTTATAGTCCACAACCTAAATTTACTTTCAAGATGTATTGCCACGTCGGCCACACTGGCAGGCCGAAGATATAAGGGTTGCCTTCTGACCATGTTTTAACACGAAATTTCCTCTGAACCAGGAATTAGACATCGGTTGATATCGTGGAATGTCTCGTTAGATTTAGAATACTTGAAGCCATAGGAATAGGTTAATTTTTTGACCCCACCCCCACCCTTGTACGCGGGGGGAGCAAAATTCCCTCCGCGGATAAGGGTTTTTATTTGTCAGAGAATAATGGTTATAAAATGAATAGGTATTCATAAAATTTTCAGAAGAGCGTCGACATAGAATTTTATACTCTACAGCATATCCGTAGTCCATTTTTATCCATGTATTAGTTTTTCGTATAATCGCTTTCAAAATGGGGGACGTGAAGGTGGAAGTATATCAAACCGCTGTATATTCGTCTTAGTATAATCTAAGCATATGGCACATGTCCTTAGGGTAGTTTTTTTTTTTTTTAATATAATTTCCCTTGAAAAAGTTATAACCTTTTTTATAAAACGATGTCTGAATTTTCATTGAAACGAGCATAACATTACTTAATATCAATGGTATGGTGATAAAACTTCGCGCACATGTCTCATTTGTCGTAAGAAATAAGAATTAAAGAATAAAAATATCTGGAGCGAAAGGGTGTTTTTTTTTTTAGTGAAAGGGAAAATTGAATTACTATTATCAGTAAACCCCTCCCAAAACTGGTATGTTGATGAAAGTTGGTAGGCATGTTTTATTCCTTGTTAGAACCAAGACTGAAAAGGATCCATGTAAATATATTGGTTCCAAGGGTGTTGTTTTTAAGCGGACGGAAAATATGCGTTATAAACCCAACATTTTATTTGTATGTAATCGAGGTACAAATATATAATATGGTACAATATTTTAAAGTATTTTTTACGCCGAATCGAATTTAAGTAAAATTAAGACGATACAATCACCATTAATAAAGTAATCGTCGTTTTAATGGAAAAATTAATGTATATTTGGAGTAGAGCAGATAAAACATTTTCGCACATTTCCCCCCGCGTACAAGGGTGAGGGAGGGGTTAAAAAATGAACATATTCCTATGGCTTCAAGTATTCTAAATCCAACGAGACATTCCACGATATCAACCGATGTCTGGATCCCGATTTATAGGGTAATTTATGTGAAATTACGTGTTAAAACATGGTCAAAAGGCAACCCTTATATGTTCGGTCTGCCAGTGTTGCCGCCGTGGCAACACTTGTTAAAAGTAAATTTAGGATGTGGACAATTAGTGTACCAAAGCTCATCCCGTCAGAATGAAGTGCAAGGTTTGACCTAAAATATGGCCTAAACGCCCTTACTATACCTAACACCAACAAAATAAAAAATAAAAGCAAAACGAAAATTGTCTATGCTCTCCACATCAAAAGCGAAAACATAAACGAAAAGGATACCAAAAATATTTATGGAGGGCTCTATCAGATATAAATCGATAATGTCAACAAATAAAAAATCAAAAATAAATATTGAAAAATGTTTTAAATTTTCATACAAAAAATATTTTTCAATTTCTTTTTCGTCCTCTAATTTGTGGTGTTCTGTTAGTAGTTCTAAAGAATGGTGTGGCTTATTATCTAATTATTTCTTCTTTAAAAATTTTTTAATGGTGTTTCAGGCTGAATTAGAATAAATTAAACATAACCCAGAAAATTATTCTTGCTTGATTTTAAGGCACAATAATTCGATTTAGCGAAAAAATATTTTTGGCCTAATTAAATTCATAAGGCAAATGTAAACAAAACATGAGTCCAACACAAGCAGCTGTGGCAATCGACCAATGAAAAGTAAGGAATATTGACGTTTAGGAAAATGTACTAGAATTATCCTAGTACAAAACGAACTCAATTCGATACGTGGTACTTCGTATAACATCATACCAATGTGATAACTCGATAGTTCGATAACATGTAAAAGTTCCTCACTCGTTCACTGAAGACGTAATTCGGCCCCAGGTCTACTTGTATTTTTCGATTCGATTCAGCTCGCAAAGTGGAATCGGATCGAGAAATCCTGTTTGAATCCGATCCAGGTTTATATGGAATTGAATCCGACTTCAAGTCTGATTCAATTCTTCATGTAAACGAAGTAACAATCATAGGTACGTGGAAATCAAGATACATATAATAAAGGTAATGGGGCGTATTCATAGTCATTTTAGACCTGGGTCTAAGTTAAACATAGGTTTCGTTAAATTTTCGGACGTTGATTCTATTTTTTTAAGTTTATCATTTCAAAATATTTGAAGCTATTTATGTAGTATACCAAGTTAATTATCTTATACAAATATAAAACCAACAATTTGTAATTAAAATCGGTCTGTATTCATTGAGCCAAAATTGTCTTAAACTGCAGTTTAGTTAAACCTGGGTCTATCTGCGACTATGAATATGCCCCAATATCATTAGCGTTTTCATTTTTGTTCTGTTCTGCGAATGTGTCATAATGGAAGAAAAATGGCTGATTTCAATGCGGTTGTGTGTTCTGTCATTCTGTCTCGTGTGTGTTCATTAATTTAAATTTCTTTTCAAAATTCTGCAAAAGTTTGGTTTAACTAATTTGTCCATAGAAATAACAAAAAAAGGATTTAAAAAAGTGTATCCGGGCCAATTAATCAGTGCTAAGCAGTTAAAATAAAAAAAAATGTCACGAATTTGTTTTTTTTTTTGTTTACCTTTCAGTTGTCATTATTGTCATTTTTCATTTTGACATAAAAACCTACACTGAAAGAAGCCATCTTGAAATTTGACAAGCTGCGCGTGATAATACCTTAGATATGTGTACTGTGCGTGGAAATAAAAAAAAAACAAATATAAATTTAGTTTGATAATAAAATTATATTTATAAAATTGTTTGTGTCGATGATATTATAATGTGGTACGTAAAGCTGGGTAAATCACAAGTTTAGGGGTGAAGGGATTTAAGTGCTCATTGCGGATTGGAGACCTAAATTAGGCCCAAAAAAGCTCTTAATTCCTGTATCATTTTATTTTTGAATTTCCGTTGTGGTGTACCCAGCTCGCTCATTAAAAAGAACAACGTCATAACTCAAAAAACGTCAAACTTCAGAAATCGCAATTTAAAATTTGCATGGCTGTATTTCATAATCATCTTCATTTGAATCTATTTTTTTCTATTTTCTTGGTAGAGCTGTAAATTAAAATTTTATCGCAAAATATGACACTTTTAAAATATTTATTGGACTGTTTTCACTTCAAAGGTCCCTGCGTAAATGTAAAAAATAAACTATTTCCACATAGGCGCCCGCAGGATTTTTTCCAGGGGAGGTGGGTTTCAGATAAAAAATGAATATGCAATAATTTTATTTATTTTGTCTAGGCATAGGTCAGTTGTCAGTGATTTTATTTTAGGACTAGAAAATGTGACATTTTATTCGTGTTGACGCTAAATAATTTACTATTAAAGGAAGCAAATAGCTATATGATTTTTCTTCAACATTTGTTACTTAGTGAGTGCAACTGCAACCGCCTGGGATCTTTTCCAAACGGTCAATTATTTCGTTTTAATTGTTTGTTTTTTCGATTATTGTAGGGGAAAGGTGCTAACAGTGAGACACTTTTCTTTTAAATTGGTATATCTCTGAATGTTTTCGAGCAATCTTATTCAAATTTGGAGTATATTTTAAGGCATATTGAGGCTAAATGTTACAAAAGAGATTTTAGTGAAACGATCCATGAGAGCATCACAACAAACTGAAACTAAGAAAAAGTCAAACTATCTCACTGCGAGCGGTGCGATCAGTGGGCCAAATGAGGTTATTTCGTTGCAAATTTCCAAATGAGGTAATTTTAACCTCATTTACACGAAATTAGGTTGGAAATTAGGTGAATTCATCCAGCGGGAATCAGTTTCAAAAGCTCTTAAAAGCTTTTGTATGAAAATATCAATACACTATACTCAACAACATAATACAGAAAGATAAAACAACAAAAATAAACGGCTAACTGCCATTCCAAATTCAAAATGAACTGAGATGTGAAATGAAATTAGCAAATTTGATAATGAAAACACTTTTTTGACAAATTTCGAAATTACCTCATTTCGGTTCTAATGAAAACGTAGTATAAGGTGAACAGTGAGACGAACAAAAAAAAAACAAAAATAATAGAACCTTAAATAAGTAGGTAATTAGTATTTTATTAAATAAATTTAGTAACGTAAATATATTTCTTCCACAAGAATGTAATAAAGAACAATAAACTAGAAAAAGTAAAAAAAAGAAACAAATTGTAATCACATTGAGATCATTTTTAATTCACAGATGTGGTTTCGAATAAAAAAATAATCACTTTAGACTGATTCCATAGACAAATTTAATTCGTTTTGTAGCAACAACAAAGCCGTTTAAGGAGAAAAACAACAACAAAAATCAGTCGATATGTAATTAAAACGCTGTAAATTAAAATTACAATGAAAGTGCAAACATTGAAGCATGTCTCATTGTTTGTTTTTTGTAAATGTCTCACTGTTCGCCTTTTGTCATTTCATAAAAATAAAAATAAAAATATAAAAATGAAAAGATTGCTATGATTTTGTTGTTTTGTTATAAAAGAACAAATATAAATGTTATATGTAAAAAAATCTGTATATTAACCTTATTATTTCCCGTTGCTATGTTAAATTGAAACACACTCCAAAAACTACTTCGAAAGTTTTTTTTTAATGTTTATCCGGTGGAGGTTAACGCGCAACTGAAATTCGTGCGCAACGGAATCAAAATACGTGTAGGGGGAAATAAACGTTTTTACCAATACTGGCATATCTGTGCATGCTTTCATAAAAGAGAAAAATAAGTCATCTCACTGTTTATCGTTTTTCGGTCATTGTGGATCTAAGTCAAGTTTTTACTTTGCGTAAGGTGCTCAACGATCGCTCAGCGGTGCAAGTAGTTGCTGGAGTTTAGAGCCCTATACAAATAGCTAAAAAAATCGTTGGAAAAAACTCCTCTACGCTATTCAATGAATCAGAAATGTTTGAACAATCATTTTCATCAGTCTGCATTTTGTTAAAAGTGTACCACATCTTGGACTCCGCCAGGAAATTATCCAGAAAGCAGCCATATTTCTCCATTATTTTCTGTATAATTACATCGAATTGTTGCTTCATTTTTGTTTGTCTGAAAAGCGTTCTGTAAGCGACATTATCAGGGAATCAATGTATGGAATACAAATAGCTTTTCTAAAATAACTTTGGGGGAAGAAGCGGGAACATTTGATCGATGGATTTGTTTTTGAATTATTTTTGGACAGCTTAAACTACGTTTTCATTAGAGCTGAAATGAGGTTGTTTCGAAATTTGGCAAAAAAGTGTTTTCATTATCAAATTTGCTAGAATCATTTGACATCTTATTTCATTTTGAATTTGGAATGGCAGTTAGCGTTTTTTTTTTGTTGTTTTCTCTTTCTGTGTTATGTTGTTGAGTATATAGTGTATTGATATTTTCATGGAAAGAGCTTTTGAAACTGATTCCCGCTGGATGCATTCACCTAATTTCCAACCTAATTTCGTGCAAATGAGGTTGAAAATGTGATTTTATATGGCAAATTAGGTAATTTCGGATCACATTTGGAAATTTGCAACGAAATTACACCATTTGGCCGAGTGAAAACGGCATATAAACCTGCCTGATTCACTCAAGCATTTTTCCATTACCTCCCATAGAGATTTAAAGCAATTGTCAACATCCTCTCGATTTTGTTGAAACAATTAATTCAAAAAATTGACCTGATCTTTTACTGTTGACAGATTTTGGTCAACGCCCTGTAAAATATTAGCAACAGGTTCTAGCATCGACGAGTATTGTGACACACAAGTATATCTTAAGCTGGCTTTAGATTTTCGGTGTTATCGTCGGTGTACGTTGTTCGTTGTTGTTTGTTCGCGGAATAACGAAAATGTAAGACCCCTTTCACACAAGGAAACTGAGTTGCCGGCGATTTTTAGTTTCTAGGCGAGAAGGGCGTAAAAGGAAGACAAAAAATTTCCCCTCACACTCTTCTCACCAACAAACTAGCCAGTTTCTGACAACTCAGTTTCCTTGTGTGAAAGCCGTCTAAATGATAAAACCGAACGTCGAACTAAGAACGAATGAAGAACGTCCAAATTCAAATCAGGTCAGAAATTTGGATGTTCGCTGTTAACCGAAGAACTTGTGTTTAAATGCGATAAATGTTTAAATGAAAATTGTTTTGGAGTGTCGTGCAACTAGAAGGGACATTTTCGAAGATTTTTAATTACTGAATGGCACAAGAAGCCTAGGTATATAAAAAAACAATCTTGTAAATAGGTTTTAATTAATGTAAATGCTTTCATCGTTGTTCGTTGTTGAGAGAAGAACGAACACCGAAGAACGAACACCGAAGAACGAACACCGAAGAACGCTCACCGAATGAAGAACGAAAGTCTAACAGCCTTATTCTGGCTACCTCACTGATGTCTCACAAGTCACAATAACCTCACAACTATAGGTGAATTCGATTTTGTGACTTTTTTTTATTCTGACAAAAACCTCACAACTTGTGAGCCTCATAAAAACTTAAAAATTATGATGTGCTCCTTGGCAGATCACAACTCACGAGTACTTGACATAGTCACTTTAAACTATAAAAACATAGCAAAATAAGAATAAACATGAAATTGAATCGTTTGCAAGAAGTTTTATCTAGAAATGAAAATTAAGAATTTACATAGGTATGACGGATTGTGGCAACTTTTGAGAAGTCATTCTTTTTACTTGGAATGTTGTTGTGCCAATGTATTTAATGGTGTACCTATCTAATTGGGTTTCGATAATTTTTGGAGCATGAAGGAAGCATGAACTCTTCCATGCAGTCCTCATCGTACTCACTTTCATGCAATACTTATTACATAAAGTAAGAAAAATCAGGAACTGTGAAGTAGTTGATGAAACATGATTGTTCTCAGAAAGCCAATTGGCTATCGCTCTTGCTCCGAAACTCTGCAGTGCCCTCTCCTCAAATTCCTTTAATTTGCTGTCCGTTTGTAGACCGTGGACGTTCTGCCTTTAATTTACTTGCTCAATACCTTGAGAATTTTTGACTGTGAAAGTCTAAAAATAAGTACATTGCACATATGCGTCAACAGGAGTTCTGGGCTTCTCTTTGCAAGCTGCTCCCACGGCTCTCGTTTATTTGTCTGACCTTGAACATAAAATATAAATATTCAGTGTTATTTATAAACACAGTTGAACGCTTGCATAGAGCTATACACGCTTTAAAATGCCCCTCTGAATGCAAAAACGTGATTTATAAAACTTATGCAACGTTGTATAGAGGCGATATAAGCTAAACGCGTTTGGAGGTTGTTTAGAGCCTACATAAAGGCTATTTAGTATCGAAATGTCACTTTGACTTACACACAAAATCAATAATGTAGATAGATATATGGTTGGTGTTTATTTGTATGCAATGTTTGTGTTGAAATCTCACTTACATACCTAATTTTAATAAAAATCAAATCAAATAACAATAGATAAATATGTTTTTGTGTATTTATTGTTAATTTTGTTGGGATATTGTTTAAAAAAGACAAGGAATATCTTTTGTACACTCTTTATTTTATATATTCTGCATAATATACGTGCAAAATTTGAAGAATTTCTATCAAAATTTTACAACTCTTCATCTGCTATGGTTTATATGTTAACGTTAACCAGTTTCAATCAAATTTTACACATAATCACTTTAATCACTTTACGGAGAAATACAAATTAAATTTAAGCATTGACAAATAAGAGCCACCCTTATATTTGTCTGAACAAAAAGATCACGCTGTGAGTGAATGGAACAATTCATTCAAAAAATCATAAAATACACATTCTTTTCTTTTGAATACATTTTATTATATTTGTAAGCACAAAAAAAAAAGTAACAAAACAACTCGATAACTTTAACCAACAAAAGAAATTAAGAAAAAATCAAAAAAACCCTATCAACAAAATATTTTTTTATATTTTTCGCAAACAGCTAAGTCTCGTTGTCAGTTTTGGAAGCAAAACGTAATAGATTTCTACTTTTTGGTACTTTATTTAACACAAAGCCTGTATAACTACACTGGGTGGGGAAATGTTTTATAAATCACTATTTATGCAACGTTGTATAGAAGCTACATAAATCCTTACACACTGCATACCCTGCAAACCAAAACTCAGTAGTTTGCCTTGAAACACAACCACAAACAAAACGCAGTCTATAAATGCATGTGTTTCTTTATTTACCAAAAACTCTCCCCTCAAAAAAAGTACTTTTGTTTCTCCTAAAAAAAATGAAACTCTTCTATCGTAAAAGGGAAGAAAGAGTGCGATGTATATGATGCACAAAGTTTTGTCTCATTTCGAATGTGCACAACATGACAAACAAAAACATTTATCTTATTGGCGAGCGCGAGTTATAAATGGTTGTTTTTTGGTTATTGTTTATATAAGAAACAAAGAAATTATATTTAATTATAATTGTCATTAAATTTAAAAAGAAAATATAAATGTTTTTATTAGTTTTTTATACTTTGTTATTACTGCATTTCAGATATATCAGGGTCAAGGAAACCATTTTCGACGATCGTCGTGTATTTTAAGATTGCAGCAAATTGTTTAATTATTGGAGCGGCTCTAAAGTCTGAACAATTTTTTTATTTGTTTTGATAAAACTAGCAATAAACTGGTGAAGAAAACTATTCGTAAAATTAAATTTATCATATACCTAAATTATTTCATATATAATTTCAAAAGGCTCAGTTTCAGAAGAAACAAACTACTTCTTTTACGTACAAGTTTCACCAGTTATATCCATACTTCTAGATTTGAGAACTCAGAAATTGTAGTAGGACGGATATAACCGGTGAAATGTAAGCGCATAAGAAGTGCTTTTAAATAACGAATTTCAGTGCTTTTGATATGGTTTAAGAAACTTCTTGCGAATTAACATTAGAAGTACTTCCAGTAGTGCTTCGCTGATATACATTTGACGTACCTTTGTCAGTACTTTAATCATAGAGTAAGTATACTACCTAGAGGCCCGACTCGTACCCCCCTTGCCTTAAACACCCGCAAAATTTTTTTGAGGTGAGTAAGAGAAAACTCTCTTAACCTACTCTTTTTTTCCTATCCGTGATTAAATTAAAAAAACAAAATGGCGAAATTTGCTCAAACTGACAGGTAAGTTTTTTTTGTTGTTTTCGTTTTGTCAAAAATCGGACAGTTCTAAGTAAAATAAATTATGTGAAATCTAAAATCGTGTAAAGTTTTTATTTTAATATCAATAAAAGTTTATTTACTTGTAAAAAAGCATATTTTTAATGTCATTAAAAAGTTTGTTGTGTTTATTTCTAGCTGCGGTACAATGTGAAAAAAGATTTTCATTTGGTTCCCTAAGACCCTCTTCGATTCTGAGAAGCATTCCAAGCGAAGAAACGCGATGTCGCAGCTATTATTCAGTCACACTCGAAGGGACAAAAAAAACGCAAGCTGTATCTTAAAATTCGTGAGAACACAATTATACTGCAATCATATTGCCGACGGTTTTGGCGATTCAAGCTGCCAAAAGAAGACCAGAGGCTGCTGTTAAGATTCGAGCATTCATTAAAGGCTTCATCACCAGAGAAGATCCACCAAATGGTGTGAATGAAAAGTTCATTGCCAATGCAAAGAGATAGTGGCTTATAAGATTATCAAAGGAGTTACCAACAAAAGTGCTGGACATGAGTTGGCCTTCCGCAGCCAAAACATTGTCAGGAAGCCTCTACATACCTACATATGGTGCATCGGCTTCACTTAACAAGAAATTATAGTCAGCAGCTGAGTAATGAGAAGAAGCAATTTGAACTCAAAAGTCACAGCTGAAAAGGTCTTTAAAGGTCAGTTTTTGTTAAATTAATTTATTTCCCTTCTAAATAAAGTGTGTTTTCCATATACCTACATAGATAAAAAGAAAAATTACCCGCAAAGTATTGCCAAATGGTTCGAAAAAGACCACATTTCCAAGGAACACTCGGCGCAAGTTAGTAATTTTGTGACAACAGCATTAGGTTCTGAAGAACTTAAATATTCCTCACCTTGCGTCATATACGATCGACATGGCTATAAGCCAAGAGGTCGATTCATCCTCCTCAGCAACAAAGCTATCTACCTTCTTGACGCAACAAACAAAATCATCGACTGCCATTGGCCAAAATTGATTTTGTGCTAACGAATCACAGTGATCATCTGATGTTGGTACGAATTCCATTAGACTAAAAGAAAGACAAGGGTGATCTTATTCTAGAGATTCCTGCAATTATTGAGTGCTGCACGTACATCATTCATACAGTTGGCACAGCAAACATAATCAGTAGTGTGAATAGAGATTCGTAAGTTAAAAAGTTCTTTTTCTTGAAATAACAAATAGAACATATCTTAAAATGGGTAGAAATTTAATGGAATTTCCAGATAAACCACTTCGTAATTCCAAAACTATCTACTTCATTGGGAAATAATTTTTCCAATTAAAAATGCTTTTGGTGACACTTAGTAGACTTAATTTGAAACAGTTTTGATAGTACAGTTACGGTTTTGATTTTTTTAGTTTATAGGTTCTACCTTTTTCTTAACTTTTCTTGGTATGGAGGTATTCAGCCTTATCGGCAATTCCGGGAGAGATTGTTCTACTCCCGATTTTCATTTTTCCCTGGATTCGAATACTCCTTTCGTCAATCTCCCCCGGATTCAATCTCCCCCGGAAATTACTTCGAATCAGTTTCGAAATACTTTGAGTGAATTTATATTCTGAAATTATTTGTCTGTCAAAGTTTGAAAATTATTTTATGAAATCAAATTAAATATTTGAAGTATTTGTGGTGATTAAGATTAAGAAGTATTAACAAAAATAACTCTTGGAATACGTATACCAAATACCAAATAAGTGTATTTCAAGAGTGATTTTTTTCAATAAGCATTTTATGCAAAAATTGTTGATGCTGGTTTTGAAAGTATCAAACGCTGATTACAAAAAAGTATCAACCACCTTTTTTGGTTAACCAGTTCCAAAGATACACCCCAATCCATTTTAAGATTTTACTTTTCCAAGTGGACAGCGAAAAGGTTTTAAGGTATATCTTTGGAACGGGTTCTCCAATAAAGGTGGATGATACCTTTCTTGAATCAGCACTTCCTACTCTCAAAAGAAGCATCAACAATTTTTCCAAAGAAGAAGTATTAACAAAAATAACTCTTGGAATACGTATACCACATTCCAAATAAGTGTATTTCAAGAGTGATTTTTTTCAATAAGCATTTTATGTAAAAACTGTTGATGCTAGTTTTGAAAGCATCAAGCACCGATTACAAAAAGATATCAATAGCCTTTATTCGACAACCTGTTACAAAGATACAGTCCAAAAGCTTTTCGGTTTATACTTTTTGTTCCTTTTGTTACCATTATTTATTTATTGAGTATTACAATTTTTCAATATGTGGCTGTAACTACATTTTTGTTTTATTGCAGACAATTCCGCGGGCTAATCCTGGTCATTGTGAAGTTCCCCAGTGCAACTCTTATAGAAAGGGTGAAATTTCTATGTTTTACCTTCCAAAAGAAGTGCGAGATTCTCCTCATCTAAACTATTTTATTCAAATCTAAGTATTTTATGGGTATATGTTTTTATTTTTGTTACAAGTAATTTATATTCATAAGTTTATTATTTTATAACTTAATAAATGTAAATTTAATACTTTTTTAAATAAATGGAATGAAAATACTATGAAATTATTTCTTATATTTCAATTAAATACGATTTTAAAACCTTTAGAATGGAAGTATAATTTGAACTTGCCTTTTTTACATGAAGGCTTCCTCGGATCTATCAATCTTAATTCCTTCTGCTTTTATTTGATTCTCAAAGTTTTAGTAGATCATTTAAAAAAAAAAACAAAGAAAACAATTTATTCTCGGCCGAGATTTTGTTTTGATTGAATTCTGAGTATGAGTCTTAAATTAGGTCGTGGTAGTAAAAACTACAATCAATTTAAATATAGAGAAACATTTCAAAAAAAATTTCATATTTCAATTGATTATAATGATCAATACGAGTACTTAAATTAAGACTGAGTACCATTTCAAACAACTAAATGAAGATAGTGGTTTGGAAATAATAGCGTTTTATAACTAGCACTTACAAGTACTTTGTGTGTTTTTTTCTTGATATTGTTAAAAGTGTTCTTATAAAATGCTGTTATTTCCAAACCATTATCTTGATTAATTGATTGAAATGATTCTGAGTCTTAAATTAAGTCCTGGTAGTGAACACAACAATCAATTTTAATATAGATAAATATTTCAATTAAATTTCATATGGGACACGTTAAAAAAAAAAATCGACTGAAATTTTTCAAACGTGTTTTATATGAATTTCCAAAAACTGTTAGCCCAGTCAAATTCGACAATAAATTCGCTGTGTGCGATGTAGTTCTGCATTTTTGATTCATTCTTGGGGCATGTTAGAGTAGTCTGTAGCTATGTTTGCAACTTCGAAAAACCTGTGCTCGCTGCAGGAAAAATGCAACAGCCAAAAAAATGCTAAAATCACCCCATTTTTTCCGACATTTTCCTTTATAACTTTGGAAATACGCAACTTAGAAAAATGCCATCCACTACATTCTTGTTTGTTATAAAATTTTCTACATGACCACATTAGTTTAAAATTCATGTATGTTTTATTTGAGTTGCTATCTAAACATTGGTAAACAAAAATCTGAAAAACTAAGTAATTTTGAAGCGCTGAAAAAATAGGTCAAAAATTTTCCAACTCTGCTAAAAATTTGGAATCAAATAGTCTAGAGTATTACAAGACGAAATTAAAAAATTCGATCCAAATCGGTAAAATAGTTTTGGCAAGAAATATGATGTTAACTAAGTGCAACAAGCTATTATTGCATCATTGCTGTGGTCAAAGTGGGACACTTAAGTTGGCACTGATTTTTGTTTACGTACTTGGAACCTATGATAAAATATATATATGATATTTATATCTTTTTCTAAGCCACTTTGGTAGCGATTTTAAAAGTTCCAAAAATTGATCACTTAGCATATAAATATGAGTCGTACTCGTACTCGTATAGACATGGTATTGTTCTTTTGATTATGGTATGCAGTATAAACGGCTACAAATTGCATATGAACAAAATTTGGAGCTGTATAAAACACTTACATATTTCTTTCCTCATTTTTTTTTTGCATTTCAAAAATGCATTTTGGTCCGCTGTATCGCGAACATGTTATGCAATGCAGTTTGCATTGATACAAATAGCATATCCACTAAATATGAAGCGGTAAAAAACACTTTTAGCAAATCGTTAAACAAATCTCGTAATAAAAAAATTTGTTTTATGACATTTTAACGATTTTGAAATGATTTGAAATGAATTGCTAAAGTTACGATTGTAATACATTAAAATACCTTTCCAATGACGTATGTCTTGTCCAGCTAGAATGCTATTTTTGACCACATTCCTTACCTTATATATATCGAACTTTCAACATCTCAATATTTTTCTCTAAGAATTGTTAGTTAGTTTAAGAAATTTCCATTTGTTTATTTTGTCTTAAAAAAGCTTGTAACGAAAATATCGGGAGCTTTTAAGGCAAAATTAACTGAATTCATATTTTTTTTATATACTTATTACCAAAGAAACTTTAGTTTTTGTTTTTTATTTAATAACAAAAAATAAATTGCGAGAAAAAAACAATAAAAAAATCATAATAAGAGAAGTATAATATATATTATGTACTAATTTAAATCGCAATAAAGAAGCTTTCATATACAAACAACAGCACACACAGTCTTCAAGGAAATTCTTGTAGGACTTATTAGATAAAGATTTTTAATAATTTTTGTTCTTATCTTAAACATTTTTTTTGTTTTACACAAGTAAAATCGCCTAATCTACAATTGGAACTGTGTAGAGGGTATTCCTCTTGATTAAATACAATCGCGTATAAAAATAATTGGTAAATGAAAAAAACTTTTTTATTTCATGTTAATTGCGATGTTTAGTCCATAATTTTTTTTTTTAATAAATTGGGCGGGGATGGACACTAGGTTTTACAAATCTTCATCCTCCTCGGGCAAAGCAGTCTCCTGTGCCTCTTCGATTTAAACTTGGGCATAAATTGAATGAAAAATATCTTGTATGTTGTCATGGATCCCACTGCCTGAAATTGAAAAAAAAAAATATTTTTAAATTTAAATTATTTACATAATACATTTTTTTCATTGGAATTTTGCATGAAATTAAGTGTATGTTTCATAGGATTTTTTTTCCCAACATTCCTCAAAATTAAAAACTGATATGACGATTACTTAGAGCACATCAAAAAGGACTCAGGACCATTTGAATCACCAAAATCGAGCCAGCAGTTTTTGAATTAGAGTAATTTGTATCTCACACTTTTTTGATTTTCATATGAATTTATATGAAAATCAAAAAAGTGTGAGATAAAAATGGCTCTAGTTCCCAAACAGCTTTCTCAATTTTGGTGATTTAAACGTTTCTAAGTCCTTATTGAAGTGTTCCAAGTGATCGTTGCATTAATTTTTCATTTTGAGGATAATATCAAATAATATCTGACACATCAGAATGATTTCTAGCTTCAATTTGTTGCTTCAAATTGTTTCGCATTCATTGATAGTTGTTGCACTTGATCCCATTACTGGGCCAGACCAGGGGAACAATAATAACAATACCAATATCATGAGGAAAATAAAACCATTGGTGGAATAGATTTGCCATGTTTTTTTTTTGAATTTTAACTTATATGTTGGAAGTTCTAAAACAAAAAAAAAAAAAAAAAAAAAAATGAGAATCCAGTTTTTTACTTCAAGACACAGCTTTTTACTTACACAGCTCGCAGTAGTTTCAGTTTGGGAATGTTCGGATTGATGGCCTTTGATCCAGTGGGCTCAATTGCTGCCAATTCAAAAGGATGAGCTTTTTTCTTGTGGATGCGACAATTCGAACCATTGGCAGAGGTCTTGCACTAAGTTGCAAGTGTAGGTCTTCAGACCGGTATGCAAAATGATGTGATTCTTCAAGGCTTTTGCACGTTGGTACTCGTTATCACAGAAATCACATTTGTGCCGCTTTTGGGCTGAGTGGATTGTATTTAGCTGCGAACCGCACATACAGAATGCCAATATCGACCGGCCATGGGTCTGTTAAAGGAGCGCACGGAAAAATAGTTTTGCCCGTGAACAAGACTTTTACAGCGTCAACATCTATTCCAGAACATTTTATGGCACAATCCACTGGCGGACAATTTCACGAAAATAATTTTCCGAATTAGTCAACGATAATCAAATTTCTCGCGCTAGTTTTATTAAAAACAATTAAAAACAATAATACCGACGAAAATTATTTTATTGTCGCACAAATTGCAGCAACAACAAATGTCAAAAAAAATCCACCAATAATTGCTCAGTTGCTGTATGTCTAGTGGTGGAAGTTAGGGCACATACGCATGGAATTTCAAGGGTGTGATTCTACTTTTTGATTACATTTTCTTTGTTTTCAATAGAAATAGTAATAAATATTACTGGATTTATATGCCAGAAGCAATAAAAGGCTATATCATATAAAGTTTTTGTTCATAAACATTTAGAAGCATCAATTTTATTGACAAAATATTTTATTTTTCAGTTTTTGAATTTAACGGATTCCCTTTTTTGAATATCCGATTCACCAATTGAGCACATGACCACGTTTGAGCAAATGCCCTAATGCATACATACAAAGCTCGTTTTGTCCCATTTAAAATGCATTGCAACTGCACACATCCTTACTGAATAGGGCATAAATCCTCTCAATTCAGCTTGTAGGGTGAAAGAGCATGGACACCTTAAGTCGGTTCTCTAGGTAGTATTTTCTCTATGACTTTAATGGAGGGGAAATTCACTACATTTCGCATGCTAGAAAGAGATAGCTGCTTCATGTATTCGCATGTATAGGAGGTATATAACTGAGTTTTTTCCCGAGCCCCTATCTTTTTTCAGTGGAAAAGAAGTACTTCTATTACGTACATATATCACCTGTTATTTATGTAGTTCTACGTTTGCTGGGTAACTATTCACCCGCTTAGAGCTGTTTAGGGCATTCTATTAAACACGGCTGATAGTGTTTAAACATTTCAATGAACTGCTACTTACCAATAGATTTCAGTATTAATAGTTTTAAATACTTTGCGAATCAGATTTGTTTGCTTTGAAATCCTGTTTGTTTCGACAAATCAGCTGGCCGGGCCGACCTCAAAATAAAAAAAAACAATTTGCTGTGTTGAGTTTCTTGTGAAGTTACTTATGAGGGGGGTTCCACAGAATACGAAATTATGACCGCCTCATAAGAAACCTCACAAAAACAACCCCACAAGAAATTGTGACTTGTGAGCCTCACAACGGCAGAATAGGGCTGTAAGGCCAGCTTAAGCCATCTACTCTCCCTTTCTTATATTTTTATTTTCAAGTCCAAAGTTGTTCATTCACATTGACCTATACTGACCATACGTCCCGTTTTCAGCGGGACAGTCCCGTTTTTGGGGTCTCTCTTCCGCGGCCATAACTGTCCCGCTAAATGCCCGCTTTTCCTACGAAGTTTGTAACAAAATTCTCAAAATGAAGCAATTATATAAATACTTTTTTACATGCCACTAGACGTGGAAAATATTATAATGAAGATATACGCCCACTGCTATATAGGTATACACCGTTCATTTTGAAAAACTTACAGCCGTATCTATAAAATTATCTAAAAATACCTTTTAGAGGTTATTTAGTTAAGCTTGCTTAAATATTAAAGTTGCCTTTAAGTGAAGTTACTTAAATTTGTATCTATAATCAATATTCCTTTCATACTTAACTAATCAGCCGTAATGTAACGTAACGCAAGAAAATTGACAAAACTGCTACAAATTTCTAGTACATTTTTCACTTTTAGGCTATTTCCACAGATTGCAAAAAATAGCGTACAAATAATAAGACAGAAAGAGAAGCAGCTGTTTGTATGTGGGTATGCATCGTCAAACACAGAAACGGAAGAAATGAAACCATTCCAATTTCATTTCATTCCTACCTATATATTGGTAAGAAAATTTGTAGGGACATAGGCGCCAGTTATAGCTTTCATTGAAATCCATCATTGAAACACAAATCAGTGAAACAGTGGAATATTTTCTGACAAGTTGGTTATAGCTATCATGAAACTTTCTTTCATTGAAAACTCCATTCCCCATACAAAAAACAACTTTGAGGTTAAAGTCGATCATTGAACGAAAAACTGACAGACGAGAACAGGAAGAGAAAGGAACGCATTTCATTGGAACGAATGTGTTCCACTTTTGGGAACAAAATATCAGCTGTTCATTGAAAACGATTTTCATCATTGAAAAACGAAAAATGATTTTATATGAAAATTGTAAAGAAAACTAAACAGTTTTTGGACTAAAAAAAAATATATAACTGATAACCATCATTTTTTTACCAAAACGCCATCAGTTTTATTTGCTTAAGTGCATCAAAATTGAAAGACAAAATTTTCAATGATGGTTTTCAATGAAAGCTATAACTGGCGCCATAAACAAATAAAACAATTTTCAGCAACTCAATTTATTTAATGGAACCAATCATCATTATTTGTTATATTATTTTCTTAAAAAAAAAGAATCAAAACAATTAAAACTCGGCCATCACAATCACAGTGCACACATAAATACATTTTTCCTTACTGAACCTATACGCAAAATTCGTTTTTATAAAGAAAAACCTACTCTCATGTGTCGAAATATATTTAAGTTGGCTTTGCGTAGCCTTTAAACGCGGTGAATGGCGTTTAAGTTAAGAGGGGTTTAGGTTACGTTGCTTAAATGTGAAAATTAATTATAGATACCTATTTCACACTTAAGTGATAAGTTAAGAAGCATTTACAATGTCTTTATAGATTCGGCTGTTAGAGTTTTGCTCAGATGTAAATACAATCGCATACTAAGAGTTTTGCAAATCTAGATGGCTATTTTTATTGCCTGCTATTGAGCGTGTGCTAAAGATGTACGAGCCCCTGAAATCATATTTTCTCTCAATTAATAAGTGAACCATTATTCTTCAGACGATTTTTGAAGACCCAAGTTCAGAACTATGGTTGATGTTTCTTCATAATCAGTCTGCCATGTTTCATAAAACAACAGAACACAACACAATTTTAGCAATTGAAGGGAATAAAAAAACCATAATGGAGGTGAGCGGACAGATTTTGTATCATATATCTAAATTGGCAGATAGGTTGGCCGTCGATTTTATTTCCACCCCAGTCAAACAAATTTTAAATAATTTAACAGAGTCTAGACAGATAACAGATATTTATGTTGCATGTAAGAAATTTAAAAAAAAAAACTGAATGCAGTACTTAGAGAAATAGACATCTCAGTACAAATACGCCAAGGAATTTCAATATGGGCTTGTCTAAAAGCAGCCATTAAATGGGAAAGATGTTGGGAAAAGTTTTGTATTTGTGTTGCAGGAAACTGACCAAACGATTTCGGAAAACAATTTTTTTGACGAAGTTGGATATACAGGGTGCCCCGTAAAGAATGGATAACCCTGAAATGGCTCATGGTAGACTTTATGGCCGTCCTAAAAACTGACAAAAAAAAGTTCTATCCCAACCACAAGAAAAGATACATGCATTTTTTTGTTCAGTGCGTTATTTTTTGCTTTACTTTACATTTTTGAATACCACGACTAGAAGTGAATGAATTCCACCGTTTTTTTTTTTTTTCATAGCAATATTTTACATTATTTGTGTCAGAATATTAGTAGAAGAAAATTATAATTACTGTTGGACTTCTAAGCGAAAAAAAATTATTTAACTTTGATTTTCAATGCAAAATGTGAAAGAAAATAATTTTTGAAAAAGTTAAATCATCTCCGGTATAAAAAAAACCTAAGTGGCCAACCATTTAAAAAAATGTGTTAAATTCAAATTTCAAATTGGTATAGCTTGTTATTGTATCTAGAGTCAATAGCAAGTTATTGGTAAAAATCTGCAATACTGGTGTCAATTTAATAAAAACAAAAGTTTTCAAAATAAGCACAGTAAACGTGAAAATATTGCCATGCGTTGAACATGGCAGATTTTTGATTGATTGCCTGTTTTTATGATGCTGTCCTAATGATAAATCCAAGCTTTTAACTTCTAGGCCCGAGTGCAACATTACTAAAAATGTAAACAAAGTGCAAAAAACGGTTGAATTTTCGAGGTTGTTTTGAGTTATAACTCTTCAATTGGGCTTTCACAAAACCATCAAATATTTTGTTGGTTGCAATTAGTTTATTCCTTATTATTTCCTAAAAAATAATTTCAGCCAACGGTGGAATTCATTCACTTGTAGTCGTGGTATTTAAAAACGTAAAGGCAAAAAATAACGCACTGAACAAAAAAATTCATGTATCTTTTCTTGTGGTTGGGATAGAATTTTTTGTATCAGTTTTCAGGACGGCCATAAAGTCTACTATGAAGCATTTCAGGGTTATCCATTCTTTACGGGGCACCCTGTATAAATAAATATATTGACGATATAAAATTAAGTGAATGGAAAGAGAAAAATGTTTCTATTGATTTGAGGTGGGTAGAAATTTTTCCCTTCAAAAATATTTTAAAACTAGTGGAATATATTTTGTGTCTTCCTGGCACTAATGCGGTCACAGAAAGAATTTTTTCGTTAATAAACAAAATCTGTACCGTTGCAAAAAATCAACTATCCATGGAAACAGTTAAAGTAATTAAAAACAGTAATGAAATTCTTAAAGAAATTCATTCTGAATCTAAATACAAGAATACATTTTAAATTTAATATTAAATCACACGTATGAACACTTATCTTAATTATAATATTTATTGAGTCTGATTTTGTTAATGTTTATTAAAAAAAATGTTAGTACCTAGATTATTATATGTAAATTTTTTCTGATCTCTTTATTTATTAAAACAAAAAATTGTTTGAAGTCTGTTCTTTTTTTAAATAAATATGGCATTTGTCGTTTATGTTGCGTACTATATAAATTTTGTACTTACAAAAATCATAATTTCTTCTCTCTCCATAGTTTTGAAACATGGACTCTGACAAACAAAGTACATTTAAACAGTCGCTTTTGTGAAAATTTCCTAGTTAATAATAAAAATAGAACTAGTATGATTGTTCGGCCAGAGCCAGGGGGCAAATGCCCCCCCCCCTCTGTGGGCGCCTATGTATTTCCACAAAAAAATGATGCCCTATAGCTTACAATTTTTCAGTTCTAGAAATGAAATATTGCCAAAAAATAGTTTATAGAAAATGAGTTTTAACTGTATCATTAGGTCAAAATTGATGTTTTTTGAATGACGTTGTTCTTTTTAATGAGCGATATTAAAATGTTGTGTTTTAATTTCTTTGCTTTTCTAGCCGAAAAATAATTTCCCCAGCGAGAGGAATAGAACACGAAATCAGCTATGGACAAACACAATTATATTACTTTAATAATAATTAATAATAAAAGTAATTTCAGTTTTTCATTATTTCGAACGCACACTGCACAGGAAGAACAAAAACAATAAGTAATTTGACGATGTCAAAAAAAACTCATCTTCAAGAAATTCGTCACATTGTGAATTGCTCGTCGCGTTTACTCACTGACTCCTAGGTGGCGTTGTTACAAGTTCAAAATGCCAACTTCCACAATCCAAATTCCATAGAAGATGGAACCAAAAGCAAGCAAAACCAAACCAGCTGACTATCAGAAATCAGATTAGAATGTCAAAAAAGTTGTACATGCTAAATTAAAATAATTTTTTTTTGTTTGTAAAAATGGCTATTTTAAAAGGATGGAAATTCGTGGCGTTTGTGTCAGCAATTGTTGGTGGAATAGGTCTAGCAGTGTACCCAATTGTAATTGATCCAATGATTAATATAGATAAATATAGTGAGATCTTCAGAATCAAAACCTCAAAAAATTTAATACCTTTAAATTTTACAGAAAAAATTCAAGCACAAACGAGGGCTGGTGTTGACCAAGAAGCAATTCAACCTGGAGGTAAACGTTTTTGTTTTAAAGAAAAGTAACTGAAATCTAAATTATTTCAGTTTAGGCATGAAGGTCTGGTCAGATCCATTTGGAAGGAAATAAAATAAAACGAGACGTTGTTCTAGTCAAAATACAGAAATAATAAAATGAACTACTGATTCTTCTTACTTATTGCCAAACAACAGAATAACAACGCCCGCCGCTAGACTTTAAAAAACCGCAGAGCCACCTTTAAGAGCCAAAATCTCATTTAATTGATTACCAAAGAGTTGCAGCCGTATACGCGACTAGGTATTAAATAATGATTTAATAATCACGTCGGTCAAGAGACGCGATATTAAATGAATTTACATAATTCTTTTTTGATAGTTAATTAGAACGTAGGTACATAACTATTTTGAAAATCGGTGAAAAAAAAGATGTTTTATTTACTCGTAGTCGCGCTCGTTTGGAAGTGAAAAATTAGTCGATTTCCTTTCAACGATTGGAGATCAAATCTTTTTTGTTGTTTTTAGGAACTCAAAAAAATTTGTGTGTGCAAGTCGTAAATCTTTCTATAATGAAAGATTTGATTTGTTTACAAAAATTGATCTTTTTTTCTAAACAAATCGAAATTTTGTTGAGAAAGGAACTCCACATCTTATGAGTACTTTACTGGCCATTTTCAATAGAACACAAATGCGTTTACTATTTTAAATCGCATTTAATACCACAAACTGAATCAATTCAGCAAGTGTATAAGCGTGTAATTTTTTAAATATAAAAATGTGATTATTACAAAATTAAGTTTTTAGTTCAGATACACTAGACAGAATATGGAAGTGACGTCACATTCGGGACGTCGGGACGTCACATTCGGGACGTTATGTGACAAAAATAAATGTTAATAATTTTGTTGTCCAATTTTCCCAAACTGGGATACTTGATCCCCTCGATCATGGGAGACTTGATCTGGTATATCAGCGTAGTGTCTCAAGTGTCATTTAAAAATTGCCAGAAAGCGAGTGGGATATTTTCTTTTCTTAAAATCATAATAGTGTGCTCTTCAGCCAGTCTGTTATACTCTACTAAGACACAAATTTTGGTCAATGTTTACCGACTCTTATAAAAATCATGGGCGAAACACATTAATTTCTGGAGTTGAGGTCACTTGTACTTTTAAATTGAACTATATTCATTCACACCATTCACATTCATTAAAACCGAAGTAATTTTAATATATAAATTTCTTCATATTCATTATTAAAAAAAAACCTGCCCACGGGTAATTATTTTCTGGGTGCACGAATTTAAACAAATTCCCCTTAAATAATAAAATTCACAGTATCTTCTTGCTGTCATTTTTATAAGAGTCAGTAAACATCGACCAAAATTTGTGTCTTTTAGTAGGGCATAACAGACTGGCTGTTATACCTAAGCCCCAATTTTCACTATCCATTAAATTTAAAGTCATTATTAAAAATTATACAATTTATTGAATAATGTATATATGAAATTTGAATATGTTCCTTTTTTTTTAAATTGCATTTAAATTTAAAGAAGAGTGCATAAATTGTACATCTTTGGAAAAATTAAAGCCATAAATGTGTCTTTATTCAAAAATAGGAACGGGTTTTCTAAATAAAAAGTTATGATACAAAACCCGTAAAGGGGATCAAGTGTCCCTTTTTACATTCTAACTTGAAGAACTTATATCTAGGTATTTACAAAGCTTTACATACATATGAAGGTTGTTTATGTTATATTCATCCGAATTACGGTTGTCGTTTTACCAAAACGACACGTCCCTGGAGGCGGCATTTGATGTTAATTTAAAACGAATTTTGTCATAGATGGTTGGAGATTGGAGAGAATATCGAAGTTTTGGTTTTATTTAAACCGTGCCAACTGTCGCCTCTAGAGCCTTGTCATATTAATTTCGTTTAAGTAAAACGACAATCGTAATAAGGGTGATTAAAATGGTTTTTTTTTTTTTTTAAATTAGTAGTCTTTAAATTGTCAGTTGTTAATAGAAATACAAAGGTAAAATTATTTGAAACTAAAATCATTTGGTTTAGAGGACTATTAACACCATCTTCTTCTTCTTCATTCAACCGGCGATTGTCATGATCTCGAGGGGGACCACAACTCTCCCACTCAACTGCTTTACCTAAGGTTCCACTTGTGGGGTTCGCTTGTGGGGTTAGAGGACTATTAACACCAAAGTTTGATCTACTGAAAGCAGGTCATAATGGCATCTGACTTCTTATGCTAGCTTGTCTATAGCTGAATTGCAATCGACTCAGAGCTGATGCGGATGATATTGAACCATTAACCATACCTATATTCTGTAGCATAACTGGAGATATTGCCTATGTTTCGAAAGCAAAGTAAAGTATAAGGGGGTTGAGATGTTAGTTGGAACCACGGAAAAAAGCGTAGACAAAAGCGCATAAACCTTCTTTAAACCGCTTTTAATCTGCTTGTATGCACTGAGCAGTATAGTACGGTGCCCATTAGGGTGTCCGTTATTTCCCAAGCTCATCTTTTTGGATAGCACATTCTGTCAATTGAAAGTTTATGCCGTAAGAGAAATGTTTATAATTTTCCCATACAATTTTGTATGGAATTTTACACTTCACGAACTATAACAGTTATTCTAAATTTTGATTGATTTATCGGTCCTTTAAAAAACTGCATTTCAAAATGTATTAAAAAATTTAAATTATAATTTATTTCGGTTTTTAAAGTTATTAAATACTTTAATATTTTACATTTGTTCTCTTATTTTTTGTCTCTCGATCTTTTTTTTTTTTATTTTATTGATTGTCATTAATTAATAAGCTTTTTAAAAAACTGCATTAAAAAATGAATAAAAACAAATTAAAAATAATTTATTTCGATTTTTCGAAATATTAAATATTTTTTAACGTTTTTTACTATTTAATTCTTTTTTTTTTTTTTTTTCTTATCAAATAAAGTTTTTTTTTATATTTTTTGAATGATTTGTTTTGAACAATATCTTGTTTAAAAACCACATTATTAAATTATTTCTAATTTGTTTTTATTCGTTTTTTGAATGCAGTTTTTTTATTTCATTTTTAAATAAAGTTTTTAAAGGACCAGTAAACCAATCAGAATTCGCAAAAAAAATAGAATAACTGTTATAGTTCGAGAGAAAAAAAAATAAAATGTGAGAAGTGTAAAATTCCAATACAAATTTGTATGAGAATAATATACCTTTTCGAATTCCTCACAACCGAAAAAATTCGAATTTTTCTGAACAAATCTAATTTTTTCTAAACAAAATCGATTTTTATGCTGTCAAAAAAATCTTGCTGTTTTAGCTTCGAGTATATATAATATGAAGTGCTCGTTCCTATCCCTAATAGCCCTTCCACACTAGCCCACTGTGTATTAACACATGCCAAATTGAAAGTGGGAAAGAAATCCACGCGACTGCCAAATTTGTGGGTAAGAAATAACTTTTCATATTTTGCTTCCAAACTTGCTTGTATTAATACATTACCCATAACCTAAAAAAAAAGTGTGATAGAATGTGGGATAGAATTAGAACCATTCCTAAAATTATTCATGTATTAATACATGTCAAATCGTGTGGGATAGAATGTCGGGTTGTGTAGGCTGGGCTTTCATATTTTGTTTCTACATGATTTGTTTTCCACTTTTTTGACGAATTCCTCACAACCGAAAAAATTCGAATTTTTCTGAACAAATCTAATTTTTTCTAAACAAAATCGATTTTTATGCTGTCAAAAATATCTTGCTGTTTTAGCTTCGAGTATATATAATATGAAGTGCTCGTTCCTATCCCTAATAGCCCTTCCACACTAGCCCACTGTGTATTAACACATGCCAAATTGAAAGTGGGAAAGAATTCCACGCGACTGCCAAATTTGTGGGTAAGAAATAACTTTTCATATTTTGCTTCCAAACTTTCCTGTATTAATACATTACCCATAACCTAAAAATAAAGTGTGATAGAATGTGGGATAGAATTAGAACCATTCCTAAAATTATTCATGTATTAATACATGTCAAATCGTGTGGGATAGAATGTTGGGTTGTGTAGGCTGGGCTTTCATATTTTGTTTCCACACTATTCTACATGATTTGTTTTCACTTTTTTGACATGTATTAATACACAGTGGGCTAGTGTGGAAAGCCTTTAATGCATTGTTGTACTTGAGCCTGTGATAAGGGGCGTGATTTCAATATAGAGAGGGTATTTTGAGAGCTGACACCATCATGGTGTTGTTCTAAAAACCCTCTCGGTCGGTTGAGCATAGATTACCGCGCTCCCTATGATGGTTACGTGTTTGGAATGAAAACGAGCACTCCACATTATGGCCGTGTGCGAATTGCGTTAAAATGTTGGTTAAATTTCCTACCACGGTTAAATTTTGAAGTTTGTTTAAAAAAGGGATCAAATTTAATTTTTTGCTGTGCGAATTGGGTTAAAATTACCCTCAAAATCGGTTTTTCCTATTTTCAATTAACTATTTTTTTAACAAAATCAGCTGAAAAAATATCAAGTTAAATTGTCTATTATGCAAATGTAAGAAATTCTCAATTTCACCCTTTTTTTGTATTTGTATCGATAATTTCCCACTTCTTTATGATCAAAAATACCGTTGTGATAGTTTTTTAATTCAGTCTTCAAACACTAATTCATAGTTCACAGCTGTCAACAAAATAGAAATAAAAAAATGAAAAACTAACATTCAATTTGTACATATTCCATTTTTCAAGATGAATAATTAATTGAGGAAGTACTTTGTTTGTTTGCTGGCCGGTCCATTAAGCTTTCAAAAATAATTTCAAATGTAAACTTCTCTTGAGAAACATCAAAATTTTAACCACTGGTGTCATGTTTTAGCCTGCTCCACAGCTAGTTAACACATTTTATTCACTATGCTAGTGTCAAAATTTAACCAAACGTCAAGTTTTAATACTCATTTTAAAGCAATTCGCACACGGCCTTAGGCCGTGTGTGAATTGGAATAAAATGTTGGTTAAATTTTCTACCACGATTAAAATTTGACGTTTGGTTTGAGTTCATCTCATCTTTCCTTTCATTTATAGTTTACAGTTTTAAATAACTCTATCTTGAGAAACATTTATCGTTTACAGTTATAAACTATCTATCTTGAGAAACGTCAAATTTTAACACATTTTAACCTGCTCTACAGCTGAATAATTATTATTCAACACGCTAGTGTCAAAATTTAACCAAGATAGACAATTTAACCAACATTTTAACCCAATTCACACAGGGCCTTAGAATAGATCTTCGTTGCTGTGTCTGAATGGATTTTGGATTGTAATTTTTTTTTCTTGATTACGCGCACAATTGTTTTTGTTGTTTTTCAATTTTCAGACGAAATATATTTGGGTTTAAATTATCAAATCAACCCGAAAAATAAAATGCACTTTAATATTTGTTTGGCGCGCACTACTTCTTTGTTTTTGTGCGGCAACAAAATTCCTGTAAAATTGCAATCGCACACTCACAAAAAAAATCGATTTTTTGTTAAATTCCTTCTAGCAAGAAATTCAAAAAATCAAACATCTGGACTACGCGGACGACGTATGCTTACTCTCTCATAGGATCATGAATCTCCATCAAATGACAACAAGGGTGGAGAGAGAAGCAGAAATCGTAGGGCTTAAGATCAACTCGGCAAAAACTAAAAGGATCAGCCTTGGAACATCCTCATCATTCCAAGTAAATATTTCTGCACAACCGGTAGAGATGGTAGAGGATTTCCAATATCTTGGGAGTATTGTCTCTAAGGGTGGCGGAACTGAACTGGACGTAAACAGCCGAATCAGAAAAGCAAAGGCTGCGTTCGGAACAACTCTTTTAGCTTAAAGACCAAGCTACGACTGTTCCGCTCCAATCCGTTCTGCTTTACGGGTGCAGCACTTGGAAAGTCACTGACACTGTCACTAGAAACCTGCAAACGTTCGTTAATAGATGTCTACGAAACATCTTGAGGATTTGCTGGCCCAACCGTATCTACAATACCGAACTTCATGCGGGAACGGGTCAGGAGCCCATAGACTTATACGAAGAAGAAAGTGGCAGTGGATCGCTTCGAAAAGGCGATCGGTGCATTGCATCTCAAGCAATGCAGTGGAACCCGCTCACACAGGAGGGAAGACAAGTGGGCTGGCCTAGAAGTATATGGCGAAGAACGGTCGAACAGGAATCGGCACGGCTGGTCAAAAGTTGGAGAGAGCTGAAATATATTTCCAGAAATCGTACACGATGGCGAGTAGTGGAGGCCCTATGTCCCGTAAGGGAAACATCACGGACGTAATAGGTCCGAGGACCTAAGTATAAGTAAGAAATTTGTTTTAATGAAATCGACTTCAAATGGTTGTAAGGAATTCGATATTAAGCTGGCTTAAGACCTTCGGTGTTATCATCGGTGTACATTAGGGGTATTCACGATCTGGTGCAACGAGCCTAGTAAAAGTGCGAAATTTTATTTTTTTTAAGTGGATCGTGAACGCACTTTTCTTATCTTCTTGCAACACTAAAGCAAATGTCAAAATTAGTTTGACATTTGTTATTTGTTTTTATTTCGAACATATCTGAAAATTTCAATTTGATTTAATTTAAATTTTGTTCATAAAAAGATGCCAAAAAAACGGAAAATATTACCAAATCTTAATTATCGTCCGAATTTTAAATGGAAAATAATAGTAAAAGATGATGACGACGTCACATCAATACAATCAAGATAGCAAATTGGATGTATCCAATGAACATACCTTTGTATCTGTTTAACGTAATCAAGAATGAGTGAGCTGTCAAAAACACAATTTACAAATTTTACAACGTTGTATTTTTCTGTTGCAATAGGTTTCGGGTATTGCTAAAGTGCGAAACTGTTGTAAGATTGCACCTTGTATATTTTGTTGTTGTAGTGTTGTAAGATTTTACACTTTTGCACTTTTACAATGATACTAGGCCAGTTGCATCGGATCGTGAATACCCCTATTGTTCGTTGTTCTTCGTACGCGAAACAACGAATATATAAATAATAAAACCGAACAACGAATGAAGAACGTGCAAATTCAAATCAGGTTTAAAATGTCGGTGCTCGTTGTTACCCGAACAACGTGTGTTTAAATACGAAAAGTGTTTAAAACAACATTGTTTTGGAGTGTCGTGCAACTTGTAGGGGCATTTCGAAGTTTTTTTAATAACTGAATGGCACAAGAAGCCTAGGTACATATATACATAAATAAACAATTTTGTATAAAGGTTTTAACTTTCTAATAAAAATAATATAGGTTCTGTAGACTTTATTAGTCAAAAGGAATTAAGTCCAAAACCAAATTTTGGAATTTATTGCACTCCTAGGTGTGAAATAAAGTCCAAAGCCATTTTGGAATTTTTTTAGTTTATTACAAAAAACTTTTATAACAGACCGACTGACAACATAGGCGCCTGCCAGACGACTGAGCTGAGCATACCCTAAAAGGAGCGACGGAGTCCCCCCTCACACCCTTCTTGCCTACAAACTAGCCAGTTTCTGGCAACTCAGTTTCCTTGTGTGAAAGCCGTCTAACAAACAATCCAATGGAGTCGCAAAAATCCATATCCAAGCAGCGACATATCCATACAAATCAGATTGTGGATTGGATTGTAGATTGGATTATGGACATCGTTCATGGCCTGTGAAGTCCGGGTGTAAGGCTGGCTCTAGACTTTCGTTCTTAATTCGGTGAACGCTGTTTGGTGTTCGTTCTTTCTCTCAACAACGAAGAAAGCATTTACATTAGAAAGCTAAAACCTATTTACAAAATTGTTTATATACCTAGGCTTCTTGTGCCATTCATTGATTAAAAGAACTTCGAAAATGTCCCTACATATAACACAACACCCCAAAACAATGTTCATTTAAATATTTGTCGCACTTAAACACACGTTGTTTGGGTAACAACGAACATCGAATTTTCTGACCTGATTTGAATTTGCACGTTCTTCATTCGTTCTTAGTTCGTTGTTCGGTTTTATACATAATACGTCCCTCGCCTACCTGTTGGAGTGTTGGATCGATCGCAACTAAAAGTTGCTGGGGTGTGCAAAAGTCGTGTTGGCGGCATCAGGCCAAGGGTTTCAGAAAATGTAGCCACATATTTTTTAGGCGGCAACGTTGACAGAAAATATGTTACCTTTTTTGAAATGCAGGTAGCGTGGAAAGCGTTTAAACTACAAGCTGTGTTCTCCTAGCTAATACGTTTGTCTTCTTTTACTGTAGATCTCACACTCCCACCTTACACACTTTAAAAAAAAAAATCTATTGCTCTGCTGTTGCTGTTCCTTTCTACTTTTTTGCTTTAAGAAGTTCACTTTTCAGTGAGAGGCAGAGGATGCATTTTTAGTCATTTTCCCTTTCACTCACATTCTCGCACAGAGAAACAGTCAAGTTTTTGTGGTTCGTTTTCTTTTCTCTGTTATTCATTTCATTTTTCATTCTTATTCTCAATTTTTTTGTTTCCAAAGCACACGCTCGCATGCTACAGAGTTTCATGTCGTTTTTAAAATTTTATTAAATAAAAATAAATGTTATTTTAATAAATTTGTGAATCATAAATACAATCTAAAAACAATTTAACAATTTTTTGGAAGTGTGGTTTGCATAAAAAATAATACGAAACGGGGTAAGCAAATACCATGACCTACTACTACTACCTATGTATACATACCAGAAATTCATTTTCTTTATTTTAAAAATTTCAATTTCACTCTTTCTTTGTTAGAATTGAAATTGTTTATGGTTAGAAATCTTAATAAATAAGTTTTCTAGAAAAAGCGAAAACTAAGTGTTAAAATTGAAAGAAAAAAAAAAAAAAAAAAAAAGAAATTACCACAAAGTGAAAGGCAGAAGCTGATTTATAAATTATATTGCGATATTCCCCAAGCATTGAAATTGAACCAATCTCTTTCTAATCCTCTTGGTGGTATGTGCTTTTTTAGTCGCCGTCCCTCGTTTTTTTTTGTATTCTGGTATTGTTGCAAGCTGGTGATTGACCAGGGTTTCCTTTTACAATTAAATGATGGTTTTATGAGGTTCTCAATCTGTCGGTTGCACTTACAATTATTGCATCTTTCGATTATAAACGCCTGCTGTTGAACAGGTTAATTTTTGTTTGCTTTTGAAATTATTAAGTTTAGCATAATCGAAATATCTGTAATAAATTCTATGAATATAATTTATTTTTTCCTGTAAAAGGGTTATAGGGATATAATGTACAACTTTTTGCTGTTCGATAGGAACAAAATAAAGGCTTAACTACATATAGACCTACTTTTGCCAAAAAGTAAGTGTGAGAAATAAATATCTGCTGAAGATACCAAAAAACAATTGAAAATTGTGTATGGTGGTTAATTTATCTGTCAGAACAATTTTTTGTGTTTTTTTTGCAAGCGGGTTTCTTTAGCGAACATTTTTATTTTACACTTTTGTACTTTTTCCGAAAAGTAGGTCTATGAAGTAAAGCCTTAACAGCACATATTCCTGAAAATCGTCAGATTAAGTTAGAGAAAATCTGTTCTAAGTTTTTCTATCTAGAAAGAAAATACAGAAAATCGTGTTCTATACTGTTCAGTGTTCGGAACAGCCTCATTGGACAGTAAATCAGAACAGTTTTGAACAGAGATTTGTGTGAATCCGTAATTACTGCGTACTCCCAGTTCCACGCTTGACAAACTATGCTCAATTGTAGGCGTTCTGGCTAAAACATTTAGCAATTAAACACATTTTAACAATTTATCTAACTTAGGGACCGGTTATAGCTATCAGGAAAACGCATCAGTAAAAAAAAATTCTTTTTAATAATTTTATTTGTTGAGATAAGATTTGGAGTTAAAAAGGGTACAAATCAATAAACAATTACCTAAAATAATTTATTCAGTAACAAAAAACCATTTGAAAGAAATATTTGTGTCAAAAAAAAAGCATTTTTTAATTTTCCTGATGTAAATCCGTACGGAAAAAAATTCTGTACGGAATTTACATCAGGAAAATTAAAAAATGCTTATTTTAGACACCACTATTTGTTTCAAATAGTTTTTTTTTATGAAAAAATTATTTCAGGTAACTGTTTATTGATTTGTATCTTTTTATTTTCCAAATCGTACCTTAACAAATAAAATTATCAAACAGAATTTTTTTTACTGAAGCGTTTTCCTGATCGCTATAACCGGCCCCTTAAACCCAAAAAGTTTTAATAGGTAGAGGTATTTGTACGTTTCAAGGCCAACTCTAATGATTTTAATCCATTAAGTAGCTCCATTCAATTTTTTTAAAACTAGAATTCATTTAAGTAGGAGCATTGCAGCAGTATTGGAGCAAATGCAGTATTGGAATTTTTGAAATTATATTTAACAAAAGTGCTGAGCGTCCTAGACATGGCTATGATATCCAAAATGTTTTCCATAGTGCTAAATGCAAGGCGGACTCATACGTTCAATCTTTGAATGCGTCTTGCAGACATTTGGACCCATAGAAACCATTTTGAACCCATATTCATTTCTAGGGAGCTCAGCTCTTTAAATAATTACAATTTTGAAGTTGCTACACTTTGTATCCAAAATAAAAAATAAGTCGGGTGGCACAACGGCTCATGAAGAACCAGGACCTAGTGACTTACAAATGGCAACCATTCCTGTGTGCGCCTTTCGACAGGAATGGAAGGGACCTACAATTTTATGCCGTTTCCGAACGGCTAGACGAGAAGCACTTATTCGTGACAAGTGATACTTTTGGAGGGTTTGTCAATTCCTCGCAAGAGGCGGTAGCCCTGAAAAAAAACTTTTTAGTTTTTAGGTGGACGAGGCTGGGAACCGATCCCAGACCTCCAGAGTGACAGTCGAACGTACTAACCATTACGCTACGGGCTACTACACACTATGTATCCGGGACTTGTAAAAAGTTAAATCAATTTTAATATCAATCACATCCAAAAATTACTTGCGGATCTCGGTAGAGAGTACTTAATGACAATATTTGAAAGAAAAATGCTAAAAAAAGTAATGGTTAATTTAGGAAAATAAGATCTCAGAGATTTTGCTGCGTCAAAAGGTGAACAAGCAAAGGAAAAATTTATTAGGCGTATTCAGGAAAGGAAAAATATGGAAGGGCCTCAGCAATCTCAGTTGCCTGAACAGGATTTGCCTGTCAAAATACTGAGGTAAACAGTTTTTGGATTCGCTTGCTTAGCTTTTGACGGAGCAAAATTTCCGATATCTCTCTTTTTTGAACGCGCCTATTTACTCAGTAATTTGACAGCCAAACTGATTTTTAAATTTGAAAATTAATTTGTGTAATTATTCCTTCTTCGTAACCTTTTCTTAAATGTTAAAATTCTAAATGGGCTTAAGACGTAAGGCCCATTTAGATTTTTAAAAAATTAATTGGTGTGTTCAGGAAAACAAGATATAATAGATTTTGCTCCGTCAAAACCAGAGCAAGCAAATTTAAAATTTGTTTCCTCAGTATTTTGACAATGAAACTGAGATTTTTGGCTGAGGAATCCTGTTCGGGCAACTGAGATTGCTGAGGTCCTCTGAGACCAATATACATATATTACACGTATGTTGTCAAAATCAATAGTAAAAAAAATAATTTCAAACAATCACCACAAATTTGTTTACTGTGTACTTACACAAGTACACAAGTACATGAGCACGCATAAATCTATCAAAACAACTTAATTTAAAAATAAAATTTGAAAATGGATTTATGACTAGAAAATTTGGAGAATTAATAGTCCAGTAACCTTGTCGTTTGTATGGCACCGTTAGTGTCAAATCTGGTATTTATGCTTTATGCTGAGTTGTTCAGGATATTGGCCTAGTAAATAACCTAAGTTTTCGACCTCAAGTGGCGACCGCTTAATGGTCAAAAATCAGAAAAACCGCGATTTTTTCAATTATTGGTAACTCTAGTCCTAAATAATTAATTTTAAATATAAAAGCATTGTACTACGAATTAAAAGTAACTTTCAATTCAAAATTTGGGGATACAAACACTGGAGCGTGTAGATTGAGCCAAACTAATAGGACAACCATACCGGATGTGGGGTCTTTATACCCCCGGCAAGATGGGAGGGGCAATTATCTAAATTTTTTTTATTTTATTTATGTTATATTTATTTTTTATATAATGTTATTTTAATCGATAGTTTTTGAAAAATAAATTTACAAACTCATAACTTTGAAAAAGAAATTTGCTCCAAGGATCCTATTTCTACTCAGCAAATTTTAGAATATTCTTTTTCAAAGTTTTGAGCTTAGAAATTAATTTTTCAAAAACTATCGATTAAAATAAAATTATTTAAAAAATAAATTCAAGTATGGGTTTCTGGGCTTAAGAGAAGCTGTAGAAGAATATTGTGGGTGTTACCATTGTTTTTCAATTGTGTTATTTCTACCTTAAGTCACTTTTTAAGATAATTGCCCTTCCAATCTTAACGGGGGTATATAGACCCCATTCCGGTATGATTGTCCTATTATTCTGGCTCAACCTACACGCTCCAGTGCTTTGATGCATTTATGTAAACCATTCTTTACTTTCCATTATACTGTTTGATAACACTACATGGTGTCCGCTAAACTGGAAAGTCAGGGAACAAAATTTGGTCAGTGAAAGTCAGGGATTTCGGGAAGCAGTCAGGGAAAATTTTTTCCATATCAATTTTTAAAAATTCACTGAACTCCTTTTTCACTTTCTCTCATAAGAAACTTTTTTCTGATCGAACATTTCGTTTTGATTACATCTCTGTTTAAAATTATTCACTTCGTATCTTTTGTCATACCTGTGAATATTTCAAAAAAAAATGAGTGAAATGCAACTAACCGCATTTTGTGTTATTTCGTACAGTAATGGCCGCGATCGGAAACCTATGTAGAGCTATCCAGATAGGTTCGTGTTGTTGGAATCCCGTGTGAAAAACAGCTGATGACAAAACAGCTTTTGATGTTGGATAGCTATCCATGCTATCTGAAATATTTTTGGCAGATATATGTACGCTTCTATCCCAAGCGAAATGTCAAAAAGAACCAATCCGTTCGAAAACCTATATGGATACGAAACTATCTTAAGATCGAAAAAAAAAAAGTTATTTCAGCTCGCGTGTTAAGGAAAACTACACCATGGAATAAGAATTTTGTGAAATCAAATTAAATGCAATTGCTTACTGCTCCATTTGAGTCCGGAACATTCTAATTCCATGGTGTAGTTTTCCTAAACACGGAAGCTTAAATAACTATTTTTTCTTTATAAATAAGGGGGACAGTTTATAATATTTAAATTATAATAACATAATATTTAAATATAAAAGTAATTTCAGTTTGATTTATTCATTATTTTGAACGCGCACTGCTCAGCAAGAAGAAAAAAGAATAAATAATTTAACGCTACTCGTCGTCAAGAAACTCGTCGCATTGTGAATTGGGAAACGATTTTATAACTAGAAATAAATGACAGCGAATCAAGTCACACTCTCGTCGCGTTTACTCGTTCCATTGTGAATCCACCTTTAGATATCATAGCAAAGGTTTCCGATCGCGTCCAATAAGAGGCAAAAAATAAAAAAACTAACTGTTAAAAGAAAATGCGCAAAGATGTATGGAGCGTGGGCCCAGCACCAATAAGAACGGCCTTCATATCGTATATAGGTACATGTTTATGCATTCATTATCCGTTAACCGTTTGTCCAAATTCGCTGTGTGTTATTTAGTTTTGAATAAAATGAGTTAGGGTCACAATTATTTTTGTCCATAGTTTTTTTTTTTTTAATATTTTGTGTATTTTTCGCTCGATTTAAGCCATTTTTTGGAATTAAATTCTATGAACCCATGACACACTACCTGAAATTTTTCAGTTTTTTAAAATTGTTTTTATGGCAACCATCAATTTTATGCAAAAAGCATTTTTTGGAATATTTAATTTGTAAAAAAAATACAAATATTGGCTTTTAAATAATAGTTTTTATGTCAAAATCTTCTCTGGAAAACAACAAACAAACATCAATTTTTATCTCATATAACGTAATAATGGGTATTATTTTCAAGGTTTTAAATTGCAATTCGTAAAAGTTGGACAAAACAACCCACAAGACCACCCACAAACCACCCTTATATATACTATTTGGGGTTCAATTTTGTTTAACTTATTCCTTATTTAGTAACGAAGAAAATGGTTGTACATTTTTACAAAATGATTCCTAAATAGATCAAACAAAAAAATATTATTAACAAAAAATAGAATAGAATTTTTTGCTTAAGCTACAAAATCAAGTACAAGTTTAACAGTTTATATAAAATAACAATAATGAAAACGAAGATTAATGTTTTTTTTGTCTACTCGTATTTTTTGATTTTTTCCAGAGATGGTTTTGACACCAAAAATAATATTTAAAAACTAATATTAGTTTTGTTTTACAAATTAAATGCTCAAAAAACTGCTTTTTGTACAAAATTAATGCTTGCGACCCCTTAACATAACTTTAAAAATTCAGGTATTCTATCATGGGTTCAAAGAACTTAATTCCAAAAAAAAGGATTTGTTACCCCAGAACTCATTTTAATCAAAATTAAATAACTTTTGTCACACAGCGAATTTGGACAAACGGTTAACGGCTGAGGAATGCATAAACAAATACCTTTATATGATATGAAGGCCGTTCTTATTGGTGCTGGGCCCAATTTGTCCTTTGACTGTGAGGTTGAACCATCGCGTTTAAGTTTATATTTCAAGTACGATTATTTCTTTTTACTTATTTCTTCATACTGTTTCTGCATACCTGAATTAATACATTTTTATTTAAAAAAAAAATAAACTATTAAATTTTAACATCGCAAAGATATATACATAGTATTTAAAAGCATTTTATTTAAATGGTCATTCATTACTATGAACTACATTGCATAGGTATAGTCGTCCCTTTTGTTAAGCAAAACAATTTTTTTTTAAATTCATCCAGTTATTATTTTTCACTTTAAATGCAATCCGTTATGTATACCTTCAGATAGATCTTTGAAAAATACAAGGTCTCACCTTTTGCCTAAGGTGTTATTAACTCTATTCAAATACGAACATTTTCTACCGCTTTGTACATTTTCTACCAACTTGTGCAATATTTGTGCGTACCTACTCATGAAATTTTTTTTTTGATTTTTTGGTCAGGGAAAATTTTGAAATTGGTCAGGGAAAGTCAGGGAAATTTATTTTGAAAAATAGTGGACACCATGCACTACTTTTTATATTGAATTTGTATCCCCAAATTTTGAATTGTTGTATTTTGGAAACCATTGGGTCTACAGAGCTTGCTTTGATCTCAAGTTGAAGCAAATAAAGTTACGTTGAGTTCGTAGAACAATGCTTTTTTTTTAAATTAATTATTAAGTACTAAAATTACCAATAATTGAAAATATAATAATAATTCTGATTTTTTGACCATGAAGTGGTCGCCGCTTTGGCTTAGCATTTCGCACAACCTCTGTGTCGAAGGTCGGTGTATCACTTTTGTTCACATACTTTTCAATTGCACCCGCTTAACAAATATTTAACGGTATTAAAATGTTCAAGCAAGTAAGCAAACTATTAGCTTTTCAAGCTACCAGGAACTTCTCCACCAGTAAACAGAACAACTTCAAAGTTAATGTTTGTGGTGCTAACGGCGACATTGGACAACCCCTATCGCTGCTGTTGAAGTTGAAACCATTGGTCACGCAATTGAATCTGTATGATATTGTTGGACACCCGGTGTTGCTGCCGATCTATCGCACACTGGCAGCACAACTCAAGGATTTAAGGGCCCCGAGGAATTGAGAGCTGCCTTGAAAGGTGCTAATATTGTTGTTGTCTCCGCTGGTGTTCCCCGTAAACCGGAAATGGACAGAGATGACTTGTTCAACATGAATGCCGGTATTGTAAGGGATATTGCTGATGCCGTATCGAAAAACTGCCCCAAAGCATTACTCGCCATTATCACCATTAGTGAACACCGTTGTTTCAATTGCTGCCAAAGTTCTGAAGAAGAACGGCACATACAATCCAAAACGTCTTTTTGGAATTACCACATTGGATGTTGTTCGTTCACGAGCATTTATTGGTCACGGAAATAACGTTGATCCACAATCAGCAGAAATTCCCGTTATTGGAGACCATTCTGGTGTGACAATCATTCCAGTTCTGTCCCAAAGTCAGCTCATATACTCCAAGGAAATCGAACCTCTTACCAAGAGGATCCAAGATGCCGGTACTGAAGTTGTCAAAGCAAAGGCTGGAGCTGGTTCCGCTACTCTTTCAATGGCTTATGCTGGAGCTCGTCTTGCTAATTCTCTGTTGAGAGGATTGAATGGCGAACGTAATGTCATCGAATGCTCATACGTAGAATCGACCGTCACCGAAGCACGATTCTTCTCTACACCAGTTGTTTTGGGAAAGAACGGACTCGAAAAGAATCTTGGCTTGCCAAAATTGAATGATTACGAAAAGAAACTTTTAGTTGAGGCTCTGCCTGAACTCCAAAAAAACATCAAGAAGGGTGTTGATTTTGTTACCAAATCTTAAAGCGTTGTTACAGTGTAACGGTAGTGTTATCGTTTTTTTCTTTGTTATTTTCTTATCTAATTTTGATTTTAAAAGTTAAAAAAAAAAAAATAAAAATATAGCCGTCAGCTTGGTTAGCAAATACACATTTATAACTTACTAGCGGAAACACCCGGCGTTGCCCGGCTCCCTTTTGATAAAGGATAGTTTGTTAACAAATCTTGAAAAAAAAATTAGTTTTCCTTGAAAATATTTCTGCTGTCGTGAATATCTCTGAAATAAACTCGATGAATTGACCGCCCGATTCCCCAGGAAAACTTATTCCCGACATCAATAAATTTTAACATCATTCATGTTCTCAATTTTCAAAGGATAGAAATATTGTGCAAGTGTTAATTATTATAAATATAAAAGCTTATTCACGTACTTCTAAATATCTATGCTAAAGACACCTACTTGTAAGGAAATATTTGAAAAATTTGTATGGTTTGCTATCTCGCCCCCAACTATCAACTGTCAAAGCAAAAGGTGTGATTTTTCGGATTTTTGACATTTCACCATCATCACTGTCAACTGTCAAGTGCGATTTTTTTTGATTTCCACTGGACTTAGAGTGCAAAATCCACCTCCTTAATCGATTGGCGCTCTCAGATCTTGACATTTCGACACCTTTCAAATTGAAAAGTGAAATCTTACATTCACTTACTCATTCAACAAAAACTAGGCAAAAAACTCATACGCACTTGAAACGTCAAATCTCATAGCTAAGCTTTGTACAACGCTTATGTCTTGTTCAAAAAGTTATATTTTTCGCCATGTCGGTCGCTGCATGTGGACATAGTTTTTTCGGACTCCATTGGATTTTTTCTGGACATGTTCATAATCCTGCCATCTGTTTAATCGAATCAGTCTTTAAAAATGTATGGTTTTCTATTAATATTTTGAATGTATTTAAAAAGTGAGACAACGACCTTTCCAAAGAGATCTAAATTTTGAAATTCGAATAAGTACTTTCCGATTTATATCCCATTTTATGCAGATAAATTGACAATTTTGAATTTTTTTCTGGATTTTATCTGTAAAAAATATTTCTAATGTAAAATTTTAATATTTGAAATTATTTTGTGAAGCTTGTGAGCAACGCACATTTATGTTTAATATGTATATCAACATTTTTATTAGACTTTCAAGATTTATAATTTTTAAATTTAAAAATATTTTATGGGCGTGGTGAAAATATAAAAATAAAAGTCGTTGAAAAATCATGATCGATTCTGCATTTTGTTTGGTAAATAAATCAATAAAACTAATTTTAGAGTAGCTTTTGTTGTAATAATCACTTAACTTTTACTAACAATATTTAAGAAGAGGATTAGATCAATTGGTGCGTTGGTTTTGTTTTTCAAAATTTATCAATTTTGTATTAAGTTTTGCACTGAAAGTACCAAAAATCGAATTGATTTTTCACTAAATCACATTTTTTGTATGAATTTTTTCTAAGATTTTGCAAAAATTTTAACACTGGAATTTATATTATAAATTTTTACCTCAAATTCATGTATCATTTGTTATGAACTATTAAGTATAACTCAAGTTTAAAACCTCTTAATTTGGCTAAATGGAGCTTTTTTGTGATTTATTTTATTAAATTGCCCCTACTTTTTTCCCGTTAGATTTACAAATACAAAATTATCACATATTTGTAAAAGAAAGATACACCTATAAATGTACATCCTTTGTTTTTTTTTTTCAAATATATAAATTTTTGATTAACTTTTGAATTTTGAACGAAAAAATAAGTTGATTTTTCATTAAAACGCATTTTTAGTACACATTTTTGTAATATTTTGCAATAATTTTTACACATAAATTTAAGTTATAAATTTCTATTTAAATTTCATGTATAATTTATTATGAACTATTAAGGTTTGCTCAATTTTGAAACCTCTAATGTTGTCTAAATGTAGCTTTTTTTGTGATTTATTTATTAAATTACCCGTACTTTTTTCCCGTTAGATTTAGAAATACAAAATTATTCACATATTTATAGAAGAAGGTTTCACCTATAAACGTACATCATTAGCTTTTTGAAATAAAAAAAAATTTCAATAAGTTTTGAATTTAATATATGTAATATAAATTTGACGGGTCATTTACACACCCTTTTAGTATGAAATTGTTCACCCCCTTAATAATTTTTATACACAAATTTAGCCATATCTCATAGCTTAATTCTGAGATCAAAACTTTAATAATCGTCTGAGTAGAAATGAAGTTATGATTTTGTATATTAAAAGAACTCCAATTAGAAATTCAATTGAGATAACGTGCTCTCCACTGGTAGACGATTGTTGACAATGAACAAAGCGGAGCATTTCTATGGATTTTATTCGATTTTGTATGAATTTTAAAAAATCAATTGTGACGCTAATATAGGAGGTAGATTAAAAAGTGAGGTATCAAATTAATGGCTATACTATTGAGATTAAATATAAGAAAAAATTAAATCAATCCCTGCACACACCCACATGTTATTAAGTAATATGTGTGAACAATATTATATTGTGAATTTCTCAGCTTAACGGTACAATAGGAATATAAGACAAGTTCCTAGGACATATAGCTATAATTTATTTGTACATTGCAAACCTCTACGACTGTTAACTAAAAAGATATTAATAAAAAACAAAAAAAAACAAATTTCATATAGGCAACATTTTTGTATTATTGTTAAAGATTTCTAAAAAAATTTAAGTTAATTTTTTCTTAGAAGCTATCTATCGGATAGCAGGGGGATATACATTGTTGATGCCATAAAAAAAGTTAGTATTTTGATTGTTTTGTTGTTAGTTTGCACACCCGTACAGCCAAACTGACAAGAAAACAAAAAAAGACTTATATATTAGTTAAGATATACCTATGTATATAACGTATTTTTTTTAAATAATATTCTGCTACTAATAAATTCCTGTATTTGTATATGGATTGTAGGAAATTCAAAATCTGTATTTTCTGCTGCATGGTGAAGAATTTTTTTTGGAAGCATGCTAGTCTTTGTGGCTTAAAAATTGGACATATACTAATTATGTGGAAGCAGTCTTCTTTTTCCTTTAAGTTAGTGCAAACCAAGTAATTCACACCTTGCTTTGAAAATCTGAGATATTTCGTTATAATTGAGAGAATCGTTAAGTAGTTCCTATCATTCAGGTTTAAATTAAGTTGAGAATACAATAGTCTACTATCGGACGCGCGAGCTTTCCTAATAAATAATTCATGGACAAATTCTTCATTTTTTTGGATTATACAATAAAGTTGATCCTTTAAGCTATTGAAGTTGGTTAGATCGAATATCAGAGTTTGGCCACACGTGCTTCCACTACTTTGCCATCTTGCCACCCACCAGTAACATTTCGCATCTTTTTATTTTTATTAAATGCCTACTATGACCTAAACTATTTATACAAAAATTCTTATATTCTTCCCCGTCTAAGCACCAATTTTCATTCCATTAAAATTTTATTTGTGTGATGCAGCAAATCATTATTTTAGATTTTTCTATAGGTAGATTCACTTCTAAGTTAAGCAGACATTGCTCATTTTGTTTATCATAATTCGTCAGGTAAAGTAATACCTTTGTTCTGCAATTCTTAACGCCAGTTGTTCAAAATAAAATTTTAAATGAAAAACCTTAATTTGGATGGGCGCGATCAGGTGACCTCGGTGGTACAATGCGTTGTGCAACGGCCTCTGAGGTGCAACTCTAGTTGACGGCAAAATAATTATTTATAAATTAAAATTGGAACCATAGACTAAGCACCACTAAAAGGAGTCTGATGATTGGTGTGGCAGCCATAAAATAGCTATAATTCCTGCCTAATGTAATACTTGGTGGCAGCCACCTTAAGTTATTATTCATTCAAAACCTTCAAAAGTTGATTAGATTTTTCAAAAATCGGGTTTTAAAAGTACAAGTTTCAATATTTATCAATTGATAACTGACAATCATATGGTGGTTAACTAACAAGCTCACCAGTTAAGCGAGGAAAAAATATAATAGCATGGTTGCTACTGGACAAGAAAGTCGGGAAAAATCATGGAATCAGGAAAAATTGGACAGGGAATGTCAGCGAATTCGGACAGCAGTCAGGGAAGACTTTCAGCTCTGCTTAAATCTTTCTTTTAAATTTTGAAATTTAAACTTCTGTGAGAAAAATTTTATTAGTTTTTTAGTAAATAATCTTCTGTTGAGTTTCATATAAACTTGATGCCAGGTTTTGGTAATTTTTGAAGTTTTTCCTTTTCAACTAAAGGAAATAGTTTCTATATATATTTATTAGATTTTCAAAATCAAAAAAAAAAGTTCATATTTATAATTTCTGAATTCATATTTGACGATCTTGCTGAATAACAATGGACAAATTGTTTACAAAATATGGCGATTAGGTCTTCTTTGAGAATAAAAACATGTTTCTAAGGTAAAACAAGTATTATTTGAAGTTTATACATAGGAAAGACTGTTTTGGTATGGCCAAGTTATGAAAATTACGAACAGATGATTAATTTTCAATAGTTTTAATAAGACCTCAGTTAAGGTTAATGGTTTTATTATGTAAATTTCATGGTCGAAAAATTAGAAACTGCCGGCCTTTTTGGTTCGGTGGCGCCAAAATCCTGAACTTCATAGAACTTCAACGATGAAGCTCATTTTTGGGTTAATGGCTTTATTAATATTATGGCACATGTGCTTCAAAAGTGACTGTGTTGGGTGGATATGAAATCCATCTAGCTCATGATTATTCGATGAAATTCAATTACAAGTTTCGAACACCGGAGTCAGAATTTTGGTTTGTACTAATAATAAATATTTTCAAACGGGGCTCGTTTGTGAGCTTTATCATGATATAAGAATGTAAACCATAGATAAATCATTATAAAGATGGGAATCCTTGGCTGCCATTGACAGATATTTAATTAAGAGGTAAATTGAAAATCAAAACAAGAGAATTTTAACCTATACAAAAACTGCAAACATGAGCCAAGCAGAGTTATTTAAAATTCGATTAAAAATTTAAAACAAAAAAACGGAATTTGGTCAGGGAAAACTTAAAACGTTAAAACTAGTCAAAAATTGAATTTTTAAAATTAGTACCAACTATGTATAGCAACAGTAACATTTTTTATTCTATCTGAAAAATAAGTTGTACTATTTTATGTTGAACTGACTAAAAAAAAATTGTTCAAAAACTACTTAAAATCTAGAACAGCTAGAAGATATGTTATGTTTCAGCCTTTAACTGTTTAAATAGAGAAAAGCATGGTGCCCAAAAACTAAGCTGTTCGTATAACCTTTGCAATGTAAGCCCGAATCAGCTATAGCAAAAAAAATTGTCTGTTCTGTTTGTGTTGGCCCACTTGTTTAGAATCTGTTTGGAACAATAGTGTTTGTAATCTGACTCTAGAATGTTGTGTAATCCTAGCCAGTGTGGAAGACACTGGCTCTCAAACAACTGAATGTCATCACCTCCACCTTGCCGACTGCTATAAAACAACAAGCCCCCCCTAGATTTGGAAGCATTGATAAGTTTCTTTTTGTATAATACATAAACAATGGCATCTTTGAACTTTTCAGGTATCTCTGCTCATAGATGGAGTTCAAAGCATCTAATATTTTATTTAAATAAAATCAAGAGGAGCATATTTATAAAATTCATTGCCTGGACCTGGTACTTTTTATTTTTAGCGTTGTAGAGGCTTGAAATTCCATCATTTGAAATTCTTAATAAACTCGGAAGGTGTAGGCACAGATAAAGACATTCAATCCGCAGATATAATTTAAGGCATTTTTGCAAAAGCTTTCAGTAAAGGTTCCGGTTGAAAGATCTGCTGCCAAAGATTTAAACCAGTTTTTGCGCATTACGGTGTAGATAAGTTAGTTATTTGTATTTGCGCCAAAAAATATTTTTTTTTTCTTAGAAGGTTATAAAAGAAAGTTTTCTTGGGGTTTGACATCCAGATCAAACCACTTCTACCTATAATGCGTATTTTAAATTTGATCTTTTTGATCATTGATTTTTTAAAGCAATTTAAAAACTAATTCATGCATCAACATCTTCAGGGGTATTTAATTTATTAAGACCTTAAGTACAAACAATGTACATTGTTTTTTTCTTGAGCTATAGATTTAAAAAGATACTCACTTGTCGTCATTTTACATTTTTTAATAATAACTTCAGTTTTAATAAATGATTAAAATGAAATTTTATTTAAAGACGAAACCTAATAAATATTTAATAAATTGATCGAAAACTAAACAAAACAGAAATTAAAACTAGTTATCACAGGATATCGCTATAATGATTTAATCACAGTAGTTTTAGTAACTGATGTTAGGGGCCAGTTATAGCGATCAGTAAAAACCATCAGTAAAAGTTGAAACAGGTGAAAACTTAATTTTTTTAAGGACAATCGGTTATAGCAATCATTAAAATTATATTAGTAATTAAATTTCAAACTTCCAGCCACAATCATTTATTATTTTTAATGATATAAATTGCTTAGAAATTTTGTTTACTAATGGAGTGGAAAGGTAAAAAATGTAACACAGAAAACTGAAAATAAGTGTTCCATTTTTTGTGAATTGGCAATCAGCTGTTCAGTAAAATAAGTAGATGCTTTTTTTACAAAAATTATTCTTCCTTGGGATTATTTTTTTCCAGAAAAAAAAATGTTTTAGTTAATTTGTCAATCGATTCGTACCATTTTTACGTTTCAAATCTTTTTATAACACATGAAACTATCCAAAAGAAAATTTTTACTGATGGTTTTTACTGATCGCTATAACGCTATAAGTTATAGCAATCAGAAAAAACTTTCGTATGGATTTTTGCATTGTTTTCATTCGATTTGAAACACAAATGCTAAACTAACCGATGACTATAACTCATAGAATTTTTAATCAAATACATTTTCAACTAAAGAATTATCTTTTGTTGAAAATGTGTTTATTTATTTCCCGATGCAAATTCATTTTTTGTGCCAGCTAAGGCGCCAGTTATAGCTTTCATTGAAAACCATCATTGAACATTTTGTCTTTCAATTTTGATGCACTTAAGCAAATAAAACTGATGGCGTTTTGGTACGAAAATGAAGGTTGTTAGTTATATATTTTTTTTAGTCAATAAAATGTTTAGTTTGCTTTAACACTTTCTAATTAAATCACTTTTAGTTTTTCAATGATGAAAATCGTTTTCAATGAACAGCTGATGTTTTGTTCCCAAAAGTGGAACACATTCGTTCCAATGAAATGTGTTCCTTTCTCTTCCTGTTCTCGTCTGTCAGTTTTTCGTTCAATGATCGACTTTAACCTCAACGTTGTTTTTTGTATAGGGAATGGAATTTTCAATGAAAGAAAATTTCATGATAGCTATAACCGACCTGTCAAAAAATATTCCACTGTTTCACTGATTTGTGTTTCAATGATGGATTTCAATGAAAGCTATAACTGGCGCCTAATCGTAATTTCTTACAAAATGGAACAAAAAGTTCCAATGATTTGAGTTCCAATTTCACTCATTCCACTTATAGAATTGTGGACAAAAAAGTTTTACATGTAAATTTCAATCAGTAACACTTCGTGGTAGGCTGGCCAACTCACATAGTTTTTTCCTGTTCGCTACAAGGCTAAATGGCCAGTTATCAGTAAAAACCATCAATAATGGTCGAACCAGGTGAAAACGGACATTTTGTACGAACGCATGTTTATAGCAATAAGTAAAATTAAAAGTTATCTGAGTAATGAAATGTCAATACACCAGCCAAAACCATTTAATTATTTTATTTTTTTACATTAAAACATAGAATACAGAAAACTGGAACGAAATGTTCCACTTTTTGTGAATTGACAATCAGCCGACCGACTTTCGATTTTGGAAAAAAAAATATGGGTCATAACATTTCTGCAAAAAAAATAATTGGTCTCTCCCACCCTTTTTTTTTATATAAACAAGTTGCACTATTCCAAATGCATGGAATTCAATTTGGTTACCGAGTTAAAGGCATTTAAAAGCTCAATACAAAGTGAAACTTGTTTTTATTTTAAAATAAAAAGTGTGGGAGTGACCAGTTATTTTTTTGGAGAAATGGTAGACCCATTAGTGGTACATCGCCTGACATTCTTTTTTTTCGAAAATCGAAAGTCGGTCGGCTTACTCCGTGGTGGTGTGTAAGGGGCCAGTTATAGCGATCAGTAAAAACCACCAGTAAAAGTTGAAAAAGGTGAAAACTGAAATTTTGTACGTACGGGTGTTTATAGCAATCAGTAAAGTTATATCAGTAATGTAATGTCAAACCTTCCTTCAGCTACAAACTTTTATTTTTTTTAATGATGCAAAATGCTTCAGTAATTTTTTTACTAATGATTTGGAACAGTGAAAATGGAACACAGAAAACTGGAATGAAATGTCATCAGTAAAATAAATAAATGCTTTTTTTTTACAAAAAATATTCATTTCTGGAATTATTTTTTGTCAGAAAAAAATATTTCAAAAGATTTGCCATCGATTCGTATCATTGTAGTAATGTCTCAAATCGTTTTATAGCACATGAAATTATCCAAAAGAAAATTTTGAATGATGGTTTTTACTGATCGCTAAAACTGGCCCCTTAAATAAATATGTAAATGCTTTTTTCCAAAAAATATTCCTTTCTGCAATTATTTTTTGTCAAAAAAACATTTCAATAGGTTTGCCAACGATTTGTATCATTTTTATGTTTCAAACCTTTTTAATACACATAAAATTATACAAAAGAAAATTTGTACTGAAGGTTTTTACTTATCGCTAAAACTATAGTTTTATAACTAATTTCTAGGGGCCAGTTTTTCAGTGCGGGGTTAAAGTTACCAAATTTGGTGAGTTAACTCTAAATTACCGTAACAAATGCTTTTGATATTGCATCTTTCGTGCTTTTAAGCCTTTCTGCATTCATTCTCCACTTTTAAACTGCCTTTTGACGGCTAACTATAGACTAATCTATTTCCAGAGTTAACTTACTCTGGTTTAATTCACCACTGAAAAACTGGGCCTAAGAATATCGGGTTGAGATTCACTTAACAATTTGAAAAAAGGTACTTCATTTTAAAGGCAAATAATAACACGTCAAGTTTAATTTGTTTTAATGTATTAAACCAGTTAAAACCTTTTAACATGTCTTTTATTAGTTAGTTATTAACGCACATTTTAAAATAATTCTCATTGATTTGTTGAGAATTCTTGAATTTGGCACCGAGGACGAGGATGACAACAGTAAAAAGACGCTTAGCAATAGCTTCATAATACATTATAAGTAGATTTTAATAATATTTCTGATAGAAAACAATAATCGTAATCAAAATAAACTGTTGGCAGCCCTCTTGGTTTTCATTTTTAAACATTTCCTTGTTTCTTTCGCCCACCGGGCACCGACAACCATCGCCTCTATCTCTCCGCTCCGCATCTGTACTTCTTTTTAAATTCTCTATTTTTGTTTTTTAACTAATGTTTGGTTGGGTTAGTATAGTTTGTAGATATTGTTCTACATAATGAAGCTATTGGGAATCGAAGTGGTGTATGTGTATGCTAGACAGAAAGATAAAAAGAGGAAAGAAGTGTAGGAGAAAAAAAAAGAAAAAAAAAGAAATTTCAAAATATACATACAGGTTTTAAGAATGGAAATGGAAGCAAAAACAACTGCATCATTTGTATTGGAATTGAATAAGCGCGAAAAAAAAATCCAAATAAGAAAAGAATACCAAGAAAGAGAGACAGAGAGGTATGGGAAGGTTCCGTCCCGGTTCGGCTGCGATTGCTTTTACTTTGTGGACTGTATCTGTGATGAATGGCTGAGGAATAAAAGTACGTGCGAAGAAAAAGTACTTTCAACTTTTCTATCTATGCTCCTCTTGTTGATTTCGACTTGTTTTGTGAAAAAATTGTGAATATCTATTTATTTTTGTCGCTCTTGGTTCTTTGACTGCTTTCTTTTTTATGGAATTAATTTAATTTCTAAAATGATATTAGTGTTTTCGTCTGCCTAATTGGTGTTTTAAATTATATCGTTGCAGCAAAGAATCCTGACTAGTACAATATTTAACTTGTCCCTTGTAAAGAGGCTGACCTATATACGCGTGCCACTTCTATTGCTTTTACAATTACACCTCCTGTCACTGGTTGTGGATTTTATTTATCTTTATCGCATTTTCTTTATTTTCTACATCAAGGTGCGTGTGAGAGAAAACTTGGAGTGAATAATTGTACGTCAGATCATAGTGTAGCATAAGAGTTACAAAATCAACAGGAGAATAGAAAGTTGTCTAGGAAATTCCTGAGAAGACAAATCTTAATTCTTAATCAAAACAAGATATTCTTCACTAAGCATAATATTAAATATTATTAATGATGGCCGATCAACAGTTCTTTTTAAAATGGAATGACTTCCAGACAAATATGGTGACATCCTTCAGGCACCTACGCGATGAAAAAAGTTTTACTGATGTAAGTATGAGTATATACATATGTGCATATATATATACATATATTTTTTTAAATTTTGTTTTCAGATTTTGTTGCAATAATAAATTTGTTTTTGTAAATATTTCTTCTAACACTAGATTGTACGTTTTATAGGTATATATTTGTCATCTTATAAACCTTAATAGAACTGGTAACGCATGCTGTAGGTTATGTTTACAGAATTGCTGTGGATGTAGGTTCCTTGACATATGTTTAAAGTACCTAGATTATCTGATTTAATTGATTGAAAACAGCTGTAAAAAAAACAACACAAATTAAAATCTTGCTAGTGTTGGTGATGTGGATGTGAAAGTTGTTAGGTTTTTACCTAATTTTGTTTTGTTAGAATTATTCTCTAAGAAAAAGAGAAATTAAGAATCCCCGGAGGTTTGTTCGGTACATAAAATAGGTCGTGTTATGTTAGTAGCCTCTTTCTTCATCATACAAATTTGTAATCTAGTGAAGTTATACCAATATCCGGCCTCAATGTATATGACCGGTTTTAAATTAAGGCTCAGCTTGTTTTTATCTTTGTTAAAAAACGTCAATTTAGAAAAAAAAAACCGAAAGTTTTATTTATATTATTTATTACAATATAAAATAAATTTACATTATAATATTAGCAATTTAACAGCACTAGCTACCATAGGCCTTAGGCTGGAAGTTATAAGATTATTTGGGATAAATGTTTTAGGATAGAATATTACAAATGCATGGGGCCGTCGGAGACCCGAAAACCAGCGAATGGAGAACAATCGAAGGCATCCCAATCCCCGACAGCCCCATGCAAATGGACTTACAAGTATTATTTAGATAATGGAGTCAAGTTTAAGGATAAGTAATAATTTATAAACATTTTTAATATTTTCGATTGTTGTTGTTGACAGAAGGTCATTTAATTTTTTGTTAAAAAGGGATGAACAAACATAATTAACTTTAGAGCATTCAGATGTAAGATGTTTTATGGATATAATTTGATTGAATTGGCAGAGATGGAAGTTTGGGGAATTTTCCTTTTTGAGGAGATGACCATGCGTTGATTGTGTGTCCAAGCCGTAGGCGGAGAAAGCATTTGTTCATGGTGGTAGTCGTTTCAGTCGGATATGTGGCTGGCTCACCGTTTGGGTTTATGGAAGAATAGTGGTGAATGTAAGTTTTCCAATCGTCCATTCTTATGTTATCCCAGTAAGTATTGATAACATTGAGGAAATCTTTTTTTGTCGGAGAAATAGAAAGTATATTCGGTTGTTCTGAAGCTGTTTTGGAAGCTCTGTCTGCTAACTCATTTCTTTCGATCCCTGAGTGTCCTGGAACCCATAGTAATACAATTTTGTGTTTGTTCTTAAGAATATTGTTACGGATATTGGTAATGGTTGAGGAGCGGTTTTGGATTCTGTTAATTGCTTTGAGTGAAGAAAGGCTATCAGAGCAAATTACAATGTTATTCGGTATTCCATTTGCTATTTCTGTAGCTTTCAGGATAGCGTAAGCCTAAGTGGAAAAATTGAGCAGTAGTTAGGTAGTCTTGTACTGTATAGAATATTTCCAGCTTCTGAAACGATTGCAAGTCCAGTTCCAGTGTCAGATTTGGATCCATCTGTATAGATGAAATCCCATGAATTGTTTCTGTATTCTTCAGTTATTTTGAGGAACATTTGTGTGTAGACTTCTTTACATGTTGAATCCTTTTGTGAATTGGTATTTACGATATCAGTTGGAAACTCCCATGGAGGTATGTTACCAGGATTGAGGGTGGATATTGTTGGAGAAATACCAATTTTTCTGGATGCGTTTAGAGCGGTGTAAATGGCTGCGGGGCATTTTGGTGTTTTTTTTCGGTTCAGGATTTTCTTGGCATCTTCTGTAATTGGGGATCTGTAAGACTGACATATCTTAGGTGCGATTCGTGCTGTTAAAAGATCTCTGCGATGCTCTATGGATGAGAGGCCTGCTTCAGTGAGGATGTTCTTTATTGGAGTGGTTGAAAAAGCTTTCAAGCTCGTCCTAATTGCGGAGTGGTAGGTTGGTTTGATGATATTAAGATTAGATTTAGCGCATTTCTCATAGACTGCCAACCCATAATCAATTTTGGATAGAATTATGCTACGAGTAATAAGAATTAATGAATTAATATGTATAAAGCTATTTTAGTTGAGGCCGAAGCCCATCCTGGGCTGTGAGCGCCATAAAAAGTAAAGTAAGTAAAGCTATTTTTTGATGATAAAAATCTTATTATATTAAGCCTGGTAGCTAGTTTTTTCTTAATAGATAAGCAGTGATCCTTAAAACTATATTTATTATCAAAAGTAATGCCTAAAATAGTTAATAAGTTTACATTTTGAATTTTGAAAGATAATAAATAAATGTCAAAAGTGGCATAGTTTCTTTTTTTACATATAGGTTTGTAGGTGTTTGCTTTTATCGGGAGAGATAATAGACCCTGATTGGGCGCACCATTGATTAAGATCGACTAAAATGTTACGGAAGTTTTCACTTGTTCGGTTGTTGTCGTTGCATTTTGACAATAAAATCAAATCGTCCGCTTACAGACAATGATCAACTTTTTTATATTTAGCTATGATCTTACTTATGTCGTTGTAAGCAATTATAAATAAGGTAACTGAAAGGGGTGAACCTTGAGGAATCCCGTTAAATAATTTGAAAATATTTGAATAATAGTTATTAGTTTTTACCCTGAAATGTCTATTTAAAAGAAAAGATTTTAAGAATGAAAGCATTTTAGGCCCAATTTTCCAATGTGCGAGCTTATTAAGGATAACATGCATGCCGATCCTATCAAAAGATTTTTCAAAATCAAGTGATAGTACGGATGTATGATTTTTGCATGATAAGGCGGAGCTTATATACTCGTCGATATGAAGTAGGGAATCAGTGGTACTTCGTCCATGCTTAAATGCGACTTGGTTTAGATTTAAGTAATTATTTTTTTCAATAAACCAGTGAAGCCTTTTAGATATGATTTTCTCTAAAAGTTTGCCAGTACAAGGAAGTAGAGAGATTAGTCTATATCCTTTAGGGTCATTCGATTTTTTTTATGGCTTCAGGATTGGAATTGTACTAGCCACTTTCCATGTATGTGGTATAATTCCTTTTTGGAAGATACAGTTGTATAAGACCATAATTCTCTTTTTGAGCAAATATGGTGCGTTTTTTAACATTGGGTATGAGATGCGATCATACCCTGGAGTTTTGCCTTTAAGAGAGGTTAGGCAGCTTTCAATTTCGATAAAGCTTATTTGTTTCTCTATGTGTTTAACTGATGTACTTAGGATTTCTACATGGTGGTGGGCATTGCTAGCTACAACTTTGGAGTTAAGGAAGGTGGTTGGAATCATTAGAATATGTGGACCAGGTTTTGCCAAAGTTTTCGCAGATTTCAGATGGGTTATACAGTGTACCCGTTTCAGTTAGTAAATTATTAATTGAAAATTGTGTATGTATAATTACCTGATAAGGTTTTTATATCTGCCCACATTCTTTTGCTTGAAGAGTTAGGGTTGATATTTGACGCACATTTTTGGAAGCATTCTTTTTTTGCTATTTTACAGTTTCTGCGGAATAAGGCGTTTGCTTTACGGTAATTTACTAGGTTGGTGTTATTGGGATGTTTTTTGAAGATTTTCCAAAGATTTTGTTTGTTATTGCGGAGAATTGATAGCTCCGAAGACCACCATGGTGTTATTTTCTTGTGGGGTATATCTTTAGGTTGCGGAATTGCTACGTTGGCAGCAGTGCGTAAAGTTTTGGAAATTAAAGCAGCTTCCTTGTTTATGTTGGAAGAAATACTGTAAATATTTTAAGTATTTAGAATTGTACTTTGATATAATTCCCAATTGGCGCGGTCGGTTTGGAATTCACATGTGGCTTTTTTTGAATAAGATATATATCCTAGATATTTTTGTCACAATTGGAAGATGGTCACTACCGTGTAAATTATCTAAAATTTCCCATGAAGTTTTAGGGAGCAGTTGAGGTGATATAGCTGACAAGTCGACATGTGTCCATGTCTTATGTGTCGAGAAATGGGTTGGGCTACCGTCATTTAAAACTGCAAGATTTGCATATAAAAGAAAATTTTCTAATTCCATTCCTCTTGGGTTGGTTATGGATGAACCCCATAAAGTATTCCAACAATTGATGTCGCCAGTTAACAGAATCGGTGTATGGATATTAATAAGTATGCTTGATAAATCATTTGAGTTGAAAGTTTGAGAAGGGTGGATGTACAAAGAAATTACAGTAATTTTAATGTTTAGGTTGATTTCTATGCCAACTGTATACAGGGTGTCCCGTAAGTAATGGATAACCCTGAAATGACGCATAGTAGACTTTATGACCGTCCTGAAAACTGATAAAAAAAAGTTCTATCCCAACCACAAGAAAAGTTATATGCATTTTTTTGTTCAGTGCATTATTTTTTTTCTTACTTTACATTTTTGAATACCACAAATAAAAAATAGCAACCAACAAAATATTTGATGGGTTTGTTAAAGCCCAATAGAACAGGTAAAATTCAAAACAAGCTCAAAAATGTAACCGTTTTTTGCACTGTTTTGACGTTTTTATCAATAATGCATTCGGCCCTAGAAGTTCAAAGCTTGGATTTATCATTAGGACAACATCGTAGAAACAGCCAATAAATCAAAAATCTGCTATGTTCAACGCTTGGTATTATTTTCACGTTTACTGTGCTAATTTTGAAAACTTTTGTTTTTGCTAAATTTACTCTAGCATTGCAGATTTTTACCAATAACTTGCTATTGACTCTAGATATAATAATAAGTAATACCATTTTGAAATCTGCATTTAACGCGCATATTTTTAAAATAGTTGGCCACTCAGGTATTCATGCATTTTTTTTTATACCAGCTATGATTTAACTTTTTCAAAAATTATTTGTTTTCACATTTTGCATTGAAATTCAATGTTAAATAATTTTTTTCTCTAAGAAGTCCAACAGTTATAATAATTTTCTTCTACTTATGTGTTGGCACAAGTAATGTTAAATATTCCTGCAAAAAAAAAATGATGGAACTCATTCACTTGTAGTCGTGGTATTCAAAAATGTAAAGTAAGAAAAAAAATAATGCACTGAACAAAAAAATGCATATAACTTTTCTTGTGGTTGGGATAGAACTTTTTTTTATCAGTTTTCAGGACGGTCATAAAGTCTACTATGCGGCATTTCAGGGTTATCCATTACTTACGGGACACCCTGTATATGTTTGAGTAAATAGGTAATTGTGTGTGTGGGATAGACTTGTGTATCAATAATCCTGTACCTTGTTTGGCATTGGTGTTGGCTGCGAAGTTGTGGAAGTAGGATGTGTATTGTTTTGGGGGGAAGGGAGAAATATTGGCTTGTAGATGAGTTTCCTGTAGAGTTATAATAGATGGATTGAGGTCATTTATTAACAATTGTAATTCGTGACAATTGTTGAAATAGCCTTTCATGTTCCATTGAAGGACTTTTAAGTAGGTTTTGTGTGTGAGAGGAATCTTTGTTCCAATATACGCTTGGTTATATTGGGGCAAGCCAGAGTTGGAGTTATGGTGTAATGGTGATTTGGACTCCGCTGACTAGAGGATGGAGCACACGGGACATTTAAATGTCCCACCTGACCCATCCTATGGGCAGCGGAGTCGTTTGTGTTGGAGGTAATTTTATTGTTAACCGTTGTAACATCTTGTTCCATAGAACGAATATAGTAGTTATTGTTTTTGATTAGAGACTGGGTGTATTGTGATAAAGGTGAATTGAGATTAAATTCGACTGCGTCTGTGTTACGAGGAGGAATGTTAGGTGTAATTTGTGTTGATATGGTGTGATTACTAGAATGTGTGGGTTTATTTGTTGATGTAAGTTTGGTGTGCTTTTTTGTTGTTGTGATGATTTTGGAGGGGTTTTCAGAAGGGAAGTTGAATTTTAAAGTTCATTGGATGATTTGATTTTTGAGGAGACTATTTTGTTGTTTGATGATGTGGGTTGTTTATCTGTGTGGTTTGGTTGTTCAGTTTGAACTTGAGCTGGGGGATATGTTGTGGGGGAATTAATTTCATTTGTAACTGCATTATTGGTGGTGGGTATGGCTTGATGAACAATATTTGCAAACGTTTGCGTAAGGGGGAGTTCAAGATTTAATTCCTTATATGCTTGTTTGGCTTCGAATATCGTACATTTTCTGATTGTTTTAATTTTTAATATTTCTTTAGCTTTTATGAAACTTTTGCATATTTTTGAAGATGCGGGTGTTCCTCAGAGCAGTTCGCACAGTAAGTGCACGTACAAGCATGGGGGTCTTCAGGGAGCATGTTGCAGTTAACACAGGATTTAGGGTTATTGCATCTCTTGGATGTGTGGCCCAAGAGTTGGCAGTTTTTACACCGCATGGGGTTCGGAAAATATTCCGTGACAATGCAGTTATACCAACCAATGTTGACTGTGCTAGGTGGACGGAATCGATCAAACATAAAGAGTATGATATTTGTAGGAATTGATTTGCCGTCTATTTTTTTAGTGAACTTGTAAACCTCAGTTACACCTTGTGAGCTCATTTCTTTAATGATTTCGTCCTCAGGGACATTAGTAAGATAAGGTGCGTAAACTGTGCCTTTTGAGGAGTTCAGGTTTGTATGAAGGGTCACCTTGATGAGACATAGGTTTGATAGGGTTTTTTGTGATAGGAAAATTTCAGCTATTTTAAACGACTTTACCAAGATGAGCAAATTACCATCACGCAAATGTGTAATATATTAATAACCGGTGCTTATTCCATCTATAGCTTTTTTTAATAAGAAGGCACTGAACTTGGAAAAAGGTTTATCACTATCGGTTGGGGCAATCACAATAAATTTGGGGTTAGGATTGGACGAGAAAGCCGGGATGGTGGGGTTAGATGAGGTAGCCGGAATGGAGGAATTAAGTTCAAACTTCGTGTAATTTGGTTTTTTTCTTTTTTTTTATTCGAGTTCTCGGTTGGCAAATCTACATCTATAGGTAGTTGCCGAAACCGACTACCCGTAAGCACATGTGGCCGTGAGGCCATTATTTCTTATTTGTTCACTCTTGATTTGTATTATGCAATATCACTAACGGAGCGAATAGAGAAAATAAGAAGGATACAAAAAAAATAGCTATTGGAAAATAGCGGGAGATGTACCAACGAAAATAAGCGAGAGGCACACTGAGAGAGAAACGATGCTATCGGCTTGGAGGTTAGTCGGTGACTCACTGACAGTTTTAAAATGTGATTTATGCTACATTTACATGACTGATAGATTAGCAGTATATTTCTGTCATTAAACTGGCAAAATAAAGAACTTGCTGTATACCTACTAATATAATGCAGCATTAGACTTTTTTAATTTTAATTGAAAGAAGTAATGTAAACATTATTTTAAGCGGTTTTGAGACGTAATTGATTTATTAAAAGTAATAGGTACAAATAACTAACAATAAAAGAATTTAAATTTAAAAATTGTAAGTATGGCTGCTAAACGTCGGTGGCCGGTTGAAAGGTATTTTATTACAAATCGAAGGTACCTAATATTAGTTTTAATTGGAGCAAAACAATGGGGCATATTCATAGTCGCAGATAGACCCAGGTTTAACTAAACTACAGTTTAAGACAATTTTGGCTCAATGAATACAGACCGATTTTAATTACAAACTGTTGGTTTTATATTTTTATAAGATAATTAACTTGGTATACTACACAAACAGCTTCAAATATTTTGAAATGATAACCTAACAAAAATAGAATCAACGTCCGAAAATTCAACCAAAGCTATGTTTAACTTAGACCCAGGTCTAAAATGACTATGAATATGCCCTGATATGTTTTGCATTTGGTTAAAATTTAAGAAAAGACTTACAGTTACCCTAGGATTGCTTATTTCTGTCTTGTATGGACTCATACAAACTTAACTATCATTTTTTATAGCAATTATTGAACTATCGATTTCGGCAATGGGTGACAGTCTGATTAATCATTCGAATGGAGTTTTCTATTGGTTTTCCAGAACAATCAGAATGTTTTTTACTTGCGATATACGTGGTAAGTTTAGGATTCGTGCAAAAAATCGAACTCGAGATGATAATTTTCCCTAACATATCGATGATAAAGAACGCGAAAAAAGTGGGTCTCGCAATTCTGTATGTCTGTCCGTCTGTCTGTCTGTACCTCGACCTGCAGCCTAAGCGGCTGAAGCGATTTTCTTCAAACTTTAGACTTAAGGTTCTTATGGGATTCCCTAGAGGGGAAATTGAAATGCTACTATAATTACTACAATTAATAATTTGGTAGAAAACAAATTTTTTCATAACGTTATTAACGGTACCTTTCATAGAACCGATTTTTTGGTTTTCAAATTTCTCGTTAACGGATTTCAACCAGTTTTTTTTTTATGTAAGAGGTCCTTAATTTAGCATATACAATTTTTTGAAAAAATAATTTTTGAATTTAAAAAAATATTGAATTTTTTTTTCAATATCTTGAAAACAGGTCAATAAATATTTTTTTAATTTTGTGTGAAATTGTATTTCATTTAATTCTAAAATTTGGCATACCAAATTTTATTTTTAAAAATGTTCAAGAATTTTTATATATAAAGAAATTAATTTATAAGAAAACCGCTCTAACGATTTTTCAATATTCATATTTATCAAACAAGTCAGATAGCATCCTTTTTTTAGCTCTATCTGGTTTAGCTATTAAAATAACAAATTTATAGTAATTTTTAGTACTCCCTAATTTATGTTTTAAATTGTTTTTAAAACTTTTTTTTTAAATGATTTAAAAATGTTATGGAACGAATACATACATATATGCACATTATCAATTTCAAGCTACGTTAAAGTTGTTAGCTACGAGAGCAAGTTTTGTGCGATCCAGTCGTGTCCATTTTTTTGTTTACAGTTTTCAGAAAACCAGAAACCAGGGTTTTTAGTTTCCTATTGAGAATTCATTATTGTTGTTTGAACATAATTATCTCCGTTCCATTAATAAAAAAAGATCATAACTTAGTTTAAGAAAAAATGAGTGAGCAATTTGTCTTTAACTTTTTACAAGCACAAAGGCTTTAACTTTGTTCCAGTAAACGGCCACCATTAAAAACCTATGACACAATTTTTTTAATCACACAATTTTTTTTTTTTTGTTTGTATTATAATTATTTATAGTATTGCCTTAAATAAAAGTGTTTAACAACAAATCCATTCCGTCTCAATACTGCTTAAAATATTGTTTAAACTTCCATCTTTCCAATTACAATCCAAGGCTCTTAATCACACTTTTCACGGTGCGGTAAACCTTCACAACTTCTATTTTTTTTCTGACAAATCTATAAAGCCCTGATTTGCCCAGTTTTAAAATGTTAAAATAATCGCATTAGGTGAAAAGTGGGCGGATACTAGTGTGTCGCTTGAGTAGAAATGCTTATAGCATTGATTTTAATTCCTTATTTATAAGCTCTATAAACTCGTGAAAGAATCATCATTCACTCTCTTATTTATAAGTTCTATATAAACTCGTAAAAGAATCATCATGCACTAACATATACAAACCATAAACACTGCAAAAACTTTGCCATGTACCTGTGATGTACTTACTTACTTACTTACTTTTGATGGCGCTCACAGCCCAGGATGGGCTTCGGCCTCAACTAACAAGCCCCTCCAGCCAGCTCTGTCCCTAGCTAGCCGCTTCCAGTTGCGCACACCGAGTGCTTTGATGTCGTCATTCACTTGATTGCGCCACCTGTTACGGGTTCTTCCTCTGCTGCGTACCCCATCGGGGTTGGATTCGAAGACTCGTCGGGCAGGTGCGTTGCTGTCCATACGCTCCACGTGCCCCAGCCATCTCAGCCGCTGTATTTTCAGCTTTTTGACCAGGTCAACGTCGCTGTATAGCCCGTATAGCTCGTCGTTGAATCTTCTCCTCCATACTCCTTCGATACACACCGGACCGAAAATCACACGAAGAATCTTCCTCTCAAAGCACCCTAGCAGATTTTTATCCGAATCTTTCAGTGTCCATGCTTCTGACCCATAAAGCAGGACCGGGATGATTAGGGTTTTGTATAGTCTCCTTGGTTCTCTGAGAGAGGGCCTTACTTCTTAAATGCCTTCTTAGACCGAAGAAACAGCGGTTGGCAAGAGTAATTCTTCGCTTGATCTCTGCACTGATGTCATTCTGCGATGTAATAGTGGAGCCCAGGTAGACAAAGTCCTTGACAACTTCGAAGATAATCTGTCCATCGTGATATTTTGCCCGAGTCGACGATGTTGAGATTCCTCTCTCGATGACAGCATATACTTCGTCTTGTCCTGATTAACCGCCAATCCCATTCTAGCCGCCTCCGATTCAATGCTCGCAAATGCCCCTGCCACAGCTCGCTTCGTTCTGCCGACAATGTCTATGTCATCCGCATACGCAAGCAATTGAACGGACTTTTGATAGATTGTACCGCTGGTGTTGACATGTGCGTTGCGTACAATGGCTTCAAGAACGATGTTGAATAGGTTGCATGATAACGCGTCGCCTTGCCTTGTTCTTACCAATTTTGACGGAGCAGCGAGATTTCTCCATCGTCATCCTGCACAAGCGGACGAGTTTGGCAGGGATGCCGAGACTCGACATGGCTCTGTATAATTCGTCCCTTTTCACGCTATCATACGCGACTTTAAAATCGATAAAAAGGTGGTGTGTATCGATCTGGAATTCCCGGGATTTTTCTAAAATCTGTCGGAGTGTGAACATTTGATCGACGGTTGACTTGCCTGGCCTAAAACCGCACTGATAAGGGCCGATCAGATCGTTGACAAAAGGTTTTAAGCGGTCACACAGGATGGCCGACAAGATTTTATAAGCGACGTTTAGGAGACTAATTCCTCTGTAGTTGGTACATTTCAGAACATCTCCCTTTTTATGGATGGGGCACACTATACCGAGGTTCCATTCATCGGGCATACTTTCCTCCGACCAAATTTTGCAGATGAGCTGGTGTATGATTTAAATAGTTCGGCTTGTAAGCCATCCGCACCTGCAGCCTTGTACGACTTAAGTTTGGATATCGCCAGCCGAACTTCGGTTAGGTCGGGTGGACGGAACTCTTGGCCATCATCGTCCAAGTTGAATGGAGCGTTCTGCCTATTAGCGGCGTCTTGGCTGTCTTCGCCATTAAGCAGTCTAGAGAAGTGTTCTTTCCAGATCCTCAGCACTGACTGTGTGTCTACTACCATATTCCCACTCTCATCTCGGCAGGCTTCCGTTCTAGCCTTGAATCCATGGGTGGATCGCTTCACCCTCTGATAAAATTTTCGAACATCTCCCCTACCGCTACAACCCTCAATAGACTCTACCGCCCGCTTCTCGTGCTCTCTCTTTTTCCTCCTGAGAAGTCGGCGTTCCTCTTTTCGTTTCAGCCCGTAGAGCTCCCGGGCCACTCTCTCAGCAGCTCTTGTTCGAGTCTGCAGCATTGCCTGGTAGGCCTCGTCCTTAGCTGCATGCGCTAGCCGGCACTCTTCATCGAACCAGGGGTTTCGTTGTATTCGCATAGTGAAACCCAGCACATCAGAGGCGGCACTTCTGATGGCTTGTTGACAGTGTTCCCACTGGTCCTCTGCACTTGATGCTGGTGGCGGACCTCCTGAGAGATTAAGAGTTACGTGGTCTGCAAAAGTTCTGGCAGTCTCTTGCGATTTAAGCTTCTCGACATCGAATTTTTCACAGCATCTGCTCTGCGTTGTCGCGTCATGGATATCCGCATACGTAGTCTAGCTACCACCAGGTAGTGATCCGAGTCAATGTTGGCCCCTCGGAACGTTCGGACGTCCAAGATACTGGAAGCATGTCTCGCGTCTATCGCAACGTGGTCGATTTGGTTGACGGTTACTTGATCACGCGACCGCCAAGTCCCCTTGTGTATATTGAGGTGTGGGAAGTAGGTGCTTGAGATGATGACATTTCGCTCCGCCGCAAAGTCTGCCAGCCTGTGTCCGTTGCCGGAAGTTTCGTCGTGTAGGCTGTGTCCTCCGACTATCGAACCAAAGATGCCCTCCTTTCCGAATCTTGCGTTGAAGTCACCAAGAATGATCTTCACGTCGTACTTTGGGCACATATCATACGTTGTCTCCAAGAGATCGTAGAATGCTTCTTTGGTTGAGTCTTCTCTCCTTTCATGGGGGGCGTGAACACAAATCAGCGAAATGTTCTTAAATTTGCCTTTGATGCGGATTGTGACCAGGCGCTCGCTTACACTTCGGAAGCCCAAGACTTCTTGCCTAAGTCTTCCCCTTATCACAAAACCACAACCAAAGAGCCGCTGACCCTGTTCCTTCAAGCACCCGCCGTAGTAGATGTCACACGTTTTCAGTCTCCGTACGCCCTCTCCATCCCATCGCACTTCCTGGATGGCTGTTACGTCAGCCTTTAGCCTGTCCAGGTTCTCCACTAATTGTTCGGCTGCACGTGTTCTGTATAAGGACAGGACGTTCCACGTGCAGATCCGAAATTCATTGTCCTTGTTTCGTTTGCTGGGGTCGTCAACTTTAAAATCATCCATATCCGAGGCTTGTTGTTGTTTCGGAACAACCTTTTTTTACGTGGTAGGGAAGTTACCCCGACGCACAACCCCCGACCCGGAGGACCAGACCCTTTGTATAACTCCAAGGGTAGGGAGCCGGATAAACCGCTCCTTATAGGCCTGAGCTACAAATATGTCGTAGTAGCCCATATAAGGTGTTCACTAAGTAGTTCAACCTAACTGGAACTGTAGACGCCACCGTTGATTCCATCAAGAGAATTCGTCCGCTGCCGCCTCGATGAAAGGAGAAGTGCCTTAGTGGGAACACTCCTCCCCCCCCTCTCGTTGGCTGTCCCCAACAGCTTTCCACGGGGATTTAAACCCCGTCTCCAGCTGAGGTACTAGAAACCCGATGTTCACCACATGGAGGTGAGAGTAGGAGTTGGTAGACAGAGGTGGGTTTTGAGAAAAACCTGTGGACGCTTGTGTCCTCTTGAATGCACATAACTACCCTTTTGAACATCGTACCTGTGATGTAGGCTTATGATATTTCACCAAGTTTTTCAATGCGCCAAATAAGCGGTTGTCAATTGAATCTTACGTCAGCTACAAGTGTGGCCTGCCTCTAAGTGGTATATGGATTCGGTCGATAACTAAGCCAATCTTAACAATATTGTTGGTTTGTTCAAAGGCACATATGATCTAAACAGCCGTTGGGGGTCAGTTATATCTTCAGAGCTGACGCTCCGACAAAAACCATTGCTTTCGCAAAAAAACGAAAAACTAGGTTGGGGATTGAACCATCGCACAACGCGACGGTAAAAATACTATCCAGCGATGAGGTAAACAATAGAGCTCTTGTGATATGATTCTATTTTTGTATTCCCTTGCAAAAGACACGCATATTCACAAGCATTATTCTTCAAAATAAAAATTTAAATCAAATTATGAAACAAAATCAGATCTATCTTGTTTAGATTTATCATGGTTAAATGCCATTGCCTTTGAGCAATTCAGCAAATTTGAAACTTTAATGATTGACAATATTGTTTATTATTGCGAGGTCTTAGGCCGCTCCCTGACTTGGCGGTACGGTATCGGTAAGCATTTTTTATTACCGTACCGAAGCGAACGGTACTGCCTTTGTCTCTTCACTTGTCTGTATACTTTCGGTATTTAATCTTTTAACTTACAGAATGCGGAAAAAAATGTTGTCCGAAGAAAATGCAATTGCATGTTATTAGTCTAGGAGCGGACAGCAAATTTTGGGAGTGGATGGATAACCAAAATATTAGTATGAGGGTTTTTATATGTACATATGCATGTACATGTATATTTTAAAACAAATGTCAATCGATTTCCAAATTTGTAGGTCTTCCGTGTCGAATAAGTGGTGGATTGGTAAGGCAAGTTAAGGATCTCAAAGAACTCACTGTAAAAATACTGAGCAACAAAAAATTTTTGCTCGCTTGCTCACTTCCTTCTGGTCGAAGCTAAATGAGATATCACTTTCCTGAACTTACAAAAAGCCTCTTATATCACTTATTTTATAAGAATAATGAACATGTTAGAACATGAACTTGAAAAAAGAAGAAATATGAATCGGAATAGATAGGTTAGGTTAGGTTACTATCGCGTTATAGGTATTCTTCTTAATATGAGGACCGTAACTAATTTACCACATCGTTCTGGAAACATTTCCGGACAAGGAATTTTATTTTGCATTCTTTACTGTACACACATTATACAAGTACCGAATAATTAAATTATTTTAAATGTATTGGAAAGTTAGCCAAAGCCATTAAATAAAAAACAAATATGTAAATGATTCTCCATTCGAATATTATTTTATTGTTTAACAAACAAATAATAAAAATTCATAAAAAAGTCAAACCTTTTGACGTTTAACATGTGTAAATTCATATGAAAACTGCGAATGTGGAAGCTCGCCATCGATAATACCATGAAAACTGAAATTCGCTAAATTGTTCGACTTTAGGCGAACGTTCGATTCGCTATCCATAATGAGGGCCTATATCTTACACAAATCTCTCTAAAATAATAGCATTAAAACGATAAGAATATTTAGTTTTTTTATGAAATTATATATTAATTTCCCAAAAAACGTCTTTTTATTTCATCTTACTAGAATATTTCAACTAGTTATTACTATTATTAGTATATTTTACTTGCTATTCAGAGTGCCCGGAAAGAATGGATAACCCTGAAATGCCTCATAGTAGACTTTATGGCCGTCCTGAAAACTGATAAAAAAAAGTTCTTTCCGAACCACAAGAAAAGATACATGCATTTTTTTTGTTCAGTGCATTATTTTTTGCCTTACTTTACGTTTTTGAATACCACGACTACAAGTGAATGAATTCCACCGTTTTTTTTTTCGTAGCAATATTTTACATTATTTGTGCCAGAACATTAGTAGACAAAAATTGTAATAACTGTTGGACTTCTTAGAGAAAAAAATTATTTAGCTTTGATTTTCATTGCAAAATGTAAAAGAAAATAATTTTTGAAAAAGTTAAATCATCTCCGGTATATAAAAAATTAATGAATACCTAAGTGGCCAACCATTTTAAAAATATGTGCGTTAAATACTAATTTCAATTTGGTATAGCTTGTTATTGTATCTAGAGTCAATAGCAAGTTATTGGTAAAAATCTGCAATACTAGAGTCAATTTAACAAAAACAAAAGTTTTAAAAGGGTTTTTTTTGTGTGATAACTTACTCGCAGTTAGGCTTCGTCATTTATATTTATTTATGAATGTTTGAATGTTCTACAACCACTTGAGTGGGTGGAAACCATTGTATTTGGCTGGAATTATTGCAATTTCATGGCTGCCACACCAATCATCAGATTCCTTTCAGTGGTGCTTAGTCTTTCATGTTCAATTTTAATTTATAAATTAGTGCCGTCAATTGGAATCGAACCTAGACCAGCTACCTCTGAGGCCTATGCACTACGCCTTGCGCCACCGAGGTCACCTGATCATGCCCATTTTGTTAAAGCCCAATTGAAGAGGTATAACTCAAAAGAACGTCAAAAATTCAACCGTTTTTTGCACTTTGTTGACATTTTTAGTAATGTTGCACTCGGCCCTATAAGTTTGAAGCTTGGATTTATCATTAGGACAACATCATAAAAACAGGCAATCAATCAAAAATCTACCATGTTCAACGCATGGCATTATTTTCACGTTTACTGTGCTAATTTTGATAACTTGTCTTTGTTAAATTGACTAGTATTGCAGATTTGTACCAATAACTTGCTATTGACTCTAGATACAATAACAAGCTATACCAATTTGAAATTCGCATTTAACGCGCATATTTTAAAAATAGTTTGCCACTTAGGTATTCATGCATTTTTTTTATACCGGAGATGATTTAACTTTTTCAAAAATTATTTTTTTTCACATTTTGCATTGAAAATCAAAGTTAAATAATTTTTTTTCTCTAAGAAGTCGCACAGTTATTATAATTTTCTTCTACTAATGTTCTGGCACAAATAATGTAAAATATTGCTACGAAAAAAAAAAACGGTGGAATTCATTCACTTGTAGTCGTGGTATTCAAAAACGTAAAGTAAGGCAAAAAATAATGCACTGAACAAAAAAATGCATGTATCTTTTCTTGTGGATGGGATAGAATCAGTTTTCAGGACGGCCATAAAGTCTACTATGAAGCATTTCAGGGTTATCCAATCATAACGGGGCACCCTGTATACGTAGTATAGGGCAAGTTTAGGATTCGTGCAAAAAATCGAACTCTCGAGATAATATTTTTCCCTAACATTACGATGACAGAGAACGCGAAATAAGTGGGTCTCGCAATTCTGTCTGTCCGTCTGTCTGTCTGTACCTCGACATGCAGTCTAAACGGCCGAAGCTATTTTCTTCAAACTTTGGACTTAATGTTCTTATGAGATTCCCTGGAGGGGAAATTGAAATTTTGTTTAGCTCAAAAAATAACGGTACCTGCCGTACAACCAATGTACAAAAATTGATTTATTTCAAAAACGGCTCTTACGATTTAAAAAAAAAAAATTACGAGCTACTATAATTACTACAATTAATAATTTGGTAGAATTTTTTTTTATAATGGTTATTTCCACCAAACCATTTGTGTCCATTTTTTAATATGTTATTGTTAAGAAAATAATGAATAAATGTTTCAACTTATCATTAATAATTTCAATCATTTCAGGTGACACTAGCATGCGAAGGACAAACGTGTAAAGCTCACAAAATGGTCCTGTCAGCTTGTAGTCCATATTTCAAAGCTCTATTGGAGGTAGGTCCAGATAAAGTAATTATTTTTTTATAAATTTAATATTGTAGTCTACGATTTTAAAGGAAAACCCATCAAAGCATCCGATCATCATATTAAAAGATGTTTCATATATTCATCTTCAGGCGATTCTAGAATTTATGTATGCGGGTGAAGTGAACGTATCACAAGAGCAACTCCCAGCCTTCTTAAAAACAGCTGACCGACTAAAAGTGAAAGGACTTGCTGAAACACCTTCGTCTATTAAACGGGAAGGTTGATGGTAATGATAAGTTAAGTGTTCCGCCCTCCTTTAATATATCGTTTATTCACGTTTATTGTTTCTTTTTTATTGGTTTCAACCGACATACTTCATACATAAAATTCATTTTGTATTTAAAATTTGTTATTTTCTCTCTTTCTCTCTTTGACATTGATTTTATTGTCCATTCATACATTTGCTGGTATATGTTTCTGAACGCTTAAAAATATTCTAAATCAAAAGTTATATAATATTTTAAGAAGAACTGAGGATTTTTGTTTGTATTTTTGAGTAAGGGAGATTTTGAGATCTTAAAAACGTAAACTGGCTTAGTAATACATGGGCAAAAAATGGATGGAATAGTTTTTTTAAAAAGATAACAGCCTAATAATAATCCCAAAAATTGTTTACAAACTTTTTCTTGAAATATTTTAATCCAGAAAAAAGCGTTATATCAAAAATCAAAAAATGGGCTTTAATGCAGTCTATAAATATATAAATATTCATTTGGTTTTTAATAATTTATATATGAAACAAAGGTAATTTAAATCATATTGTATTTACCAGCACATTATGTTTCACCTTTTTTGCCTACTGTAACAAATTTGTTAAATAGTTAAATACTATCTTCGTATTTATCAAATTAACAGGTTTATAAGAATGTCATCGAGGTGTTTAGTTTATAATAATAATAATAATAATAATAATAATAATTGATAAAGAATAATAAATATGTCTTATTTTTATACAAAATGTAAAATATATAAGAAAAGTATTAAATTAAGTTAGTATGCAACCGAAATGACTTTTCTTTTATTCATGTAGATTTTATCTTGGCCTATAAAAAGCTTCTTTTAACTAATTTTCGAATATAAACAGAATGTTATCAATACGTACTTCGAAATTCATCAGTGGAATTTGAAATTCTTTTGATACCCAAAGACTGAAATGTGAACAGATAAAAAAGAATAATAAGTTGTTTGCCCTTTTCGGTACCAATTGCTGATTGAAGACTAAAGAAACTTAAGAATGGGAAATCTTCAAAATAGATTTGCAAGCAAATGAGACACTCGATAATATAAAACAAGCAAAGAAACATCGTTTGCTAAATATCTTTCAAAATTATGCATACCCACTAATAATTAGTTCAAGGCCAGTCATGTCAATGTCGTTCTGCATTTTTGATATGATGTTGGGACATGTGAGAGTATAGTCTGTAGCTAACTTTGCAGCTTCGAAAAACCTGTGCCGGTTGCAGGAAAAATGCAATTCTGAAAAAAAGCTGAAATCACCCCCATTTCTTGTGATATTTTCCTTTATAACTTTGGAAATATGCAATTTAGGAAAAAACCATCCACTATAAATTTGCTTATTATTAAATTTTCTACAAGACCACATTAGTTTTAAATTTATACATTTTATATTTGAGTTGCTATCTAACCATAATTAAAAAAAAATCTGAAAAACTAAGTAATTTTGAAGCTCTCAAAAGAACAGGTAAACAACTGTCCAATTCTGCTAAAATTTGGAATCAAATAGTCTAGAGTATTACAAGACAAAATTCTAACATTGGATCCAAAACGGTCTAATAGTTTTGGCAAGAAAAATAATACTAACTAAGTGCAACGCGCAATGTTTTGCATAATTGCTGTGGTCAAAGTAGATCACTTGTTGGCACTGATTTTCGTACACGTATATACATGGAAGCCTTAACTATCATAAAATATTATAATAATATTTATATCTTTTTTCAAGCAACCTTGGTTCCGATTTAAAAGTTCTGAAAATTTGTCATTGTAAAAATAAAAAAATATTTTGTGATGCATTTTTGCAAACATTTTTCAAAAATTAAAATCGCCACCAAAGTAACAAAAAACAAGAAATAAACATTCTGACAATAGTTTATGATAGTTAAGGGTTCCAAGTACGTGAACAAAAGTCAGTGCCAACTTAAGTGCTCGTTGCACTTAGTTAGCATCATGTTTTTTGCCAAAACTATTAGACCGATAGTGTAATGGTTAGTGCGTTCGACTGTCACGCGGGAGGTCTGCGTTCGCTTCCCAGTCTCGTCCACCTAAAAACTAAAAAGTTTTTTTTTCAGGGCTACTACCTCTTGCGAGAAATTGACAAATCCCCCAATAGTATCACTTGTCACGAATAAGTGCTTCTCGTTTAGTCGTTCAGATTCGGCATAAAATTGTAGGTCCCTTCCAATTCTGTCGACAGGCGCACACAGGAATGGTTGCGAGTTGTTAGTCACTAGGCCCTGGTTCTTCATGAGCCGTTGTGCCACCCGATTTATTTATTTATTTATTAGACCGGTTTATATCTATTGTTAAAATTTGCTCTTGTAATAATCTAGAATATTTGATTCCAAATTTTTAGCAGAATTAGAAAATTTTTTACTTGTTTTTTTAGTATTTCAAAATTACTTAGTTTTTCAGATTTTTTTTTTTTAGTTTATGGTTAGATAGGCAACACAAATATAACATGCATAAATTTAAAACTAATGGGGTCTTGTAGAACATTTTATAACAAGCTTAATTATAGAGGAGGTGATTTTAGAGTTTTTTTCAATGTTGCATTTTTCCTGCAACGAGCACAGGTTTTACGAAGCTGCAAAATTAGCTACAGAATACTCTAAAATACCCCAACAACATATCATAAATGACGAACTACATCACGCTTTGCGATTTGAGCCCTTAATTTTGTAATTATTGACTGAGCTACTAACCTCCTCAGTAAATACAAAAGTTAATCCAATTTGGTTAAGCCGTTAGAAAGACTCGATAATATATAAAACAAAACTGTCTATGTTAGGTGTCGTTTTTATCAAAAAATTGACCACGCAACAATGTTAAATGGTGATATTACCCACTCGTTATTGAAATAAACCTTTCTTAACTTGATACATAGAGGAGTATTGCATCCTAAATATCACATTTATTTTTTGTTCTTTTTTCTTAAATGTTTCGTATTCAAACAAAAAAATGGATACAAAATTATTAAAAAGATCAATTTCCTTTATTGACTACAAAAATTAAAAATTTTACAACAAAAACACGAAATTTAATTTTTCAAAGCGTAACGTATTTTTATTTGCAAAATTTAAAAAATCGAATGCATTTCGAACTGACATGCAGCTCATCATCAGCGAAACCTCGATTAACACTAAAACAAAATAACAAGAAAAAACAAAAAACCCAATAAATGGGTATGTAAACAAAAAAACACAAACAATTCAATAAAAAGTTAACGTTAAAATTATAGTGGTTTAAGTTAATGAGAATAAGGGAGACAGAATGTTCCCATTATCACTATTCATTACATTCTTAGCTTTGTAAATTAATAGAGACTCAAATGCATCAAGCTTTCTTTCATTTTGCACGCTCTTTAACAACCGGACGCTCTCTTCAAAGGGGCCGATGTGGTGTGGTGGTTCGTTGTTATTGCACGACGCGAAGATATGAGCAGCAACTGATGATCGATTCATTTATTTATGTTTTATGCAGCTGATGTGTTCTTTGAATCTTGTTTTTATACTCCTCTTCGTCTGACCTATATATTTTTTGTTGCAGTCTCTACAGCTGATTTCATATATGCCGCTTTTCTCACTTGTTGGTCTGACATCTTTGGTTGAACCGAGAACCTTTTTCAGCTCGCCGTTGTTGTTGTAAGCGATGTGAATGTTTTCTCTCGCCAGGGTCTTCCGCAGTTGATTTGTGATTGCTGGTATGTATGAAAATGATGTACGAAATTTGTTGGCGGAGTAATTTTGGCTAAAAAGTGTGGATATTTCATTTTTACGTAATCGGTTTGACTGTTTTTTCACAATATTTTCCAAAACCGTCTTGTCAAAACCATTAACATCAGCCAAATGAACAATGAAATCAAATTCTTTTTTGAAACTACCAACTGAAAGGGGGAGCTTACACAATCTATGTGCCATTGAATGAAAAGCGGCTATTTTATGTTGGTACGAGCAAAAAGAGTCTTTCGTTATGTAGCGATCAGTTGATGTATTTTTTCTGAATACGTCAAACTCTATTTTCTTGTTGTGTTTTTTTTTACATAAAACGTCTAAAAACGGGAACACTGAAAACGTCATCAGCATATCTAAGTCAGATTCTGGGCAAAAGGCCTTCTTTTTTAAAATCTGTCTCAAATTTAGACATGAAAGCTTCGGCGATGAGCGGTGACAAAGGGTTTCCCATACTCGTTCCATTGTTGTTTTTGTAGAACTTGTCACGGAACACGAAACAATTATGTGACATAAAAACTTTTGCTGCTCTTAAATACACTTTCTTTTTTCCTTCTTCTATATTTCTCGCTTCAAGATGTAATTTGAGTGAATCTAATGCTACATCGACAGGTATACTAGGAAACAATGCTTCTACATCAAAAGAGACTATAGAAAGAAAATCCACAAACCAGGTGAAAAAATGCGAAAAATTGTTTCAAATGTGAATTCACCACTCGTCAAGGTCTCCAAATGGCTTGTCGAAGAAATGAAGTTGTATGGGAGATTTGAGAGTGCTAGTGTTCTGAATACTTTTGATTTCGTCGATAGAGTAAAAGAGATAAACATAGAAGATGATGAATCTATAGTCTCTTTTGATGTAGAAGCATTGTTTCCTAGTATACCTGTCGATGTAGCATTAGATTCACTCAAATTACATCTTGAAGCGAGAAATATAGAAGAAGGAAAAAAGAATGTGTATAGCAGCAAAAGTTTGTATGTCACATAATTGTTTCGTGTTCCGTGACAAGTTCTACAAAAACAACAATGGAACGAGTATGGGAAACCCTTTGTCACCGCTCATCGCCGAAGATTTCATGTCTAAACTTGAGGCAGATTTGAAAAAAGAAGGCCTTTTGTCCAGAATCTGGCTTAGATATGTTGATGACGTTTTCAGTGTTATAAAAAAGAATTCCGTTGATGAAACTCTAAATATACTAAACAACAGATATTACACCATCAAGATTACTTATGAGGAAGAGGACGACAAAAATTCCATCCCGTTTTTAGACGTTTTATGTAAAAAACAGAACAAGAAAATAGAGTTTGACGTATTCAGAAAAAATACATCAACTGATCGCTACATAACGAAAGACTCTTTTTGCTCGTACCAACATAAAAAAACCGCTTTTCATTCAATGGCACATAGATTGTGTAAGCTCCCCCTTTCAGTTGGTAGTTTCAAAAAAGAATTTGATTTCATTGTTCATTTGGCTGATGTTAATGGTTTTGACAAGACGGTTGTGGAAAATATTGTGAGAAAACAGTCAAACCGATTACGTAAAAATGAAATATCCACACTTTTTAGCCAAAATTACTCCGCCAACAAATTTCGTACATCATTTTCATACATACCAGCAATCACAAATCAACTGCGGAAGACCCTGGAGAAAGAAAACATTCACATCGCTTACAACAACAACGGCAAGCTAAAAAACGTTCTCGGTTCAACCAAAGATGTCAGACCAACAAGTGAGAAAAGCGGCATATATGAAATCAGCTGTAGAGACTGCAACAAAAAATATATAGGTCAGACGAAGAGGAGTATAAAAACAAGATTCAAAGAACACATCAGCTGCATAAAACATAAATAAATGAATCGATCATCAGTTGCTGTTCATATCTTCGCGTCGTGCAATAACAACGAACCACCACACCACATCGGCCCCTTTGAAGAGAGCGTCCGGTTGTTAAAGAGCGTGCAAAATGAAAGAAAGCTTGATGCATTTGAGTCTCTATTAATTTACAAAGCTAAGAATGTAATGAATAGTGATAATGGGAACATTCTGTCTCCCTTATTCTCATTAACTTAAACCACAATAATTTTAACGTTAACTTTTTATTGAATTGTTTGTGTTTTTTTGTTTACATACCCATTTATTGGGTTTTTTGTTTTTTCTTGTTATTTTGTTTTAGTTTTAATCGAGGTTTCGCTGATGATGAGCTGCATGTCAGTTCGAAATGCATTCGATTTTTTAAATTTTGCAAATAAAAATACGTTACGCTTTGAAAAATTAAATTTCGTGTTAAGGAAATTGATCTTTTTAATAATTTTGTAAATTTCGACTACAACATCGGTTCGCTACTTTTAAATATTAAATTTGAAAGTTTTAACAAAAAAATGGATGTTGTTTTTTTTAAACTAAAATTAAAAACGATGGATCCTTGCCGAAGCAAATATTATTTTTTTTTTTCAAAATGCACGAGCCAGAGTTCTCTTCCTCGTCCCAAGTAAAGCTTGTGGCTGTTCAGGGGCAATCAATTCCCTTTTATTCTAACTTTTCATTTTCGTCGATTTGTCACGTAACTGTTAATTAAATGTAAGTTTTCAATTTATAAATCAGGTTAATTATTGTAAGTGTAAATACAAGCAAATGACATAGTTTCGGGTTTAATATGTTTTCACACAGGTAGGTCGATAACTTAGCTTCATTTTATTTGCGGAATTTAAGCGGTGAATTGGTTTATATTTGTTGTTGTATGAATAATAACATTTGAATGAAAAATTTTCAGAATTTCTGACACAAAACTGGCAAAATAATGAAAAAATCCATTGCCCGCATTCGAAATGAATAAGCTATCTAGCAATCCAATAATTAAGCTTAATAAAATGGCATACATTTCCAACCATGGCATTTTGGCAAAAATAAATTCAAGTTTATCAACAAATTTTGTCCTACTTAGAACTGTAATTAATTTAGTCAAAAATAAAAAATTTAGACCTATTCTGAAAGTAATAGTACCTACCTTTAATCAAAATTTTCCTATATCAGATTTGTATCTTGTTGCATGTTAAGACTTCTATTATGACATGTAAGTTAAATGTTTGGTGAAACTGCTTATGTCGTGGTATTAAGGCGTCTTTCAAATAGAGCAACATCTCAGTTCAACATTTTTTGATACTTGAGGCGAATGGGTTGGTGATAAATAGTAATTCCAAAAGCCGCATTCACCAAATATTTCGATTGAATCGTATGTTCTAAAATATGCGCTTGTACCTTTCTAACTTTTTCAATACTTTACTTTTTCAATAATTGTTATCATTTTAGACCAATTGTGAGGAAACAACATGTAATTTAAAAACATAGGCTATATATAACACTTCGAGGCTTCCGAAATCTTTGGAATTATCGATTTCATAAATATATCTAGAATCTATGCTTAAATGATTACTACCATTTGTTAAGATTAAGTTGGTAGGGTGGTTTGAATAAAATCGATTATTGACGTTTTGTCCTCGGTGACATTTTGTAACCCATGGATTTGAATAAAAATATTAATTATTGTTTTTTTTTATAAACTAATAAAATAACAAAATCGTGTTCGCCTCAAGACTGTTATTTCACTGAATCGTCACTGCAAATATTTCTTCTCATTTGTATGGCTAAAAAATCGCAGAAATAATGGTATTTTGTGAGATCCACCCATTGAATGCTCGTCTATCATAACACAAAGGCAGAAAAAAATGTTCTTTACAAAAAAAAAAAAATCTGAAAGGACAAAGTGTACCATAATTGTTTTAATTTAAAATTCTTTTATGTCTAAAAACTAATTGTAATATATATGTAGTTTCATAATAACAGAACAGAATATATGTATATGTATATATACAAATAGAATGAAAAGCAAAAACCTAAATGAAGTAAGACGACAAGCTTTGGCTATTTAACAACAACACTTACTCATATGTCTCGATGTTTTGTTACATATTTCCAATCTCTACGTATACCTATTTTTTTTTCCTTTTTGCATATTTAAATCAAAACAACAAAAACATATTCAATTGCAAAATAACACAAAATATTTATTACTTATATCATACACATGAAAATAATATTTTTCTTGTATATTTATTTAATAATTTGTTTCAAACAGTTTGTACAATATTTATATATGTATACTTATATAGAAAAACAACACAGAATAAAGAAAAACTAAAGATGATTAAATTAGCGATTTAAATAGAGCAAAATATAATATAGTTATTAATACTTTGTTTTTTCTAACCTTTTAGTTTTTACGACTATTATTTCTTAGGTGCTGAATGTACTATCTATCACTTACTAGGAAGCAAATATGTTACTTAGAATTCACTTGATGTTATTTCTTTTTGATAACATTGCCAGGCCTATAAGTAGGTAGATCATTGATTAAATATCTGAAAACATTTATTGATGTTTATTTTTTAAATATTTTTTGTAAGGAAAGTTAGGAAGGTACTAGTTTGTTTTGAATTGTTCCGTCTTCTGTACAAACGATTGATATGGCTAACTTTCTATCGATTGTATTTTTTTTTTTTTTTCAAAAACTATTCCAAAGCTGTTCATATTCTGGAAGTAAAGGTGATATCCTTAGAGTTTATTATTTTTTCGCCGAAGAAGCCTATTCACCGTTTTAAATAAAAAAATCTATTTCTCGTGCCGTAGGAATTTTTTAAGTTTAATATCCATCACAGCAAAAATATCCCATATGTTTGTTCGGGCAAAACTTCTAGTAGCTTTAAAAATTTCTGGTGAAATTTCGATACAACTCATTTATTATACCTATAATAAGTCTGTTGCGTTAAATTTAAACAAATGTGCACGACTGGATCGCAGCAACTTGCTCTCGTAGCTATCGGCTTTAACTTAGCTTTACGTTGACAATGTGCATATGTATTGGTTCCATATCATTAAAAAAAGTTGTAAAAAACAATATAAAATAAAAATTATTACTATTAATTACTATTAAATTACAATAAATTTGTTATTTTAATGGCTAAAACAAAAAGAACTCAAAAAAAAGTATGCAATTTGATTTTTTTCATAAATATGAACAAAACATTTCAAAAATCGTTAGAGCGGTTTTCTTAAAAATTAGTTTTTTTATATATAAAAATTCTTGAACATTCTTAAAAAATAAAATTTGGTATGCCAACTTTTTGAATTAAATAAAATACAATTTTATACAAAATTTAAAAAAAAATTCATTGACCGGTTTTCGAGACATTGAATTTTCAAAAAAAAAAATCAATATTTTTTTAAAAATCCAAAAACCATTATTTCGAAAAACTTTATATTCAATTAAAAAGTACAAGTGACCTCAACTCCAGAAATAATTGTGTTTCGCCCAAGGTATGACAGTGGGCTCTTCAGTCAGTCTGTTATACCCTACTAAGAAACAAAATTCAATATTTTAATATTTAAATTTCTTCATCTTCTTATTATAAAAAAAAACCTGACCACGGGTATTTATTTTCTGGGTGCACGAATTTAAATAAATTCCCCTAGAATAATAAAATTCACAGTATCTTTTTGCTGTGATTTTTATAAGAGTCGGTAAACATCGACCAAAATTTGTGTCTAAGTAGGGTATAACAGACTGACTGAAGAGTCCACTGTTATACCTTGGGCGAAACACAATTATTTCTGAAGTTGAGGTCACTTGTACTTTTTAATTGAATTTTATTCATTCACTCCACTTAAAACAGAATTAATTTTAATATTTAAATTTCTTCATCTTCTTATTATAGGAAAACTTTATATGCCAAATTGTTAAAATTGTAAAGAACCTCTTACATAAAAATGTGTTTGTAATCGGTGTAGCCGTTAACGAGAAATTTGAAAACCAAAAAATCGGTTCTATGACAGGTACCGTTAATAACTGTTATAAAACAAAAATTATTAATTCAAAATCCTTGGAGCCGTTTTTGAAATAAATCAATTTTTGTGTATTGGTTGTATGGCAGGTACCGTTATTTTTTGAGCTTAAAAAAATTCAATTTCTCATCTAGGGAATCCCCTAAGATTCTTAAGTCCAAAGTTTGAAGAAAATCGCTTCAGCCGTTTAGGCTGCAGGTCGAGGTACAGATAGACGGACAGACAGACAGAATTGCAAGGCCCACTTTTTTCATCGTAATGTTAGGGAAAATTATTATCTCGTTTTTTTTGTTTGCACGAATCCTAAACTTTCCTTTCTTCAAAGATTTTAACACGAGCAAAATGAAATGAAAAAAATTATTTTACTTAACATAGAATTTATAAATTTAATTTGAAAATTCAACATCTCGTAAACAATACAATTTTAGTAGTTAAAAAAACTGTTCTAGCTAATTCACTTCGTAGTTGGACTTTCAGCCCCCAATTTGTTATATTTGGTTTCTGGAACACTCTTTTTTATAATTTTTTGAACCTTAATACTGGGTGTTGTTAAAAAATGTTTTTTTTTTTGTGTGTGTTTGGTATTACTTAATTTTTTGTATGAAATTTAAAGCAAGAACTTAATGAGATGTTTTTAAAGAAAAACATTTTTTTAACTAACAGAGATGTATTACAAAGACAAAACCGACATAAAAACCTAAGTGATAAATGATACACGTATGAGTGTATTAGTATATATGTATGTATATTTGAAATAAAAGAAAATACGAAAAAATAAATAACACTTAAATTATTGTTTGAAGAACAGAAACAGAAGGTGAGATTTGAAATAATCAATTTTTTTAGAATAATGAAATTCAGATAAATCACGTACTCATACCATGTTACCATCTGTCCGGAAATTGCCCTAGAGGTTAAATTTTTACTGCAACAGCTATATATTTCAGCAGAATCTATACCATTATTTGCGTATAAAAATACTGGTTTTGAGTAAGTTTCAATGTCACATTTTGTTCCTTAGCTCATCATTTTGTGAAAAGCATAATTAATTGTAAAACAAATAATCAAATAAAAAAGAGAATTGTATATTAGAACTCTAAGGACTAAGATAAAAATGTTTGCAATAAAATAAAAAAAAGATTTGTTTTTTAATATTTGTCTGTTTGTGGTTGTTTGTATTATTTATTCTTCACCAAATTGATGGAGGTGATATCTTGGACCTCAAATTATCAAGTGAATAATAAATTTGAGTGAACTTTTAACATAATGGGGCATATTCATAGTCATTTTAGACCTGGGTCTAAGTTAAACATACCTTTTGTTGAATTTTCGGACGTTGATTCTATTTTTTTAAGGTTATCATTTCATAATATTTGATGCTGTTTGTGTAGTATACCAAGTTAATTATCTTATAAAAATATAAAACCAACAATTTGTAATTAAAATCGGTCTGTATTCATTGAGCCAAAATTGTCTTAAACTGTAGTTTAGTTAATCCTGGGTCTATCTGCGACTATGAATATGCCCCAATGTGTATCATTTGTGTTTACTTTTGAATTTTACTTGCTGGTTAAAAAAGAATTTTGAACTTAAAATCTCATTTCCATAATTTTTAAAATTTTATAAATGTTAGGTGTAATTTGAATGTAACTATTACATTTATTTTCCTATACAGGGTGCCCCATAAAGAATGGATAACCCTGGAATGCCTCATAGTAGACTTTATGACCGTCCTGAAAACTGATAAATAAAAGTTCTATCCCAACCACAAGAAAATATATGTGCATTTTTTTGTTCAGTGCATTATTTTTTGCCTTTACGTTTTTGAATACCATGACTAAAACAAGTGAATGAATTCCACTGTTTTTTTTTTTCGTAGCAATATTTTACATTATTTGTGCCAAAACACAATTAGAACAAAATTATAATAACTGTTGGACTTCTTAGAGAAAAATATTATTTAACTTTCATTTTCAATGCAAAATGTGAAAGAAAATAATTTTTGAAAAAGTTAAATCATCTCTGGTATAAAAAAAATGCATTAATACCTAAGTGGCCAATTATTTTAAAAATATGCGTGTTAAATGCAGATTTCAAAATGGTATTATTATTTTACCTAGAGTCAATAGCAAGTTATTGGTAAAATCTGCAATACTCTATTCCATTTAACAAAAAAAAAAATTTTTCAAAATTAGCACAGTAAACCTGAAAAGAATACCATGCGTTGAACATGGTCGACTTTTGATTGATTGTCTATTTTTATGATGTTGTCTTAATGATAAATCTTAATGATAAATTAACTCCTAGGGCCGAATGCAACATTACTTAAACTGTCAACAAAGTCCAAAAAACGGATACATTTATTCGAGGTTGTTGAGTTATATACATCTTCAATTGGGCTTTAACAAAACCATCAAATATTTTATTGGTTGCAATTAGTTTATTTGTTAATATTTCCTAACAAGTAATCTCAGCAAATTTTCAATTGTCCTTGGCCACTAAGTAAAAAAAAAAATCAATATTTTGTATTTAATGTAAAGCACTTGATAAGTGTTTTCGACCACTCTAGTGCAGAATGGCGGATGCTCCCCCGAATAAATGATTTTCATAATATTCATGTAAGCTTTTGCTAGCATATTTGTAATGCAGCTGACTGCACAAGATTGCACATTGCCTCTAAGATCCTGTTTGCTTGCTGTATTTGATTTATTGAATGCACTTTTAATAAGAAAATTAATATGGCGTTAGGTCTGGTGAACGTGGAGGCCATAAAATGATGGTCTCAGACGTCCTATCCACCTGCCTGGGTAACTATAGTATTCAGATTTGCCAGCACAGTATAGTGTGCAGTAAACTTAGTAGGATGAAATTGTATGTAAGGAAATAATAACAAATAAAATAATTGCAACCAACAAAATATCTGATAGTTCTGTTAAAGCCTAAATGAAGAGGTATAAATAACTCAAAACAGCCTTCGAAAACTGTTTTTTACACTTTGTTGACATTTTTAGTAATGTTGCATTCGGCCCTAGAAGTTAAAAGCTAGAATTTATCATTACGACATCATAAAAACAGGCAATCAATCAAAAATCTACCATGTTCAACGCAAGGTTTTATTTTCACGTTTACTTGAAAACTTTTGATTTTGATAAATTGACTAATATGGGAGATTTTTACCATTAACTTGCTATTATATATATATATATATACCATTATACCATTTTAAAATCCGCATTTAACGCGCATTTTCTTTCACATTTTCCATTGAAAATCAAAGTTAAATAATTTTTTTCTCTAAGAAGTCCAACAGTTATTACAATTTTCTTCTACTTATGTTTTTGCACAAATAATGTAAAATATTGCTACGAACAAAATGGGCACGACTGGATCGCACAAAACTTGCTCTCGTAGCTAACAACTTTAACGTAGTTTGAAATAGACAATGTACATATTTATTGGTTCCATAACATTATGATATCATTAAAAAAAAGTTTTAAAAACAATTTTAATGATTACTATGAATTATTATAAATGAGTTATTTTAATAGCTTAAACAGATAGAGTTCAAAAAAAAAGTATGCCATCTGATTTGTATGAATTTATGAAAAAAAATTCAAAAATCGTTTGAGCGTTTTTTATTTTTAAATTAATTTTTTATATATAAAAATTCTTGAAAATTATTTAAAATAAAATTTGGTATGCCAAATTTTAGTATTTAATAAAATCCAATTTTTCACGAAATTAAAAAAAATTCATCCGCCCAATTTCAAGATATTGAATTTTCAAAAAAAAAATTGCAATAATTTTTCGAAAATTTTTATATGCAAAATTGTTAAAATTGTAAGCCACCTTTTGTATAAAAATTTTGGTTGAAATCGGTGTAGTAGTTAACGCGAAATTTGAAAACCAAAAAATCGGTTGTATGACCGGTACCGTTTATAGCCGTTATAAAAAAAATTCTACCAAAATATTTATTTTAGTAATTTAAGTACCTCGCAATTTTTTTTTTGAAAATCGTTAGAGCAGTTTTTGAAACAAATCAATTTTTGTATATTGGCTGTATGACAGGTACCGTTATTTTTTGAGCTTAAAAAAAAATTCAATTTCCCCTCTAGGGAATCACATATGAACCTTCGGTCCAAAGTTTGAAGAAAATCGCTTCAGCCGTTTAGGCTGCAGGTCAAGGTACAGATAGACGGACAGACAGACAGAATTGCAAGGCAAACTTTTTTCATCGTAATGTTAGGGAAAATTATTATCTCGTTTTTTTTGTTTGCACGAATCCTAAACTTACCTTTCTTCAAAGATTTTAACACGAGCAAAATGAAATGAAAAAAATTATTTTACTTAACATAGAATTTATAAATTTAATTTGAAAATTTATTACTTAATTTTTTGTATGAAATTTAAAGCAAGAACTTAATGAGATGTTTTTAAAGAAAAACATTTTTTTAACTAACAGAGATGTATTACAAAGACAAAACCAACATAAAAACCTAAGTGATAAATGATAAATGAGTGTATTAGTATATATGTATGTATATTTGAAATAAAAGAAAATACGAAAAATAAAAAACACTTAAATTATTGTTTGAAGAACAGAGACAAAAGGTGAGATTTGAAATAATCAATTTTTTTAGAATAATGAAATTCAGATAAATCACGTACTCATACCATGTTACCATCTGTCCGGAAATTGCTCTACAGGTTAAATTTTCACTGCAACAGCTATATTTTTCAGCAGAATCTATACAACTCATTATTTGCGTATAAAAATACTGATTTTGAGTAAGTTTCAATGTCACATTTTGTTCCTAAGCTCATCATTTTGTGAAAAGCATAATTAATTGTAAAACAAATAATCAAATAAAAAAGAGAATTGTATATTATAACTCTAAGGACTAAGAAATTAAATTAAAAATGTTTGCAATAAAATAAAAAAAGATTTGTTTTTTAATATTTGTCTGTTTGTGGTTGTTTGTATTATTTATTCTTCACCAAATTGATGGAGGTGATATCTTGGACCTCAAAATGTTTGCTGAAACTGGTAATACGTTAGCACAGTTTGAGTGTTATTAAAAAGCTTTTAACGACTACCACGGGGCAGAACAGTGCAACAAATCAAAAATTACAAAGAGATCTTCACTTTAAGTTTAACTGTAAAGGAACGAAAATAGAACGTTTAAGATTACATTTAATTTTTTTTAGTAAATTTTCAATTATGATTTTGTTGTAGCCCAGTCAATAATTACAAACAAAAGGGGCTTAATTGCAAAGTTGTTGGGGCATGTTAGGGTAGCCTGTAGTTAAGTTTGCAACTTCGAAAAACCTGTGCTGGCTGCAGGAAGAAAGGTAACGTTGGAAATATGCAATTTAGATAAAAACCATACGCTATAAATCTGTTTGTTATAAATTTTTTTAAAAGACCACATTACTTTTAAATTCATCAAAACATGATGTTAAATAAGAAAAACATGATGTTAAATAAGTGCACAAGCAATGTTTGCATCATTGCTGTGGTCAAAGTAGGACACTAAAGTTGGCACTGATTTTTGTACACGTACTTGGAACCCTTAACTATGATAAAATATAGTTATAGTAAAATATAGTTTTAGTAACTTTGGTAGCAATTTTAAATATTCGCAAAAACGGTTCATGAACTCGTTAGCTTACGAAGTAAACAATTTTCGGATAGCAACACAAATACAACATGCATGATTTTAAAACTAATGTGGTCCTGTAGAAAATTGTATAACAAGTTTATATTGGATGGTTTCTAAGTTGCATATTTCCAAAGTTAAGGAAAATGTCGGAAAAAATGGGATGATTTTAGGGATATTTTTACTGTTGTATTTTTCCTGCAGCGATCATAGGTTTTTCGAAGTTGCAAACTTAGCTACATACTGCTCTAACATGCCCCAACATCATATCAAAAATGCAGAACTACCTACATCGCGCTTTGCGATTTTATTGTCGAATGGGAATGGGCTATTTTGTAAGAATTAAATTGTAAGTTGTAAATAAGAAAGGAAATTGACTTTTGAGTATTTTATACTCTCAAGTTCTTAAACATTGTTTATCCAACATAAGTCGTAGTCGCGGAAAAAGCAAACAAAAACGAATGAATCGCACGAACTTGTTCTTGTAGCTAAAAAATCGACCCATTGATATAGTACACCACTAAATGGCATTGGCGGTGTATATCAATGGATCAATACAATTTATGTATCGTCAACAAGGAAATATTAAAAAAAAAAAACTAAAAATAACAATTTGTATTCTTTTGGATTTAATACAAAAAAAATATGCAGAACTGGATCACACAAACTGGCTCTCCTAGCTAACAACTAGATTGTATGTTGCTAGACATTGACGCAGTATAAATTTAGTAATGGCATGGTGTCCGCTAAACTGGAAAGGCAAGGAACAAAATTTGGTCAGGGCCTTGTATATAAAATCCATAGTACTATCATGGACAACATTTTTTAGGGCGACCCACTGCCTGTGGTGGCGCCACTTTAGCTCGCGGTGAAATCCATTTTTGGGAGACAATTTTCGGCGGAGACTTCCATTTTTGGGAGACTTGCATTTATCGGAGAATCGAGACTTATGAAGTTAGAGCAAGAGAAGTGTATTTTTTTCGATTCTAATAAGAATCAAATGGAGTAAGCGAGATTACCAATTGAAGGTTTTTTTAAACGTCTATGATGAGAAAAAGGTGAAGAGAATGACAAAAAACTGTTCGTATCCTCTTTGATTGAATGTGCAAAGTAATTTTTTTTTCTTAATTTACTGATAGTAGAGTAGACATACATTATGTTAGTCGTTTGCGTCGTCGTTGTCAAGGAATATAGTTTTTTTTTTTTGTGGGAAAGAATAATGCGTATAGGTATACCTACATCAAGGGTAGGTTGATTTTAATGCGGGAAAGAAAAATATGGTCATGTTGTGTAGGTATATTTGTGTATATATTTGTATATGCCATCGTATAGGTATTATTGAGGGTAGTTTTTATATTGAATTGTCTGGCAAAGATTTCTTATTTGCCGTGAAATTTGTTGCAAGTGCAAGATTTTGAGCATATTTTTTTGCGGTAACGGAAAATATAACTAAATAGGTAGATATATTCGTATAAATAATGAATTGTAGGTTTTATTAATATCTAAATTGTTGGATGATTTTGAGTTTGACCTGAATTTTTTTACAAGAAATTTACAATTTATTATGCCGAGGAATACCTATATAAGTTAATGACAAAAGTGAGAATTTGTATGCAAGTTGAGGTAGGAAGGTTCTTGGTGTTAGATAGATTGTATACGTAGGTACAGAAAATAAAAACAAATTTCCTGTTTTTGGCTTGAAATTTGTTTGTTTGATTTTCAGGGTAGGTACTAGGTAGGTAGGTTTATTTGGTTTCACTTTGTATTTACAATTTATGATACGAGTAGGAATGTAGGTAGGTATGAAGGTACCTACTTAGGTAACTTTTAATTGTTTGACACTAGAGTCTGTCAATCTGGTGGTTGAATTTCAGCCAGTGGGCGATATCATAGTGGGTAGGTAGGTTTTATAAGTTTTAGTTGTCAAATAATTTTTTTTTATTTGAGTGTAGATTAGGTAGGTACCTACCTACCTAGCAGTTTTTGAAATATATCCCTAGCTACGCCATGTACCTACAACATTGTTCGTTTATATATATATATATATATGTATTATTATTTATTACAATACAAAAGAATTTACATTATAATTTAAATTTAACAGCGCTAGCTACCAGGACTTGCGGCTTGGTGTTCATAAATATGGAGTAGAATAATAATTCTGATTAAATGAATGTAAGCGTGGGGCTGTCGGAGGCCAGGGGGTTTCTAAATTGCAAAAACACTGGCCTCGACAGCCCCACACATATCCAAAAATAAACTTTGTTATATATTAGATTCAATTTGTAGTATTTTTAAAATTTTATATACATTTTTTATATTTTCAATAGATGCTTTTGACAATAGATCGATAAGTTTTTTGTTGAAAAGTGAATTACATATGTAGGTCTTTTACTTTGAAACAGTCGAAAATAAGATGCCTAAGTGTCAAGATATGACTGGATTGGCAGAGGTGACAGCTTGGAGCGTTTTCGTCTTTTTTAAGGAGATGGCTATGTGTGATTTGGGTGTGGCCTAATCGGAGGCGTAAGAAGCATTTTATCACTTTAGTTGTTAGACCTGTTGGATATTTAGTTGGTTCGCCCATTGGGTTAATGTTCGAGTAGTGGTGGATGTACGTTTTCCATTTTTCTTTTCTTTTATGTTCCCAGTAGAACTTTTTATAACATTTAGATAATCTCTTTTAGGTGGTGGAAAGAAGCTTATATCTGATTGCGTTTCTAGCAGCTTTGTCTGCCAAGTCATTCCATTTTATGCCTGAGTGACCAGGTACCCAGAGGATTATGACTTTTTTCTTGTTTTTGAAGATGTTGTCGCGTATTTTGGTAATTGAGGGTGTGCGGTTATTAATATTCTTTATAGCATTTAAAGTTGATAGGCTATCAGAGCAAATCACCGCGTTTTTGTTTTTTGAGATTGCTATTTCTGTAGCTTTAAGGATTGCTTGTGCTTCTGTAGAGAATATTGAGATGTAATTTTCTAGTCTCATTGAGACTAGGACGTCACCGCCTTCGGAAACAACGGCTAGCCCAGTACCATTTTCGGATTTGAACCCGTCTGTGTAGAGGATTTCCCATGATTTTGTTCTGTAGTCTTCTGTAATTTCGTGAAATAGTTGGAAATAAGTTTTAATGCTTGTGCTTTCCTTTTTGAATGCTGACAGTTTGGTGTTTATTTGATTGGTTGGTACTTCCCATGGGGGAGTATTACCAAGTGTCAGTGTGTTGATCATTGCAGGGATACCAATCTCTCGAGAAAAGTTAAGAGCAATGAACATGGTGGAGGGGCATATAGGTGTTTTTTACGGAGTACAATTTTTTTGGCATCTTTGATTATTGGAGATTTGTAGGACTGGCAGATTTTTGGTGCAAGGCGGGCTGTTAGTAGGTCTCTCCGGTGTTCGATAGACGGTAAGCCAGCTTCAGTGAGTATGTTCTTAATTGGTGTCGTTGCAAATGCTTTCAAACTGGTCCTGATTGCGGAGTGATATGATGGTTTGATGATTTGTAAGGATGACTTTGCGCATTTTCCATATACAGGGTGTCCCGTAAGTAATGGATAACCCTGAAATGCCGCATAGTAGACTTTATGACCGTCCTGAAAACTGATAAAAAAAAGTTCTATCCCAACCACAAGAAAAGTTATATGCATTTTTTTGTTCAGTGCATTATTTTTTTTCTTACTTTACATTTTTGAATACCACGACTACAAGTGAATGAGTTCCATCATTTTTTTTTTTGCAGGAATATTTTACATTACTTGTGCCAACACATAAGTAGAAGAAAATTATTATAACTGTTGGACTTCTTAGAGAAAAAAATTATTTAACATTGAATTTCAATACAAAATGTGAAAACAAATAATTTTTGAAAAAGTTAAATCATAGCTGGTATAAAAAAAATGCATGAATACCTAAGTGGCCAACTATTTTAAAAATATGCGCTTTAAATGCAGATTTCAAAATGGTATTACTTATTATTATATCTAGAGTCAATAGCAAGTTATTGGTAAAAATCTGCAATACTAGAGTAAATTTAGCAAAAACAAAAGTTTTCAAAATTAGCACAGTAAACGTGAAAATAATACCAAGCGTTGAACATAGCAGATTTTTGATTTATTGGCTGTTTCTACGATGTTGTCCTAATGATAAATCCAAGCTTTCAACTTCTAGGGCCGAATGCATTATTGATAAAAATGTCAAAAAAGTGCAAAAAACGGTGACATTTTCGAGCTTGTTTTGAATTTTACCTGTTCTATTGGGCTTTAACAAACCCATCAAATATTTTGTTGGTTGCTATTTTTTATTTGTTATTTTCTCCAAACAAAAAGTCTTCTGATTCAATTTTAATTGTGTTTTTTGAATAGTAAATTGTAAGATCCTGAGAAAGTGAGAACGCATAAAATCGTAAGTTTTTTAAATTTTGAATTAAAGTTTTTGTAATTTGATCTTAATTCATAAGATTAAGACCACGACGAACACTTATTTATATCGTTTTTATTGTTCATTCTTCAGAAAAATTACCGGTCTAAATAGCTGTTTTCCTGAACCTGCTTTTTGATAATTAAGACGTTTGATTGAACTTTTTCGATGCCAAGTATTCTGTATTCTGCACAAGAATATGCAAACATGCATTTCATTTATGGAGAGCGCAGAGGCAACGCAAACGAAGCTGCGACTCTGTATAGGGAAAGGTACACTAACGCACGTCACCCGGATTATCGAGTGTTTATTAGAGTCCATAGCTGTTTCTCGGAAGGAAGGCTGCCTGGTAGTGGTGTTGGTGGTGCTGGCGTGGGACGACCCCTTCGAGGAGATACCGAAGACTTAGTGCTTGCGGAACTTGACCGAGATCCTACAGTATCAATCCGAGCAACAGCACGACGCACTGGGATCGGAAAGACGACTGCGCATAATGTGCTAAGTAAATATAAATATCATCCCTTTCACCTAACACGGGTGCAAACTCTCCAGCCGCAAGATTTTGAAACGAGAATGGGTTTTTGTCGACAAATGACAATCAAAATTGAAGAAGATCCGCAGTTTTTTGACAAAATTCTTTGGAGCGATGAGTCGACATTTAAAAGAGATGGCTACACTTATCTCCATAATCTCCACTTCTGGGCACTACAAAACCCAAACATCATGAGGGAAGACAGTACCAATTCAAAATAAACTATTGGACTGGGATTCTCAATGGGAAAATAATTGGACCCTTTGAGTTGCCGAGGATTTTAACTGGCCAAGGTTATTTGGAGTTCCTCCAAAATGATCTCCCAACCTTGCTGGAAGAAGTGCCTCAAGAACTAAAGGAATCCCATTGGCTTCAAAATGATGGTTGTCCAGCACACTATGCTGTGCCTGTGCGGGCATATTTAAATGCCAGATATCCAGGCAGATGGATAGGACGTCTGGGACCAATTTTATGGCCACCCCGTTCACCAGGCCTAAATCCACTTGATTTTTTTTATTGGGGATGCATTAAGGAAATCGTATACAGCAAGCCGATCAGGTCTTTAGAGGAGCTAAGAAATCGTGTGGAGGCAGCTGCATTACAAATTTCTGAGCAAAACCTTGCACGTTCACTAAGACGTTCATTTATTCGGAGGTGCAGAACCTGTATAAGAGTGGGTGGAAAACAATTTGAGCATTTGCTTTAAATAAAAAAAAAATTAAAAAATTATCTATTTTTGTTTTCTAACTAAGTAATCATGTGATTAAAAGCTGGTTCAAAAACTTTTTGTTTAGAGAAAATAACAAATAAACTAATAGCAACCAACAAAATATTTGATGGGTTTGTTAAAGCCCAATAGAACAGGTAAAATTCAAAACAAGCTCGAAAATGTAACCGTTTTTTGCACTTTCTTGACATTTTTATCAATAATGCATTCGGCCCTAGAAGTTGAAAGCTTAGATTTATCATTAGGACAACATCGTAGAAACAGCCAATAAATCAAAAATCTGCTATGTTCAACGCTTGGTATTATTTTCACGTTTACTGTGCTAATTTTGAAAACTTTTGTTTTTGCTAAATTTACTCTAGTATTGCAGATTTTTACCAATAACTTGCTATTGACTCTAGATATAATAATAAGTAATACCATTTTGAAATCTGCATTTAACGCACATATTTTTAAAATAGTTGGCCACTCAGGTATTCATGCATTTTTTTTATACCAGCTATGATTTAACTTTTTCAAAAATTATTTGTTTTCACATTTTGCGTTGAAATTCAATGTTAAATAATTTTTTTCTCTAAGAAGTCCAACAGTTATAATAATTTTCTTCTACTTATGTGTTGGCACAAGTAATGTAAAATATTCCTGCAAAAAAAAAATGATGGAACTCATTCACTTGTAGTCGTGGTATTCAAAAATGTAAAGTAAGAAAAAAAATAATGCACTGAACAAAAAAATGCATATAACTTTTCTTGTAATTGGGATAGAACTTTATTTTATCAGTTTTCAGGACGGTCATAAAGTCTACTATGCGGCATTTCAGGGTTATCCATTACTTACGGGACACCCTTATTGCCAATCCATAGTCAATCTTTGATAATATAATGTTTCTTGTGACCTCAATTAATGTGTTGACATGGACTAAACTATTTTTGGATGATAGAAATCGTATTATATTAAGTCTGGTAGCTAGTTTTTTCTTAAGCAATGAACAGGTCCTTAAAACTAAAATGTTTATCAAAAATAATGCCTAAAATATTTAATGTATTTACATTTGGTATTTGATAATTAAATAGGTTAATATTGAAAATATTACAGTTTCGTTCTTTACAAATATGTAAATGTTTACTTTTGTTTGGTGAGATGATGGACCCTGAGTGGGTGCACCATTCATTTAGGTCAGTCAGTGCATTTTCAAATATTTCCTTAGTTCGGCTATTGTCGTTACATTTAGTCAGAAGAATTAAGTCATCGGCGTAGAGTATGTGGTTTAGTGTTTTATGATTTGATATGATTTCGCTAATGTCGTTACATGCAAAAATGAATATAGTTACTGAGAGGGGTGATCCCTGAGGTATACCGTTTGCCAAATTATATATACTTGAGTAGAATTTATTCGACTTTACTCTGAATTTTCTGTTTGACAAAAATGATTTTATAAATTTGAACATTTTTGGGCCAATGTTCCATTGAATAAGCTTATTTAAGACTATGTGTATGCCGATCCGGTCAAATGCCTTCTCAAAGTCAAGTGCTAAGACAGATACATGGTTTTTACATGAAAGCGCTGAGCTAATATATTCATCCACGTGAAGAAGGGAGTCAGTGGTGCTGCGTCCATACTTAAATGCAACTTGGTTTGGGCTAATGAAGTTGTTTTTTTCTACGTACCAAAGTAGTCGTTTAGAGACATTTTTTTCTAGAAGTTTACTGGGGCATGGGATTAACGATATTGGTCTGTAACCCGAAGGATCTGTTAAATTGTTTGAGGGTTTAGGGATAGGTATGATGTTAGCGACTTTCCATGTTTGTGGTAGTATACCCTGATTGAGAATATTGTTGTATAGAACCAAGATTCTTTGTTTAAGTTGGAGTGGGGAGTTTCTAAGCATAGGGTATGAAATGCGGTCATAGCCTCTGTTCATTGCAGAGTGTTTAGAGTCAAGAAAGTCTGTTGAGAAGTTTGAGTCACCAGAGTATCCAGACCAAACCTTGGCAAAGTGTTCACATATATCAGGTGGATTGGAAAGTATTCCTAAATCAGTATTCAATGTATTAATTACTGATGGGGTGTAGTTACCTGTAAGCGTTTTGATGTCAGCCCAAAATTTTTTACTCGTACGAGTCTGGGCTAATGTTCGATGTAAATTTCTGAAAACTTTCTTTTTTTGCTATTTTTGCTTCCCTTCGAAATAGGGCACTAGCTTTACGATATGTCACTAGGTTTATATCAGTTGGATATTTTTTGAAAATTTTCCAAAGGCTCTCTTTTTTATTCCGAAGTATAGATAAATTTGCGTTCCACCATGGAACAATTGATTTCTGCGGGGTGTTTTTTGTTTGGGGTATAGCTTTATTGGCAGCAGAGCGTAGCGTTTTAGTAATTAAAGCAGCTTCTCTGTTAATATTTGAGGATTGTGGGATATTATTGACTCCAATGTTTGCTTCCCTTTGGAATAAACTCCAGTTGGCGCGATCAGTTTGAAATTTAAATGGAGTTTTCTTTAGGGTGGTTTTGGCTCCTAGGTCTATATGTGTCAATATCGGGAGATGATCGCTGCCGTGTAGATCGTCAAAGATTACCCACGATGCATTGGGTATTAATTGCGGAGAGATAGCTGTCACATCTACATGTGTCCATGTTTTATGGGTCGTAAAGTGTGTTGGACTGCCATCGTTGAGAATGGCAAGGTCAACAGTAGAAAAAAAGTTTTCAATCTCATTACCTCTGGAATTATTCACAGGGGAGCCCCATAATGTGTTCCAACAGTTGATGTCTCCTGTTAATAAGGTCGGAGTTTGGATGTTGTTCATGATGGTTATTAGATCTGTGGAAGTGAATGCTTGGCAAGGAGGAATGTATATCGAAATAACAGTGATTTTGATGTTGAGGAATATTTCTATTGCTACTACGGATATATTGGAGTTGATGGACAAACGTTTGTGAGGAATGGAACTGTGAATCAGTAAACCAGTGCCTTGTTTTGCTGAGGTGTTAGTTTCTAGGTTGTGGAAGTAGGCTGCATATTGTTTTGGGGATGATGGGTAAAATTAGCTTGGAGATGTATTTCTTGTAAGGTTATTATTGAGGGATTGTAGTCATTAATTAATAATTGGAGTTCGTGCCAATTATTAAAATAACCATTAAGGTTCCATTGAAGGACCTTTAATAAAGATTTGGTTGTAGTGTTGAGCTTTTGTCCAATATACACTGAGATATATTGTAAAAAGCCGGCGTTGGTGTTATTGTTGTTGGTAAGAGGTTGCTTGGGACTCCGCTGTCCAAAGCCTGGACATCCGGGACTCTCGAGGCTCCCGGTTGTCCCAAGCTGTGGGCAGCAGAGTCAGTGCAGTTGGCGCTTATTTTTTTTATTATATACTGTCATCGTCGGTTTCTATGGGGGTAATGTAGTAATTTTTTGTATTTACGAGTGATTGGGGGTATTGAGATATAGGTGAGTTGCAGTAAGATGTGGTTGCTTCGGAGAGGCGGGGTGGAATATTTGGCGGATTTTGGGGTTGTGTTGTGATATTGCCTGAATTTGATAATTGGGGAAGTTGGGGTAGTTGGGGGTTGTTTGGATTGGTTGAATGTTCTTGAGTTTTGGAATCATTGTTAGATAGTGTGTTAGAGGTGGTGTTGGGGTTTTTTTTTTTTGTGTATTCTGTACGATATCTGAGGCTTATTTGGTGTTGGTTTGTATGTGGGCTTTTGTTTTTTGGGTTGTTGAATTATTTTGAGTTAGATTTGTGGCTTGTGCCGATGAGGATGTCTTGTTAATTGGAGTTGGTTTCGGTTGGATTGAATTATTTATAACTGTGGCATATGTTTGAGCTGAGGGGGTTTCTGGATTTAAATCTCTGTAAACTTGCTTAGCTTCAAACATTGAACATTTATTAGTAGTTTTTATTTTGAGGATTTCTTTAGCTTTGAGAAAGCTTTTGCAAGATTTTGAAGAGGCCGGATGTTCTTCAGAACAGTTTGCACATAGGGTGCGCGTGCATGTGTGAGGTGCTACTGGTGGAAGATTGCAGTTAACGCAAGATGGAGGGTTTGGGCGCCTTTTAGCCATATGGCCTAGGAGTTGACATGTTTTGCACCGCATGGGATTAGGGAAAAATTCCGCAACTTTGCAATTGTACCAACCTATATTGACAGTACTCGGTGGACGAAGATGTCAAAGGTAAAAAGAATGAGTCCAGTTGGAGTTTGTTTGTCATCTATTTTTTTTGTGAACTTATAGACACTTGTTACACCTTGCGTTTTCACCTCTTTTACAATTTCGTCCTCGGGCACGTTTACCAGATAGGGAGCGTAAACTGTACCTTTAGAGGAATTGAGGTTCGAATGGAGAGACACGTTTATTGAGCAGAGATTCGATAGTGTTTTTTTTTGAGAGGAAGATGTCAGCTATTTTTTTGGATTTGACCAAGATTAAAAGATTGCCATCGCGAAATTGGGTTATGTATTCATAACCCGTGCTGATACCATCTATTGCTTTTTTAAGTAGGAACACACTGAATGAGGATAGTTTTTTTTCACTGTCTGTCGAAGATATCACTATAAATTTAAGGTTAGCATTAGGAAATGTTGAGAAGGAAGGGATTGAGGGGATAAAGTCTATGTTTGTGTAATTGGGTTTTCTTTTTTTTTAGAAGTAGGTTCGGCATAAGCATCTATTTCTAGGGTGCTAAACCGATAGGAAAGCACATGTGGCCCGTGGGCCATTTTTGCACAGTTCTTATCTCTAACTAGGTTGTGATTTGCACTTTCTAACGGAGAAGAGAAAATCGAGAAAGAAAGAAAAAACGATGCTATTGAAATAGCGGAATAAGTACACACGAGAACAAGCGAGATGCACACCAGAAAGAAACGATCTTGTCGGCTTGGAGGTTAGTCGGTGACGACATTGTTCATAGGTATGTAGCTAACATTTTTATTTTTCAAATCAACCAGAAGGCGAAAATGAATGTAAATTGCAAGACGGATAGTGCACTGAAAATTGAATTATACACAGCTATAGGTAGGTATGCACATACTTATATGTATACAGGGTGTCCGGTAATTCATAACCCATACTTTGGCATGTGATTTTTGGTCATATTCTAAGAAAAAAATTGTTTTATAGTAAAGTCTGATTTTCAACTTTGACATCATTTTTTGAGGATTTAAAAAAAGGCAAACTTTGGTGTACCCTGACCCCTTTTAAGGTTAATTTTTCTGTCAGTGCTTATGGTAGGGAGGGACCTCATTTTGGACTTTTTTTAGTTAGAAATAACTAGCCTTTAAAACTACGTTTAAGTTAAGCCGATATGTGTTTAGGGTTGCTAGATATTTAATTTTAAATGGTATTCAATTTTTCTTGCCCGAGCAAAATTTTGACTTTGAGGTCAATTATTTATTCAAGAAAATGTCTAATAACATAAAGCTTTATTATTTTAACCTGATGAACAAAACAATAATAAAAAAAAACTCATTAATAAGTGCACCCAAAAACCCATACATTTTATGATTCTTGGGAAAATCTAAACCAGGTAAAAAATCGAACTTTGGGTTTTTTACATACTTTTATTGCTTGATTGGGTTGATTGGGTTCAAACGGTTTTAACTGTCTGTTTAAACATAGCTTTGGCAAGTTTTATACCTTTCTAAAAACTACAGAAAAATAGGCAATTTTTGAAATATAAAACCTGTATTGAGCCATATGAATTTTGTTCAGGGAGCTCTTCAGAAGATTGAGGTCAAAATTTATTTTGACAAAGTTCAATATTAACTAATGAAGCCAATGAAAAATATTTTACTCAGTAAAGTTAGTGGAACTATAAGTCAATCTTTTAATGCAAAATTTGTAAAAAAAAAAAACAAAAATCAATTGTGGACAGGGTGAGCAAAAAACTGGTTCAAAGTAAGATTTTTTTTTTCAAATTTCAAAAAATAGCGATTACTCGAGAACTGCTATGATTCGGTATGGAAAAGTTACCAAATTTCTCATAGGATATGCCCTGGCCTTTCACCAGTTTTTGGTTCGGACCATTTTTAATGGGACACCCTGTATTTATACCTAGGTAGGTACATATACAGATCAGACTTGATTTCAATTTATTTTTCAATTTTGGTAATTTTTTACCGACGCTTTTCTTTGGTATGCGGTACACAGCGTTAATTTTCGGTACTGTACCGGTCGTTTTGGTACAGGAGCTTAGGTATATCTATACTTTTAAAATCTAAAAATCTTAAAACAATTTTTCTGAAAAACAATTTTAAAAAGGCCGTTTAAAGCTATATTGAATCAATAATTCAACAAGTCCAATTAAATTATGCTAAGTCTTCTACTTGGCTGATGTATTTCAATAGTATACAGAATTTGTATTATAAAAAAAAAACTCATATGTAAACAATGCTAGGCCACGGGTAACAAAATTTCCAACAATTCTTGATTAGAAATTCTAATTGGGTTGGATATAGTTCACAATTGATTTTCGCTGTAAAGTTGATTTAAGCTGGACTGAACTTAATAAAAATTGCGTCTTTACAAGGCCGTCATTGTCAACTGAAGAGTCCAAGTGAGAACGCCGGGACGAAACGCTAATTTGTATGGACTAAAGGCCGTTAAAAGCTATATTGAATCAATTTTAAAAATACTTTTTTTTTAACAATTACCTTAAACTAGAGAACAAAAATTGAAAATAAATGTATTAATTTTTTTTTCAAAATTTTACTTGACTATATACTATTTTTTTCTTTATAAACTGCTTCAATTAATTTTTAGTCAAACACTTAAAACTAGAATATCATTTAAAAATTATAATCCAGGAAAATTAGACACAAATTTCTACAAAGTTCGGAAAAATTGTATACAGGGTTTTTGTTTTTGAATCATCTTTTTTATGGTGTTATGAATTTTTGAGTAAAAGTCCCGATCGATCCTAGCTCCGCGTCTATTAAAAAGAGGGGGTAAAAGGACACGAAGCATGGTATTTCGCTGATTTTGATCAAACAAAAATCGTCGACCAATGAAACATGACGTTAATATTTCAATTCATCATTGAAAATTAGAATCAAAAGCGTGCCTACAAATATCTGTGGTGAAAGGGTGTTTTAAAGGTAGAGGGGGGGGGTTGCAGAATAAAGAATGGGATATGGATTTATATTGAAAAAAGTTTATAAAATAGTGTCAATGAAATTGTGAAAAAATGTGATATTTGTCATGATAACGAAGTCATGAAGAGGGTAGACGGTTGGTTTTTGAGGAGGGGTCAGGGGGTATTCAAACCACAAAAAATTATTTTGAGGTAACCTACGCATATAGCACATCGTTTACACAATTTGCACAATTTCACTGACACTATTTTATATACTTTTTCATTATAAATCCACACCCCATTCTTCGATCTACAACCCCCCCCTCCCCTACTAAAAAAACACCTTTCAACCCAGATATTTGTAAGCACGTTTTTGATCCTATATTTCAATGATAAATTGAAATATTTACGTCATGTTTCAATAGTCGACGATTTTTGTTTGATCAAAATCAGCGAAATACCATGCTTCGTGACCTTTGACCCCCTCTTTAATAGACGCGGAGCTAGGATCGATGGGGACTTCTACTCAAAAATTCATAAAACGATAAAAAACCTGATTCAAAAACAAAAACCCTGTATATTATAACCTTTTGTATTTTATAACCTTTCATTTGATACTTCCTTTATAAATATCAAAAAATAAATTGCCTAAGTTATGGCCATTTACGGGTATTTTATGTATATGTATATAATTGTGTTTCACTAGTTTTTTTTTTAGTTTTTTTAAAGCGATACAAATCAAATTTGGATTTTTTTATTCAAACGCCCCCACTTTGTTTCCGTTAGATTAACAAATAGAAAATTATTTACATACTTACGAGTAGGTATGTTAATTAATGTGAGTCAGGGCTGAGCGTAAATACCTATATATGTATGTATATAAATTAGTTGACTACCTCACGCTTCCCTTAAAAAAAGAAGTTATTTTAAAGATGTGGCAACCCTTAAAATTTTACTCAATTTAGGCTTATTAAAGTTAGTTTTTTTTTTGTAAAAAGTTAATTTTTTCCTTGTACACAATTTAATTATTTTTTGTAAAAAGTTAATTTTTTCCTTGTACACAATTTAATTATTTTAATAACGTTAATTTTTTTTTTGTAAATTTTTTTTTTGTTTTGTAAAAAGTTAATTTTTTTTGTAAAAAAAGTTAATTTTTGTTTATAAAAAAGTTAATTTTTTTTTGTAAAAAAGTTAATTTTTTTTTTGTACAAAAGTTAATTTTTTTCCTCAATAAATTTTAAACACAAATTTAGGCACATTTAAAGGTTTATTTTAATAGGTATCTTAATTTGAAAATTCTTTACAGCAGAAATGAAGTTAGGATTTTTTAAAACTCCAATTAGAGAATTGGAAAATTGGTAGGCGATTGTCGACCATGAACCAAACAGAGAATTTCAAAGAAATTTTACCAATTTTTAATTACCAAGAGTAACGATTTAGGTAATACCATAGATAAACAAATAAAGATACAAATCTTTGGCTGTCAATCCGGTTTGCCTACAAGCTAAAAGGTGGGTTTAGCCGTGGTGGAAGCATACTTGTGCAACTTACTGATTTCCACCACCGTAACTTTGTTGTTGGATTTCACATTTATTCATGAACACAGAATTAAATTACAAAAACAACAATGTAAACAAATGGGTTTTGGGGGGTAAAACGTCCGAAAGATGTGTAACTTTATATTGTTTATCTATGGTAATACCTAGATGCCCTTAAGACTCAACAACATGGTCACATAGTGGTAAGTTATTGGCACATTGAGTCACGGCACCTAGCAGCCAGCGCGTGAAACTAACAAACGAGATAGATTTCTTTTCCATTTGACGTTCAATGCATTTCCCATAAGAGAAAAACAAAAACAGCTCGTAGAAACATTATTTTAACAAATTAATTTTATATGAACGGTTGTTTGTATTATAATTGCAATAGAATAATTAAGCATGCTAGTTTGCAAATCAAACGTAAAATATATCGAAACTTATTACTAATTTGTTTTATTTTGCAGATGAAATATGTAAACAAACGTGCTTTTTTGTTGTTGTTTTCCAAAATGGATGCAAGGCGTCAGTCAGAACGATATCATGTGCGTAGGTAGGTAGTAGTTTAGGGGGCTAGAGTTTCTTATGGATTTTAATAAAACATTAATTTTTCTTTTTATTATAAGTAAAGAATGAAGTAGAAATGTTAAAGGTCCACTTTAGTGATCGTAAGAAAAGAAGATAATACCAGGAAATTATGTGTTGCACCAATAATTGAGGTTTTCTATTTTTCGATTAATTTCGTTCAAAAGCGCTCACTTAAGTAAAGCCAACGAAAATTAGTTTTCCAAATTATCAAAAGGAGTCACCTATAATGCACTTAAGTGATATAAATCTTCATTTTATTTTTTTGTATTAGGTACGCGCAGGTTAATATAAAGTTAATATAAATTATAGGGGCATCATTTGATTTCTCTGTGTTCGTTAGTTTTATCCTACCACGTAAGTTTCTTTCTAAGAATAATTTTTTAACGTTATTTCGGGCAAAAAAAACTTTTATCCTTCATTTAAAAAAAGATTAGCACTCTTTTAAAGTAAAATCTTCTTAAAAGTAGAACTAATTAAGAGTGATCGAGCTTGACCTTCATTCATACCTTGCCTCTTTTGTAAACCAAGAAACATATGTGTAAAAAGCCAATTGAAAAATATTTTTTTTAACAATTTTTTCACAAGATTTTTATTCAATTACGAACAAACATATTTTTTTAATAATCGTGACTACGCCTCTGCCTTTCTCTATTTCTAATCGAGTACTTTTGTTGTTGTTTCTGGTTGTAAGGGTGGTTTGTTTACATTTTTCATTTACAAAGCAAAGCATTTTAGCTATCTATGTTAATATATTTTTGAGTTGATTTATAAGCTTACACATTTTTTGGTTCTATTTCAATCAAAATATGGATACCCGTTGATATAAAATAATTTGGTATAACTAATTTTTGTCAGGCGCTTTTTTCGTTTTCTCTTATGGGAAATACATTGAACGTCAAATCGAAAATAATTCTATCGCCTTTTGAAGCTTAAGCGCTTGAGATGCAGGTGGCGTGGAAAGCAACTTACCAGGTGTCAATAACTTCAAATTTCTCACTGAAAATCCTATATCATCCTAATCAATGGTAGCCATCATTCCTATTAATTTCAAATTTCTAAACTAACACCTTAAAAAGACAAAAATCAGCGAAAAATAATCATAAACATTCAATTAAAATTTGGGTAGGTGTAGGTACCTACCTACCTACAAGTTTCTACCTATATATTAATACAAATTATATACAACCATACCTACTTTTCTTTTTGAGCCATACTCATCAAAAAACATCATCGCCATCAAACTCATAAATTATTGCATCACTCATATTCTTACCAACAGACCTAAATATCTAGAAAGCAAAAAAAAAACAATCTACCTACCTATTATGCATTGACCTTCACGCGCCGCGCGCCGCGCTGCCGTCACCGTTGTCTTCTTGCACACAAGACACCCAAAGCTGTAAAAAAAACCGCTCCTTCCTCTTTAACCGCACAAAACCCAACAAACCAAGGAGAATACCCAAAATTTTATTTCACACTTTTTAATTCTCTGTACCTTTGCATAGAAAAGTAACCGACAAACAAATGTAAACCAACAAAAAACATCCCTTCTACCTATTTCACTCTAACTGTTATAAATAAGACTATTCCTTTCCTATTCTTGCAAATAATTCTCCACAAAATTCAAATGTCTCCGTGAGATAGGGTTGTGGAAGATGTCAGCATTGTATTCAAAAACTATAGTACTATTATGACGACGATCGATAGAGAGATTCGAGGTGAGGTTCCCTGGTACTAAGAAGCTGGAGAGATTGGAGAGTAGAGGACAGTGAGAAATTGAGGGAATTGACGATAAGAATGACGTTTAAGGCAACAATAAATGACGAAAACAACGTATACAAAATTAAAGCTAGTTTAAGGGAGTCAACACTAAACTTTTTTTTGTTATTTTCTTCCACCAATTTTGTTTACGAAGGGGAAAGTTGAAGCTTTTTTTGCTCTATTTGAGGAGGAAGTAGGATAATCAATATAATTTTAAAGGGAATTATTGCTGTATTTTTTCTTTCGTTGTGTGTGAGATATGCTGTAGCAAGTTAAGTAAGTATAGCTGCATACCCAAATTAAAGGCTGTAACCAATGTTGCCACTAAAGAATATAAGTTATACAAGAATTTATTATATGATGTAGGGATAGGAAGAAATTATTTTAATTTTGTAGGTTGATATTTGCAATCATATTTAAGTAGATATGATTTATATATGAAATAAGATTATATGAATGCCATTAAGTAGATAGGTAATTATTATGTTTTATTATCTATATTTTATATTAAATAGTAAACCAAATGGAATTTAGTAACAAAATAATATATACAATTTTGTTACGAAACCTAAGTATTTCATATATGTACATCTAAGTGAAATGAAATCTTCGTAGACAAAAATGAAATATTTATTAGGCGTAAAAAATATGAGAAAATTAATTGGATTTATTTGTGCGCATTAAAAAAAAAAACAAAGTGGCAACAAAGCCTTTTTTTGGTTTGTTAACGGTTTTTCTTTTCAGGAAATGCAATATGTGCTCTTGCTACTCAAGCGTAGAAGACGGGTGTGTGAATGGGATGACAGATATGTCATAATATTAGCTTGGGACGCTTTTTATTATTCTAGGTCAGTATCATTGACAAAGCTTATGCGTTTGCAGTGATATTTTCAAAACATAAATAATTTGATAAAAATTGTGTATTTTTCTGAACAGTTTTTTTTAAAGCTAGACAAATCTTAAACTACTACTACTAACTACTTTTTTATAATTTTTAATAGCAAATATAGCCCAATTAGTGAAGTGTTTTTGCCTTTTTTGTTCGAATAGCCAATATATATTAGTGCAGTGATATTTATTTGCCAAAAAATTTTAATAATAACTTTCGGTTTTTTTATTAGTTAGTTAGTTAGTGCAGCGTTTTTATTTTATTTTTAAAAACCTACCTGTCTACCTGTTGTGTTAGTTTCAAAATGTTTTTTGTAAATTTACAATAGTCTTCTTTTTTTATAGTGAAGTGTTTTGCATTAGATTTAATTTGTTTACTCTAATCAATACCCAGATAAGTGCAGTGTAGTTTCAAAGTGCCATATCGTTTTCCATATCCATTGATTAAATTTTGTAACCCATTTAAGTGCAGTGCTTTTATTTTCCGAAAAAAAACCTATTTAGATTCTATTTTAGTATATTTTCTGTGAACAAGCATAAGAGTGTTACATATTTTAGTGCAGTGTGTTTTTTTTCAACTTAAAACAATAGGGTGCTTGTGCAATAGTTTGCCTTTTTGAAGAGTGTTTTTGGAGGTTTTTTCTCACTTATAAATTCATAGGGTGCCAAAGAAAAAATAGTGTTCTTTTCATAGTGGTGTTTTCATTTGAAAAAAAGTAGATTCAGTTTCTTAGTATTGACTAATTCAATAAGTTTTGTTTGGTGAGTTAAGTGTTTTTTATTTTAAATTTCTGGAGTAAATAAGTTTAGTAAAACTTTTTGATCTACAGGATGATTTTTATAAAACCTACATATATTAATTTTCTAATATTTAATCTTACATATTTTGTTCCTTACAATTATTTATTTGATTTAATAAATTTAGTTTTATAATTAAATTAATTGATTTTATAATTAATTTTATTTATTAAATTAATTAATTTAAACATTCATTTTATTTAATAAATTAGTTAATAATATATAAAAAATTAATTATTTTTATAATTACTTTCATTTATTAATTTGATTAAATAATTTTTAAAATTTCCTTTTTTTTCTAAATTATCTTCGTTTGATAATTCAATTCATTTTTTAATTGAATTAATTTTATTAATAACCTTGTTTCTGTATTTCACTGTACAGTTTTTATTTTTCTATTTATAATTAAATTCATTAATTTCTAAAATAATTTAATTTTTCTTAAAATAAATTATATTTTATAATTAATTTGATTTAAAATATTAATTAATTTCATAATCATAATATTTTCTAAATAACCGACATATTAATAATTTCATTATTCAAATTCATTATTTTCCATATTTGTTTAAATACATTTTTATTTAATTATATTAATTAATTTCATAATAAATTTAATTTTATTATTAAATTAATTAACTTTATATTTAATTTCACTGTTTAGTTGAATAAAATTTCTGAATTATTTTCATTTCATTTATTAATTAATTTAATTTGATAAATTAATATTTTTTTTTAATTTCATAGATTTAAAAAATTAATTAAATTTGATTAATTTAATTAATTTTTTGTATATGTAATTTCATTTCATAAATTAAATAATTTGATTTTACGTTATATTATATATACATTTAATAATAAATATAATTTTTTAAAGGCAAAAGATGTTTATTTTTTTTAATTTTTTCTTATTCGTTTTATCTTAAGAATTTTTTTAAGGTAAAAAGATATTTATTTATTTTTTTGGTAAATAGTTTTTTTTTAATTTTTTTTTATCTTAAGTATTTTTTAAAGATAAAAAGATATTTATTTTTTTAAATGTTACCAAAATCTCTTTACTTTTAAAAGTATTTTTTAAGGGTAAAATAGTTTTTTTCATTGTTTTTCAAATTTTGTTCACCTTAAAATTTTTTTAAAGGTAAAAAGATATTGTTTTTTTTTTAATTTTATCAAAATTTCTTGACTTTAAAAAGCATATTTTCTTAAAGTTAAAATTTTTTTTTTCTTAAATTTCTCAAGAGTTTTTTGAAGGTAAAATATTTTTTTTTAATTTTTTCCTTTCATTTTGTATCTAAAGTACTTCTTAAAGGTAATAACGTATTTATTTTTTTAAAGTAAACCAAAATTTATTTACTTTTAAAAGTATTTTTACAATAATTTTTTTTATTCTTTGTTTCAAATTTGTTTTTTATTTTATCAAAATTTCTTTACTTTTAAAATTATTTGTTTCTTTAATTTATCAAGAGTTTTTTAAAGGTAAAATACTTTTTTTTTAATTTTATCAAAATTTGTTTGCCTGTAGAAGTATTTTTTTAGTGGTAAAAGAATTGTATTTTTCTTTAAGGTAAAATATTTTTTGTTTTAAATTTTTTTAAAATTTATTTACCTTTAAAAGCATGTTTTAAAGGTAAAAAAAAGAGTTTTTTTAAAAGGTAAAATACTTCTCTTTTTTAAATTGTATCAAAATGTTCTTATCTATAGTTTTTTTTTTTTTCAATTTTCTTAAAATTTCTTTAGCTCTCAAAGTACCTACCTATTTTGTTAAAAGAAAAAAGTTGATTTTTTAAATTTATCAAAATTTCTTAACTTTTGAAAGTATTTATTTTTTAAGGTAGGTAGGTAAAATAAATTCTTTATTTTTATCAATTTTTTTACTATTAAAGTACCTACCTAAACAAACTTCTGATAAATTTACCTGTAAAAAAATTACTTTTAAAGTGTTTTTTTTTTTAAATTCTTTCCAAACAAAATACCTACCTATAAATCTTAAAAAAATGTTTCTTCATTTTTTTTTGAAAAAAAATGTTTGTTTCTCATAAAGAAACATAGCATCGTTTCAAGTCTATTTTGCCTAGGAATTGTGAAAATTAGCAACGTAGCATTAAAAAAATGATTTTTAGCTGAAATGAAAATTTTAGACAAATTTGAAGCTAATAAAATCTAATAACCCTATATATAGACATATAGATATACTCTATCATAGGCTTTTATAGAAAGCAACAACAAAAATCTGTTCGCAAATTCAAATTCAAGCAAAAACCGATACCGTTGTACAATGCACCATGACAACGAGAACATTTTTTTTCATTTTCTGCCAATTATCCCCTTAGTTGCCATGACGAAAAACTATCTCACTTACACCAGGCAATTGTTGTCAGCAACTGTCAGAATCAACAAAATACACTTCTCTCCTTCTAACAACCAGCTTTTATTCCTCTTCCTATCCTCATTCACATCTCTCCAATCCAACGTGGCGCCCTCACGAGAGCTACCACAGAAACAGAAAAATCGTTTCCATAATAGTACTATAGTTTTTATATACAATGATGTCAGTCCATTCGACATTCATCATGATAGTACTATGGATTTCATAAACAAGGGTCAGGGAAAGTCGGGTACTATGGATTTCATATACAAGGGTCAGGGAAAGTCGGGGAATTCGGGAAGCGGTTAGGGAAATTTTTCTATATCAATTTTTAAAAAAAAATCACTGAACTCCTTTCTCACTACTTTCTTTCATAAGAAACTTTTTTCTGATCAAACATTTCTTTTTGATTACATCTCTGTTTAAAATTATTCATTTCGTATCTTGTGCCACACGATAAACAGATATAAGGTATGCTCATTGCGTTTTGACAGATGTGGTGTGACGTCATCTCGTTCGAATATAAGATAAAAGAAAAGAATACTATTTTATTGGATAATTTTTATAATTTTAGGCTGGTATTCACCGAGCGCTCGTAAACTGCTCTTAACTTTATGAGCTTCTTAACTTGAAAATTATTTGTGCTATTCACCAACCACTCATAAGAACTTTACGATGTCCGAAAAAGAGATAGGTTCTCCCCACTGATCTCTATAATACACTGGATAGTGGATTCCCTATACAAAATAAAAAATCGTGCATTGATATCAGCTGTTTGTTTGACAGCACTGGTTTGGTTTGTTTGTAGTACAAACGCAAACGAAAACAAAACATAAATAAAATTGTTTAATTTGCTATTGTTTTCCAATAATTTTAATAAGTGTTCATTAAAAATTGTAATATTTCTCTCAAACTTAAATACATGTTGAAGAAATTCAGTTTAAGAATTGTTTCTGCGTATTTAACAGATAAAATATATACCGAGCGCTCGTTTTCCGTAGTACGCGTCTTATAAAATGTTATAAAATTAAAATTGTTAATTAAATTAAAAGTATCTCGAAATATTGTATGCGTGTGTTTACAAACTGAAACTATCTTAGACAGTCTTGTTCATGAAAGATGGATTGTGCTCTAAATTGGAGACTGAAGAACTGCACCAACAAGATTTTCCAAAACTTGTTGAAGGTGTTAAGAGTTTGGCAAAAAAAAAAACGGATCCTATGGTACAATGTATCATTGAAGAATCTGGGGCCTATTTCTCCGCTACTACAGCAGCTACATCAACTACATCTGACAGCAACGTTCTACAACTACATCAACTATATTTTTCTGTTTGTCCCGGTCTACATTGAACGATTTTTCCCGTGCTGAATGGAAAAATCGGCCGAAACTGGAAGGAACTTGTCGGTTGTACCTCTCAATCGCACATGATTACAACAACAATTTTTTGTCGGCAGTGGAAAAATCGTTCAATGAAGACCGGGACTTTCATAACTACAACTGGAAGAGTTGTATGATGTAGCTGGATGATGTAGACCTAGACCCCGACTACACCATTCGTTTTTTCGGTTGTTTCGTCTCTCGTCTGTAATGGTGGATTTACATGTATCTGCATTTGGTTTCTGCAAAAAAAAATGGATGCCAAATACAAAATGTATAATTGTTAGATAGAGAGAAAAGATCAAAATGCAGAAGAACATCGTTCCTGCATTATAGGAAAGTTCCATAATGCAGAAATGAAGACGAACATGTTCATCTTCTTAATGGTTCTCTTTCACTCACTCGGATTTTTTGTATGCATCTGTCCTGCTCTACTTTAGTGCATTATGCAGACGCAAACAAAATGTAAATCCACCATAAGTTAGCAAAAAACGATTTGAATAAAAATGATTACGAGTATATTTGAGAATAAAGTGATTAAAAAACTTTTTTTTATCACAAAATAACCCCAAAATCCATGAACGTCAAAATAACGAAAGAAAATTAATAATAAAAAATAATGGATTTTGAGATTTTTAATATTTTTGATGATGATTTCGAATTCAATATAAAGGTTAGACCGCACTCGACGGAACTGCATTAAAGCGGAACTACACTTCAGACGGATTCGTATGAAATTGTATGAAGTTCAGTTGCCGTTTTGTGCAAAATAGTTCATACAATTTTATACAAATAATAATAATTTGCCGCGTCGTGAAGTGTAGTTCCGCTAAAGTTGAGTGCGGTCTTGCCTTAAGAGTTCAAAGAATGCAAAATATATATTTAGAACGTCTGAAGAGAAATGTCGACAACAACTGACTTCAAATTACATTTTACGTTGAATTTTTCGAGATAACATGGGATATTTGAACTTTGAAGAGACACAAATAAATAAAATAAAAATGGATTTCGATATAAATATTTTCGACGAAGATTTTGAATTCAACATAAGAATTGAAAGAAGGCCGAAAGTGTATTTACAACGAATCAATTTTCATTTTTACAAAAAATCAAAAGATAAATCATACATTTTTTGAATTTCTGATGTTTAAATATAAAAAAAAAATACTTACATTCGTATATTTTATTTTTAATGTAGCAATTTTATTCTGTTACAGCAATCACAGCAAATATTTTTATTGTGAAAATGTAACAAAAAATTACAGTAAGATGTACTACAACAATGTAGTATAAAAAGCTGTGAAACAGAATCATACATTTTTCCAATATTTCCAGTCGATTCTCCAATGCTACATTGATGTACTACACCTGAAAAACCAATGTATGTTTGAAACAGAAATGATGTAATACAACTGTTATACTACTACATTGTAGCTGATGTAGTAGCGGAGAAATAGGCCCCTGCAGAACACATCATTGTTGGGATGGTCTCTCAGAAGATATTGACAAGGGTGATTTGATTTCAAAGGAGGATTTCAAGATTCATTAATTCTGTTTCAAGACTCGAGTGGCAAGCAGATCGATATCTTTTTTAAAACTAAAATTATGAATTTCAAAAACCACAGACATTTGATTATTCCTATTTATTTTGCAACATCAACAGACGCAGTACTTGCACTGCTGGTTGATGGATACGAATACTATTCTCTTCGCAGATATGGAATATTCTTCACCAGCAATTTGGGTGCCTTCAGTTGCAGAGTCATGGAATTCATATCTCTTGCAATTAGTGTTAAGCCAACCTCTTCTGTCCATTTCACCAGAGCAATCTCACCATGTAAGGATAATGGGACACTATCACTGATGATCTCTGTAATGTTCTGTGTTTTATATCGAAGAAAACTATGAAAAAATCAATTAAAATCTTTTTTTTTTTATGATCTATTATAAATAACTTTCTTAGTCCCTGTCTACATTGAACGATATTTTCAGTGCCGACAAAAAATTGTTGTTGTAATCGTGTGCGATTGAGAGGTACAGCCGACATGATCCTTCCAGTTTCGGCCGATTTTTCCATTCAGCACGGGAAAAATCGTTCAATGTAGACCGGGACTTACTCACTCGCGAAAAACATCAACTAATAAAAAAATGTAAACAAAAACCACCATTTTAATACAATTTAAACTGTTATAAACTAAAAAAAAAATTGACAACTGTCAACAGTTGTATCCTTGCACTGTTATAATTTTCCTTCAATTTGCTTCAAGATTTTTATATGAATCCACTATCCAGTGTATTATAGAGATCAGTGGTTCTCCCTCTATCAGGCATACCCAAACTGTGAAATCAAACTGTTTTCGAAAATGAGTGACAGCTGGAGCTAAGACAAAATGGGCGCATTCAATGCAAAATTAGACAACTGCTGAAAATAAAGTATTTAATTTTTAGTCGTTGAACGTAAAATTATATGAAATGTCAGTTTTGTATGGAGAGCCTTTTTTTGTATAGAAAAGCTGTCAGCTGAATTTTCAGTTCGGAATTTCTTGCTGAAAATTCAGATGAAACGTAACTAAACTTCACTAAACGCAACTGAATGTCAGCTAACTTTTTATGACAGCTGGCCAATCAGAAGCTCCATCTGAAAATAAAGTACTGAAAATTTTGATGCGTTGAATCCGGCCAATGTCAACAATTTAAAGAATCAAACAAAAAATTCTAAAATTTGAAAATCCTATTTAAATATTAAAAGTATACTCATTATACTCTTGTTTTTTATCAAATAACTGTGCAAAACTCAGATCCAAGTTGGTGTTTTGTTTGTGATTTTCTTTTGTTTGTAATTTTATTAACGTTTCATAAAAATAAACCTACCTGTCTGTGATATGCTAAGGATAATTCGCATCGCGAGAAAGGCAAACGAAGAAGATCATCAGATTCAGACAATTCCTCAAGCAGTCATAATCGCATTCGTTCGAGATCCCGTTTTCCATCCAAAAAGCAAAGAAAATAATTCCATCAATTCCTGCCGCTATTAGAAGACAACAAAAAGATGAATCAACTGCTTCAACTTCGGTATCTCAAAATAAGAGCGCAATTAATTTGCAAGCTGTTCTGCGCTGCGCCCACCGCTTAGTGACGGCACTCCGATTGCACTCCCTACATATAATAACTCCAATATTATCAATACTACAAAATATGCAGAACAACAGTCTAGACCTGGGCAACATCCGCCCGCCGTTAGGCATAGAATCATTGAGAATGTCTGGTTGCTATAAAGTTCCGCAGAGTCCGCAATTATCTAGAATACGCAAGAAATCGTTACCTGCTAGACTCAATGATACTGCTAGATGAACTGCTAGACTCAAGCATTAAATCCGAGATTTAAGATCCCACCCTGAACAACATAACAATGAGTTATTATGAAACGGCTATGATTTTGATGATAGCACAATTACACTGAAAATCTGTTCGGAGATACTTCCTCGTGATGGTTACGTTTCAAATAAAACGACGCCACTACAATCTGATTTTAGTTTTGCCGAATCAACTCCAAGAAAATATCGCAATGTCAACGGTGTTAAGAGGACATAACTCCAAATCAAAATGGAAAACTTGTTAAGGACCGTTTTAAAACATACACAATTGCAGCATATTTCGCTCTGAACAAAAACTTAAGCGGTGAGATGCAGGAATAAGATTTTAATGGAGAGATGAAGTATTGCCAACAAATATATGGGAAATTGAAGATGTATGTATGCAGGTGAACATTCCGGTGGGCATGTATTAAGGAAGAGTCCTTCAGCGATCCAAAGAAGAAATGCAAATCCAGAACGCTATCGCACACGAACAAATCAGCTACACTTGTGACAGGAATATAATTTTGATGTCAGTACATAAATGAATAAAATTCTAAAACTTAAAGGAGACATAAATTCTTAAACTTAAACGAGACATTTGTCGTTAAAAAGGTATTTTTGTATACATGAATACTTACTATGGCAGCTCATTCCAAATCGCTGTGCGAAAAAAGTTATTGGCCAACAAAAATTGTATGTAAGTATATATAATGTAAGTATGTAGTATAGGCAACAATGTGCTGGCCTTACCAATAACAGCAAGACACATGTTTCTGAAAAGGTCCTTTTATGCACTACAATAGTTACCTCGACAGCTTAGTTTAAATACCTGTGTGAAAAAAGTTATTCCATAATTAAAATGTACATTTTGTAGGTATGTATAGCAAAAATGTGTTGGTCAAACCAATAAGGACACAACATACGTCGTTGGAAAGGTATTTTCATGTACATACTACAATATTTACCTAGACCGCTTATTTCAAATTGTTGTGTGAAAAAAGTCTTTCGATAACTAAAATTGTGATTGGGCACATTTTAGTATGAAATAAAAGACTTTGCCTATGCTGTATACATTTTCTATACTTAAATTCACCACATCACAATCTTAATTATCGAATTACTTTTTTTACACAGCACACAATGTTTTGTCCCTTTATGAAAAATCAAAAAAAAATTTTTTAGATATGCATATTTTTGTTATGGAAACATAATTATGAAGTGTCAACTCATCTCAAAACGGTATTTTTTTAATATAATTTCAATTATGTTGCTACAATTCGTTCAGCAACTTGTGTATATCAGAGAATGAGAAAACTTTAATGGATTTATGGAATGTTGCGACGGCTGTTATTTGAAGTTCGGTAAAGTTTTTATGATTATTAATTTATTGTTTGATTTAAGCGAGTTTTGATGAATACGTTAAAAGTAAGAAATTGAAAAATAACTAAAATATGGATGACCTATTAATATTTTATGTTTACGCAAATAAAACAAGTAAAGTCGGAACTCAAACTTCTTTTACAAAAAAACACACCATAACACATTGCTAATTTTTTTATATTACCTTGCTAGTAGTCTAAATTTAATGTTGTCAAAGTTTGATCTGCTTTGGTTTGCATATTGTTGCGATGTTTATTTTAATCTGCAGCTGGTCACAACTCATAAATAACGCCTGTTTTGAAAAGTGGCCTGAAACGGACCCAAAAGACAAAACAAACTCTGTTTTTATTTATGTCTTAGACGTATGTGAACTACAAAACGCCCCTGATGTATTTAAATCCAGTACCAAGAAGTCAGTTGAATTATTTGCGTTAAGTTTACTTTTCTAATATTGTGGTGACCTTTTTTTTGACAAGTTGTGGTTGGGCGTTAAGGATTAGCAATTATTGGAGGTTATGTTACAGAGCGTCATAGCGAGTTATTTGCCTTTCGATTATAAGCAAAATTATCAATTTCCAAATTATCAAAATTTAAAATTTTATTTTTTTTTTGATTTTTTTTAATTTTTTTTGAAAAATTATTTGTTTTTCATTTCAAATATAATAAATATGTGACTCATCAAAAACTGTGAAAAGGTGAACAAAAATTGTAATTTTTTGATTTAATTTTGATTATGATTGATAACGTAATGCTTAGGAAAAATATAATTTGTTCCTTAAATTGATTTGTACAAATTTGAGCGTATTGTATGGATAAACGGTTTGATGAATCGATTTGAAAATTTACAGGAATATTTGTAGTTTATTTGTCTAAAACATCTCATACCAGCATTAGTATTGCAGTCAATATTTCTAAAGCAAAAAAAGATTAAAGAAACTACAAATAAAACGAGTTTTCTTGATCTTCTTTGAAATAGCACAAAACAAATTTTCAAATGATTTTGTAAAAAAATGTATGGAAATTTTCAAAACTGTACTTGAATTGTATGTGGTCTCGTTATTTGCTAAGAAATTGGTGGTCAAAGCCAAAAGTAAATACGTTTTTTAATTCGAAGTCAGATTTATCAACAACAAAAATCTTAAAACAAAAGCCAAAACATTAATTTTAAGCTCAATAAACTAATTATCCAATTCATGCATTTCTTTTCAAGGAAAAGAAATCCCACAAAAAAAATTGAAATTGTTTACGCTGCATATTTCTAATAGTTGCGCAATAACGGTATCTAAAAATAATAATTTTTTTTAGAAAATATCACAACTAAAAAAACAAATCTTTATAACATTTTTTGTTTCATTCCAATACGACCACTTTTCACAGAGATACAGCTCTTCAAAAAAAAAACAATCAAAAAACTGAAACAAAAATTTGTCCCTTTCATTCTTTTGGCAAGTGTCTTATTAAATTGTGCTACAAAATTAACTGTACAAATATCATTTTTTATTATAAGATCCATTTTTCTACAATAACTGTTCATTTGAACAACAAAAAAACAACAATAATTCAAACACTTCGGGTGCGAATATTTTTGATAAACCTTTCTATGGGCTCGCAACAGCGGTTTGAAATAAACTGTCCTATTATAGTTACTGTTCTATTATAGTACATGAAAATACCTGTACAACGACGTACGTCGCGTCCTTATTGGTTGGACCAGCACATTTTTCCCTATACTTCATACCTACAAAATATACATTTTCTATATTAAAATTCACTACATCGCAACATTAATTAGCGAAAACTTTTTTCACACAGGGATTTAAAGTAAACTGTCAAGGTAGCTATTGTAGTACATAAAAAGACCTTTTCAGAAACATGTGTCTTGTTGTTATTGGTTAGGCCAGCACATTGTTGCCTATACTTAATTACATACTTACATTATATGTTAAAATTATATGTACCAAATTCCAATCTTTGTTGACACACAGCGATTTGGAATGAGCTAATATAGTTATATTCATGTACACAAAAATACCTTTAAAACGACGTCTCCTTGTTATTGGTTCCTAGACCACCTTCCATACATTTCTGCCCGTTCTCCTTTATTCTTCTTAAGTAAAAGGCTACTGTGGAGCCGCTCACTGCCAAAGATTCTAAACACTTGAAATTTTTTTCAATTTCAGATTCAATTGGTGCAAGCAACGATCAAAAAAGTCTAACTTTAATTGACGATTGCTCCGAAGAGATGTCTTCTAAAAAGCAATGACAAAGCAATTTAAATTTATTGCTTCTTCTGATTTAATCGCTGAGCACAATTACACAGATCTCGAGAAAGCCTGTTCAATGCGAACAGTGGTAATAGCGACAACTTCTCATTAGCGACAACAACTGCTGAAAGTGACTATAATGGAATGTAATCAAACTTCTGAAACCGAGTCGTGCTATCAGAACAACTTTCAAAACGAGGAGGGTCCTGCCAAATGTTTGATTAGACCACGAATAGTGAAGCTAGGTGATAAATATTATGCCACTGAAGTGAATTTCAGCGAAAATCGGTTGTAAAAGCAGTACTTGGACGTAAGAAACGCGAACATATCACCTTACCTCCGCCGCCGCGCCGGGTGCCAGCACTTGAACGTCAAGGAACTTTTGTTCAATATGAACCGACAATAACCTATGTTCCAGTATTTGTTGTGGTTTCGCCTACATGCGCTTCTACTCAATTCTGTTGTTTAGTATCTGTATAGGTGAATAGTAAAATAACAATTATTTGCTACCACACACAAAATGAGGTGTAAACCACGAGTATATTTTTTAATATGTTTGTTGACAACATTGCTTTTGGCATCACCAATCCATCATTAAATTATCATTACCAAAAACTGATGTTTGGCATCACCAATTCGTGATTAGAAAAGTAATTATCTGCATCACCAAAGAGACCATCAACCCTAGTATAAATACCAGTTCAAATGCAGATACACAATACAGTTTAATTTGATATGTAACCCGATAAGCAGTCTTCAAGTGTATTACTAAATCTTTGTTATTTTAATTTAATAAATAAGTTTGAATTTAAAAATATTTGTTTCCTTCAAGAATACAACAAATTTGGCGACAAGGATTCGTTTTAAATAATAAATAATAGTGTTTGTTTTTTATAAATCAAAATGGCGAACGCTGATAAAGAAGCAATGCTGCTAGATGACAGCGCACTAGTCAGACTCCTTATGCGAAAGCTGGACCCAATCTCGTACACAAAATACACCAATTTTATTCTGCCGAAACATCCACGCGATTTTTCATTCGACCTTACCATCACCACATTGACGACATTATTCAGCCGCAAGGTATCAATCTTCAGCCTGCGATACAAATGTCTTTAAAATGAAAAAAATGATTGCGATGACTACGTTTCATACTCCGGAAAGGTTAATAAACTGTGTGAGGATTTTAACATACAGTCGATGTCCAGCGAGCAATTTAAATGCTTAATCTATGTCATAGGACTAAGTGCTCCCGTCGATGCTAAAAGCCGTGCGAGGCTCCTTTCAAAATTGGAAGATAAAACAAATACAGAAACTCTCAAATCATTGACTGAAGAATGTTTGCGAGTTCAAAACTTGAAACAGGACACATATTTGGTGGAAAAAACCCAGTGGGCGCAGTCGAACTTCAGTTAATCACATCAAAACATACGTTCAGAAGCCTGCACAGCAAAAAACCCCTCAAAAATATGATCCAAACACAGGCAATAGCAAGCCGAAACGACCATGTTGGAACTGCGGTGGCATGCATTTTGCTAAGGAGTGCCCTTTTCAAACCAAGAAGTGTGACGACTGTGGAAAAATAGGACATAAAGCTGGTTATTGTTCTGCGTCATCATCGACATCATCAACAATGCATATAAAAAAAACATCAAAACTTCACTAAAGGTATATTCGTGAACCACATTGATGTAACATCCAAAAGGAAATACATTACCATGAGTTTCAATAACGTTCAACTCAAGCTTCAAATCGACACAGCTTCAGACATTACCATTATATCACATCAACAATGGTTAAGCATCGGAAAACCCACAATTCAGCCAGTGGACAGCATCATCAAAAATGCTTCAGGTGGGAAAATGCAAGGTTTATCAACTTTTTCCATTACAGTGAACATCGATGGACAAACAGAAAAGTGCATATGTCACGTCAAAAAAAAACTCAGACTTATCTGTTTTGGGAATCGATCTGATTGAAAAATTTGGTTTGTGGAGCAAGCCTATCGACTCATTTTGCAAATCAGTGCAAAAAGTGGATCAAATAGCTCTTCTCAAGTCGAAATTCCCAAATGTTTTTCAAAGCACATTGGGTCACTGTAATAAAGCCAAAATCAAGCTATACACACGTCCAAACACAAAACCAGTTTTTCGACAAAGGTGTCCAGTTGCATATGCCATGTTACCAGTGGTTGAAGCAGAGTTGAAGAGACTGCAAGCAGAAGGAGTTATATCACCTATCAATTATTCTGAGTGGGCAGCACCAATTCTAGCCGTATGCAAAGCAAATGGTAAAATTCGGATCTGTGGAGACTATTCCACTGGATTAAATGACGTCTTAGAATCACATCGTCATCCGCTCCCTCTACCAGATGATATTTTCGCAAAAATCAGTGAAGGCCGCATCTTCAGCATCATAGACCTATCTGACGCATTTCTACAAGTCGAAGTTCATGATGACTCAAAAGACTTGCTGGCTATCAACACTCATCTCGGAATTTTCAAAGTCAATCGTTTGCCACCTGGAGTCAAACCAGCACCAAGTGCATTTCAACAAGTTGTCGACACAATGCTTTCTGGTCTAACAGGACCAGAAGCCTACATAGATGACATCATTATTTACGGTTCTACTCAAGAAGAACATGCTAAGAATTTACATGCAGCTCTTAACAGGATTCAGGATTTTGGTTTTCATTTACAGTTTGATAAATGTAAGTTTTTCATGAACGAAATTACATACCTTGGTCATATCATCAGCCAACATGGAATCAAACCAAATCCTAACCGAATCGCAGCAATTAAAGATCTACCAAGTCCAACTGATGAAACCACACTTCGATCTTTTTTGGGCGCAATAACATTCTATAGCTGATACGTAGACAAGATGAAAACACTAAGAGGACCATTGGATGAGTTTCTGCAGAAAAACATTAAGTGGATTTGGACAAGCAAACACCAAAACGCTTTTGAAAACCTTAAAAGCATCATGACATCAGATTTGCTGCTTACGCACTACAATCCGAAACTTGAAATTATTGTTGCTGCAGATGCTTGCAACTATGGCCTTGGTGGATGCCTTTTGCACCGGTTTCCAGATGGTTCAATCAAAGCAGTAAGCCATGCTTCACGTTCACTCACTCCATCAGAACGGGGTTACAGCCAAATCGAGAAGGAAGCACTTGCTCTTATTTTAGCTGTGACAAGGTTTCACCGTTTTATATATGGTCGCACTTTCACACTACAAACCGACCATAAGCCGTTGATCACCATTTTTGGCACACGCAAAGGTATTCCAGTACACAACGCTAATCGGCTACAGAGATGGGCATTACAGTTGTTGCAGTACGATTTCAAGATTCAGCACATTTCTTCAAAGGATTTTGGTCATGCAGATATGCTGTCAAGGTTAATGAAGGCAACCGATACACCAACAGAAGACATTGTCATAGCATCCGTCAGATTCGAAGCAGAGGCGCAACTGATTTTGGTTCAATCCATAAAATCATTGCCAGTAACATCGAAGATGATAAGCCAAGCTACGCTTAATGACAAATTTGTTTCTGAAGTGTTGAAGTTTGTTTCCACAAGATGGCCCGATACAAAGAAAGTGAAAGATGTCAGTCTTCAACAGTTCTTCACTAGACGCAATTCACTCTCCATCATCAATAACTGCATCATGTTTTCAAACAGAGTGGTCATCCCTAAAGTGTTTCAAAACCGAATCCTTAATTAATTACACAAAGGACATCCTGGTATGGAACGCATGAAGGCACTGGCAAGAAGCTTCGTTTACTGGCCAAACATTGACAGCTGCATAGAAAGTTTTGTAAAAAATTGTGGAAGATGTGCAACAGCAGCAAAATTACCACTAAAGACTCTACCTGTATTGGGAACGCATTCACATCGACTTCGCAGGACCAAAAGACGGAGAATATTTTCTTGTCATCGTTGACGCATTTTCAAAATGGCCAGAGATATACCAGATGCGCACCATTACATCAACATCCACAATAGCTAAGTTGAGAGAAACTTTTGCACGTTTCGGAACGCCGAAAATAATTGTGTCAGACAACGGAAGCCAATTCACCAGCGAATCGTTTCAATCCTTCTGCACACAAAATGGCATCCAGCACATTCGAACAGCTCCATATCATCCACAATCAAATGGGCAAGCAGAACGACTTGTAGACACTCTCAAGAGAATAAATAAATAAATAAATCGGGTGGCACAACGGCTCATGAAGAACCAGGGCCTAGTGACTAACAACTCGAACCATTCCTGTGTGCGCCTTTCGACAGGAATGGAAGGGACCTACAATTTTATGCCGAATCCGAACGGCTAGACGAGAAGCACTTATTCGTGACAAGTGATACTCTTGCAGGATTTGTCAATTCCTCGCAAGAGGCAGTAGCCCTGAAAAAAAACTTTTGTTTTTAGGTGGACGAGGCTGGGAAGCGATCCCAGACCTCCAGCGTGACAGTCGAACGCACTTACTATTACGCTACGGGCTACTACACACTCTCAAGAGAAGTCTTACTAAAATGAACGGGGAAGGAAGTATCAGCGAGATCCTGCAAACTGTTCTCCTGACTTATCGCATGACACCAAATCGCAATACTCCTTTAAATCAGTCTCCAGCTTAGGTTATGTTTGGACGAAACATCAGGTCTGTACTTAACCTTTTGCTTCCAAGTTCAGATCGTGTCAAAAAACAACGCAACGAAGCGATGGAAACAGCATTCAATCAACATCACGGTGCGAAAGACCGACAGTTCAACCCAGGCAATCGAGTGTTTGCAAAGCAATATCGTGGCAACAAATCGTTCTGGACATCTGGACTGATCATCGAGCGAATTGACACAGTAAACTACAATGTTCTTCTAGATAACAACTTGCTCATCCGTTCACATGCAAACCAACTTATATCTAATGGAACGTCTGAAGAACATTCAAAACAGCAAATTAAACCATTGCCATTGGATCTTCTTCTTCAAGAATTAAATACAGAGATGACTCCATGTACTACAGACAACCAACAAACAACAGAAATAACTACATCAGTGGACACGGAATTAACAACAACAAATAATCTATCAGAAAACGAAATCATCACCGAAAATAATGATTCCAACAACCAAACCAGATATGACAACTTAAATCAATGCATTGCCGGTGTAATAGCATTTTCAAGTCGCAGTAAACGAGTTCGTAGAACTCCGAAGTGGATGGAATCTTATGTGAGCGAGGAATGAAGTTCTTACAAGGGGAGGTGTGGACAACATTGCTATTTGGCATCACCAATCCATCATTAAATTATCATTACCAAAAACTGATGTTTGGCATCACCAATTCGTGATTAGAAAAGTAATTATCTGCATCACCAAAGAGACCATCAACCCTAGTATAAATACCAGTTCAAATGCAGATACACAATACAGTTTAATTTGATATGTAACCCGATAAGCAGTCTTCAAGTGTATTACTAAATCTTTGTTATTTTAATTTAATAAATAAGTTTGAATTTAAAAATATTTGTTACCTTCAAGAATACAACAATGTTTATTAAAGTTTACCAAAAACTTTGATTTTGGATGGAAATTAAATAAAATGGAAAGTCTTGCTATTGCCCACAAATGAGATGTTGTATGTATGTCATTGGAAAGCTTAGTCCATAATTTCTTTGTATCGACACAAAGCTGTAAGCCATGGTGTTCAGGCAGTATATGGCAACACAGATTGCAATCAGACCAAAAATGAATTGCAATAGTCTTCTATTGAAATGACAGTATTGGTCGCTTTCGATGTAAATAGATACCAAAATAAAGGAACTTTTATACCAATGGCCGATATGATGGTTGGTGAATAATTCACTTAACAGAAAGAAAATTCTACTTTTTTTTATTTGATTTAGCGAATTTAATGAATAGGAATAAATTGTGCGTTTAGTTGCCACAATTGAGATATACAACGTTGGAAAGCTTAGTTTAAGAGCATCATTTTTGAATATGGACAAACTGTAAACCATGGGGCTTAGGCAGTATATTACAAAATGTTGTTCTTATTTTGTGGTCGCTTATTTTAGCCAATATAGTACACTCCATAGTACCTAATCATTTACCTAGGTTTCGCTTCTGGGCCTTAGGTAGACCAGGTCCCATATATGTTTTTGCCCATTCTAGAAAAATTTGTCCGATAATTTGTATTAATTTAATAAAGTTTATTTGCTACAGCATTTTTATTTCGAAAACATTAACAAAATATATTCTAAGGTAAAGACCGCTTCGTTATATGACCAGGATATTTCTCGCGATTCTAAGCCCAGTAGCAACAGTTGAACTTTTAGGAAAAGCTATTTCTCCATTGAATTTGATCTGTCTCTGGATTAAATTGCAAATATTCATACTGAATAGATAATAGGTGGTAAGTCAGCTTTTTTCAGTGCATCATTGGGTACGGTTGTATAAACTGATGACTTATAAAATTTAATTACGTCAGCTGAGACAAAATACAAATTTAAATCGTTATACATATTTTAGTTCAAATTTTAAAAGTCTCGGTTAAGGATACTTTTTGAGACAGTGTGACACAACCCTTCGATGTCTATTGCGCTTGCATTTGGTTCATCAAGAGATACTTTAACCATTTCTGATGTCAATGTATCAACAAGCTTCGCCAATAACCAAAATTAATCACGACATGCTGGCCCATAAGGTTCTTTGCCATCATCGGATACGAAATGAGTGTGAGACTGCTGAAAGCAGGTAATTTTTTCGGCAACAGGAAGAAATGAGATTAATTTTTACAATAGAGGGGCCAACAACTCCTGATAGCTTTGAGAATTTCCCAAGCAAATCCGATACAATCTAGCGCATATTTCACGTCTCACTGATAGTTCTGAATCTTCTAAACTGAACTTTCGCACCCAGTCGCAGTATTCCGGAGCATTCCACAGTGATATGCGCGCATTTTCTGACGAGTGCACAAAACTAACCATTATATTCATTGTATACTGTACTACCTGAGCGCGGCCCCAAAAACGAGTGCGTACATGCAATTGGTTAGTGAAGTGGGTGTGAGCTTCATCATTTAGTATTGATCCCAGCCGCTTGAGACATGAATCGACTTCCATTATTTCAAGCATGAATGTGTTAGGCTTTGAAATCACTACAGGAATGTCCTCTGATCGCTGTTCTTCAAAGCCCAAAAGCCACAGAATTCTTAGCAAGCTGGCGAAACAATCATGCCTCCATTCGTTAATATTGTCATGATGACCGTTCTGCAACATTCCGCTTACAAAAATGTCATACAAATGCTGTAGGCCTCCACACTTGATGAATACCTCATTCCATTTAAGGTCGTAGGCGACTGGTGATGGAGGATATGGGTTTTTTGGAAAGTCCTCCTCTTCGCGGGGCAGTTCATTTTCATTGTTCTCCTCAGTTGTTTTCTTGGCAACGGCATCAAGTTCCGTTTTTTTCCAGCTTTGAAGGTTGTTCCACAAGTTTTGCAGTATTTTCAGCATTTGTTGATTTTTCATCACAGATATTAGCATCAGCACCCCCACCGCTTTCCGAGCTCTCTCCTGGACTATTTTTCCTTCGGCGACCACTTTTCCGTGGCGACTGACTTCAGTTGCTTTTGGACGAAGATGCTAAACCGTTGGTTTATACTTATTGCTTTTGAGCTGTGAAAGTCTCCATTACAACAACTACCTGAAGATGAGCTTAATTGCTCACGGCTAAACCCTCGACTTTATGCAAAGAGTACATGAACTTTTGTAAATTTCCGGGGTGTAAGAGATCAGCCAGTTTTCTCTAAATGGCGTCTCTACGAAATTTACGTTCCTCTGCATTGTCAGCCGTTTCACACTCGAAAAGATCCACGCTGAGATTTTGAAATGATTCCAGGATATTGGGATTGGTGGGTAGTATTGCCAAGATGTCCCAAACACGACGCGATAACAATTGTGCTTTTGTGTGGTTCTGAACATTGTTGTTGCCTTGGATTTCCATATCGCCAAGTTAGTGTTTGCATCAATCGAAAACGCTTTTAAAAATACCTTGGCTGTAGTAAAAGAACTGTTGGCAGGCATTCCGTGGCGGAGGTGGTTGTAATGTCCAGATTTCCAGTATGACATTGAAGTACATGCACGAAATGTACATACCTGATTATCTTTAAAACCAACGTCACCCAAGCTCCGCTCGTCATACTCAGATGTCAGTTCTTGTCCCTGGGTTATAATTCTAAGAGGACCTTCGCTCAACAATAGCCCTAGCACAGGCGCTGTTACCCCAGATGCACGTGCACCACCTTGAAGATTCTCCCACCTTTTAATACAACACACACAAAATTGGTTACGTTTAAATCAAATGAAATCTCAGCCTTAAGTTCTGCTATTAAGTCACAGGAATGCATATGCAAGTGATTTTTCCGACAGTCCGGCTGGTTGTAAAACTATTCGGATGGACGGTCCCGCACCTTCGTTTTTAAGATTACTATGTGACCCGATACCTTTGCCTTCGATAGCCCAGCGCCTTAGATGAAAAGCATATCTCCGTCGAAAGGTCTCCAGGGGCCTATTTCTCCGCTACTACATCAGCTAAAATGTAGTAGTATAACAGTTGTATTACATCATTTCTGTTTCAAACATACATTGGTTTTTCAGGTGTAGTACATCAATGTAGCATTGGAGAATCGACTGGAAAAATGTATGATTCTGTTTCACAGCTTTTGATACTACATTGTTGTAGTACAACTTACTGTAATTTTTTGTTACATTTTCACAATAAAAATATTTGCTGTGATTGCTGTAACAGAATAAAATTGCTGCATTTAAAAGAAAATATACGAATGTAAGTATTTTTTTTTTGTATTTAAACATAAGAAATTCAAAAAATGTATGATTTATCTTTTAATTTTTTGTATAGTCGGTGAAAATTGACTCGTTATAAATACACTTTCGGTCTTTTTTCAATTCTTATGTTGAATTCAAAATCTTCGTCGAAAATATTTATATCGAAATCCATTTTTGATTTGATTTTTTTTTATTTGTGTCTCTTACTTACTTTACTTTACTTTTGATGGCGCTCACAGCCCAGGATGGGCTTCGGCCTCAACTAACAAGCCCCTCCAGCCAGCTCTGTCCCTAGCTAGCCGCTTCCAGTTGCGCACACCGAGTGCTTTGATGTCGTCATTCACTTGATTGCGCCACCTGTTACGGGTTCTTCCTCTGCTGCGTACCCCATCGGGGTTGGATTCGAAGACTCGTCGGGCAGGTGCGTTGCTGTCCATACGCTCCACGTGCCCCAGCCATCTAAGCCGCTGTATTTTCAGCTTTTTGACCAGGTCAACGTCGCTGTATAGCCCGTATAGCTCGTCGTTGAATCTTCTCCTCCATACTCCTTCGATACACACCGGACCGAAAATCACACGAAGAATCTTCCTCTCAAAGCACCCTAGCAGATTTTTATCCGAATCTTTCAGTGTCCATGCTTCTGACCCATAAAGCAGGACCGGGATGATTAGGGTTTTGTATAAAGTCTCCTTGGTTCTCTGAGAGAGGGCCTTACTACTTAAATGCCTTCTTAGACCGAAGAAACAGCGGTTGGCAAGAGTAATTCTTCGCTTGATCTCTGCACTGATGTCATTCTGCGATGTAATAGTGGAGCCCAGGTAGACAAAGTCCTTGACAACTTCGAAGTTATATCTGTCCATCGTGATATTTTGCCCGAGTCGACGATGTTGAGATTCCTCTCTCGATGACAGCATATACTTCGTCTTGTCCTCATTAACCGCCAATCCCATTCTAGCCGCCTCCGATTCAATGCTCGCAAATGCCCCTGCCACAGCTCGCTTCGTTCTGCCGACAATGTCTATGTCATCCGCATATGCAAGCAATTGAACGGACTTTTGATAGATTGTACCGCTGGTGTTGACATGTGCGTTGCGTACAATGGCTTCAAGAACGATGTTGAATAGGTTGCATGATAACGCGTCGCCTTGCCTCAATCCTTTCTCAACATCAAAGGAATCGGTGGTGTTCTTACCAATTTTGACGGAGCAGCGAGATTTCTCCATCGTCATCCTGCACAAGCGGACGAGTTTGGCAGGGATGCCGAGACTCGACATGGCTCTGTATAATTCGTCCCTTTTCACGCTATCATACGCGACTTTAAAATCGATAAAAAGGTGGTGTGTATCGATCTGGAATTCCCGGGATTTTTCTAAAATCTGTCGGAGTGTGAACATTTGATGGACGGTTGACTTGCCTGGCCTAAAACCGCACTGATAAGGGCCGATCAGATCGTTGACAAAAGGTTTTAAGCGGTCACACAGGATGGCCGACAAGATTTTATAAGCGACGTTTAGGAGACTAATTCCTCTGTAGTTGGTACATTTCAGAACATCTCCCTTTTTATGGATGGGGCACACTATACCGAGGTTCCATTCATCGGGCATGCTTTCCTCCGACCAAATTTTGCAGATGAGCTGGTGTATGCTCCTAGCCAATTCATCTCCCGCTGATTTAAATAGTTCGGCTTGTAAGCCATCCGCACCTGCAGCCTTGTACGACTTAAGTTTGGATATCGCCAGCCGAACTTCGGTTAGGTCGGGTGGACGGAACTCTTGGCCATCATCGTCCAAGTTGAATGGAGCGTTCTGCCTATTAGCGGCATCTTGGCTGTCTTCGCCATTAAGCAGTCTAGAGAAGTGTTCTTTCCAGATCCTCAGCACTGACTGTGTGTCTACTACCATATTCCCACTCTCATCTCGGCAGGCTTCCGTTCTAGCCTTGAATCCTTGGGTGGATCGCTTCACCCTCTGATAAAATTTTCGAACATCTCCCCTACCGCTACAACCCTCAATAGACTCTACCGCCCGCTTCTCGTGCTCTCTCTTTTTCCTCCTGAGAAGTCGGCGTTCCTCTTTTCGTTTCAGCCCGTAGAGCTCCCGGGCCACTCTCTCAGCAGCTCTTGTTCGAGTCTGCAGCATTGCCTGGTAGGCCTCGTCCTTAGCTGCATGCGCTAGCCGGCACTCCTCATCGAACCAGGGGTTTCGTTGTATTCGCCTAGTGAAACCCAGCACATCAGAGGCGGCACTTCTAATGGCTTGTTGACAGTGTTCCCACTGGTCCTCTGCACTTGATGCTGGTAGCGGACCTCCTGAGAGATTAAGAGTTACGTGGTCTGCAAAAGTTCTGGCAGTCTCTTGCGATTTAAGCTTCTCGACATCGAATCTTTTCACAGCATCTGCTCTGCGTTGTCGCGTCATGGATATCCGCATACGTAGTCTAGCTACCACCAGGTAGTGATCCGAGTCAATGTTGGCCCCTCGGAACGTTCGGACGTCCAAGATACTGGAAGCATGTCTCGCGTCTATCGCAACGTGGTCGATTTGGTTGACGGTTACTTGATCACGCGACCGCCAAGTCCCCTTGTGTATATTGAGGTGTGGGAAGTAGGTGCTTGAGATGATGACATTTCGCCCCGCCGCAAAGTCTGCCAGCATGTGTCCGTTGCCGGAAGTTTCGTCGTGTAGGCTGTGTCCTCCGACTATCGAACCAAAGATGCCCTCCTTTCCGAATCTTGCGTTGAAGTCACCAAGAATGATCTTCACGTCGTACTTCGGGCACATATCATACGTTGTCTCCAAGAGATCGTAGAATGCTTCTTTGGTTGAGTCTTCTCTCCTTTCATGGGGGGCGTGAACACAAATCAGCGAAATGTTCTTAAATTTGCCTTTGATGCGGATTGTGACCAGGCGCTCGCTTACACTTCGGAAGCCCAAGACTTCTTGCCTAAGTCTTCCCCTTATCACAAAACCACAACCCAAGAGCCGCTGACCCTGTTCCTTCAAGCACCCGCCGTAGTAGATGTCACACGTTTTCAGTCTCCGTACGCCCTCTCCATCCCATCGCACTTCCTGGATGGCTGTTACGTCAGCCTTTAGCCTGTCCAGGTTCTCCACTAATTGTTCGGCTGCACGTGTTCTGTATAAGGACAGGACGTTCCACGTGAAGATCCGAAATTCATTGTCCTTGTTTCGTTTGCTGGGGTCGTCAACTTTAAAATCATCCATATCCGAGGCTTGTTGTTGTTTCGGAACAACTTTTTTTTACGTGGTAGGGAAGTTACCCCGACGCACAACCCCCGACCCGGAGGACCAGACCCTTCGTATAACTCCAAGGGTAGGGAGCCGGATAAACCGCTCCTTATAGGCCTGAGCTACAAATATGTCGTAGTAGCCCATATAAGGTGTTCACTAAGTAGTTCAACCTAACTGGAACTGTAGACGCCACCGTTGATTCCATCTAGAGAATTCGTCCGCTGCCGCCTCGATGAAAGGAGAAGTGCCTTAGTGGGAACACTCCTCCCCCCCCCCTCTCTCGTTGGCTGTCCCCAACAGCTTTCCACGGGGATTTAAACCCCGTCTCCAGCTGAGGTACTAGACACCCGATGTTCACCACGTGGAGGTGAGAGTAGGAGTTGGTAGACAGAGGTGGATTTTGAGAAAAACCTGTGGACGCTTGTGTCCTCTTGAATGCACATAACTACCCTTTTGAACATCTATTTGTGTCTCTTGAAAGTCCAAATATCTCACTTCTAAAAAAAAAACAATATAAATGGCCTCGTTCACTTTGCACTGAGATATGTTATCTCGAACAATTCAACGTAAAATGTAAATTTGAAGTCAGCTGTTGTTGACATTTCTCTTCAGACGTTCTAAATATATATTTTGCCTTCTTTGAACTCTTAAGGCAAGACCGCACTCAACTTCAGCGGTACTACACTTCACGTTTCTTCAGAATAGATATTTATTTCTCATTTTTGTTCTTTTGTACAAAAGTAGGCCTATGTAGTTAAGCCTTTATTTTGAATTATTAACTTTCTTTCGTTATTTTGACGTTCATGGATTTTGGGGTTATTTTGTGATAAAACAAAAAGTTTTTTAATCACTTCATACTCAAAGACCCTGTTTAGATTGGGAAGTTTGTGCACGGACTTACGCCAGTTTGTAGGAAAGAGACGTGCGGAGTAAGAGGTCTCGTGAAGCATGTAGAAAATTTAAACACCGGACTCACGAGTCTGCTTTGTTTTTCTTTCAATATGGAAGTTGTTGTTGTTTCAATGCATTTTGAGGCACCTCACAATTTGTAATGTAAACACGGTGGTACTCACCAGTCCGTACTCAATCTTCCCAATCTAAACAGGGTCAAATATACTCGTATATAAATTATACTCAATTACGAAAAACTATTATCCAATTCAATCATTTGTATCCAAATCGTATTTTGCTAACTTATGGTGGATTTACATGTATTTGCGTCTGTATAGTGCAGAAAAGTAGAGCAGGACAGATGCATACAAAAAATCCGAGCGAGTGAAAGAGAACCATTAAGAACATGAACATGTTCTTCTTCATTTCAGCATTATGGCACTTTCATATGATGCAAAAACAAAGTTCTTCTGCATTTTGATCTTTTCTCTCTATCTAACAAATATACATTTTGTATTTGGCATCCCTTTTTTTGTGCAGAAACCAAATGCAGATACATGTAAGTCCACCATTAAAGACGAAAGACAAAACAACCGAAAAAAAGAATGGTGTAGTCGGGGTCTAGGTCTACATCATCCAGCTACATCATACAACACTTCCAGTGGGATATGTGAAACAGAAAAATGTAGCTGGTGTAATTGTAGAAAGTAGTTGTATGATGTAGTTGATGTAACTGATGTAGTAGCGCTGAAATAGGCCCCCAGGTGTGTGTTTAAAAGCATAAGACCACGTTGAACACACATTACTCTTTTACTCTTTTTCACAACTAAAATGGGTAAAAAAAAGAATAAATAAAACGCAATAATCATAGAATCACAAAGAATTACCCTCTTAAGCCATTTGAAGCCTGAACCAAATGATCCATGCACTGCGATACAAATTCTTTCTCTAGTCTTAACTGCTGACCCATGTAGTACATGTTTATATTCTGGATAGCTGCTAGAGATACTTCAGATACTTCCAACAATATTGGATGAAGTGGTTGATACCGTTTCCATTTGCAATAACACCTAATTTACCACGACACGACGGACACGTTTTTTCGGTTGATCGGTTTTTATTTTGTTAAAATATATTTTATTAAATTAAAAACTAATGCAAACATTTTTCAGAAAAACACAAACGAAAACAAATTTTCGACTGCGTGACTGACAGTAGTGACACTTTGAGAAAAATGAAGTTTTATTGCGAATTTTATTTTATATCGAAGAGAGCGCTCGTAACTTAGGAGTGCTCCAGACCACTCATAACTTTTGCGAGCGCTTGTAAATGTTCACTAATATTGCTCGGTGAATACCAGCCTTCAGTTAATTTCACCTACAAAATTTGTTTTAAATGTTTAATTCTAATATACAGTCTACACTTAAGAAATAGTCTATTTGCAATAAGTCTAGATGCACAGCTTCAGCATTTTTTAAATGGTTTTCCAGAAACTTCCCTTTTGTATAGAGATGTTTCTTATTGTTATTAATAAAAATGTTTTCCAACCCCCATATTAATAAACGAAGCTAGCGGAGAGTTATCATTTACTCGTGATAAGCTAGGAGTTAAATTTCTGCCACTTACTAGCTAAGCCAACAAGGAAGGTGGTTTAGCGAAGAGTTAAATAAGATAAGTAAATATACGTTTTAATTCACCAATTGTCTCTTAATACATGCTCACACAAGAGTTCGAAATTACAGGTTAGTTAAGCACTGTTTTTATTAATATAGCTTTAAAAGTCTTACATTTTCAAAGAATGTATCACTTCGTTTCTAAGTCCACCTTTCAACTTTTCATCTACCAACTAAAACTGCAGGATGTATAAGGGTCATGGTACTGATTCTTTCTTTAAAGCTCTAAAAAAGTATATCCTTAACTGTATAGTCCACTCTTGGCTGGTATTCACCGAGCGCTCGTAAACTGCTCTTAACTTTATGAGCTTCTTAACTTGACAATTATTTGTGCTATTCACCAACCACTAATAAATACTTTTCGATGTCCTAAGAAGATCAAACTGTTTTCGAAAATGAGTGACAGCTGGCGCTAAGACAGATGTCAACAATTTAAAGATGAAAACAAAAAAAAAATTCTGCTTAAATGTGAAAATATATTTTAAATATTAAAATATTACCTATATAATTTACTTAGTTTCTGAGGAAGTGTAGTATCGTGTCATTCAGATTATTATCAATCTACTTTGGTCATTGGATAAAAGAACAATCGCATCCAGCAGTTGAATATCCGCGATTGCCATGCTAAAATAAGTCAGACCGATACTCAGGCCTCCTTGGGAAATGGGTCACTGACACCAATATTATCCGAGCCGGTTTAACTTCAGCAGCAGCAGCCTACCCAGGAACAACAAATAGTAGTGCCTGAGCCTCAAGCTCAACGACAGGCAATCTATAACTCAATACAGCAGACACTTTTTGCAGGTTCCCCACGTGCTTTTTCAGTAATCGCAGCTGAACGTGCACAATTCTCTGCTACTCAGCAAACCCATCAAAATAAGAACTATATGTACATGAAGATTTATTGGCTACAATTTTGCAACAACAGACGGTTCAACAACAGCAACCCGCCTTGCAACTTCCGATGCATCAAATGGCTCCTAAAGCTCAAGCGAATGCAGCTCCTGCTGTTGTATCAGTTGTTACACCAGTCCTGCCTCAACATCCGACTTTTAGCTTGCAGTTGTGGTTGCTGGCACCAATTCTCAGGTGGTGGCTCAAATTCTAAGCATACCATCTGCAGCGGAGCACCCTGCCCTGCCCGTTGTGGGTCAAGCAAAGCCAATTGTATCACATCAAGTTCACAAGTTTCTAGCGGACCTGTACCCAAAATACAACCAATTGACACGGGTATAATGGGTGCAAACGCCAATTTAAGTGTCCATGAGTCAAGAATACATCAATGAACCAGTACAAATGCCCCCCCCCCCAGATAAAATATAAAGGTTAGTAATATGTTCATGATTCCAAATTCAAGTTTTTTTTATAAAATGTTCATTTTAAATCAGGGAGCCCAAAACCAATGTTAATCTCTTCTAGTCCGCTGCAACATTAATCCATCTTCATCTTATAGTTGATTTATACCACTTCCTCCAGTTAACCAGAATCAGAATCATATAAACACATGAATCAGCAGTCACACTAACAATCTTCACGCTCTTCATTGTCGTCAGTGTACAAAACTGAATCACGAATGATTGATAACTCCATTACCACAAAGGACAAACTCAACGAGGATTAACAAAGGTAATAAATCATTATATCGAATAACTTAAGAAAGTGGTTTGTATTTGATTTTTAAAAAAAACTATAATACAACAAAAAAAACATTCACCCCAATTACGAAATTCGTATTATTAAGTCGTATTTGGTCGTATGTTGTGATTGTGGTCTCCTTAACGGGCTTTTGAGAATTTAAGAATAGAGACTGATGCTGGTATTTAAACTTAAAAACATAATTATCAAAACGCATGGCGAAAAGAACAAAAATTGTTCGAAAAGAAAACAAATGGTTCTTTTAGCCATGTCTTTGGATGATGATAGTGTTAAGTTTAAATACCAGAATTGCAATGTCTCTATTCGTAAATTCTCAAAAGCTTTGCACCAAAAAAGATGACATTTTACCACTAAGGAACCACAAGCCCAACATAAACATACGACCAAATACGACTTAATAATACGAGTTTTGTAATAGGGGTGATTAGTTCACAACATGTTGGTAAAAAGATATATATGTATACAGCGTGATGCGACAAAAATCAAGATTCTGTATGTTGGGCAAAAAAAAAAGAAAAATCATATAGGTGTAGTCTTTTTCCGCCCAGTGTTTTTTCCGCAAGGTATTAATGAATACACCCGTAAAAATACCAGCGTAAAAGTGGGAAATAATTTTATTAAATATCACAAATTGCTTATCTCAGTGTGGTTTATTTCTGCGCTTCCGCATCAAATTAGTGAGATAAAATTCTCTGTTTTGCAGAATTATTTTCCCATACAAAAATTTTTCCAGTTCATTTCTATCGAATAAAAATTATCTGGTTAACCAGGTTTATCTGGGTTTTACGCCGTTGCATGAATACCCATAATATTATTATATAGAAGCTATGAAAAATTGTTAAGTGTTTAGAACTTATTTTATTCTATTCTAAATAAAATATAATTTTTTTTGCAGGCTTAACACGAACTACCCGCGATTGTGCCAAACGTGAGGCAAATCACCAAAACCATAATAACAATCACACAAATTCGGTAAATAACTCATTAAACGCCGACAACAAAATATAATACTCTCCGACAAATTCGAATTCAAACTCAACACCACAGATAAGCAATACCTAGATAGGAATCTTCCGTTCGTATCACCCCCCAAAACCCATTTGTTTACATTGTTGTTTTTGTAATTTCATTTCGTGTCGATGAATAGATGTGAACTGCAACAACAATTTAACGCGGTGAATTTGATTTGTTTGACAGTTCATTTTTTTTTTTCATAAATGTGCTGTGCGAAGATTTTTATTTCGGTGTTTGTGATTTTCATTAAAAAATAAATTAACAAAAAAATAATTGTTTCACCAAGCACAATGCCCGCATGGCAAGCGGAACTTGAACGAGTCCTTGAATTTCAATGAAAAATCTTTTGGTGCTTTCATGTTTCTTTCTTCCAATTCGCCAAAAAGCTACTTGGGCAGACGATGCGCGATGAGAACTTTTTGTAGAACTCTGTCGCCTCCGAAGGGGCCCTGTTTGAGCAGAGTATAGCAAAGGGCAAAAGACCTAATTATGTTTATGAAATTTAAAAACATAATTTCAATTTTTTTCAGCTCTACAGCACAATAATTATAAAAAAAATCTCGCCAACCAATAATAAGGTTCGAGAAATCAACAAAAATTAAATTCACCATGGCAAATTTGACAGTTACTATATTCTTAGTTTTAGGGTACAGACACACTTAATATATGAAATTATTTTTGTATTTATACGTAAGGGGTTGGATTGCATCATGGTCAAATCCCGACGTAAATTTTTAGAAATTAATTTAAGGTCCCCCAAACCGATGCGTGGACAACATTTTTGTCAGTCATCGGGTTCATATGGAAAATCGCACCGCTTTCATTGTGGGTACCTACTCTCAATTATTTTCATGTAACTTAATTTTAAAAAGTGAATGTTTTGTTGTCGTGAGTGTTTCGCTCCGATTTAAGGCTCACCCAAACCAATGCGAAACATTCGTTGCGGCGAAGAAACATTCGTCAGTCAAAATTAATTCATATGTTTCTCCGCCGCGTTAGTGTGGGCACTCTCATTTATCACCATGTAAATAAATTTTGACTGACGAATGTTTCTTCGCCGCAACGAATGTTTCACATTGGTTTGGAAGAGCCTTTAACGTTGATTTGAAAGATCCTTTACACAATTTAAATTGTGTTGCAACAAAAATGGTCTCCTAAGCCGATGCGAAACATTTGGAATACCAACAAAACCTTCATCTGCCAGAATTAATTTGTATGGGGATAAAAGAAAGCACCCACAATGGTGTGAATCTCATCTGTTCTTAATTGCAAAAACTGCAATAAAGTCAATTCTGATTGAGGAAAAACACAATAGGCGTGTTTTATCACAAAAGCCATCCATAGTACAGTACGATTTTACAGGCATTACAAATACAACATCGCTAGTAGCTCTACAGCCAATAAGAAGTTATACTACGTTTTCTGTCAAAACAATTTTTGTATGTTTTCTTGCAAGAAGGTTTCTTTAGCGAACATTTTAAATTCTCACTTTTGTACTTTTTTGCAAAAGTAGTTAGGTATATGTAGTAAAACCTTAATGTAACTTTCATTTCAACAAAAAAATCAAATCTGTGATAGAAAAATTTGATTTGTTTAGAAAAAAAGATCAAAAATCAAATCTTTCATATAGAAAATTTACACCGGCTACACGATTTTTTTGCGACTCCCTTACAACAAAAAAAATTAATCTGCAATCGTCGAAAGGAAATCGGCATACAAGAACCTAGCACATTTGAACAAACCCTTGGATTCTTAAATTATCCGCCATATTGATCACGAACCGAGGTGAAACTCGGATTTTTTTTTCACGTACACTAGTGCAAAAATCCGATTTTCACCACGGTCGTCTGCACGTACACTAGTGCAAAAATCCGATGTTCACCACGGCCATTTGACGTTTGAGCTTGTAGGCAAACCGAATTGACAGCCGTAGATTCCCATCTAGGTCACAGATAAGCAATACCTAGATAGGAATCTTTCGTTCGTATCACCCCCCAAAACCCATTTGTTTACATTGTTGTTTTTGTAATTTCATTTCGTGTCGATGAATAGATGTTAACTGCAACAACAATTTAACGCGGTGAATTTGATTTGTTTGAGAGTTCATTTTTTTTTTTTTTTTTCATAAATGTGCTGTGCGAAGATTTTTATTCCGGTGTTTGTGATTTTCATTAAAAAATAAATTAACAAAAAAATAATTGTTTCACCAAGCACAATGCCCGCACGGCAAGGGGAACTTGAACGAGTCCTTGAATTTCAATGAAAAATCTTTTGGTGCTTTCATGTTTCTTTCTTCCGATTCGCCAAAAAGCTACTTGGGCAGACGATGCGCGATGAGAACTTTTTGTAGAACTCTGTCGCCTCCGAAGGGGCCCTGTTTGAGCAAAGTATAGCAAAGGGCAAAAGACCTAATTATGTTTATGAAAATTAAAAACATAATTTCAATTTTTTTCAGCTTTACAGCACAATAATTATAAAAAAAATCTCGCCAACCAATAATAAGGTTCGAGAAATCAACAAAAATTAAATTCACCATGGCAAATTTGACAGCTACTATATTCTTAGTTTTAGGGTATAGACACACTTAATATATGAAATTATTTTAATTTATACGTAAGGGGTTGGATTGCATCATGGTCAAATTCCGACGTAAATTTTTAGAAATTAATTTAAGGTCCCCCAAACCGATGCGTGGACAACATTTTTGTCAGTCATCGGGTTCATATGGAAAATCGCACCGCTTTCAGGCTCTCCCAAACCAATGCGAAACATTCGTTGCGGCGAAAAAACATTCGTCACTCAAAATTATTTCATATGTTTCTCCGCCGCGTTGGTGTGGGCACTCTCATATATCACCATGTAAATAAATTTTGACATGCGAATGTTTTTTCGCCGCAACGAATGTTCCGCATTGGTTTGGGAGAGCCTTTCATTGTGGGTACCTACTCTCAATTATTTTCATGTAACTTAATTTTAAAAAGTGAATGTTTTGTTGTCGTGAGTGTTTCGCTCCGATTTAAGGCTCACCCAAACCAATGCGAAACATTCGTTGCGGCGAAGAAACATTCGTCAGTCAAAATAAATTCATATGTTTCTCCGCCGCGTTGGTGTGGGCACTCTCATTTATCACCATGTAAATAAATTTTGACATGCGAATGTTTCTTCGCCGCAACGAATGTTTCGCATTGGTTTGGAAGAGCCTTTAACGTTGATTTGAAAGATCCTTTACACAATTAAGTTGTGTTGCAACAAAAATGGTCTCCTAAGCCGATGCAAAACATTTGGAATACCAACAAAACCTTCATCTGCCAGAATTAATTTGAATGGGGATAAAAGAAAGCACCCACAATGGTGTGAATCTCATCTGTTCTTAATTGCAAAAACTGAAATAAAGTCAATTCTGATTGAGGAAAAAACACAATAGGCGTGTTTTATCACAAAAGCCATCCATAGTACAGTTCGATTTTACAGGCATTACAAATACAACATCGCTAGTAGCTCTACAGCCAATAAGAAGTTATACTACATTTTCTGTCAAAACAATTTTTGTATGTTTTCTTGCGAGAAGGTTTCTTTAGCGAACATTTTAAATTCTCACTTTTGTACTTTTTTGCAAAAGTAGGTAGGTATATGTAGTTAAACCTAAATGTAACTTTCATTTCAACAAAAAAATCAAATCTGTGATTGAAAAATTTGATTTGTTTAGAAAAAAAGATCAAAAATCAAATCTTTCATATAGAAAATTTACACCGGCTACACGATTTTTTTTGCGATTTCCTTACAACAAAAAAAATTAATCTGCAAACGTCGAAAGGAAATCGGCATACAAGAACCTAGCACATTTAAACAAACCCTTGGATTCTTAAATTATCCGCCATTTTGTTCACGAACCGAGGTGAAACTCGGATTTTTTTTCACGTACACTAGTGCAAAAATCCGATTTTCACCACGGTCGTCTGCACGTACACTAGTGCAAAAATCCGATGTTCACCACGGCCATTTGACGTTTGAGCTTGTAGGCAAACCGAATTGACAGCCGTAGATTCCCATCTAGGTATTGCTTATCTGTGATCTAGGTATTGCTTATCTGTGCTCAACACGATCTACTACTACAACAACAAACGCCCAAAATGGTGAATCGTCGACTAAAATAAATGAATCTTCAAGAGAGATATCGAAGCTGAGGCGAAGGTAGCTGGAACTGCTCCAACGACAACACGTCGCACATGGTCAAATTGGTGCAGTTCAAAAAGCAAGAGCAGTCAATCAGATGAGGAAAATAACAACTTTTCGAGCACAACAAATTCTCGAAATAATCGCGCTGCAACAACAAATCAAAACTAACAAGAAAAGCAGCTTCTATTGCCAGTAAAAATATTTTGTACGAAAAGTTGTAATTTTTTAAAGGTGAATGCGAATAAATTGTATGGAATGGACTGTATTTTAATGTTTGATTAAAATGTTTTATCGTAATTGTCTTGAATATTAAGTGTCGAATAAAAAAAGGTTAAATGAAAAATTTCAATTAAATGTATTAATGTGTATTTGTCTTATATGTAGTTTGATACAAATTTTACCAATGGTGTATACAGCTTGCAGGTCCAAATCAAAAGAGATCGATGCTTAGAAAAGTTCTTATTAGCAAAGCCAAAGAAAATGAACACAAAAGGAATTCAAAACAAATGAGTGCAAATATGTAACTGTGTTAACAAGAACTTCTATGCATCAAAAATATTAGCGTTGAGTAGGTAACAAAAAAAATATAACTGCATGTGCATAGATTTTAGTTTTAAGCGTTCAATACACGATACAATTGTACCGATTATCGTACAAAAGTTGAATCGCATGCGACGATTGTATCGTGTGTGTAAACCGAAGTATCCGCTGTACCGAAATCGCATGGTCGAATGCTATCGAGCGAAAACAAGAGGTAGCGCGCGACTACTTTGATGGGGATCGTACCGTTTGTTTACGTTTGTACGACCGTTGAAGCCGAAGCTTCTGTGTTCGCTGCTAGTAGGTAAACACATATGAACGAGAAAAATGGTTTCAATAGCAGACAAAGAATTCTGGTTGGAATTTATTGAAATTCACAGCTAGATATGTCTTGCTTTTGGAATGTTTACATTCCCGAATATAACAACAACTTTTTTGACAGTTGATGAAATCGCGAGTTAATCGTATGGTGTGTGTGCTTACGTGCGATATTGCTACCGATATCCGTACAACTCAAATCGGTACGATGGGTTGTATCGTGTATTGAACGCTTTAAGAGCAAAAATACGTAGGGTATAATTCGCCATGTTTGGCAAGTTTACAAAATATTTTACGAAAATAAATTTGATCAAAATGAAATTATTTTAAATGCAATTTAAATGAAATTAATTTGTTAATAATTTAAGTATTCGTGAATGAATGGTTGAATTAAATTTAGGTTGATTAATCCTGAACATTCTGGCCCCCCTGGAACGAGTTTCAGGACATGGGTACTCGTGCCAGCTTGGTAATTGGACGGACAAGTGTTCCACCAGCCGTCTTTACAGTTGCCACTCGTACTCGACCATCAGAACCTTCAGTTGTAGCCTCGACTTTTCCAAGAAGCCACTTTGTTGGTGGAATATTTGGCTCCTTTATAATAACTAGATCCCCTGTGTTTAGGTTTGGAGTGGATCGCTTCCACTTCGGACGTTCTTGAAGGGTGGTGATGTACTCCATATGCCAACGTTTCCAAAACCCTTGCACCATATTTTGGAGGTGACTCCAGTGAGAAAGTCGGTTGACTTGTGTTCAAAGTAGTTGGCTCTGGGATTGCAGTTAACGGTTCACCTATAATGAAATGTGCTGGGGTTAGAGGGTTTAAATCACTATCTGATATAACACATAAAGGACGAGAACTAAGAACAGCTTCGATTTGAGTAAGAACTGTGTATAGTTCTCCGAAAGTAAGTATGGTTGATCCAATTACTCGTCGTAGGTGAAACTTGACGGACTTGACACCAGCCTCCCACAAACCACCAAAATGGGGTGCCGATGGGGGGATAAAGTGCCATTCCACATTGTCCTTTGCAAGTGCCGTAGCAACGGCTTCGTTGTATGCTTCTGATAGTACCAACTTATGCATCTCGTTGAGACATCGACGCGCACCTTGAAAGTTGGTTCCGTTGTCCGAATAGACGTTCGAAGAAAGGCCACGTCTAGAAACAAATTGACGGAAAGCGGCGAGAAAGGCTTCGGAAGTGAGGTCACTCACTAGCTCGAGGTGTATAGCCTTTGTGGCCATACACACAAACAAACATATGTAAGCCTTTGACGTTTTCGGATTACGACCTCGTGAAAACTTGATGTTAAAAGGCCCAGCATAATCACAGCCTGTATGTGAAAACGGACGGCTTTGTGAGATCCTTTGAGATGGTAAGTCACCCATTAGCTGCGTAGTGGTGTCCTTTCGCAGTTTGTAACATCTATTGCAGTCAAAAACTATCTTACGAATGATGTTACGTGAGCCCAAGATCCAAAACTGTTGGTTTACAATGGCGAAGGTTGTGGAGACTCCTGGGTGAAGGTTTCCTTTGTGGATATCTTCTATAATAAGATGAGAAAAACGATTATTAGGCAGAATATAAGGATGTTTTATGTTAAAGGATATGTAAGCATTTTTTATCCTGCCTCCTACTCTAAGAAGACCTTTGTTATCTAAAAAGGGATAGTATTTTAGAAGTTTTGATTTTAAGGGTAATTGGTTTTTATTTATCAGGGCGCGGATATCTTCACTGAATGAGTTTTGTTGTATTGATTTTATTAAGGTTGTTTTCGCGACGATGATATCTTTTAGGGTTAAATATGAGGTACGACGATTAGGTTTATTAGATTTTTCACTCAGATAATTGAAGATGAAACGTATGACGTAAGCGAGTATCCTTTGCATACGAAACCACGATGATGTTTTGTTGATTATATGATCGATGACATCAAATTTGTTAGGTGATGTTAGAAGAACTTTAAGTTGGACATAGTCTTTTTTCGAGTAAAAGTTCGTTCTCTTCCGGTTTAAAAGTTACGAGTTTAGGTTTTGGCCATTCACTTTCCTCCGCCGATAACCAATGTGGACCAGTCCACCAAAGATGATGATTTGGAAGATTTGACGGAAGGATACCGCGCGACGCACAATCAGCTGGATTTGACTCGGATCGAATATGGTTCCAGCAATTCCTTGGAGCAGTTTCTAGTATAGCAGATGTTCTGTTGGCGACAAAAGTAGTCCAGCGACGAGGAGGTGACGAGAGCCAGTGTAAAACTATTTCAGAATCACACCACGCTAAGGTTCTGGAAAATTTATACGAAAATGATGATTTTATGAGATTGAACAAGCGAGTTAGCAGCAAAGCTCCACAAAGCTCCAAGCGGGGAATTGAAATCGGTTTTAACGGAGCCACTTTGCTCTTCGCTGCAATGATGGTTACTTTGTATCCTTCAGCGGTTTTACAACGAGTGTATACAACAGCACCGTACGCGAGTTTGGATGCATCGCAGAATCCATGAAGCTCGACTTCATCGAATGAAGATGCAAACAAGTTTCTGGGGACACGAACCTGCTCGAAAAACGAAAGCTCTTGTCTATACTTTGCCCATTTTTCAGCTAACTCCGCAGGCAACGGGTCGTCCCATCCAAGATTTAAATTTGATGACCAGAGTTCCTGAAACAAGATTTTGAAGAGAACGACAGATGGTGCAAGTAGTCCTAACGGGTCAAATATTCGCGACACTTCTGACAACAGCGAGCGCCTCGTCAACAAGATGGTTGGCAGACTATTTGACATGCGAAAGGAGTATTCGTCATTTAAAGGGTTGCAATGCATGTCAAGCACTTTTGCAAAGGATTTTGAACGTTCGGTATCGAAGATGGAGTACCTACACATTCTTCCTTTGGGAGCAAGGCTAGAAGAGAAAAACAATTAGAGCTCCATTTTCGGAGCTGAAGTTTGGCCAAGGAAAGAAGAGCAACTAGTTAAGATTGTAATTCGATGAGTTCCTTGGTCGATTTAGCTCCTGTCATGATGTCATCGACGTAGACATCTTCTAGTAGAACTCGAGCTGCGTTTGGGTGGTCTGATTTATAATCTTCTGCAAGTTGCTTCAGAATTCGAACAGACAAAAATGGAGCAGATGCTGTACCGTACGTCACAGGACGTAAGCGATAATGCTCGACTTCTTTCGAAGGAGATTCACGCCAAACAATGCGCTGATAGTCAGCGTGTGAATCATCAACCCAAATTTGGCGAAACATCTTAACAACGTCCGCAGTAAACACGAAGGGATGTTGACGAAAACGTAAGCACACACCTATCAAATCGCGTTGAATAGGAGGGCCTATCAATAGAGTATTGTTCAAAGACTTTCCCGTTGAGTCCTTGGTTGAACCATCAAACACGACACGTAATTTTGTGGATGAACTGTCCGGCTTCAACACTGCGTGATGAGGAAGATACAAACATCTGCCATCAGTAATGACGATTTCTTCCCGAGGAATCTGAGTCATATGGCCTAAGTCAATATATTCTCGCATGAACTTAGAATATAATTCTCGCAAATTGGAGTTTTGAGAAAAACGACGCTCCATTGCATAGAGACGCGAAACAGCAAGAGGTAATGTGTTTTCAAAAGAAGGATTTGATGTTTTGAATGGAAGTTGAACGACATACTTCCCGTCTGCAGACCGAGAAAATGTTTGGCGAAAATGTTCTTCCGCCTGGTCGACCACAGATGTATGATTTGCTGGAGGAACTTCCTCGAGTTCCCAGAATCGTTCTGATAATGAATCTATGTCGACTAGAGAATGAAATGACGTAAAACAATTCGATTCTTCTGGTTCAAAGAATTGTCCCGTTATGATCCAACCAAACGAAGTACTTTGAGCGATTGGGCACCCATCTGGACCACGAATTTGTCCACTCTTAAGAATGCTCCAAAGCTTATCAGCTCCAAGAAGAACATCAATGGAAGCAGTGATATTGAAATCTGGATGGGCGAGTTCGAGATTTGAAATATGAGACCAAGAAGACACGTCTATCGATTTAGATGGTAAATTCGAAGATAATTTATCCATTATAAATGCATCAACGAACAAATGAGAAGTGTTGAAACGAGAATGAAGGTTTAACGATATACGTCCTTTTGTATATCCTATTTCCGTAGCCGATAAACCGAGAATAGGGATTCTTGAATGAGTTCTATGATACCCGAGTCTTTGGGCGAAAGATTCAACAACGAATGTAGATTGTGACCCGGAATCTAGAAGCACACGACAGTCTATAAGATTTCCCTGAATATCTTGATTTTTAGCCAAGAGAGTTGGTAAAAGCGTTTTCTTTCGACAGCCAATTTCAAGCGAATGATTACTTATGATCTGACTGGGAACAGTAGAAGTAGTTGTAGTTGTAGCTGTAGATGTAGCTGTAGACGTTGATAACGGAGGTTGAGATTGAAGCGAAGAAGTCGAAGAAGAAGGTTGAAATTTTGTGTATGCATCTTCGGAATGCACAAGCGAATGATGGCGTGAGTTACACACCCGACAACGAAACGAGGGACGGCATTTATGCGACGAATGGCCAGCACGAAGGCAGTTAAAACAAAGAGTATGGTTTTTTGCAAAACTACGACGAGAGTCAATGTCTAACGCGACGAATTTTGTACACTGCTGAAGTATATGATTTTCTTTACACATTGGACATTTTGATGACGAAACTGAATCTGAAGGCCCAGCTAAATGAGCCCGAATGCTACTTGGTTGCTTTGTCCGCGTTGGAAGCGACCGACTATTGATAGACTGACATGCCTCAAGAGCATCGCATCGTTCTTCTAAGAATTCTAAAAATTCTGCTATGGTGCAGTCTTCACGCGAACCTATATGCTCTGCCCAAGCTTGTTTAGAATCGGGATCAAGTTTGTTCAATAATAAATAAATGAGCCATGGGTCGCCACTCGATTTACCCCACGCACTAAGCCCACGCACAACTTCATCGGCCCCATCAGAAATTTTTCTTAAAGTTTGAACACTGCAAACATTGGTAGTAGGAAGCGACAGAAAAGTTTCAATAAATGACTAAGCGATTAATTGTTTACGATCATAACGTTTTTCTAAACGATCCCATGCGTCTGCGTAATTAACATCGGATATGCTAATGTGTTTAATGAGATTAGCTGCATCACCACGTAGGTACGATTTCAAGTAGTGAAATTTATGCGTTGAACTAAGATTCGTCTTAGTGTCAACTGATCCGAGAAACAGATCTCGAAAGGATGGCCAATCCTTATAACTTCCGCTAAACGGTGGCACAACGATATTTGGAAGTTTGGTTGTGTTCGAATTATTCATCGAAAGCGAAGACGAATTATTTAATTTGTCCAAAAAACCGTTTGCTGGTCAACTAACCGATCTATAGCAGATGTATTTAATGAAACTTCGTTGGAATTTACTCTTTCGCGAATAGCTTTAATAATTTGAGCATTGGTAACAAAATACTTTGTTTCGTATGCCGAAAATTCATTTTCAAGTTCATCGACTTCAGCTTCTTGAGAATGTTCTAGAATCACATTATGAAGAGCAGAATATTCTGACCACGCGGTCTCAAGGTTATTTAACCGAATCTCCAGCATTTCTAGAGATGTGAATTCATCGATTGTTTCCACAAATGCTGCCGCCCGCGTTAAACGCCCCTTTGCGTTACCACATTTGGTTTTCAATGCATTCGCCATATCGAAAAGCACAATAAATTTTTTATATTTATACGAGTATATATTATATTTTTTTTGTAGAGAAAAAAAAATTCAGTCAACTTTAATTATGTTTCAATCAATTTAATATTTAGATGATTAACCGATTCGATTAAATATACGAAATGAATTAAAACAAATCGTATGAGTTCACTGTTCACATATGCGGCACATGAGGAGCTTCGAACGATATACATACATATATAGATATCATACAATCAATATATATGTAATGCGAACTCTTTAAAAAAAAAAAACACTTTTAACTAAATTCTGTAAATCCGGCTCGAAGGACCAATATGAATGCGAATAAATTGTATGGAATGGACTGTATTTTAATGTTTGATTAAAATGTTTTATCGTAATTGTCTTGAATATTAAGTGTCGAATAAAAAAAGGTTAAATGAAAAATTTCAATTAAATGTATTAATGTGTATTTGTCTTATATGTAGTTTGATACAAATGTTACCAATGGTGTGTACAGCTTGCAGGTCCAAATCAAAAGATATCGATGCTTAGAAAAGTTCTTATTAGCAAAGCCAAAGAAAATGAACACAAAAGGAATTCAAAACAAATGAGTGCAAATATGTAACTGTGTTAACAAGAACTTCTATGCATCAAAAATATTAGCGTTGAGTAGGTAACAAAAAAAATATAACTGCATGTGCATAGATTTTAGTTTTAAGCGTTCAATACACGATACAATTGTACCGATTATCGTACAAAAGTTGAATCGCATGCGACGATTGTATCGTGTGTGTAAACCGAAGTATCCGCTGTACCGAAATCGCATGGTCGAATGCTATCGAGCGAAAACAAGAGGTAGCGCGCGACTACTTTGATGGGGATCGTACCGTTTGTTTACGTTTGTACGACCGTTGAAGCCGAAGCTTCTGTGTTCGCTGCTAGTAGGTAAACACATATGAACGAGAAAAATGGTTTCAATAGCAGACAAAGAATTCTGGTTGGAATTTATTGAAATTCACAGCTAGATATGTCTTGCTTTTGGAATGTTTACATTCCCGAATATAACAACAACTTTTTTGACAGTTGATGAAATCGCGAGTTAATCGTATGGTGTGTGTGCTTACGTGCGATATTGCTACCGATATCCGTACAACTCAAATCGGTACGATGGGTTGTATCGTGTATTGAACGCTTTAAGAGCAAAAATACGTAGGGTATAATTCGCCATGTTTGGCAAGTTTACAAAATATTTTACGAAAATAAATTTGATCAAAATGAAATTATTTTAAATGCAATTTAAATGAAATTAATTTGTTAATAATTTAAGTATTCGTGAATGAATGGTTGAATTAAATTTAGGTTGATTAATCCTGAACATTCTGGCCCCCCTGGAACGAGTTTCAGGACATGGGTACTCGTGCCAGCTTGGTAATTGGACGGACAAGTGTTCCACCAGCCGTCTTTACAGTTGCCACTCGTACTCGACCATCAGAACCTTCAGTTGTAGCCTCGACTTTTCCAAGAAGCCACTTTGTTGGTGGAATATTTGGCTCCTTTATAATAACTAGATCCCCTGTGTTTAGGTTTGGAGTGGATCGCTTCCACTTCGGACGTTCTTGAAGGGTGGTGATGTACTCCATATGCCAACGTTTCCAAAACCCTTGCACCATATTTTGGAGGTGACTCCAGTGAGAAAGTCGGTTGACTTGTGTTCAAAGTAGTTGGCTCTGGGATTGCAGTTAACGGTTCACCTATAATGAAATGTGCTGGGGTTAGAGGGTTTAAATCACTATCTGATATAACACATAAAGGACGAGAATTAAGAACAGCTTCGATTTGAGTAAGAACTGTGTATAGTTCTCCGAAAGTAAGTATGGTTGATCCAATTACTCGTCGTAGGTGAAACTTGACGGACTTGACACCAGCCTCCCACAAACCACCAAAATGGGGTGCCGATGGGGGGATAAAGTGCCATTCCACATTGTCCTTTGCAAGTGCCGTAGCAACGGCTTCGTTGTATGCTTCTGATAGTACCAACTTATGCATCTCGTTGAGACATCGACGCGCACCTTGAAAGTTGGTTCCGTTGTCCGAATAGACGTTCGAAGAAAGGCCACGTCTAGAAACAAATCGACGGAAAGCGGCGAGAAAGGCTTCGGAAGTGAGGTCACTCACTAGCTCGAGGTGTATAGCCTTTGTGGCCATACACACAAACAAACATATGTAAGCCTTTGACGTTTTCGGATTACGACCTCGTGAAAACTTGATGTTAAAAGGCCCAGCATAATCACAGCCTGTATGTGAAAACGGACGGCTTTGTGAGATCCTTTGAGATGGTAAGTCACCCATTAGCTGCGTAGTGGTGTCCTTTCGCAGTTTGTAACATCTATTGCAGTCAAAAACTATCTTACGAATGATGTTACGTGAGCCCAAGATCCAAAACTGTTGGTTTACAATGGCGAAGGTTGTGGAGACTCCTGGGTGAAGGTTTCCTTTGTGGATATCTTCTATAATAAGATGAGAAAAACGATTATTAGGCAGAATATAAGGATGTTTTATGTTAAAGGATATGTAAGCATTTTTTATCCTGCCTCCTACTCTAAGAAGACCTTTGTTATCTAAAAAGGGATAGTATTTTAGAAGTTTTGATTTTAAGGGTAATTGGTTTTTATTTATCAGGGCGCGGATATCTTCACTGAATGAGTTTTGTTGTATTGATTTTATTAAGGTTGTTTTCGCGACGATGATATCTTTTAGGGTTAAATATGAGGTACGACGATTAGGTTTATTAGATTTTTCACTCAGATAATTGAAGATGAAACGTATGACGTAAGCGAGTATCCTTTGCATACGAAACCACGATGATGTTTTGTTGATTATATGATCGATGACATCAAATTTGTTAGATGATGTTAGAAGAACTTTAAGTTGGACATAGTCTTTTTTCGAGTAAAAGTTCGTTCTCTTCCGGTTTAAAAGTCACGAGTTTAGGTTTTGGCCATTCACTTTCCTCCGCCGATAACCAATGTGGACCAGTCCACCAAAGATGATGATTTGGAAGATTTGACGGAAGGATACCGCGCGACGCACAATCAGCTGGATTTGACTCGGATCGAATATGGTTCCAGCAATTCCTTGGAGCAGTTTCTAGTATAGCAGATGTTCTGTTAGCGACAAAAGTAGTCCAGCGACGAGGAGGTGACGAGAGCCAGTGTAAAACTATTTCAGAATCACACCACGCTAAGGTTCTGGAAAATTTATACGAAAATGATGATTTTATGAGATTGAACAAGCGAGTTAGCAGCAAAGCTCCACAAAGCTCCAAGCGGGGAATTGAAATCGGTTTTAACGGAGCCACTTTGCTCTTCGCTGCAATGATGGTTACTTTGTATCCTTCAGCGGTTTTACAACGAGTGTATACAACAGCACCGTACGCGAGTTTGGATGCATCGCAGAATCCATGAAGCTCGACTTCATCGAATGAAGATGCAAACAAGTTTCTGGGGACACGAACCTGCTCGAAAAACGAAAGCTCTTGTCTATACTTTGCCCATTTTTCAGCTAACTCCGCAGGCAACGGGTCGTCCCATCCAAGATTTAAATTTGATGACCAGAGTTCCTGAAACAAGATTTTGAAGAGAACGACAGATGGTGCAAGTAGTCCTAACGGGTCAAATATTCGCGACACTTCTGACAACAGCGAGCGCCTCGTCAACAAGATGGTTGGCAGACTATTTGACATGCGAAAGGAGTATTCGTCATTTAAAGGGTTGCAATGCATGTCAAGCACTTTTGCAAAGGATTTTGAACGTTCGGTATCGAAGATGGAGTACCTACACATTCTTCCTTTGGGAGCAAGGCTAGAAGAGAAAAACAATTAGAGCTCCATTTTCGGAGCTGAAGTTTGGCCAAGGAAAGAAGAGCAACTAGTTCAGATTGTAATTCGATGAGTTCCTTGGTCGATTTAGCTCCTGTCATGATGTCATCGACGTAGACATCTTCTAGTAGAACTCGAGCTGCGTTTGGGTGGTCTGATTTATAATCTTCTGCAAGTTGCTTCAGAATTCGAACAGACAAAAATGGAGCAGATGCTGTACCGTACGTCACAGGACGTAAGCGATAATGCTCGACTTCTTTCGAAGGAGATTCACGCCAAACAATGCGCTGATAGTCAGCGTGTGAATCATCAACCCAAATTTGGCGAAACATCTTAACAACGTCCGCAGTAAACACGAAGGGATGTTGACGAAAACGTAAGCACACACCTATCAAAGCGCGTTGAATAGGAGGGCCTATCAATAGAGTATTGTTCAAAGACTTTCCCGTTGAGTCCTTGGTTGAACCATCAAACACGACACGTAATTTTGTGGATGAACTGTCCGGCTTCAACACTGCGTGATGAGGAAGATACAAACATCTGCCATCAGTAATGACGATTTCTTCCCGAGGAATCTGAGTCATATGGCCTAAGTCAATATATTCTCGCATGAACTTAGAATATAATTCTCGCAAATTGGAGTTTTGAGAAAAACGACGCTCCATTGCATAGAGACGCGAAACAGCAAGAGGTAATGTGTTTTCAAAAGAAGGATTTGATGTTTTGAATGGAAGTTGAACGACATACTTCCCGTCTGCAGACCGAGAAAATGTTTGGCGAAAATGTTCTTCCGCCTGGTCGACCACAGATGTATGATTTGCTGGAGGAACTTCCTCGAGTTCCCAGAATCGTTCTGATAATGAATCTATGTCGACTAGAGAATGAAATGACGTAAAACAATTCGATTCTTCTGGTTCAAAGAATTGTCCCGTTATGATCCAACCAAACGAAGTACTTTGAGCGATTGGGCACCCATCTGGACCACGAATTTGTCCACTCTTAAGAATGCTCCAAAGCTTATCAGCTCCAAGAAGAACATCAATGGAAGCAGTGATATTGAAATCTGGATGGGCGAGTTCGAGATTTGAAATATGAGACCAAGAAGACACGTCTATCGATTTAGATGGTAAATTCGAAGATAATTTATCCATTATAAATGCATCAACGAACAAATGAGAAGTGTTGAAACGAGAATGAAGGTTTAACGATATACGTCCTTTTGTATATCCTATTTCCGTAGCCGATAAACCGAGAATAGGGATTCTTGAATGAGTTCTATGATACCCGAGTCTTTGGGCGAAAGATTCAACAACGAATGTAGATTGTGACCCGGAATCTAGAAGCACACGACAGTCTATAAGATTTCCCTGAATATCTTGATTTTTAGCCAAGAGAGTTGGTAAAAGCGTTTTCTTTCGACAGCCAATTTCAAGCGAATGATTACTTATGATCTGACTGGGAACAGTAGAAGTAGTTGTAGTTGTAGCTGTAGATGTAGCTGTAGACGTTGATAACGGAGGTTGAGATTGAAGCGAAGAAGTCGAAGAAGAAGGTTGAAATTTTGTGTATGCATCTTCGGAATGCACAAGCGAATGATGGCGTGAGTTACACACCCGACAACGAAACGAGGGACGGCATTTATGCGACGAATGGCCAGCACGAAGGCAGTTAAAACAAAGAGTATGGTTTTTTGCAAAACTACGACGAGAGTCAATGTCTAACGCGACGAATTTTGTACACTGCTGAAGTATATGATTTTCTTTACACATTGGACATTTTGATGACGAAACTGAATCTGAAGGCCCAGCTAAATGAGCCCGAATGCTACTTGGTTGCTTTGTCCGCGTTGGAAGCGACCGACTATTGATAGACTGACATGCCTCAAGAGCATCGCATCGTTCTTCTAAGAATTCTAAAAATTCTGCTATGGTGCAGTCTTCACGCGAACCTATATGCTCTGCCCAAGCTTGTTTAGAATCGGGATCAAGTTTGTTCAATAATAAATAAATGAGCCATGGGTCGCCACTCGATTTACCCCACGCACTAAGCCCACGCACAACTTCATCGGCCCCATCAGAAATTTTTCTTAAAGTTTGAACACTGCAAACATTGGTAGTAGGAAGCGACAGAAAAGTTTCAATAAATGACTAAGCGATTAATTGTTTACGATCATAACGTTTTTCTAAACGATCCCATGCGTCTGCGTAATTAACATCGGATATGCTAATGTGTTTAATGAGATTAGCTGCATCACCACGTAGGTACGATTTCAAGTAGTGAAATTTATGCGTTGAACTAAGATTCGTCTTAGTGTCAACTGATCCGAGAAACAGATCTCGAAAGGATGGCCAATCCTTATAACTTCCGCTAAACGGTGGCACAACGATATTTGGAAGTTTGGTTGTGTTCGAATTATTCATCGAAAGCGAAGACGAATTATTTAATTTGTCCAAAAAACCGTTTGCTGGTCAACTAACCGATCTATAGCAGATGTATTTAACGAAACTTCGTTGGAATTTACTCTTTCGCGAATAGCTTTAATAATTTGAGCATTGGTAACAAAATACTTTGTTTCGTATGCCGAAAATTCATTTTCAAGTTCATCGACTTCAGCTTCTTGAGAATGTTCTAGAATCACATTATGAAGAGCAGAATATTCTGACCACGCGGTCTCAAGGTTATTTAACCGAATCTCCAGCATTTCTAGAGATGTGAATTCATCGATTGTTTCCACAAATGCTGCCGCCCGCGTTAAACGCCCCTTTGCGTTACCACATTTGGTTTTCAATGCATTCGCCATATCGAAAAGCACAATAAATTTTTTATATTTATACGAGTATATATTATATTTTTTTTGTAGAGAAAAAAAAATTCAGTCAACTTTAATTATGTTTCAATCAATTTAATATTTAGATGATTAACCGATTCGATTAAATATACGAAATGAATTAAAACAAATCGTATGAGTTCACTGTTCACATATGCGGCACATGAGGAGCTTCGAACGATATACATACATATATAGATATCATACAATCAATATATATGTAATGCGAACTCTTTAAAAAAAAAAAACACTTTTAACTAAATTCTGTAAATCCGGCTCGAAGGACCAATATGAATGCGAATAAATTGTATGGAATGGACTGTATTTTAATGTTTGATTAAAATGTTTTATCGTAATTGTCTTGAATATTAAGTGTCGAATAAAAAAAGGTTAAATGAAAAATTTCAATTAAATGTATTAATGTGTATTTGTCTTATATGTAGTTTGATACAAATGTTACCAATGGTGTGTACAGCTTGCAGGTCCAAATCAAAAGATATCGATGCTTAGAAAAGTTCTTATTAGCAAAGCCAAAGAAAATGAACACAAAAGGAATTCAAAACAAATGAGTGCAAATATGTAACTGTGTTAACAAGAACTTCTATGCATCAAAAATATTAGCGTTGAGTAGGTAACAAAAAAAATATAACTGCATGTGCATAGATTTTAGTTTTAAGAGCAAAAATGCGTAGGGTATAATTCGCCATGTTTGGCAAGTTTACAAAATATTTTACTAAAAATAAATTTGATCAAAATGAAATTATTTTAAATGCAATTAAATGAAATTAATTTGTTAATAATTTAAGTATTCGTGAATGAATGGTTGAATTTAATTTAGGTTGATTAATCCTGAACAAGAGGGAATGTGGGAAAGGTCTTGTGCATTAAACGGAAAAACTTACTTCGGTTCAATTATATTTATCAACGTACTCTTTTAATGGAGAACTTAATATACCTTTTAATAAAGAACCTAATGACATTAAAACTGAGTCGATAGAACTACCCAAACAAAATGTATTGTCATTTTCATATAAGTTAGACTATATTTTCAATACGATAGGTAAATATAGCTGAAACCCCTTTAAATAGGGTGCCTTTTTGAAGGGGAGTGAAAATTGTGGCACTATACCATAGCACTCGCGAACAAAATACTACCCTCATGAAATTTGGTACAAATGTTAAGAATGGCACGCGAATCAAGAATCAAAAGTCTATTCAAATATTTATATCAGACACCTCGTTCTGCTCTAATGAAACTTCTTAGTTACATTACAGACGTAGTAGTCACATTAAAGACGTATCCAATTCCATTATTTACAAAAAAAACCTTTTATTATTATTTAATTGGATTACATATGTATATGTAGATAAAAGAATGAAAATAAAATACATGCAAATAAATAAATGAAAAATAAAATACATTAAAAGGTTATACAGGCATATACGCGTTTGCGTATAAAAAGAAAAAAATACTGGCGACATCCATATAATGAAAAAAATTTGTTTTGTCGACTGTTTCTTGCTTGGTTCCAATCCATGTCCAAAATAAAAAAGAATACCTATAACGAACTTTTCCTTCTCGTTGCTCCATTGCTCACAAAATAAGACACCAGACTCAGGGAATGCATAAGCGCTGAAGAGAGGTTACTGATTACTTTGAGGTAAGTACCACATTTTCATTAAAAAAAAACTAATATTGTTTATATGTAATTAAATAAATATGTTTTATTTAAATAATATAATAATATAATATATATATCAATGTCATTATGTGCTGATGAAGGCGATGACGGAGAATAAATAAGATATTCGGGCAGTTTAATCTCACCGACAAGTTAAAAACTCTAATTTCAAAAGTCCTGATTTGCTGTTCTGTCATATTAGTTAATTCGGGCAGTAGACTCAAAAAAAAAAATGGTTTATAGGATGATTTTCCTTCTTTTCAGTTTTCTGTTTGAAGTATTTAATCATTGCAGCGTCAATATCATTATTTATCCTCTTGCGTCGACGTTCACCATGTACAATTTTTTTGCGGAAGACCCTGCTGGTGTAACTTGTGGTGAAGGGGATGAAGCCGGTTGTTGATGAATGTCTTGTGAATTATCTGCAACTGAATTTGGAACTTGTTCTTCCTCTATGGCGTCCTCGTCAATTAAACTTTCGTCATATTCTTGCGTTGGTGGAATATTACCACAATTTTGAGTATCGTTGATTGCTTTCACGTATGGTAAAAGGAAAGTAAGATATTCTGTAAGATAATAGGGCATTTTTGGTTTGGAACCACTCGGTTTTGTTTTTGTACTTCTCGAAAAAGTACTTCTTATATTGCGCCATTTCTCTTTGTAGTCATTCACTAAAATAAAACAAAAGAAACACATTTAAGTCATAAAAGCATTAAAATAATGTAAATATTAAGTTCTATTTAGTAAACATGTATAATAACTTTTCTTTTAGATATCTCGCTACAGGAAGTACATTCAAATCATTGGCTTTGTACTTTGCCAGAGGTGATAGGACGATATCGAATATAGTAGCTGAACTAAGGATGCTATTTGGACGATCTTGAATACGGAACACATGGCAATACCATCCAAAAATAAATGGGAAGATATAGCCAACCGTTTTTATGAGCTTTGGAATATGCCTAATTGCTTAGGTGCTATGGATGGCAAGCACATAAGGATTCAACAGCTGCCAAACCCAGGGTCGACAAATTTTAACTATAAGGGCTATCACTCAATCATCTTATTCGCAGTGTGTGATGCCGATGGTTTGTTTACCATGATTGACACAGGCTTTGCTGGACGGAATAGCGATGGCGGAGTTTTTCGTGCTTCGTCTCTGAGCTAGTGGCTGGAAAAGGATGGTCTTAATATACCCATGGCATCGAAACTACCTCATGATGACACGCAGCAGTTAGTGCCATATTGTTTCGTTGCAGACAATGCATTTCCCTTAAAACGGAATATAATGCGACCTTATCCGATGAGCGGTATTGATAATATCAAAAGAATCTACAATTATAGACACTCTCGTGCACGAAAGACAATAGAGTGTGCGTTTGGAATGATGACACAAAAGTTTCAAGTCGTTTTAACCACTATTCGTTGCTTAAAATTCTAAATCAGTCAGTTTGTGTTTTACAAAATTTCATAAGGTAACGAGATGGAGCTCCATATTCTGCATCGGAGTTTGAGGTTTCACAGACTTGTTCATTTAACTTCGCACAAGATATTGTTGATGTAAATTCGAGATCATCTGGACCAACAGTTCGAAAATATTTGACAAATTATTTTATTTTGCCTAGAGCATCACTTCCATGTCAATATAACCATTGCATTTAACAATAAAAAAAGAATTATTACAAAGAATACATACCTGATATTTTTATTTTGTTGGCGATTTCACTCCATGCCTTGTCCGTAAGATTTTTTCTTGAATATTCTTTTAATTTGTAATTGTATAAAAAATCGTATTTTTCCACTTCCAATACAATTTTAACATGGACTTCCATATCTGACGATGACATTTTACACAATACACGCGGTATTTACCGATTGCTTTCTGCCCATTCGTACCGCGGCTCGGTATACCGCATGTATACCGTACCGCTACCGTACCGATACCGCCTAATCAGCATGCACCCATTGAAATACATGTAATCGGTAGACAAGCGGTACGTCAGATTTTCCCGTACCGATACCGTACCGCTACCGCTACCGTAACGAAAAGTCGGGGAGCGGCCTTACATTCTTCATAGAATCTAATTTGCCTTGAATCTAAAGCATAATTTTGCGATTTGAATCCTGCGAACGTTGTTTCTCCTCAATAGAATCTGTAAGTTTCTGTCTTATCGGTTGTAATTGCTGTTGAAGTTTTGTTATCTCAATGGCATTTGAATCAATTTGTTTTCTTAACTCCGTTTGACGTTCTTTCAGCTGTGGTACTGTTTGATCACCCTCTTGTAGTTTTATTTGTTTGTCCTTAAATAAATGCATAATTTTATTTCGATTTTTTAAACACAAAAATCATTTCTTTTAAATTTACTTATCAATGCAATGCATTTAACGTATCATTTCCTCTTCCATAATCAACCTGGTTCTTTTCCAAAATACTGCGTTCGTTTTCTAACTCCGCAAAACCAGTACCTACTCTTCTCCAATTCGACGTCTTCGGTTGAAGCATTTGGTCAGTTTTGCATAGAAATGAAAGCATGTAAAAGAACAAATAAGAAGGAGTTCATTTTCTTGTTTTGTTTAAAGCAAACCTTTAATATAGCCAGTTTACCCTGAAGGAGTTTTACTTCTTTTATAGCTTCATCTAAAAGACTCATATCACCCAACATGAAATTTATAAGATCCAACTTAGCACTTGGTTCGATGCTTCAAATCGATTCAGCATCATTTGCCACTTCTCCGAGTTTCTCTTCCAGCTTTCGTAGCTCAGATTTACGTGTGGGAATATCTTTTTCAAGACACTCTACTTTCTCGATTACTGAACGTAAACGTAATGCGATAAGAGATTCATATTTCTTCTGTTCAACTTTGAGAAGTCTTTCTGTTCGACTTACGACGATGAATCTCATCGAAAAGCTAGGAAGTGAGGGTTGATGCCTACGAATATAAAAATATTGACTTATAAAATTCTATAAGGAGAATATTTTGTAAAAGTGGACAATTTGGATCTTCTTCGATTTTTTTTTTATATATCAGTAATCAATACTATTGCCAAAAAAACATTCTGTTATGTTATGTTTTTAAATAATTTAACTTACTTTTTATTACACCGTTCAACGGATCTCAACATCAGATCTGGATCCTTGTGTTCAGTAGCGTACGCAGGATTTTGTTTGGGGGGGGGGGCTCAGTCTCAATTTTGGTGAAATTTTTTTAAGTTATCACAAAATAGCAAACCAAATTGAAGTCTTTTGTATTATCAACCACCAGAAGTTAAATTTCAAAATGTAGACAAAAAAAAACAAAAGGAAAAACACACAAAATACTCCCTTTAGCTAGTAGAGAAATGAATTTTACTTTTCTCTCTTTGTAAACAAATATTTTTTGCAAAAATCCACTTTATGGACTCGATTTAAACAACGTCAACGGTAATAGGGGTAGGTGAAAAGTGTATTCACATTTTAATAAATAAAATTTAATTTTCGTTTTTTCTTTAAATAAGCTCATTTATTAAGTCTGTTCCTTTCATCAATTCATATAAAATTTCATATAAAAGAAATGAAATTGATAATAGATCATAATAGATTAAAACGACTATGAATACGGCCCATTAACTTTAAAAAAAGAGTATTTTTTGAATATTTGATAGTGAACGAGCGCGAAGATACTGGTTAAAGCATAACCAGACAATTTGACCCCACTAAAAAGCTTATGAGCTTCTTAACTTGGAAATTATTTGTGCTATTCACCAACCACTCATAAGTATTTTTCCATGTTCGAAAAAGAAAGCCAATGTTTGAATATGAGAGCAAATGTTCAAAAAACCAACCTTCGTTATTTCATTTTGGATTTTTTTTAAATGGGAAAAGAAGGAAAAAATTAAATGTGTGAAATCATTTTGCGAATTTTGACTGATTGCAAAGGAATTTTGTTTGGGTTTTGTTGGAATTCCATACCTACATAACTACACGGCAACAGCGTTTGTAGTTCCTGTGTACTAGCTGACAACTCTCATACTCGTCATCTGTCAACTTACTTCTTCTTTTCTTTTATATAACACGGTTGTCATATAACTTCGCGTTGCTTAAATAAATTATCCAGAAATATTAAATCAATCGGTCAACAGAATACTGAATACTGAGATACGTTTGACATGTCAAACAAAATCTAGATTACGTGTGGTATGAACTAATGATTTCAATACGACATCCATGTCTATAGTTTTTTTTTTAATTAAAACTGAAAATACTGCTAAATTTTAAAATAAACAAAAATAAAATTTGAACTAAAAAATAATAAAAAACCTTCTTTGATGATATATGAAATCTCGCTTGGGGGGCTGAAGCCTCCTAAGCCCTCCCTATGTACGCCACTGCTTGTGTTTATTTGGTACAATATGGGAGTCACTTGTTGGTGGCTTCCATGTCAATGGAAACTGACTGCGATTCTTGTAATGAACAATGAACCTTGAATGCTGATCATTTCCTGCCCAGAATACTCGTTCATCCGTGTGTTATTCATACTAGCCAGAAGTAAAGATTCTGCTCGTGCTATACCCATTTGTCATTGGGTGGCTGCTGTCGTGGGTTAATACAACCTGCTTTGCTTTGGCCACCGTCAATTGCTGATGCTGAAGATTTTTTGGGTCTTTTGTGCGTCTGGATAATTTTTCATCCCAACGTCTGGAGCTGTGTTCGGGGCACTTGGAGATGTAGTAATTTCCCGATGTCGAGACTGCATTGACATGGAAGTCACCAACAAGTGACTCCCATATTGTACCAAATAAACACAAGGATCCAGATCTGATGTTGAAATCCGTTGAACGGTGTAATAAAAAGTAAGTTAAATTATTTTAAAACATAACATAACAGAATGTTTTTTTGGCAATAGTATTGATTACTGATATATAAAAAAAATCGAAGAAGATCCACATTGTCCACTTTTACAAAATATTCTCCTTATAGAATTTTATAAGTCAATGTTTTTATATCGTAGGCATCAACCCTCACTTCCTAACTTTTCGATGAGATTCATCGTCTGCCAAATAACATATGTAAGCCGAACAGAAAGACTTCTCAAAGTTGAACAGAAGAAATATGAATCTCTTATCGCATTACGTTCAGTAATCGAGAAAGTAGAGTTTCTTGAAAATGATATTCCCACACGAAAATCTGAGCTACGAAAGCTGGAAGAGAATCTCGGAGAAGTGGCAAATGATGCTCAATCGATTTGAAGCAGCGAACCAAGTGCTAAGTTGGATCTTATCAATTCGATGTTGGGTGTTATGAGTCTTTTAGATGAAGCTATAAAAGAAGTAAAACGTGGGAGTATTATATTTTGTTGTTGGCGTTTAATGAGTTATTTACCGAATTTGTGTGATTGTTATTATGGTTTTGGTGATCTGCTTCACGTTTGGCACAATCGTGGGTAGTTCGTGTTAAGCCTGCAAAAAAAAAATGATATTTTATTTAGAATATAATAAAATAAGCTCTAAACACTTAACAATTTTTCATAGCTTCTATATAATAATATTATGGGTATTCATGTAACGGCGTAAAACCCAGATAAAGCTGGTTAACCAGATAATTTTATCTCGATAGAAATGAACTGGCCAAATTTTTTTATAGAAAAAGTATTATGCAAAACAGACAATTTTATCTCACTAATTTGATGCGGAAGCGCAGAAATAAACCACACTGGGATAAGCAATTTGTAATATTTCCCACACGTTTACGCTGGTATTTTAAGGGTGTATTCATTAATACCTTGCGGAAAAAACGCTGGGCGGAAAAAGACCACACCTATATGATTTTTCTTTTTTTTTTTTTTTTGGTCCAACATACAGAATCTTGATTTTTGTCGCATCACGCTGTATACATATATATTTTTTTACCAACATATTCTGAACTAATCACCCCTATTATAAAACTCGTATTATTAAGTCGTATTTGGTCGTATGTTGGGCTTGTGGTTCCTTAGTGGTAAAATGTCATCTTTTTTGGTGCAAAGCTTTTGAGAATTTACGAATAGAGACATTGCGATGCTGGTATTTAAACTTAACACTATCATCATCAAAAGACATGGCTTAAAGAAGAATTTGTGTTCTTTTCGGACAATTTTTGTTCTTTTCACCATACGTTTCTATAATTATGTTTTTAAGTTTAAATACCAGCATCGCAGTCTCTATTCTTAAATTCTCAAAAGCTTTGCACCAAAAAGGATGATATTTTACCGTTAAGGAGACCACAATCCCAACATACGACCAAATACGACTTAATAATACGAATTTCGTAATTGGGGTGAATGTTTTTTTTGTTGTATTATAGCTTTTTTTAAATAAAATGCAAACCACTTTCTTAAGTTATTTTGCATAACCTAAATTTTGTGCTTTTATTTTTTTAATCGATATGATCATTTATTACCTTTGTTAATCCTCGTTGAGTTTTTCCTTTGTGGTAATGGAGTTATCAATCATTCGTGATTCATTTTTGTACACTGAGGACAATGAAGAGCGTGAAGATTGTTAGTGTGACTGCTGATTCATGTGTTTATATGATTCTGATTCTGGTTAACTGGAGGAAGTGGTATAAATCAACTATAAGATGAAGATGGATTAATGCTGCAGCGGACTAGAAGAGATTAACATTCGTTTTGGGCTTCCTGATTTAAAATGAACATTTTATAAAAAAAACTTGAATTTGGAATCATGAACATATTACTAACCTTTATATTTTATCTGGGGGGGGGGGGGCATTTGTACTGGTTCATTGATGTATTCTTGACTCATGGACACGTAAATTGGCGTTTGCAACCATTATACCCGTGTCAATTGGTTGTATTTTGGGAACAGGTCCGCTAGAAACTTGTGAACTTGATGTGATACAATTGGCTTTGCTTGACCCACAACGGGCAGGGCAGGGTGCCCCGCTGCAGACGGTATGCTTACAATTTGAGCCACCACCTGAGAATTGGTGCCAGCAACCACAACTGCAACCTAAACGTAGGATGTTGAGGCAGGACTTGTGAAACAACTGATACAACAGCAGGAGCTGCATTCGCTTGAGCTTTAGGAGCCATTTGATGCATCGGAAGTTGCACGGCGGGTTGCTGTTGTTGAACCGTCTGTTGTTGCAAAATTGTAGCCAATAAATCTTCATGTACATATAGTTCTTATTTTGATGGGTTTGCTGAGTAGCAGAGAATTGTGCACGTTGAGCTGCGATTACTGAAAAAGCACGTGCGGAACCTGCAAAAACTGTCTGCTGTATTGAGTTATAGATTGCCTGTCGTTGAGCTTGAGGCTCAGGCACTACTATTTGTTGTTCCTGGGTAGGCTGCTGCTGCTGAAGTTAAACCGGCTCGGATAATATTGGTGTCAGTGACCCATTTCCCAAGGAGGCCTGAGTATCGGTCTGACTTATTTTAGCATGGCAATCGCGGATATTCAACTGCTGGATGCGATTGTTCTTTTATCCAATGACCAAAGTAGATTGATAATAATCTGAATGACACGATACTACACTTCCTCAGAAACTTAGTAAATTATATAGGTATAATTTTAATATATAAAATATATTTTCACATTTTAGCAGGATTTTTTTTTTTGTTTTCATCTTTAAATTGCTAAGACAGAGCGCCAGCTGTCACTCATTTTCGAAAACAGTTTGATTTCACAGTTTGGGTATGCCTGATAGAGAGAGAACCTCTCTCTTTTTCGGACATCGAAAAGTATTTGTTAGTGGTTGGTGAATAGCACAAATAATTTTCAAGTTAAGAAGCTCATAAAGTTAAGAGCAGTTTACGAGCGCTCGATGAATACCAGCCTAAATAATAAAAGTAATTTCAGTTTGATTTTGTTCATTATTTTGAACGCACACTGCACAGCAAGAACAAAAACAATGAATAATTTAACGCTGTCAAAAAACTTGTCATCAAGAAACTCGTCGCATTGTAAATTGGGCAACGATTTTATGACTAGAAAAAAAAGACAGCAAATCACGTCACGCTCTCGTCGCCGTCACGTTTACTCGTTGCATTGTGAATCGACCTTTAGATAAGCTATCGCATAGGTTTCCGATCGCGGCCAATGGAGCTTATCTCACAAAAGTCAGTGGCAAACGGGGCTAAAATAAGAAAAAAAACAACAACACAAAAACAGCTCTGACTCGAGGGAAAACAAATAATTTCGTATACGTGTACAGAGAATGCATTTGTGGTTGTGTATTTATATTTGTTTGTATTGCAATGTTTTCCCTCGAATAAGGTTTTTTTATACATTTTTTTTAAAGATATATGTATAGCTATAGTTTCGCGAAAAGACCAATAAGAGACAAAAAATAAAAACTGTTAATAGCCCTTCCACACCACCCCACTGTGTATTAATACATGTCAAATTGAATGTGGGAAAGAATTCCACGCGACTGCCAAAGGAGAATGGGTAAGAAGCTTAGCCTTAGTACATCTTAGCCTTAGACACAAAGCTGTAAACCATTGGGTTAAGGCAGTAAACGGCAACAAAGATTGCAACTAGAGCAAAAATTAATTGCAATAGTGTTACATTGAAATGACAGTATTGGTCACTTTTGATGAACCGAATAGACCCCAAAATAAAGGAACTTTTATACCAATGACAAATAATAGCGAAAAGTATCACGGTTGACGAATAATTCGCTTAACAGTATGAAAATTGTACTTTTTTTATTCGATTTAGCGAATAAAATGAATGGGAATAATTGTGCATCTAGAGCCCACAACTGAGACATACAACATTGAAAAGTTTAGTTCAAGAGCATCATTTTTGAATGTGGGCACAGAACTGTAAACCATGGGGTTTAGGCAGAATATAACAAAATATAAAACAATTCGTCTATGTTTTTTTCGAATTTGCAGCGTTTTTCTTATTTTGTTGGTCGCTTATTTTAGCCACCTACCTACCATTGTTTAGGACAAACAAAAATACTCGTTCGTTGGTACACTCCATAGTACTTAATCATTTTCGTAGGTCTCGTTTCTGGGCACTAGGTAGACCAGGTCCCATATATTTTTGGCCATTTCCTTTGTGGAAAAGAAGTTACTTTTCATATTTTGCTTTCACATTTGCTTGTATTAATACATTACCTAAACCTAAAAAAATGTGATAGAATGTGGGATAGAATTAGAAACATTCCTAAAATTATTCATGTACTAACACATGCCAAACCGTGTGGGATAGAATGTCGGGTTGTGTAGGCTGGGCTTTCATATTTTGTTTCCACACTATTCTACATGATTTGTTTCCCACTTTTTTGACATGTATTAATACACAGTGGGCTAGTGTGGAAGGCCTTTAAATTTGACTGTGAGATTCAACCAACGACGCGTCCAAGTTTATATATTTCAAGTAATATTATTTCTTCATACTGTTTCTGTATACCTGAATTAATACATTTTGATTTATTTAAAAAAAAAATTAACTATTAAATTTTAATATCCCAAAGATGTATGATTTAAAAGGATTTTATTATTTTATAAATTTGACCAATTTTTTTTTGTAACTTTTCCACTGTGATTGCTTAGGCTCTTTTGGTCTATTTGTAAAAAAATGCGAATAAAAACAATATTATTCCATTATTTTCCCAACGTTTCGTGAGTATTCCTCACTTCTCCAGGGGTTTTATATATTGTTAGTGTGAAGATAACCTTAAGTTCTTATAAACTAAACGCCATCTAGCATTTTAGTAGGTACTTGAAAATTATTTGTGCTATTCACCAACCACTCATTAGTACTTTTCGATGTCCAAAAAAGAGAGAGGTTCTCTCTCTATCAGGCATACCCAAACTGTGAAATCAAACTGTTTTCAAAAATGAGTGACAGCTGGCGCTAAGACAAAATGTTAACAATTTAAAGAATCAAACAAAAAAATTCTAAAATCTGAAAATCCTATTTAAAATTAAAAGTATACTCATTATACTCTTGTTTTTTGTTTTTTATCAAATACTCTTACAGATAAAACACAGATCCAAGTTGGTCTTTTGTTTGTTGTTTCATTTACGTTTCATAAAAATAAACCTACCTGTCTGTGATATGCTAAGGATAATTCGCATCGCGAGAAAGGCAAACGAAGAAGATTATCAGATTCTCCCACGTCGGGTTGCAAAGATCACAATTCCTCAAGCAGTCGTAATCCCAATCGTTCGAGATTTCGTTCTTCATCCAAAGAGCAAAGAATAATTCCATCAATTCCTGCCGCTATTGGAAGACAACAAAAAGATGAATCAACTGCTTCAACTTCGGTATCTCAAAATAATAGCGCAATTAATTTGCAAGCTGTTCTGCGCTGTTTCCACCGCTTAGTGATGAAGCTCCGAAAATACCAACCGACTGCACTCCCTACATATTATAACCCCAATATTATCAATACTACAAATTATGCAGAACAACAGTCTAGACCATCAGGCATGGATTCATTGAGAATGTCTGGTTGCTATAAAGTTCCGCAGAGTCCGCAATTATCTAGAATACGCAAGAAATCGTTACCTGCTAGACTCAATGATACTGCTAGATGAACTGCTAGACTCAAGCATTAAATCCGAGATTTTAGAGCACAGCGTGAACAACACAACAATGAATAATTACGAAACGGCTATGATTTTGATGATAGCACAATTACACTGTAAATCTGTTCGGAGATACTTCCTCGTGATGGTTACGATTCAAATAAAACGACGCCACTACAATCTGATTTTAGTTTTACCGAATCAACGGTGTCATGAGGACATTAACTCCAAAACAAAATGGGAAACTTGTTAAGGATCGTTTTTAAACATACACAATTGCAGCAGATTTCGCTCTGAACAAAAACTTAAGCGGTGAGATGCAGGAATAAGATTTTAATGGAGAGATGAAGTATTGCCAACAAATATATGGGAAATTGAAGATGTATGTATGCAGGTGAACATTCCGGTGGGCATGTATTAAGGAAGAGTCCTTCAGCGATCCAAAGAAGAAATGCAAATCCAGAACGCTATCGCACACGAACAAATCAGCTACACTTGTGACAGGAATATAATTTTGATGTAAGTACATAAATGAATTAAATTCTTAAACTTAAAGGAGACATAAATTCTTAAACTTAAACGAGACATTTGTCGTTAAAAAGGTATTTTTGTATACATGAATACTTACTATGGCAGCTCATTCCAAATCGCTGTGCGAAAAAAGTAATTGGCCAACAAAAATTGTAATTTGGTGAATATAATTTAAACACATATAATGTAATTATGTAGTATGGGCAACAATGTGCTGGCCTTACCAATAACATCAAGACTCATGTTTCTGAAAAGGTCTTTTTATGCACTACAATAGTTACCTCGACAGTTATTAAATAAACAAAATGAAAAAAGTTATTCCATAATTAAAATGTACATTTTGTAGGTATGTTAAGCAAGAAATGTGTTGGTCCAACCAATAAGGACACAGCATACGTCGTTGGAAAGGTATTTTCATGTACATACTACAATATTTACCTAGATTGCACATTTCAAATTGTGTGAAAAAAGTTATTCGATAATTAAAATTGTGATTGGGCACATTTTAGTATGAAATAAAAGACTGCCTATGCTGTATACATTTTCTATACTTAAATTCGCCACATCACAATCTTAATTATCGAATAACTTTTCTAACACAGCGATTTGGAATGAACTGTCCTATTATAGTTACTGTTACTATTATAGTACATGAAAATACCTGTACAACGACGTACGTCGCGTCCTTATTGGTTGGACCAGCACATTTTTCCCTATACTTCATACCTACAAAATATACATTTTCTATATTAAAATTCACTACATCGCAACATTAATTAGCGAAAACTTTTTTCACACAGGGATTTAAAGTAAACTGTCAAGGTAGCTATTGTAGTACATAAAAAGACCTTTTCAGAAACATGTGTCTTGTTGTTATTGGTTAGGCCAGCACATTGTTGCCTATACTTAATTACATACTTACATTATATGTTTAAATTATATGTACCAAATTCCAATCTTTGTTGACACACATCGATTTGGAATGGGCTAATATAGTTATATTCATGTACACAAAAATACCTTTAAAACGACGTCTCCTTGTTATTGGTTCCTATACCACCTTCCATACATTTCTGCCCGTTCTCCTTTATTGTTCTTTAGTAAAACGCTACTGTGGAGCCGCTCACTGCCAAAGATTCTAAACACTTGAAATTTGTTTCAACTTCAGATTCAATTGGTGCAAGCAACGATCAAGAAAGTCTAACTTTAACTGACGATTGCTCCGAAGAGATGTCTTCTATCAAAGCAATTACAAAGCAATTTAAATTTATTGCTTCTTCTGACTTAATCGTTCAATGCGAACAGTGGTAATAGCGACAACTTCTCATTAGCGACAACAACAGCTGAAAGTGACTATAATGGAATGTAATCAAACTTCTGAAACCGAGTCGTGCTATCAGAATAACTTTCAAAACGAGGAGGGTCCTGCGAAGTGTTTGATTAGACCACGAATAGTGAAGCTAGGTGTAAATATTCTGCCACTGAAGTGAATTTCAGCGAAAAATCGGTTGTAAAAGCAGTACTTGGACATAAGAAACCTCAACATATCACCTTACCTTGCTACCACACAAAAAATGAAGTGTAAACCACGAGTGCATTTCTTAATTTGTGTATTAAAGTTTACCAAAAACTTTGATTTTGGATGGAAATTAAATAAAAATGGAAAGTTTTGCTATTGCCCACAAATGAGATGTATGTATGTCGTTAGAAAGCTTAGCCCTAGTACATAATTTTTTTTGTATAGACACAAAGCTGTAAGCCATGATGTTCAGGCAGTATATGGCAACACAGATTGCAATCAGACCAAAAATGAATTGCAATAGTGTTCTATTGAAATGACAGTATTGGTCGCTTTCGATGTAAATAGACACCAAAATAAAGGAACTTTTATACCAATGGCCGATAATAGCGAATACTATCATGGTCGGTGAATAATTCGCTTAACAGTAAGAAAATTCTACGTTTTTTTTATTTGATTGAGCGAATTTAATGAATGGGAATAAATTGTGCGTTTAGTGGCCACAATTAAGATATATAACGTTGGAAAGCTTTATTCAAGAGCATCATTTTTGAATATGGACAAACTGTAAACCATGAGGCTTAGGCAGTATATTACAAATGTTTTTTTTTTTGGTCGCTTATTTTAGCCAATATAGTAAACTCCATAGTACCTAATCATTAACCTAGGTCTCGTTTCTGGGCCTTAGGTAGACCAGGTCCCATTTATGTTTTTGCCCATTCTCCTTTATCTACTGCAGACTAACTAACCACTACTTGTAAGACGGCTTTCACACAAGGAAACTGAGTTGCCAGAAACTGCCTAGTTTGTTGGCGAGAAGGGTGTGTGGGTAGATTATTTGTCTTCCTTTTTACGCCCTTCTCGCCTACAAACTAAAAATCGCCGGCAACTCACTTTCCTTGTCTGAAAGGGGTCTCATTATCTTATTTTCTACAGATTTTTTATTTCGAAAACATCAAAAAAATATATTCTAAGGTAAAGACCGCTTCGTAATATGACCAGGATATTTCTCGCGATAGTTAGCCAAGTAGCAACAGTTGAACTTTTAGGAAAAGCTATTCCTCCGTTGAATTAGATCTGTCTCTGGATTAAATTGCAAATATTCATACTGATTAGATAAGGTGGTGAGTCAGCTTTTTTCAGTGCATCATTTGGTACGGTTGTATAAACTGATGACTTATATAATTTAATTACGTCAGCTGAGACAAAATACAAATTTAAATCGTTATACATAATGTACATATTTTAGTTCAAATGGAGCACAATGCTAGTGCCTTTAGTTTGAGTCACACAAATTTGTATTACATGGTGTAGTTTTCCTAAACACGGGAGCTGAAATAACTATTTTTTCTTTATAAATAAGGGGGATGTATAGGTATATAACTTACCAACAGTTTTTATCTCATGCACCTGAGAATTTGGTACTGAATGTTTAACATCCTTGAAGCATGCATCTAGAATCTTAAATTTCTCTTCTCTAAGTTAGAAAGTTTTGTAATCTTTTTGTGAAGATATTTAGACTTGTACAAATAATATTTATTTTTTCAGCTGCATCATTAGGTGCTTCATATGATTTAAAGTGCCGGAGAAAACTAGGAAAGGGAAACAAAATTTTATTTGCGTTTTGTTCTATTATTTTTAAATCCTACACAAAATTAGAGTTGGTGACCTATAATCTTGAAATCAATGTTATAAATATTCTAACTAGGTAGGTGAACTGTTACATATCTATACATGGCTTTCATTTTCACAATTTATTCTTGGAGAATTTAAAAGCCTTGCAGCTCGACAGGGAGTAACTAATTCGTTGGCACCAGGAATGAGTTCAATGTCCAGGACAAAGTTTATTCTTTTTCATTGTCGGAATTAAAGAATGCCACTTGCAAAAGTTTAATTGCTCTTCACAGTTATTCAAAGCCAATTTTCTTCTTTAAAGATTCTTCATAAATGAGAAGTTATAATTAAGTAGTACAATTAAGTTCTGCTCCGCTTTGGCCACCGTCAATTGCTGATGCTGAAGATTTTTTGGGTCTTTTGTGCCGTTTGGATACTCTTTCATCCCTACGTCTGGAGCTGTGTTGGGGGCAATTGGAGATATGTATGTATATTAATTTCAAAATGATGAGACTGTTCCAACACAGCTGCGGAAGTAGTTTTCGACATTATCAGCGTGGGATTACTGCCGGCGCTGGCGACTACTGGTACACTTGATGCTTGTTCGACTCGAGATTTTTTATATTTTTCCTTGGATCCATTCTATACACAGATTAATTGTTTTGTTTACAGCAATAACACCTAATTTACCACGACACGACGGTGACTTTTTTTCGGTTGATCGGTTTTTATTTTGTTAAAATATATTTTATTAAATTGAAAACTAATGCAAACATTTTTCAGAAAACACAAACGAAAAACAAATTTTTGACTGTGTGACTGACAGTAGTGACAGTTTGAGAGAAGTGCAGTTTTATTGCGAAATTTTTCGAACAACTTTTCGAAGAGAGCCCTCGTAACTTAGGAGTGCTCCAGACCATTCATAACTTTTGCGAGCGCTCGTAAATGTTCACTAATATTGCTTGGTGAATAGGTCTTATTCTTTATGTTCAATTTTAATTTATAAATTATTAGTGTCGTCAATTGGAATCGAACCTAGACCAGCTAACTCTGAAGCCTATGCACTACGCATTGCGCCACCGAGGTCACCTGATCATGCACATCCAATGTAGGATTTTTATCTTTATAAATTGCATATTGAGACAACTAGCATTTTTACTAGCCGCACAGTTGGTTGTTGATCATTCGGGTTCTTTCTCTTTTCTCCGTACACGATTTACAAACCAACAATTCGTTGGACAATTGTTAGGCGGGAGATTGTGGCAGCCCACTCAAGTGATTGTTGAACATTAATGTTGGTTAAACATTGATAGTATCGATACTGAAAAACTATCGCGTACATCGATAGTTTCTAAAAACTATCGATAGTTTCAATACTTCCAAATTTTGTATGATTTTCTTTAAAAGCTAAAATTATTTTTTTTGTCAGGTCTTTTTCTGCATTTATCTTCTCCTAAGTATACATATATAAACTCGCGAACAGATGGGTCAAATGTTTTTATTCTTGTTTAAATTGTTTAGTATCTTTGGCAAGCTTGCCACATTAACTTGCCACCAAAAAATAAAGTGGTATTCGTCAAGCCTTAACTACATGGCCTACTTTTGTACAAAAGTACAAAAGTGAGAAATAAATATCTATTCTGAAGACACCTGCTTGCAAAAAACAATGGAAAATTGTGCATAGTTGTTTAATTTATTTGTCAGAACCATTTTCGTATGTTTTTTTGAAAGCATGTTTCTTTAGCGAGCATTTTAATTTCTCACTTTTGTACTTTTTTATAAGAGTAGGTCTATGAAGTTGAGGCTTCAGGCCGTACCGAACCGATCTTTTTTTTGGATTACAATACATCTTGTTTTTTTTCTATCCTAAAAAGGAAGTTAACAATTGAAATGATACATTTTTAGTTGCTTAAAAAAAGTTTTAAATTCAAATATTCAGATTTTCAAACATTTTTTATTATTGAAAAAATGTATACCTAATAGAAAAGCCTTTTTAATGCTTTTAAGAAATGTTGTAAAACTATCGATAGTATCGATACTGTTTTCCAAAAACTATCGATACTATCGGAAATGGGAACTATCGATGTTTAACCAACACTATTGAACATTCAAACATTCATAAATAATATAAATGACGGTGCGAAAGCTATGCAGCCTAACTGCGAGTGTGTTATCACACAAAAAACCCAATGAAAAAAAAATGTTTTTCTTTCATTTTCTTTTTTTTTGTAAAATAAATTTATTAATACATATTTTAAATGCAATATCTGTTGATTAGGAGTACCGAATAGCAAAATAATGATAAAATCAACCAATGGCGAGATATGAGAGTATACCTACAAAATTAAAAAAAAAAAACAATTTTATTTCTATTATCGGAATATTTTGGTAAAACGTTGTATGCAGTATTATTAAAACTATTCTAGAGATGATGTGTACAAAGTTTAATCAAAATCGTTAGAGCCGTTTTTGATAAAACCGAACTAGATAAGTTAAAACAAAATGTCTCTTTGAAGCAAATCCGTCCAACCATTTAGGCTCTAGCTCGATGTACATCACGACGCACAGACAAACAGACGGCGGACGTCTTGACGAAAATCACTTTTTTGGACTTCTCCATCATCGTAACATTAGTTTTGATTAAAACCTCGAAATTTTGTCAAATTCGACAATAAATTCGCCAATAATTCCGAAAATGCAAACTTGGCTTTAGACTACTCTAACATGCCCCAACAACATATCAAAAATGCAGAACTACATATCGCGCTTTGCGAATTTAGCACTGTTTTTGTGATTATTGACTGGGCTATAATACATACTTGCGTTTTAGAGCAAGTAGAAACTATGTTGAAAAAAGGTAAAAATAAGAACAATTGTTTTTTTTTTTTTTGGCTTTATAAGAGCTTATGTGAACGTTTACGCTGAGGTAAAATTATAACATAAGCGTTAATAATGAAACATTACTATTAAATACTCAAATTTTAAGTTTTGTTTCAACAAATTAATCTTAACTCCTTAAGTTTCGTTGCAAGAATGGGTTCTGAAATTCTAATGGCCAGGTGCACCAAGCTCTTTTAAATTTGTATTGCTTCGTTAGATTTTAAAACGAAATTTATCGGTTGCACCGACCACTTTTAATTTTCCTCCAGTTAAATTTTAAAACCAATTAGAAATAAATAAAGAAAAAAACAGTGGAAGGGTGAAAAACAAAGATGCATAAGTTGGAATTTAAATACCTACAAGTTTTTTTTTTTTTTATATTTTGAGTGAAGTCGAAAACAACCGAATACAATACTTAACAAAAATGAATACAATAATATATTTATGAAGCACACCCCAGCCAAAATCATACTGGGCTATAATACATACTTGCATTTTAGAAGAAGTAGAAACTATGTTGAAAAAAAAGTAAAAATGAGAACAATTGTTTTTTTTTTTTTTTTTTTTGGTTTTATAAGAGCTTATGTGAACGTTTACGCTGAGGTAAAATTATAACATAAGCATAATGAATCATTAATATTAAATTGACAAGGAAAATCTTTTGGGGGCATTTCGCACGGTAAGCGTTCCGAAAAAACCTATGCTAGGTGAGTCATCGATGCCGACACCCAAGCAAATGATAAGGTGTTATAATTGTAATGCCATGGGCATTTGGAAAACTTTTGCAAAAAGCCGAAACGTCCAATGGGTGCCTGTCATGTGTGTGGTGAAATGGGACATTTTGCAGCAGACTGCAAGAAGAGGAAGGAGTTGCGGCTTCACCATGTTGGAGATGACGACGACCAGGATGATATAGTAAGAAATTGATCATTATATATTATTGAAATTTGACATGCAATATTTCATTAAGAACTTTAATCGATACGGGTAGCTCGATCAATTTTGTACGGGAACAGTTCGTATCATCGAGTTTTATTAAGATAGTTAACTCAAAATGTAATTTTGTAGGCATAAATTAGAGTTTATTAAATGTTATTGGTAAAATAAGTAGTATTGTCTTATTTGAAGAAGAAAAGATTGAGATAGGGATGTATGTGATAAGAGATGACACAATGAAATTTCCAGTTGTATTGGGAAGGGACTTTATTAATAAAGCAAAATTGCGGTTGACAAAAATAAGCAAAGATGAAAGAATTAAATTGTATAAAGAAGATTGTAAATGTTTGATGAATATTGAAGTTGATAAAGATGAAACGTATGATGATATCTTTGTGAATACAGATGAGCGATTTAGAAAAATATTTGAAGATTATTATGTAAACTGTGATCGTCCTGATGAACCCGAAATTAAATGCAAAATTAAATTAAATCTTAACAGCGAAAAGCCTTTCCACTGCCCACCTAGGATACTATCTTAAGCCTAGTACATACTTGTGAAACATCTCGTGAACCCATACAAATTTCGATTTTTTGTTCACCCGTGAACGTGCTCGTGAAGCTGAGTGGAGAACAAAGTGGAGAGTTTTCGTTTACGGGGAATTCACGAGCAAAATGGACGGGAACCGCTTGGTGAAGGTTTTACAGTTGGATAAAAGAAAAAAAATGTTAATTAATTATCAGTTTGTTGTTTGCGTAGCGTGCTTTAAGAATGTGAAACAAATTGAAAAATTAAAAAAAATACAACAATAGATTCTTTCATAATGAATTTACACAGCAAAGTTTTATTTTGTGGTAAGACATTTGATGCATTGAGATTTCAAACGTCAATCGTTCACGAGCGCATTCACAAGTGTGTATCAGTGATAAATGTCAAAAGTTCACATACTCCACAGGCGAATGTTCACTTCACAGGGAAGTATGTACAAGGCTTTATTACGAGAAGGAACAGGTACGGAATTTGTTAGATGAGATGTTGCGGGAGAAAATAATTAGGCCAAGTCATTCGGAGTACGCTTCTCCGATTGTACTTGCTAGAAAAAAAAAAATAATGACATAAGAATGTGTGTCGATTATAGGACTTTAAATAAGGTTACCTTAAAGGACAATTATCCAATTCCTTTGATTGATGATCTTTTAGATAGATTTGAAGAGTGCTTTCTATTACGTTAGCGAAGAATCAATTAAGTATACTTCATTTGTAGCACCGTTGGGACAGTTTGAGTATTTGCGGATGCCGTTCAGGATAAGAAATGCACCTCTTACGTTCCAACTTTTTGTGAGCCTAGTATTTGATGATATGATGAGAGCAGGAAAATTCGCAATCTATCTGAATGACATTATGATAGCGACAAGAGACGTCAATGAACACTTAGCTATACTTAAAGAGGTTTTTAGAAAATTAGTAGACAACAAGTTAGAATTACAATTGGATAAGTGTATGTTTTTTAAATTGGAGATACGATATCTTGGATATACAGTCACACAAGGGGGAATAAGACCGGATGAGAAAAGCATTGAGTCAGTAGCTAACTTTCCAATTACCCGGAATGCGATGGCAGTACATAGCTTTTTAGGTTTGTGTTCATATTTCAGTAGGTTTGTAGAAGGCGCAACCATTTTATAATTTAATAAAAAAAGATGTTAGTTTTAAATTCGGTGAGGCAGAATTACAATGTTATGAGAATTAGAGATCCAAATTGTTATCTGCACCAATATTATCTAAATACGACCTGCGAGATGAAACCGAATTAGGTAAATTGTGACGCTAGTGCGATAGAGTTCGGTGCGATTTTGTTACAAAAGAAGAAAGATGGTAGGTTTCACCCCGTGTTATATTTTTCAAAGAGAACAACCGACCAACAAGCAAAGTTCCATAGCTTCAAATAAGAGACTTTGGCAATAATTTGTGCTTAACAAAGATTTACAGTGTTATTTATAAACACAGTTGAAAGCTTGCATAGAGCTATGCACGCTTTAAAATGCCTCTGAACGCAAAAACGTGATTTATAAAACTTATACCGGATTTACACGAATGGCAAAGATGCCAATATTTCTGCCAAAAAAATGGTAAAATAATGGCAGAAATAATTTTTTTATGACATGCATTTACACGAGTTCAAATAATGGCAGATTTCAAAATATGGCATAATTTCAGAAAATGGCCTCAGTAAAGTGTTTACACATAGTCATATTAATGGCAGCATTTTATGCCAAATTATCTCTGCCATTTTATTTTGGCAAAAATATTGCCAGTATTTATATCATTTACACGATGAAATGAAAAATGGCTATAATTTGACAGATATAATGGCATTTTGCCAGCTAAACGCGTTTGGAGGTTGTTTAAAGCCTACATAAAACAACATCAATAATGTAGATAGATATTAGGGGGGTGCTGCAATGTTTGTGTTGAAATCTCACATAATTTTAATATAAATCAATATAACAATAGATAAATACGGTTTTGTGTATTTATTGTTAGTTTTGTTGGGATATTGTTTTAAAAAGACAAGGTATATCTTTTATACACTGTTTATTTTATATATTCTTCATAATTGTACGTGCAAAATTTGAAGAACTTCTATCCAAATTGTACAACTCTTCATCTGCTATGGCTTATATATGTTAACGTTAACCAGTTTTAATAAAATTTTACACAAAATCACGTTCATCACTTTACGGAAAAACACAAATGAAATTTAAGCATTGCCAAATAAGAGCCACCCTTATATTATTTTCAACAAAAACATCATGCTGTATGTGAATGGAATAATTCATTCAAAAAGTCAACAAACACACATTTTTTTCTTTTTAATCTTTGATTATAAATATGGAGTGCTCGTTTAGATTCTTAAAACTTAACCATCATAGGGGGTGCGGTAATCTATGCGATAATTCAATTTTCAATATAGAGAGGGTTTTTACAACAACACTATGATAGCTGCCAGCTGTCAAAATACCCTCTCTATATTGAAATCACGTCCCCTATCACAGGCTCAAGTACTACAATGCATTAGGGATAGGAACGAGCACTCCATATTATATATACTCAAAGTTCTTAATACATTTTATTATGTTTGTAAACACAAAAAAAACACAAAAAACAACTCGATAACTATAATAACACCAAAAGAAATTAAGAAAAAAACCAAAAGAATCCTATTGTCAGCTAAATTATTTTATTGATTTTTCACCAACAGCTGAGTCTCGTTCATAGAGAAAATACTACCTAGAGAACCGACTTAAGGTGTCCATCACAGATAAGCAATACCTAGATGGGAATCTACGGCTGTCAATTCGGTTTGCCTACAAGCTCAAACGTCAAATGGCCGTGGTGAACATCGGATTTTTGCACTAGTGTACGTGCAGACGACCGTGGTGAAAATCGGATTTTTGCACTAGTGTACGTGAAAAAAAAAATCCGAGTTTCACCTCGATTCGTGAACAAAATGGCGGATAATTTAAGAATCCAAGGGTTTGTTTAAATGTGCTATGTTCTTGTATGCCGATTTCCTTTCGACGATTGCAGATTAATTTTTGTTGTTGTAAGGAAGTCGCAAAAAAAATCGTGTAGCCGGTGTAAATTTTCTATATGAAAGATTTGATTTTTGATCTTTTTTTCTAAACAAATCAAATTTTTCTATCACAGATTTGATTTTTTTGTTGAAATGAAAGTTACATTAAGGTTTAACTACATATACCTACCTACTTTTGCAAAAAAGGACAAAAGTGAGAATTTAAAATGTTCACTAAAGAAACCTTCTTGCAAGAAAACATACAAAAATTGTTTTGACTGAAAACGTAGTATAACTTCTTATTGGCTGTAGAGCTACTAGCGATGTTGTATTTGTAATGCCTGTAAAATCGTACTGTACTATGGATGGCTTTTGTGATAAAACACGCCTATTGCGTTTTTTCCTCAATCAGAATTGACTTTATTGCAGTTTTTGCAATTAAGAACAGATGAGATTCACACCATTGTGGGTGCTTTCTTTTATCCCCATACAAATTAATTCTGGCAGATGAAGGTTTTGTTGGTATTCCAAATGTTTCGCATCGGCTTAGGAGACCATTTTTGTTCCAACACAATTTAAATTGTGTAAAGGATCTTTCAAATCAACGTTAAAGTCTCTTCCAAACCAATGTGAAACATTAGTTGCGGCGAAGAAACATTCGCATGTCAAAATTTATTTACATGGTGATAAATGAGAGTGCCCACACCAACGCGGCGGACAAACATAGGAATTAATTTTGACTGACGAATGTTTCTTCGCCGCAACGAATGTTTCGCATTGGTTTGGGAGAGCCTTTAAGGTGTGGGCACTCTCATATATCACCATGTAAATAAATTTTGACATGCGAATGTTTTTTCGCCGCAACGAATGTTCCGCATTGGTTTGGGAGAGCCTTAAATCGGAGCGAAACACTCACGACAACAAAACATTCACTTTTTAAAATTAAGTTACATGAAAATAATTTAGAGTAGGTACCCACAATGAAAGCTGTGCTTAAATTAATTTCTAAAAATTTACGTCGGAATTTGACCATGATGCAATCCAACCCCTTACGTATAAATTAAAATAATTTCATATATTAAGTGTGTCTGTACCCTAAAACTAAGAATATAGTAGCTGTCAAATTTGCCATGGTGAATTTAATTTTTGTTGATTTCTCGAACCTTATTATTGGTTAGCGAGATTTTTTTATAATTATTGTGCTGTAGAGCTGAAAAAAATTGAAATTATGTTTTTAAATTTCATAAACATAATTAGGCCTTTTGCCCTTTGCTATACTCTGCTCAAACAGGGCCCCTTCGGAGACGACAGAGTTCTACAAAAAGTTCTTATCGCACATCGTCTGCCCAAGTAGCTTTTTGGCGAATTGGAAGAAAGAAACATGAAAGCACCAAAAGATTTTTCATTGAAATTCAAGGACTCGTTCAAGTTCCGCTTGCCATGCGGGCATTGTGCTTGGTTTTGTTCTCGCAATTAATTTTTTTTTATTAAATAAAAAAACAAAAACTAAAGTTTCTTTGGTAATACCTATATAAAAATAACATATGAATTCAGTTAATTTGGCCTTAAAAGCTCCCGATATTATCGTTACAAGCTTTTTTGAGACAAAATAAACAAATGGAAATTTCTTAAGCTAACTAACAATTCTTAAAGAAAAATATTGAGATGTTGAAAGTTGGCTACAAATAAGGTTAGACGAGTGGTCAAAAATAACATTCTAGCTGGACGAGAAATACGTCATTGGAAAATGGAAAGGTATTTTAATGTACTACAATCGTTACTTTAGCAATTAATTTCAAAATCGTCAAAAGGTCATAAAATAAATTTTGTTGACTTTGAGGCAGCTGAGGGAGAGACAGAGCTTGGAAGACAGCTCTACGACCGCCTTTTAGAGCGAACTTAATTGAGGACCGTTTTCGCAAAACTCAACAAGTCCATTTTGCAAATTTTTCAGGAGAAGGTTTTTTGTGTGTGAATCAAAAAATAAAGAAATTATTGAAAATGCAAAAACGCATTTCCCCTTAAAGGTAACTTTGTCACAGTAAACCGGAAGAATCACAATAATGAAGTATCAAACTTACCAAATATTGAGTGATAAAAATCAACAGTTTTTTCAAAATAAAACAAGTACACACTTGTTGCGTTTTGAAAAAGCTTTTATTAATTTCTTTTTTACAAAACAAAAAAACTGAAATAATAGAAATGTTTTATTTTTAGACGCAATTTTCTTGCTCGTCGTAAAACTTTTCCTGGTCTTCAATGGAGTCACCAGCGACTCCAGAAAGAATATCGCGATAAAATTCTTGGGCATCATCCGGTATGACGAAAAACTGCATAAGTTTCTTCACGTCTATCATTTTTTTTTCCGACACTTTATTCGCCTTTGGGACAATATCGAGATGGCAGCATTCATCATACACAGAAGAAATGTTTCTTTTAAGTGGCTCGACAATGATCGGTAGGCCAATATAAGTGTTACTCACGCCAATAACTACTTTTTTGTTGTCCTCTTTATTGTAAGTGATAACTCTAGAGGAACTTATTTTAAAAGGCAGCTTCGTCTTGAAAAGTTGCTTTGATACTTTTTTAAAATCGAACACTTTCCAGTGCACACCTATTTGACGTAAATTTCCGTGCTTTTGGAGTATTTCGAAGTACTCATTCGGCGAAACAATATTTTCCTTTTTACGGTAACATTTTTCTATGCGTCCAAATACCCGATCCGGTGGCATACAACTATGACCTCTTATGGGAAAATAATGCTTTATGTCTGAAAAAATGGTACTTTTTTCCAAAAAATACATTAAGGCTGTCATCATTATGGTGTTCTTGTTTTGTGAAGCGCACGAATCAGAAAAAAGGCGCAGTTTCGATGGCACTTCTGCGGTACCGTTTTCGGCAGTTGATTGCTTCAGATCATTTTCCAAATTTTCCAAAAAATTAATTACAATGGATGCGACTTCGTTGGCACCACGAGGGCCATCTGTTTCGAGCCAGGTGTAAAATGTTATGTTTTCCTTAGATTGCTTTGGCTTGTGGTTTACTATACCCATATTGTATAGCCAAACCTGACGCGAATAAAAAACCTCGACAACGGAAAATTTCGGAAGCGGCTGATTCTGTTGTAAATCGAAAATTATATCGACTGTGCCTTCTTTTGGTTTGTTCATAATCGTATGGAACTTTTTGGCCCGAAGTATATGTAGTTTCTTTTTGGTCCGTTCTTCTTGAAGCCGAGTTGAGTCGTTTTTAAATTTCATGAACTGCACATCGAAAGTTTTGCAAGTTGAGCATGTGTCAGTATGCGGATTTCCAAATCCAAGATTGAAATTGGAGTAGAAGATTTTTTTGTATTTCGCAAGCGAACATTTTGGTCTTCCATTTTGTTCCTGGCACTCAACAAACATATCAAACATTTTCTTTATGTTGAGTTCCGGTGGAAGATAACTTCTTTTAGTTTTATTGCGGGAATAGTGACTTTCACGACAATAGAAAGAAGAAATGTGCTTCCGAACTGCTTCGGAGACCTCTCCATCGGTGGTTGTGGATCTATCTCCACCTCGTCTCTCCTTGGGTATATCCATGGCATGCAGATGGTATCTTAGGAACAGGCATTGAAAGTTATTTATGTTTTCTTACATTGAAACATTTCTTACCTTGCTAGCAGTGAGAGTCTGTTTTGAGAAGCCCCAGTAACATTTTTGAAAAGCTGGGCACAAACATGAATCCGCTTATTAGCCCTATTCCTTATAAAATATTTTACTGCTGTAGCATGAGGTTTTATAGCTATCTCCTTATTTGTCCGCTTTCTTATAGGGTAACTTATTTGCATGTATTTTAAAAGGAACTTGTCTTGGTAAACTTTTGATGAACAACTTTTAAGATGATGTGAAAATACTAACAAAAATAAAACAATATATTAACACTGCATGGATTTCTAAAAAAGCAAACTTACGACTTAGGTCATCAAAAGAAAAAATTGAAGATTCACATACTCTTTTTTGTATTTTGTCATTTTTTAAATGAACGCAATCAAACTTAGCAACATACACTTGCAATGAGTTTTTACACGGTTCTTTCTTTGGCTTTCTATTTTTCCTGCCTTTTTCGATAGGAACAACCGGCGAAACATATTCACTACCTTCCTGCATTTTCAATATATAGCCTAAGACACTTCAGAACACTAAATCTAATATAAGCTTACTACTTGATAAGTCAAACGCGCTTCATAAACTGGAGTAATATTCTACAAAATCAACAAAATCAAGTTCGCGTTATTATCTTTTTCCCCATAAAAACGGAACTTAGAGAGCAAACCGTTAGTTTTGCAACTGGAAAGTAATCGGTCAACTACGTAAAAAAACACCTAGCAACCAAATTAATTTTTGTTGACTTTTGCGAAAACTCTTAGTACTTTGTTGAGTTTTGCGAAACCTCTTAGATTTCAAAGTTTTTTTGTATGGAACTAGTTGAGTTTTGTGAATTTTTATTTTGGTTCAGTCGATGCGCCTTGAGATACAAGAAATTTCGATACCCATATCTCATTTTTCGATTTTTGGCGCTTGTTGAGTTTTGCGAAAACGGTCCTCAATTGTTTCGAGAAAATCAAAAACAAACGATAATGGTTGTACTGGAGGTACCAAAAGTAACTTATGTTTGAAAAAAAAAAAAATATAAAAAAGGAGAATTTCCTTATTTTAATTATAATTTTTTAACAAAATCCTCGGAGTCTTTTTGAGAAGAATATTATTTTATTTTTTGACGAAAAAAAAAATTATATGGCAGGTACCGTTATTTTTGGCCCTAAAAAATTATTAAAATGTGTGGGCATATTAGTCAAAAAACTATGTACCAAGTTCGAAGGAAGTCCTTCCGGCCGTTTAGGCTATATGGGCGAGGAGAGACAGACAGAATTGCGGGACCCACTTTTTCGCGTTCTCTATCATTGCAATGTTGGGGTAAATTATTATCTCGAGTTCGATTTTTTTACGAATCTACAATTTACCATACATAGTACCTCTATATCGCAAGTAAAAAACGAATAATGGAAGTAAGAAATATTTAAATAAGAGTTACCTGGTGTGCAAAGTAATTTTATCCCCCAAAACCCCCTGCGTTTCCGCCTATCCGTCGTCGGTGGAATAAGACTCCTTACAGCATTAGTTGAATTAAAAATCAAAACAACATCAATACTTTCGCAATTTCCTAGATAACGTTTGTACTGAGTGAGACCGTTTCAGCAATAAACAAGAAGACGTAATGTACATTGATTTTCTCGTATCTCGTCCAAATATTGATGTGGTTTATTATAATTAAGATTTGGTGCAACTTACATGAAAACTTGCCTAGAAGCATATATATACAAACATATAAATACGTAAAAGTAGGTTAATTTTATTTAAAATTTATAAATCCAATGAAATTACTACATTACTAATTACCATAAAAAAACAAAGGACTGATTAATGAAATTATTTTGAAACAAGTTTTATTTGATAGCTGATTTTTGAAAATACAGCATGTTTTTACGTTTGAATTATTAATTAAAAAGAAAATCGCTGGGAAATTTCTATATGAGCTGCACGACTACTGGCTGTTTTATAAGATTTCTGGCAAATTGTACATTCGAATGGTCGCTCCTCAGTATGCGTTCTGGTGTGAATTTTTAATCCAGTTATTTGTGCGAAAGAATTGCCACATTGCTCAAAAACGAATTTCTTTTCAATATGCCGAATTTCAACGTGTGTTTTCCAAGATTTGTCAGTGAAAAATGTGCGATCTAAAATAAAAAATATATAATAGGTTAGTTTAAATACATGGAGATGTATGTGACTAATCGAAGAGGTTCTCGCTTAGTTTTAAAATGTTATTTGTGTTGCTCACCTCTTTTTTAAGAATGCATTGTCTTTGTTTCTCTCTCTCAAATAATTTCTGGCGACAGTTAAGGCAATTTGGGCAGATTCTTTCATGACATCGCCAAGATGACCAGTAAGATGAAACGCTCCAGACGCTGAATTTCCAACCTTACTTAAATCTTCCATTTTACGCAGTGCAGTTTCAATATACAAAGAAGATTCTCCCATAGCTGTCTATGCTTAGCCCATAACAACACCTTCAAGAGTTTCATTATACATTTTCTCTTGAGAAAACACAGTAAGGTTGTCATTCTTTACTTCAAAATTATATTCTTCTTTTTTAATAATTTGAAAGCAATTTGACGCACAACCTGTTAACAGTAGCAGTTAGTTATAATAATGCATATAAATAATCAAACTAACCTTCTCACTGTGTTTTTTTTGTAAATTTCACAATTATTCTCTACAATAGCTTCTGATAAGTGTGTTGAGGGCCTATTCGGTAATTTGAATTTGTTTTTCATTGAGGCCACTTTCTTTCATCGCTGTTGGAATGAGATATTAGCTCGCTATTGCTCCGTTTTCTTAAGCAACGTATCCTTCAAATACAAACGAAAATAAAAATAATTCCCTGGGTTATTGTTTTCGACATTCTTACCAGACATTGTAATCATTTCCATTCGATCTCTTAAAGGCTCTAGATAGTATCTGTGATATTGGCAGTGCAAATGAACGAGAAACGAGATAGATCGACTGGAACATCTAGATAATGATCTAAGTTGGGATTTTGTTGAGGATCAAGGAGTTCTAGCAGAGCTGAACTTGGGTCGCCTTGGTAGACTCAAAAGTTAATTAATTTAAAATCCACAGCGTTCATTTTCATAATTCAAGCATTCTTTTCAATTTGATCTACTTTATCGATAAGAACTAATGGACTTTCAGTTTTTGTTCTTTTAAGACACTGAGGGAATTTGCCAGGCACTGCCCCAACATACGTACGCCTACGGCCCTTGATTTCAGCAACATCTTTCATTCTACGAACGCTAAAATTTTCACGGTTAACTGCTTTTGCAATTGATCTTGCTGTGAAAAAGATTATTTATTATTTGTATGTATGTTTTAATTTCGTAACAACTTACCAACGCTTCTTTTTCCGACACCAGGTAAGCCATGGAAACAAAGTATCTTGCCTTGTGAACTACCCTTAAGTTGGCTGACTGCTATGAATTCTAAGATGCATTTCCTAATAATTTCCATTACTTCTTCGAGAATTATTTTGGCTTGGTCTAGGCTAAGGTTTTCTTCACTTAAAATGCCCCATGGCAGTGGTAGATGGAGCAACAACCGGTGTTGCAAAGTCTTCAGAGATCAAGTGCACTTAATTGATGAGTGATCTTCTTAAATGGGGACATAGGCTAAAAATAATAATTGTTGCAACGTTTAAACCGTGTCAGTTGTTACGGACGAAATGTACTTACCATCATCGTATTATCGGGTTCTTCAATTACACGACGTTGTTGTATAAATGAAAAGACCTCCTCCATAAACCGGGGTTCCCAAATATTAAGAAGTATTTTTGTTTAAGAAATAATTTCTTTACACAACGGCATCATACCCTTGGGGTTTATAGATTTGGCCAAACACGAGGGTTGAGACATAATTCCAACAATTTCCTTTCGTAGATGTCTTACTGCTTGCACAGCATTATTTGCGGTATTGACTTAACACTCATTATCATCGAATTTCGAGGGAGGATCTCGGATTTTCTGAAGAAGTCTACAAATTATTTGCACTGATGATCAAAATAATTAAATCAGTTTCAAATTTCTGCATACCTGATTAAGCCTCCAGTTCGTTGCTTGCCCGAATGCCAGGTAAATGCACCAACAGTTACTTCATCTAGAAGTCCTTGGCACCTTGTTCAACAGAGTGTAGTTTTGTCGAACGAATTCTCGTCCTACTGATTGTGGTGACGGTGTTTGTTCCTTTATTATGTACCATTTCTTCCACGATAGAGCGGGAGCGTGCCTTTTTTCTACAGTAATAAGAATCGTAGGTTAGTTTTGCAAATTTTAGCTTTTTGTCTTGCAAATAGCTCTAGAGAGATTTGCTACTACTGGACGTATATATAATTGGTTATGGCGATGGAAAAATTCTGAAAAAAAAAAAAATGAAGAATTAGTTCCAAAATGTATGATTTTTTTTAAACGTTCGTTAGGTCGAGTTTCTAAATAATTAAGGAGAGTGTATCTACAAATGATTCCAGAATACCTAAATAAATATATCTATCACAAATGCACGATAATAATATATATTTATAATAGTTAATAAGCTTTTATTTTAACTTTAAACAAAAATGTACACGATTTCACGCAATTTGTTTTAGAACTGTCAGACTGTCGTTTTTGATAAAACAATAAAAAAAAAACGTACCTGTCAGCTTGAGCAAATTTCGCCATTTTGTTTTTTAATCCACCACTCACACGGATTCACGGATATGAAAAAAAGAGTAAATTAAGAGAGTTTTCTCTTATTCACCTCAAATAATTTTTGCGGGTGTTTAAGGCAAGGGGGGTACGAGTCGGGCCTCTAGCATAGAGAAAATACTACCTAGAGAACCGACTTAAGGTGTCCATGCTCTTTCACCCTACAAGCTGAATTGAGAGGATTTATGCCCTATTCAGTAAGGATGTGTGCAGTTGCAATGCATTTTAAATGGGACAAAACGAGCTTTGTATGTATGCATTAGGGCATTTGCTCAAACGTGGTCATGTGCTCAATTGGTGAATCGGATATTCAAAAAAGGGAATCCGTTAAATTCAAAAACTGAAAAATAAAATATTTTGTCAATAAAATTGATGCTTCTAAATGTTTATGAACAAAAACTTTATTCGATATAGCCTTTTATTGCTTCTGGCATATAAATCCAGTAATACTTATGGCTATTTATGCTGAAAACAAAGAAAATCTAATCAAAAAGTAGAAGCGAACCCTCAAAATTAATGCATACGTACCTTTAAATTCCATTTCCACCACACACCTGCTGAGCAAAACTGAGAACCGAGTGGTGGATTTTTTTGACATTTGTTGTTGCTGTAATTACTGCGACAACAAAATAATTTTAAATTTTAAGTTTCGGTCGGTATTTTTTTTATTATTTTCGAAAAAAAAACTAGCCTGAATTCGCTTTTAATTCGGTTGAAGAACCTCGTCGCATGGCCAAACGCCGACGGGCTCTAACGGCAATAGAAAAGAATAAACAGTAACAAACTGCTGCTCCTCAAGAACACATACAAGTTCCACCAATTCCATTTTCCATGTGAAGAATATCCAAAAGCACCATGCGAGGAGGCGTCCATACCAGAGACATTCCAATTGTTGCTAAGAAGCGGAGATGAAAAGAAATAGAAACATCCGAAGAAGACGAAGATGAAAAACCTTATCGAACTGGACAAAAAGCTGTAGCTTAGAAGAAGAAACCTCCGAAGAAGGCAGTAAGCAAATCAAAGACAAAAACAATGCAGTTTCCAAAGGCGGTGCTATCTATGAACTTCATCCTAACTTATCTAACCCAGCAGCAACAGAAAAAGTCTATGAAGTGCTTAGGATGTTTGGCCAGACTGACTTCCGCAAGGGTCAGGATCGGTCCATAATGAGCACCTCAGCACCATATTTGTTATGGAAGGTATTATTTTCTTAACAGGTGAGTTAATGAGACGTTTAAACTGTTTTTATACGTTGACCGATTTTCTTTTGTAGGGGGAAATTGCGAAAAGATCCCAATAGTACTTTGTGGCAACAAAGTTTATATTAAAGATCATAAGGTCAAAGCCAAGAGTATTGTATTCCACAGAAAAAAGAATTTACAGGTGAGGTTATACCGAGATTGTTATTATCAATTCTATAACCGCATTGACTTTTAACTTTCAAATAATTTTATAGTACTACCAAATATCTCATCAGCCAAGTCAAACTACAACTTCGAAAAGCCATTCCTTTGGTTATCCCGTAAACTGGTTGGTGATCCAAATCTGTTATTCGCAGCTATGCCAGCGTTGCTGCCACCAGAAGTTAAAATGGACAAAGATTGGTTGTTACAGATCGAACGTGATCTACAATAGGCATACGCTAGACTGATTTGTCCGAGGAGGAAGAAGATTTGTAAAACCTAGTGTCCATCCCCACCCAATTATTAAAAAAAAATATATGAACTAAATATCGCAATTAACATGAAATAAAAAAAGTTTTTTCATTTGTCCGGGACTTACATGTTATAAAGAAAAAAACCTATAGAACTAATAAAGATGCAAAACACTAGGACAGAAATCCTTAAAGCAGGACTCTTTCTTTTTCAATTTATTTTTATAAGCGATTGTATCTAATCAAGAGGAATACCTTCCACACAGTTCCAATTGTAGATGAGGCGATCAACAAATTAGAATAATTGTGTAAAACAAAAAATCCTTGTGAGCAAGCGTAGATAAGAACAAAAATTATTAAAAATTTTTATCTAATAAGTGCTACAAGAATTTCCTTGTAGACTATGTGTGCTGTTGTTTATATATGAAAGCTTCCTTATTGCGATTTAAATTAGTAATTAGTACATAATATATTATATTCTACCTCTCTTATTATGATTATTTTATTGTTTTGTTCTCGCAATTAATTTTTTTTTATTAAATAAAAAAACAAAAACTAAAGTTTCTTTGGTAATACCTATATAAAAATAACATATGAATTCAGTTAATTTGGCCTTAAAAGCTCCCGATATTATCGTTACAAGCTTTTTTGAGACAAAATAAACAAATGGAAATTTCTTAAGCTAACTAACAATTCTTAAAGAAAAATATTGAGATGTTGAAAGTTGGCTACAAATAAGGTTAGACGAGTGGTCAAAAATAACATTCTAGCTGGACGAGAAATACGTCATTGGAAAATGGAAAGGTATTTTAATGTACTACAATCGTTACTTTAGCAATTAATTTCAAAATCGTCAAAAGGTCATAAAATAAATTTTGTTGACTTTGAGGCAGCTGAGGGAGAGACAGAGCTTGGAAGACAGCTCTACGACCGCCTTTTAGAGCGAACTTAATTGTTTCGAGAAAATCAAAAACAAACGATAATGGTTGTACTGGAGGTACCAAAAGTAACTTATGTTTGAAAAAAAAAAAAATATAAAAAAGGAGAATTTCCTTATTTTAATTATAATTTTTTAACAAAATCCTCGGAGTCTTTTTGAGAAGAATATTATTTTATTTTTTGCCCTAAAAAAATTATTAAAATGTGTGGGCATATTAGTCAAAAAACTATGTACCAAGTTCGAAGGAAGTCCTTCCGGCCGTTTAGGCTATATGGGCGAGGACAGACAGACAGAATTGCGGGACCCACTTTTTCGCGTTCTCTATCATTGCAATGTTGGGGTAAATTATTATCTCGAGTTCGATTTTTTTACGAATCTACAATTTACCATACATAGTACCTCTATATCGCAAGTAAAAAACGAATAATGGAAGTAAGAAATATTTAAATAAGAGTTACCTGGTGTGCAAAGTAATTTTATCCCCCAAAACCCCCTGCGTTTCCGCCTATCCGTCGTCGGTGGAATAAGACTCCTTACAGCATTAGTTGAATTAAAAATCAAAACAACATCAATACTTTCGCAATTTCCTAGATAACGTTTGTACTGAGTGAGACCGTTTCAGCAATAAACAAGAAGACGTAATGTACATTGATTTTCTCGTATCTCGTCCAAATATTGATGTGGTTTATTATAATTAAGATTTGGTGCAACTTACATGAAAACTTGCCTAGAAGCATATATATACAAACATATAAATACGTAAAAGTAGGTTAATTTTATTTAAAATTTATAAATCCAATGAAATTACTACATTACTAATTACCATAAAAAAACAAAGGACTGATTAATGAAATTATTTTGAAACAAGTTTTATTTGATAGCTGATTTTTGAAAATACAGCATGTTTTTACGTTTGAATTATTAATTAAAAAGAAAATCGCTGGGAAATTTCTATATGAGCTGCACGACTACTGGCTGTTTTATAAGATTTCTGGCAAATTGTACATTCGAATGGTCGCTCCTCAGTATGCGTTCTGGTGTGAATTTTTAATCCAGTTATTTGTGCGAAAGAATTGCCACATTGCTCAAAAACGAATTTCTTTTCAATATGCCGAATTTCAACGTGTGTTTTCCAAGATTTGTCAGTGAAAAATGTGCGATCTAAAATAAAAAATATATAATAGGTTAGTTTAAATACATGGAGATGTATGTGACTAATCGAAGAGGTTCTCGCTTAGTTTTAAAATGTTATTTGTGTTGCTCACCTCTTTTTTAAGAATGCATTGTCTTTGTTTCTCTCTCTCAAATAATTTCTGGCGACAGTTAAGGCAATTTGGGCAGATTCTTTCATGACATCGCCAAGATGACCAGTAAGATGAAACGCTCCAGACGCTGAATTTCCAACCTTACTTAAATCTTCCATTTTACGCAGTGCAGTTTCAATATACAAAGAAGATTCTCCCATAGCTGTCTATGCTTAGCCCATAACAACACCTTCAAGAGTTTCATTATACATTTTCTCTTGAGAAAACACAGTAAGGTTGTCATTCTTTACTTCAAAATTATATTCTTCTTTTTTAATAATTTGAAAGCAATTTGACGCACAACCTGTTAACAGTAGCAGTTAGTTATAATAATGCATATAAATAATCAAACTAACCTTCTCACTGTGTTTTTTTTGTAAATTTCACAATTATTCTCTACAATAGCTTCTGATAAGTGTGTTGAGGGCCTATTCGGTAATTTGAATTTGTTTTTCATTGAGGCCACTTTCTTTCATCGCTGTTGGAATGAGATATTAGCTCGCTATTGCTCCGTTTTCTTAAGCAACGTATCCTTCAAATACAAACGAAAATAAAAATAATTCCCTGGGTTATTGTTTTCGACATTCTTACCAGACATTGTAATCATTTCCATTCGATCTCTTAAAGGCTCTAGATAGTATCTGTGATATTGGCAGTGCAAATGAACGAGAAACGAGATAGATCGACTGGAACATCTAGATAATGATCTAAGTTGGGATTTTGTTGAGGATCAAGGAGTTCTAGCAGAGCTGAACTTGGGTCGCCTTGGTAGACTCAAAAGTTAATTAATTTAAAATCCACAGCGTTCATTTTCATAATTCAAGCATTCTTTTCAATTTGATCTACTTTATCGATAAGAACTAATGGACTTTCAGTTTTTGTTCTTTTAAGACACTGAGGGAATTTGCCAGGCACTGCCCCAACATACGTACGCCTACGGCCCTTGATTTCAGCAACATCTTTCATTCTACGAACGCTAAAATTTTCACGGTTAACTGCTTTTGCAATTGATCTTGCTGTGAAAAAGATTATTTATTATTTGTATGTATGTTTTAATTTCGTAACAACTTACCAACGCTTCTTTTTCCGACACCAGGTAAGCCATGGAAACAAAGTATCTTGCCTTGTGAACTACCCTTAAGTTGGCTGACTGCTATGAATTCTAAGATGCATTTCCTAATAATTTCCATTACTTCTTCGAGAATTATTTTGGCTTGGTCTAGGCTAAGGTTTTCTTCACTTAAAATGCCCCATGGCAGTGGTAGATGGAGCAACAACCGGTGTTGCAAAGTCTTCAGAGATCAAGTGCACTTAATTGATGAGTGATCTTCTTAAATGGGGACATAGGCTAAAAATAATAATTGTTGCAACGTTTAAACCGTGTCAGTTGTTACGGACGAAATGTACTTACCATCATCGTATTATCGGGTTCTTCAATTACACGACGTTGTTGTATAAATGAAAAGACCTCCTCCATAAACCGGGGTTCCCAAATATTAAGAAGTATTTTTGTTTAAGAAATAATTTCTTTACACAACGGCATCATACCCTTGGGGTTTATAGATTTGGCCAAACACGAGGGTTGAGACATAATTCCAACAATTTCCTTTCGTAGATGTCTTACTGCTTGCACAGCATTATTTGCGGTATTGACTTAACACTCATTATCATCGAATTTCGAGGGAGGATCTCGGATTTTCTGAAGAAGTCTACAAATTATTTGCACTGATGATCAAAATAATTAAATCAGTTTCAAATTTCTGCATACCTGATTAAGCCTCCAGTTCGTTGCTTGCCCGAATGCCAGGTAAATGCACCAACAGTTACTTCATCTAGAAGTCCTTGGCACCTTGTTCAACAGAGTGTAGTTTTGTCGAACGAATTCTCGTCCTACTGATTGTGGTGACGGTGTTTGTTCCTTTATTATGTACCATTTCTTCCACGATAGAGCGGGAGCGTGCCTTTTTTCTACAGTAATAAGAATCGTAGGTTAGTTTTGCAAATTTTAGCTTTTTGTCTTGCAAATAGCTCTAGAGAGATTTGCTACTACTGGACGTATATATAATTGGTTATGGCGATGGAAAAATTCTGAAAAAAAAAAAAATGAAGAATTAGTTCCAAAATGTATGATTTTTTTTAAACGTTCGTTAGGTCGAGTTTCTAAATAATTAAGGAGAGTGTATCTACAAATGATTCCAGAATACCTAAATAAATATATCTATCACAAATGCACGATAATAATATATATTTATAATAGTTAATAAGCTTTTATTTTAACTTTAAACAAAAATGTACACGATTTCACGCAATTTGTTTTAGAACTGTCAGACTGTCGTTTTTGATAAAACAATAAAAAAAAAACGTACCTGTCAGCTTGAGCAAATTTCGCCATTTTGTTTTTTAATCCACCACTCACACGGATTCACGGATATGAAAAAAAGAGTAAATTAAGAGAGTTTTCTCTTATTCACCTCAAATAATTTTTGCGGGTGTTTAAGGCAAGGGGGGTACGAGTCGGGCCTCTAGCATAGAGAAAATACTACCTAGAGAACCGACTTAAGGTGTCCATGCTCTTTCACCCTACAAGCTGAATTGAGAGGATTTATGCCCTATTCAGTAAGGATGTGTGCAGTTGCAATGCATTTTAAATGGGACAAAACGAGCTTTGTATGTATGCATTAGGGCATTTGCTCAAACGTGGTCATGTGCTCAATTGGTGAATCGGATATTCAAAAAAGGGAATCCGTTAAATTCAAAAACTGAAAAATAAAATATTTTGTCAATAAAATTGATGCTTCTAAATGTTTATGAACAAAAACTTTATTCGATATAGCCTTTTATTGCTTCTGGCATATAAATCCAGTAATACTTATGGCTATTTATGCTGAAAACAAAGAAAATCTAATCAAAAAGTAGAAGCGAACCCTCAAAATTAATGCATACGTACCTTTAAATTCCATTTCCACCACACACCTGCTGAGCAAAACTGAGAACCGAGTGGTGGATTTTTTTGACATTTGTTGTTGCTGTAATTACTGCGACAACAAAATAATTTTAAATTTTAAGTTTCGGTCGGTATTTTTTTTATTATTTTCGAAAAAAAAACTAGCCTGAATTCGCTTTTAATTCGGTTGAAGAACCTCGTCGCATGGCCAAACGCCGACGGGCTCTAACGGCAATAGAAAAGAATAAACAGTAACAAACTGCTGCTCCTCAAGAACACATACAAGTTCCACCAATTCCATTTTCCATGTGAAGAATATCCAAAAGCACCATGCGAGGAGGCGTCCATACCAGAGACATTCCAATTGTTGCTAAGAAGCGGAGATGAAAAGAAATAGAAACATCCGAAGAAGACGAAGATGAAAAACCTTATCGAACTGGACAAAAAGCTGTAGCTTAGAAGAAGAAACCTCCGAAGAAGGCAGTAAGCAAATCAAAGACAAAAACAATGCAGTTTCCAAAGGCGGTGCTATCTATGAACTTCATCCTAACTTATCTAACCCAGCAGCAACAGAAAAAGTCTATGAAGTGCTTAGGATGTTTGGCCAGACTGACTTCCGCAAGGGTCAGGATCGGTCCATAATGAGCACCTCAGCACCATATTTGTTATGGAAGGTATTATTTTCTTAACAGGTGAGTTAATGAGACGTTTAAACTGTTTTTATACGTTGACCGATTTTCTTTTGTAGGGGGAAATTGCGAAAAGATCCCAATAGTACTTTGTGGCAACAAAGTTTATATTAAAGATCATAAGGTCAAAGCCAAGAGTATTGTATTCCACAGAAAAAAGAATTTACAGGTGAGGTTATACCGAGATTGTTATTATCAATTCTATAACCGCATTGACTTTTAACTTTCAAATAATTTTATAGTACTACCAAATATCTCATCAGCCAAGTCAAACTACAACTTCGAAAAGCCATTCCTTTGGTTATCCCGTAAACTGGTTGGTGATCCAAATCTGTTATTCGCAGCTATGCCAGCGTTGCTGCCACCAGAAGTTAAAATGGACAAAGATTGGTTGTTACAGATCGAACGTGATCTACAATAGGCATACGCTAGACTGATTTGTCCGAGGAGGAAGAAGATTTGTAAAACCTAGTGTCCATCCCCACCCAATTATTAAAAAAAAATATATGAACTAAATATCGCAATTAACATGAAATAAAAAAAGTTTTTTCATTTGTCCGGGACTTACATGTTATAAAGAAAAAAACCTATAGAACTAATAAAGATGCAAAACACTAGGACAGAAATCCTTAAAGCAGGACTCTTTCTTTTTCAATTTATTTTTATAAGCGATTGTATCTAATCAAGAGGAATACCTTCCACACAGTTCCAATTGTAGATGAGGCGATCAACAAATTAGAATAATTGTGTAAAACAAAAAATCCTTGTGAGCAAGCGTAGATAAGAACAAAAATTATTAAAAATTTTTATCTAATAAGTGCTACAAGAATTTCCTTGTAGACTATGTGTGCTGTTGTTTATATATGAAAGCTTCCTTATTGCGATTTAAATTAGTAATTAGTACATAATATATTATATTCTACCTCTCTTATTATGATTATTTTATTGTTTTGTTCTCGCAATTAATTTTTTTTTATTAAATAAAAAAACAAAAACTAAAGTTTCTTTGGTAATACCTATATAAAAATAACATATGAATTCAGTTAATTTGGCCTTAAAAGCTCCCGATATTATCGTTACAAGCTTTTTTGAGACAAAATAAACAAATGGAAATTTCTTAAGCTAACTAACAATTCTTAAAGAAAAATATTGAGATGTTGAAAGTTGGCTACAAATAAGGTTAGACGAGTGGTCAAAAATAACATTCTAGCTGGACGAGAAATACGTCATTGGAAAATGGAAAGGTATTTTAATGTACTACAATCGTTACTTTAGCAATTAATTTCAAAATCGTCAAAAGGTCATAAAATAAATTTTGTTGACTTTGAGGCAGCTGAGGGAGAGACAGAGCTTGGAAGACAGCTCTACGACCGCCTTTTAGAGCGAACTTAATTGTTTCGAGAAAATCAAAAACAAACGATAATGGTTGTACTGGAGGTACCAAAAGTAACTTATGTTTGAAAAAAAAAAAAATATAAAAAAGGAGAATTTCCTTATTTTAATTATAATTTTTTAACAAAATCCTCGGAGTCTTTTTGAGAAGAATATTATTTTATTTTTTGCCCTAAAAAAATTATTAAAATGTGTGGGCATATTAGTCAAAAAACTATGTACCAAGTTCGAAGGAAGTCCTTCCGGCCGTTTAGGCTATATGGGCGAGGACAGACAGACAGAATTGCGGGACCCACTTTTTCGCGTTCTCTATCATTGCAATGTTGGGGTAAATTATTATCTCGAGTTCGATTTTTTTACGAATCTACAATTTACCATACATAGTACCTCTATATCGCAAGTAAAAAACGAATAATGGAAGTAAGAAATATTTAAATAAGAGTTACCTGGTGTGCAAAGTAATTTTATCCCCCAAAACCCCCTGCGTTTCCGCCTATCCGTCGTCGGTGGAATAAGACTCCTTACAGCATTAGTTGAATTAAAAATCAAAACAACATCAATACTTTCGCAATTTCCTAGATAACGTTTGTACTGAGTGAGACCGTTTCAGCAATAAACAAGAAGACGTAATGTACATTGATTTTCTCGTATCTCGTCCAAATATTGATGTGGTTTATTATAATTAAGATTTGGTGCAACTTACATGAAAACTTGCCTAGAAGCATATATATACAAACATATAAATACGTAAAAGTAGGTTAATTTTATTTAAAATTTATAAATCCAATGAAATTACTACATTACTAATTACCATAAAAAAACAAAGGACTGATTAATGAAATTATTTTGAAACAAGTTTTATTTGATAGCTGATTTTTGAAAATACAGCATGTTTTTACGTTTGAATTATTAATTAAAAAGAAAATCGCTGGGAAATTTCTATATGAGCTGCACGACTACTGGCTGTTTTATAAGATTTCTGGCAAATTGTACATTCGAATGGTCGCTCCTCAGTATGCGTTCTGGTGTGAATTTTTAATCCAGTTATTTGTGCGAAAGAATTGCCACATTGCTCAAAAACGAATTTCTTTTCAATATGCCGAATTTCAACGTGTGTTTTCCAAGATTTGTCAGTGAAAAATGTGCGATCTAAAATAAAAAATATATAATAGGTTAGTTTAAATACATGGAGATGTATGTGACTAATCGAAGAGGTTCTCGCTTAGTTTTAAAATGTTATTTGTGTTGCTCACCTCTTTTTTAAGAATGCATTGTCTTTGTTTCTCTCTCAAATAATTTCTGGCGACAGTTAAGGCAATTTGGGCAGATTCTTTCATGACATCGCCAAGATGACCAGTAAGATGAAACGCTCCAGACGCTGAATTTCCATCCTTACTTAAATCTTCCATTTTACGCAGTGCAGTTTCAATATACAAAGAAGATTCTCCCATAGCTGTCTATGCTTAGCCCATAACAACACCTTCAAGAGTTTCATTATACATTTTCTCTTGAGAAAACACAGTAAGGTTGTCATTCTTTACTTCAAAATTATATTCTTCTTTTTTAATAATTTGAAAGCAATTTGACGCACAACCTGTTAACAGTAGCAGTTAGTTATAATAATGCATATAAATAATCAAACTAACCTTCTCACTGTGTTTTTTTTGTAAATTTCACAATTATTCTCTACAATAGCTTCTGATAAGTGTGTTGAGGGCCTATTCGGTAATTTGAATTTGTTTTTCATTGAGGCCACTTTCTTTCATCGCTGTTGGAATGAGATATTAGCTCGCTATTGCTCCGTTTTCTTAAGCAACGTATCCTTCAAATACAAACGAAAATAAAAATAATTCCCTGGGTTATTGTTTTCGACATTCTTACCAGACATTGTAATCATTTCCATTCGATCTCTTAAAGGCTCTAGATAGTATCTGTGATATTGGCAGTGCAAATGAACGAGAAACGAGATAGATCGACTGGAACATCTAGATAATGATCTAAGTTGGGATTTTGTTGAGGATCAAGGAGTTCTAGCAGAGCTGAACTTGGGTCGCCTTGGTAGACTCAAAAGTTAATTAATTTAAAATCCACAGCGTTGATTTTCATAATTCAAGCATTCTTTTCAATTTTATCTACTTTATCGATAAGAACTAATGGACTTTCAGTTTTTGTTCTTTTAAGACACTGAGGGAATTTGCCAGGCATTGGCCCTTGATTTCAGCAACATCTTTCATTCTACGAACGCTAAAATTTTCACGGTTAACTGCTTTTGCAATTGATCTTGCTGTGAAAAAGATTATTTATTATTTGTATGTATGTTTTAATTTCGTAACAACTTACCAACGCTTCTTTTTCCGACACCAGGTAAGCCATGGAAACAAAGTATCTTGCCTTGTGAACTACCCTTAAGTTGGCTGACTGCTATGAATTCTAAGATGCATTTCCTAATAATTTCCATTACTTCTTCGAGAATTATTTTGGCTTGGTCTAGGCTAAGGTTTTCTTCACTTAAAATGCCCCATGGCAGTGGTAGATGGAGCAACAACCGGTGTTGCAAAGTCTTCAGAGATCAAGTGCACTTAATTGATGAGTGATCTTCTTAAATGGGGACATAGGCTAAAAATAATAATTGTTGCAACGTTTAAACCGTGTCAGTTGTTACGGACGAAATGTACTTACCATCATCGTATTATCGGGTTCTTCAATTACACGACGTTGTTGTATAAATGAAAAGACCTCCTGCATAAACCGGGGTTCCCAAATATTAAGAAGTATTTTTGTTTAAGAAATAATTTCTTTACACAACGGCATCATACCCTTGGGGTTTATAGATTTGGCCAAACACGAGGGTTGAGACATAATTCCAACAATTTCCTTTCGTAGATGTCTTACTGCTTGCACAGCATTATTTGCGGTATTGACTTAACACTCATTATCATCGAATTTCGAGGGAGGATCTCGGATTTTCTGAAGAAGTCTACAAATTATTTGCACTTATGATCAAAATAATTAAATCAGTTTCAAATTTCTGCATACCTGATTAAGCCTCCAGTTCGTTGCTTGCCCGAATGCCAGGTAAATGCACCAACAGTTACTTCATCTAGAAGTCCTTGGCACCTTGTTCAACAGAGTGTAGTTTTGTCGAACGAATTCTCGTCCTACTGATTGTGGTGACGGTGTTTGTTCCTTTATTATGTACCATTTCTTCCACGATAGAGCGGGAGCGTGCCTTTTTCTACAGTAATAAGAATCGTAGGTTAGTTTTGCAAATTTTAGCTTTTTGTCTTGCAAATAGCTCTAGAGAGATTTGCTACTACTGGACGTATATATAATTGGTTATGGCGATGGAAAAATTCTGAAAAAAAAAAATGAAGAATTAGTTCCAAAATGTATGATTTTTTTTAAACGTTCGTTAGGTCGAGTTTCTAAATAATTAAGGAGAGTGTATCTACAAATGATTCCAGAATACCTAAATAAATATATCTATCACAAATGCACGATAATAATATATATTTATAATAGTTAATAAGCTTTTATTTTAACTTTAAACAAAAATGTACACGATTTCACGCAATTTGTTTTAGAACTGTCAGACTGTCGTTTTTGATAAAACAATAAAAAAAAACGTACCTGTCAGCTTGAGCAAATTTCGCCATTTTGTTTTTTAATCCACCACTCACACGGATTCACGGATATGAAAAAAAGAGTAAATTAAGAGAGTTTTCTCTTATTCACCTCAAATAATTTTTGCGGGTGTTTAAGGCAAGGGGGGTACGAGTCGGGCCTCTAGCATAGAGAAAATACTACCTAGAGAACCGACTTAAGGTGTCCATGCTCTTTCACCCTACAAGCTGAATTGAGAGGATTTATGCCCTATTCAGTAAGGATGTGTGCAGTTGCAATGCATTTTAAATGGGACAAAACGAGCTTTGTATGTATGCATAAGGGCATTTGCTCAAACGTGGTCATGTGCTCAATTGGTGAATCGGATATTCAAAAAAGGGAATCCGTTAAATTCAAAAACTGAAAAATAAAATATTTTGTCAATAAAATTGATGCTTCTAAATGTTTATGAACAAAAACTTTATTTGATATAGCCTTTTATTGCTTCTGGCATATAAATCCAGTAATATTTATTACTATTTCTATTGAAAACAAAGAAAATGTAATCAAAAAGTAGAATCACACCCTTGAAATTCCATGCGTATGTGCCCTAACTTCCACCACTAGACATACAGCAACTGAGCAATTATTGGTGGATTTTTTTTGACATTTGTTGTTGCTGCAATTTGTGCGACAATAAAATAATTTTCGTCGGTATTATTGTTTTTAATTGTTTTTAATAAAACTAGCGCGAGAAATTTGATTATCGTTGACTAATTCGGAAAATTATTTTCGTGAAATTGTCCGCCAGTGTATTGTGCCATAAAATGTTCTGGAATAGATGTTGACGCTGTAAAAGTCTTGTTCACGGGCAAAACTATTTTTCCGTGCGCTCCTTTAACAGACCCATGGCCGGTCGATATTGGCATTCTGTATGTGCGGTTCGCAGCTAAATACAATCCACTCAGCCCAAAAGCGGCACAAATGTGATTTCTGTGATAACGAGTACCAACGTGCAAAAGCCTTGAAGAATCACATCATTTTGCATACCGGTCTGAAGACCTACACTTGCAACTTAGTGCAAGACCTCTGCCAATGGTTCGAATTGTCGCATCCACAAGAAAAAAGCTCATCCTTTTGAATTGGCAGCAATTGAGCCCACTGGATCAAAGGCCATCAATCCGAACATTCCCAAACTGAAACTACTGCGAGCTGTGTAAGTAAAAAGCTGTGTCTTGAAGTAAAAAACTGGATTCTCATTTTTTTTTTTTTTTTTTTTTTTGTTTTAGAACTTCCAACATATAAGTTAAAATTCAAAAAAAAAACATGGCAAATCTATTCCACCAATGGTTTTATTTTCCTCATGATATTGGTATTGTTATTATTGTTCCCCTGGTCTGGCCCAGTAATGGGATCAAGTGCAACAACTATCAATGAATGCGAAACAATTTGAAGCAACAAATTGAAGCTAGAAATCATTCTGATGTGTCAGATATTATTTGATATTATCCTCAAAATGAAAAATTAATGCAACGATCACTTGGAACACTTCAATAAGGACTTAGAAACGTTTAAATCACCAAAATTGAGAAAGCTGTTTGGGAACTAGAGCCATTTTTATCTCACACTTTTTTGATTTTCATATAAATTCATATGAAAATCAAAAAAGTGTGAGATACAAATTACTCTAATTCAAAAACTGCTGGCTCGATTTTGGTGATTCAAATGGTCCTGAGTCCTTTTTGATGTGCTCTAAGTAATCGTCATATCAGTTTTTAATTTTGAGGAATGTTGGGAAAAAAAATCCTATGAAACATACACTTAATTTCATGCAAAATTCAAATGAAAAAAATGTATTATGTAAATAATTTAAATTTAAAAATATTTTTTTTTTTCAATTTCAGGCAGTGGGATCCATGACAACATACAAGATATTTTTCATTCAATTTATGCCCAAGTTTAAATCGAAGAGGCACAGGAGACTGCTTTGCCCGAGGAGGATGAAGATTTGTAAAACCTAGTGTCCATCCCCGCCCAATTTATTAAAAAAAAAAATTATGGACTAAACATCGCAATTAACATGAAATAAAAAAGTTTTTTTCATTTACCAATTATTTTTATACGCGATTGTATTTAATCAAGAGGAATACCCTCTACACAGTTCCAATTGTAGATTAGGCGATTTTACTTGTGTAAAACAAAAAAAATGTTTAAGATAAGAACAAAAATTATTAAAAATCTTTATCTAATAAGTCCTACAAGAATTTCCTTGAAGACTGTGTGTGCTGTTGTTTGTATATGAAAGCTTCTTTATTGCGATTTAAATTAGTACATAATATATATTATACTTCTCTTATTATGATTTTTTTATTGTTTTTTTCTCGCAATTTATTTTTTGTTATTAAATAAAAAACAAAAACTAAAGTTTCTTTGGTAATAAGTATATAAAAAAAATATGAATGCAGTTAATTTTGCCTTAAAAGCTCCCGATATTTTCGTTACAAGCTTTTTTAAGACAAAATAAACAAATGGACATTTCTTAAACTAACTAACAATTCTTAGAGAAAAATATTGAGATGTTGAAAGTTGGATATAAATAAGGTAAGGAATGTGGTCAAAAATAGCATTCTAGCTGGACAAGAAATACGTCATTGGAAAGGTATTTTAATGAATTACAATCGTAACTTTAGCAATTCATTTCAAATCATTTCAAAATCGTTAAAATGTCATAAAACAAATTTTTTTATTACGAGATTTGTTTAACGATTTGCTAAAAGTGTTTTTTACCGCTTCATATTTAGTGGATATGCTATTTGTATCAATGCAAACTGCATTGCATAACATGTTCGCGATACAGCGGACCAAAATGCATTTTTGAAATGCAAAAAAAAATGAGGAAAGAAATATGTAAGTTAAGTGTTTTATACAGCTCCAAATTTTGTTCATATGCAATTTGTAGCCGTTTATACTACATACCATAATCAAAAGAACAATACCATGTCTATACGAGTACGAGTACGACTCATATTTATATGCTAAGTGAACAATTTTTGGAACTTTTAAAATCGCTAACAAAGTGGCTTAGAAAAAGATATGAATATCATATATATATTTTATCATAGGTTCCAAGTACGTAAACAAAAATCAGTGCCAACTTAAGTGTCCCACTTTGACCACAGCAATGATGCAATAATAGCTTGTTGCACTTAGTTAACATCATATTTCTTGCCAAAACTATTTTACCGATTTGGATCGAATTTTTTAATTTCGTCTTTTAATACTCTAGACTATTTGATTCCAAATTTTTAGCAGAGTTGGAAAATTTTTGACCTATTTTTTCAGCGCTTCAAAATTACTTAGTTTTTCAGATTTTTGTTTACCAATGTTTAGATAGCAACTCAAATAAAACATACATGCATTTTAAACTAATGTGGTCATGTAGAAAATTTTATAACAAACAAGAATGTAGTGGATGGCTTTTTTCTAAGTTGCGTATTTCCAAAGTTATAAAGGAAAATGTCGGAAAAAATGGGGTGATTTTAGCATTTTTGTGGCTGTTGCATTTTTCCTGCGAGCACAGGTTTTTCGAAGTTGCAAACATAGCTACAGACTACTCTAACATGCCCCAAGAATGAATCAAAAATGCAGAACTACATCGCACACAGCGAATTTATTGTCGAATTTGACTGGGCTAACAGTTTTTGGAAATTCATATAAAACACGTTTGAAAAATTTCAGTCGATTTTTTTTTTAACGTGTCCCATATGAAATTTAATTGAAATATTTATGTATATTAAAATTGATTGTTGTGTTCACTACCAGGACTTAATTTAAGACTCAGAATCATTTCAATCAATTAATCAAGATAATGATTTGGAAATAACAGCATTTTATAAGAACACTTTTAACAATATCAAGAAAAAAACACACAAAGTACTTGTAAGTGCTAGTTATAAAACGCTATTATTTCCAAACCACTATCTATAAACCGAAAAGCTTTTGGACTGTATCTTTGTAACAGGTTGTCGAACAAAGGCTATTGATATCTTTTTGTAATCGGTGCTTGATGCTTTCAAAACTAGCATCAACAGTTTTTACATAAAATGCTTATTGAAAAAAATCACTCTTGAAATACACTTATTTGGAATGTGGTATACGTATTCCAAGAGTTATTTTTGTTAATACTTCTTCTTTGGAAAAATTGTTGATGCTTCTTTTGAGAGTAGGAAGTGCTGATTCAAGAAAGGTATCAACCACCTTTATTGGAGAACCCGTTCCAAAGATATACCTTAAAAGCTTTTCGCTGTCCACTTGGAAAAGTAAAATCTTAAAATGGATTGGGGTGTATCTTTGGATCTGGTTAACCAAAAAAGGTGGTTGATACTTTTTTGTAATCAGCGTTTGATACTTTCAAAACCAGCATCAACAATTTTTACATAAAATGCTTATTGAAAAAAATCAATCTTGAAATACACTTATTTGATATGTGGTATACGTATTCCAAGAGTTATTTTTGTTAATACTTCTTAATCTTAATCACCACAAATACTTCAAATATTTATTTTGATTTCAAAAAATAATATTCAAACTTTGACAGACAAATAATTTCAGAATATAAATTCACTCAAAGTATTTCGAAACTGATTCGAAGTAATTTCCGGGGGAGATTGACGAAAGGAGTATTCGAATCCAGGGAAAAATAAAAATCGGGAGTAGAACAATCTCTCCCGGAATTGCCGATAAGGCTGAATACCTCCATACCAAGAAAAGTTAAGAAAAAAGTAGAACCTATAAACTAAAAAAATCAAAACTGTAACTGTACTATCAAAACTGTTTCAAATTAAGTCTACTAAGTGTCACCAAAAGCATTTTTAATTGGAAAAATTATTTCCCAATGAAGTAGATAGTTTTGGAATTACGAAGTGGTTTATCTGGCAATTCCATTAAATTTCTACCAATTTTAAGATATATTCTATTTGTTATTTCAAGAAAAAGAACTTTTTAACTTACGAATCTCTATTCACACTACTGATTATGTTTGCTGTGCCAACTGTATGAATGATGTACGTGCAGCACTCAATAATTGCAGGAATCTCTAGAATAAGATCACCCTTGTCTTTCTTTTAGTCTAATGGAATTCGTACCAACATCAGATGATCACTGTGATTCGTTAGCACAAAATCAATTTTGGCCAATGGCAGTCGATGCTTTTGTTTGTTGCGTCAAGAAGGTAGATAGCTTTGTTGCTGAGGAGGATGAATCGACCTCTTGGCTTATAGCCATGTCGATCGTATTTGACGCAAGGTGAGGAATATTTAAGTTCTTCAGAACCTAATGCTGTTGTCACAAAATTACTAACTTGCGCCGAGTGTTCCTTGGAAATGTGGTCTTTTTCGAACCATTTGGCAATACTTTGCGGGTAATTTTTCTTTTTATCTAGGTAGGTATATGGAAAACACACTTTACTTAGAAGGGAAATAAATTAATTTAACAAAAAACTGACCTTTAAAGACCTTTTCAGCTGTGACTTTTGAGTTCAAATTGCTTCTTCTCATTACTTAGCTGCTGACTATAATTTCTTGATAAGTGAAGCCGATGCACCATATGTAGGTATGTAGATGCTTCCTGACAATGTTTTGGCTGCGGAAGGCCAACTCATGTCCAGCACTTTTCTTGGTAACTCCTTTGATAATCTTATAAGCACCTATGTCTTTGCATTGGCAATGAACGCTTCATTCACACCATTTGGTGGATCTTCTCTGGTGATGAAGCCTTTAATGAATGCTCGAATCTTAACAGCAGCCTCTGGTCTTCTTTTGGCAGCTTGAATCACCAAAAACCGTCGGCAATATGATTGCAGTATAATTGTGTTCTCACAAAGTTTAAGATACAGCTTGCGTTGTTTTCGTCCCTTCGAGTGTGACTGAATAATAGCTGCGACATCGCGTTTCTTCGCTTGGAATGCTTCTTCAGAATCGAAGAGGGTCTTAGGGAACCAAATGAAAATCTTTTTTTCAGCAGCTAGAAATAAACACAACAAACTTTTTAATGACATTAAAAAAATGCTTTTATACAAGTAAATAAACTTTTATTGATATTAAAATAAAAACTTTACACTATTTTAGATTTCACATAATTTATTTTACTTAGAACTGTCCGATTTTTGACAAAACGAAAACAGCAAAAAAAACTTACCTGTCAGTTTGAGCAAATTTCGCCATTTTGTTTTTTAATCCACCACTCACACCGATTCACGGATAGGAAAAAAAGAGTAGGTTAAGAGAGTTTTCTCTTACTCACCTCAAATAAATTTTGCGGGTGTTTAAGGCAAGGGGGGTACGAGTCGGGGCTCTAGGTAGTATACTTACTCTATGGCCTCTAGGTAGTATACTTACTCTATGGTCTCGTTGTGAGTTTTGGAAGCAAAACGTAATAGATTTCTACTTTTTGGTACTTTATTTGACACAAAGCCTGTATAACTATAGGTACTGGGTGGGGAAATGTTTTATAAATCATTATTTATGCAGCGTTGTATACATAGAGAAAATACTACCTAGAGAACCGACTTAAGGGGTCCATGCTCTTTCACCCTACAAGCTGAATTGAGAGGATTTATGCCCTATTCAGTAAGGATGTGTGCAGTTGCAATGCATTTTAAATGGGACAAAACGAGCTTTGTATGTATGCATTAGGGCATTTGCTCAAACGTGGTCGTGTGCTCAATTGGTGAATCAGGTATTCAAAAAAGGGAATCCGTTAATTTCAAAAATTGAAAAATTAAATTTTTTGTCAATTAAATTGATGTTTCTAAATGTTTATGAACAACAACTTTATTTAATATAGCCTTTTATTGCTTCTGGCATACAAATCCGGTATTATTTATGACTATTTACGTTGAAAACAAAGAAAATGTAATCAAAAAGTAGAACCAAACCCTTGAAATTTAATGCGTACGTACCTTTAATTTTCACTTCCCCCACTACAGCTGCTGAGCAAAACTGAGAACCGAGTGGTGGTTTTTCTGACATTTGTTTTTGTTGCAATGTCTTCGACAACAAAACAAATTTTTATAAATTTTTTAAATTTCGTCGGTATTTTTATTTATTGTCGATAAAACTAGCCGGAAAAACTTAAATGTTGCTTATTTTTTTCGCGAAAATATTCCCACCAAAAGATTCAGCAATAAAATGTCCCGGAACACGTATTTTGGTCTAGTTTTTGGATCCCCGACTTTCGAATCGATCTTTTTTTTCCGTGCGCTTTTTTTGGATTAAATAACAAATCCTTGGACATTTGGTCGGTCGATTGGCTTCTATATGTGTTCCAAGAAACAGAGGCTAACAATTCTAACCGGTAGAGGGGCCTCATCAAATTTCTTGAATCGTTCATCATCGCAGGCAATGTCGTTTGGTCATCAATCTGGGTACATATTCTTGCGTCGGTTAACAGTCCGCAACGACAGTTCAATGGATATTCCCGCTATACTGAGTTTGCTGATCCAGTTGCTCATCTGCCTATGGTTCCGATAACCGATACAAATTTCCCGCTATCGTCAATTGTTTTGCCCCATTTGGTCACCGGCACAAGTTGGTTCAGTGATTGGTCTGAGGAACTGCTACGCTATCAGTACAGGCGATCCGAGCCCATAGATCAGGATATTTTAGCAACAATGAAAATGCAGGGACATATTGGCTATTCTCCAAATCCCCGCCTTGATAGACGAAATCAAATACCATACGTGATGTAAACGAATGGCGTTGGGTCAAATAATGGAAATGGAATCCAGAATTCAAATAAGACTACCGAAAATGGAGTAAAAATTATACCAAGACGATATAGAAAAGTGGATATGAAGTACACAAAGCTTGGAACTCAAGACTTCGAATTCGAGCAATACAATCAAACATGTTTTGCTGGCCTGGAAGTCACACTGCCTAATTCGTATTGCAATTCAATGCTTCAGATTCTATATTTCATTGAGCCATCAAGGCAGCGCCTGTTAATTCATTCATGTGCTAAGGAGTTTTGCTTGTCTTGTGCATTGGGTTATCTTTTTCACATGCTTGATAAATCAAGGGGTGAGTAAAAAAATAGGAGTAACTTTGTTTAAAATAACTTATCTTGTTTCTTTTTTAGCTGCATCACCATGTCAAGCCAGTAACTTTCTTCGTTCATTTCGTACTGTACCCGAAGCTTCGGCATTGGGTTTGATTCTATCTGACCGATCCTCGAATGTCAATCTTGTAAGCTTAATCCAGGTGGGCAAATAATTATTTCAGTATTTTATTTTATTTTAATTTTCAATTTCTTTTTTTTAGAATTGGAATCGATTCATATTGCACCAAATGCATGCAGAAAATCTCGATTAACATAAAAACAGTCATTTAAATAGTTTGATGTATACAGAAAATTATGGTTTGCTTAACGTTAGAGTATCATTTTTGTTTATTGGAAAAAATTATTTTCCTGTACAGAAGATTATAAAGCATTTCAGCAGCATGATACACGAATTTCTGAGATGCTTTATAGACCAATCGCATGAAGAACTTAAGAAAACCGATCCAACCCCACTGAAAACTAATTCAAAAAATCAAGAACCTTACCAGAAAGATGATGAAATGTCCAATTACTCTTCGCTTCTCAATCAGAAGAAGAATATGAAACGTGCGACAGCGAAGTTTCAGAACAATCAAGTCTGAAGACTTGCATAGAAAACAACCTTCCTATTTAAATATTAATTAATTTTAAACTAAATGTTTTCATTTCAAACTTTTGCAACTTTCGAATAAATGTTTCGAGACTCAAGCTGTTTTTTTGTCAAAAATTACTTTCTAAATTCAAAAAAAAAAAGTCAAATAGCTCGTTTTCTTATTATTTAAATTTATTCGTTGATAAATTAAATTTGTTAAATTAAATTGAAATTGTTGCTGTTTTATATTGTTCGTCCGCAAGCGTCCTCAAATAAATGTTGTGCTTTTATCCGGAGATTTCCTTGTGCTAGAAGATTATTCTTATTTTCTTAATGCAAAAAAAAAATACTTACACCCTTATTCATACAGAAAAAATAGTTATTTTAGCTCCCGTGTTTAGGAAAACTACACCATGGAATCTCAATGTTCCGGCCTCAAATGGAGCAGTTAGCAATTGCCTTTAGTTTGAGCCCAGAAAATTTGTATTCCATCGTGTAGTTTTCCTAAACACGGGAGCTAAAATAACTATTTTTTCTTTATGAATACGGGTGTTAATATATATTGTTACTTAAAATAAATAAATAAATTGGGTGGCACAACGGCTCATGAAGAACCAGGGCCTAGTGACTAACAACTCGCAACCATTCCTGTGCGCGCCTGTCGACAGGAATGGAGGGAACCTACAATTTTATGCCGAATCCGAACGGCTAGACGAGAAGCGCTTATTCGTGACAAGTGATACTCTTGGAGGATTTGTCTATTCCTCGCAAGAGGCAGTAGCCCTGTAAGACACTTTTTTAGTTTTTAGGTGTACGAGGCTGGGAAGCGAACCCACCCCTCCAGCGTCACAGTCGAACGCACTTACCATTACGCTACGGGCTACTACATATTGTTACTTATGTTATCTGAATAAACTGTTTCCATTCCCATCAAGCATCTTCCTTGCGCTATACTCAACCAACTGGAATATGTGAACCATTTGAAATATAAATAAAAAAAAAATAACTTCTAACCATCTCTCTACAAATTCTCTAAATGAGATACCATTTCACTTTCAGACTTTCCACCAAATAAAAATTTATCCCAAGGTGTTGCCAGTGAATTATTGATTATCTCTTCATTTATGCAATGTTCAGTGGCTTGCGCTTGTCAAAAAGATTCCTGGTGGAGAATCCCTTTGCCCGTCATTTCACCATCCTTTTTCTTTGTTTTCAACTTTTTTGTTTTTAACGTTTTTTTTTCTCTTTTTAACTTGGGTTACATTTTATTTAAAGACTAAATTGGCAAACGCATTTTCTAGACTTTTACTACATTTATATATTTCAGAAATTTCATTGTAAAAACTTTTGGGACTTTGAGTAATATTATCGCGGTGCATTGCTGTTTTTTTAGGGAAGTTAAATTCGTTTGAATGATCCATTCTTATGATAAGAGTAAAGGAGTGTTTATTGCGAAACAACAATAAACAACAGAGAGTTAAAGATCAAATACATATAGGTCAAGATCTATTTATTCACTGGTCTGGCATTTTATCAAAAAAATATTGTTTACATATTTTTTTTTTAAATACACACCAGTTTAGCTTTCATCAAAGCCTTTCCGGATGACAAATCGATATCGAATGAAATTTCTGAAATTCGAATGTATTAAGCAACGAAAATAGAGTTGTCAAGTACGAAATTGCCGATTTTCGAACAAATGTATCTAGATAAATAAAATTCGGATTTCAATATCCGATTTTCAAATTACACAGTACATATTTTCCGAATTCGAACGATTTGACTTTAGAATCGAATTACAGAGTAAGGCCCCTGTATTAAAATTGATTATAATGATTAATACGAGTACTTAAATTAAGACTGAGAACCATTTCAATCAACTAAATCAAGATAGTGGTTTGGAAATAATAGCATTTTATAAGAACGCTTTTAACATTTTGAAGAAAAAAACATACAAAATACTTGTAAGTGCTAGTTATAAAACGCTATTATTTCCAAACCACACTCTTGATTTAGTTGATTGAAATGGTACTCAGTCTTAATTTAAGTACTCGTATTGATCATTATAATCAATTGAAATATGAAATTTTTTTTGAAATGTTTCTCTATATTTAAGTTGATTGTAGTTTTTACTACCACGACCTAATTTAAGACTCATACTCAGAATTCAATCAAAACAAAATCTCGGCCGAGAATACATTGTTTTCTTTGTTTTTTTTTTAAAATGATCTACTAAAACTTTGAGAATCAAATAAAAGCAGAAGGAATTAAGATTGATAGATCCGAGGAAGCCTTCATGTAAAAAAGGCAAGTTCAAATTATACTTCCATTCTAAAGGTTTTAAAATCGTATTTAATAGAAATCTAAGAAATAATTTCATAGTATTTTCATTCCATTTATTTAAAAAAGTATTAAATTTACAATTATTAAGTTATAAAATAATAAACTTATGAATATAAATTACTTGTAACAAAAATAAAAATATATACCCATAAAATACTTAGATTTGAATAAAATAGTTTAGATTAGTTAGAAGGCAAAACATAGAAATTTCACCCTTTCTATAAGAGTTGCATAGGGGAACTTCACAATGACCAGGATCAGCCCGCGGAATTGTCTGCAATAAAACAAAAATGTAGTTATAGCCACATATTGAAAAATTGTAATATTCAATAAATAAATAATGGTAACAAAAGGAAAAAAAAGTATAAACCGAAAAGCTTTTGGACTGTATCTTTTTAACAGGTTGTCGAATAAAGGCTATTGATATCTTTTTGTAATCAGTGCTTGATGCTTTCAAAACTAGCATTAACAGTTTTTACATAAAATGCTTATTGAAAAAAAATCACTCTTGAAATACACTTATTTGGAATGTGGTAAACGTATTCCAAGAGTTATTTTTGTTAATACTTCTTCTTTGGAAAAATTGTTGATGCTTCTTTTGGGAGTAGGAAGTGCTGATTCAAGAAAGGTATTAACCACTTTTATTGGAGAACCCGTTCCAAAGATATACCTTAAAAGCTTTTCGCTGTCCACTTGGAAAAGTAAAATCTTAAAATGGATTGGGGTGTATCTTTGGAACTGGTTAACCAAAAAAGGTGGTTGATACTTTTTTGTAATCAGCGTTTGATACTTTCAAAACCAGCATCAACAATTTTTACATAAAATGCTTATTGAAAAAAATCACTCTTGAAATACACTTATTTGGTATGTGGTATACGTATTCCAAGAGTTATTTTTGTTAATACTTCTTCTTTGGAAAAATTGTTGATGCTTCTTTTGGGAGTAGGAAGTGCTGATTCAAGAAAGGTATCAACCACCTTTATTGGAGAACCCGTTCCAAAGATATACCTTAAAAGCTTTTCGCTGTCCACTTGGAAAAGTAAAATCTTAAAATGGATTGGGGTGTATCTTTGGAACTGGTTAACCAAAAAAGGTGGTTGATACTTTTTTGTAATCAGCGTTTGATACTTTCAAAACCAGCATCAACAATTTTTACATAAAATGCTTATTGAAAAAAATCACTCTTGAAATACAAATATTTGGTATGTGGTATACGTATTCCAAGAGTTATTTTTGTTAATACTTCTTCTTTGGAAAAATTGTTGATGCTTCTTTTGGGAGTAGGAAGTGCTGATTCAAGAAAGGTATCAACCACCTTTATTGGAGAACCCGTTCCAAAGATTATTGAAAAAAATCACTCTTGAAATACACTTATTTGGTATGTGGTATACGTATTCCAAGAGTTATTTTTGTTAATACTTCTTCTTTGGAAAAATTGTTGATGCTTCTTTTGGGAGTAGGAAGTGCTGATTCAAGAAAGGTATCAACCACCTTTATTGGAGAACCCGTTCCAAAGATATACCTTAAAAGCTTTTCGCTGTCCACTTGGAAAAGTAAAATCTTAAAATGGATTGGGGTGTATCTTTGGAACTGGTTAACCAAAAAAGGTGGTTGATACTTTTTTGTAATCAGCGTTTGATACTTTCAAAACCAGCATCAACAATTTTTACATAAAATGCTTATTGAAAAAAATCACTCTTGAAATACACTTATTTGGTATGTGGTATACGTATTCCAAGAGTTATTTTTGTTAATACTTCTTCTTTGGAAAAATTGTTGACAGACAAATAATTTCAGAATATAAATTCACTCAAAGTATTTCGAAACTGATTCGAAGTAATTTCCGGGGGAGATTGACGAAAGGAGTATTCGAATCCAGGGAAAAATGAAAATCGGGAGTAGAACAATCTCTCCCGGAATTGCCGATAAGGCTGAATACCTCCATACCAAGAAAAGTTAAGAAAAAAGTAGAACCTATAAACTAAAAAAATCAAAACTTTAACTGTACTATCAAAACTGTTTCAAATTAAGTCTACTAAGTGTCACCAAAAGCATTTTTAATTGGAAAAATTATTTCCCAATGAAGTAGATAGTTTTGGAATTACGAAGTGGTTTATCTGACAATTCCATTAAATTTCTACCAATTTTAAGATATATTCTATTTGTTATTTCAAGAAAAAGAACTTTTTAACTTACGAATCTCTATTCACACTACTGATTATGTTTGCTGTGCCAACTGTATGAATGATGTACGTGCAGCACTCAATAATTGCAGGAATCTCTAGAATAAGATCACCCTTGTCTTTCTTTTAGTCTAATGGAATTCGTACCAACATCAGATGATCACTGTGATTCGTTAGCACAAAATCAATTTTGGCCAATGGCAGTCGATGCTTTTGTTTGTTGCGTCAAGAAGGTAGATAGCTTTGTTGATGAGGAGGATGAATCGACCTCTTGGCTTATAGCCATGTCGATCGTATTTGACGCAAGGTGAGGAATATTTAAGTTCTTCAGAACCTAATGCTGTTGTCACAAAATTACTAACTTGCGCCGAGTGTTCCTTGGAAATGTGGTCTTTTTCGAACCATTTGGCAATACTTTGCGGGTAATTTTTCTTTTTATCTAGGTAGGTATATGGAAAACACACTTTATTTAGAAGGGAAATAAATTAATTTAACAAAAAACTGACCTTTAAAGACCTTTTCAGCTGTGACTTTTGAGTTCAAATTGCTTCTTCTCATTACTCAGCTATAATTTCTTGTTAAGTGAAGCCGATGCACCATATGTAGGTATGTAGAGGCTTCCTGACAACGTTTTGGCTGCGGAAGGCCAACTCATGTCCAGCACTTTTGTTGGTAACTCCTTTGATAATCTTATAAGCCACTATCTCTTTGCATTGGCAATGAACTTTTCATTCACACCATTTGGTGGATCTTCTCTGGTGATGAAGCCTTTAATGAATGCTCGAATCTTAACAGCAGCCTCTGGTCTTCTTTTGGCAGCTTGAATCGCCAAAAACCGTCGGCAATATGATTGCAGTATAATTGTGTTCTCACGAAGTTTAAGATACAGCTTGCGTTGTTTTCGTCCCTTCGAGTGTGACTGAATAATAGCTGCGACATCGCATTTCTTCGCTTGGAATGCTTCTTCAGAATCGAAGATGGTCTTAGGGAACCAAATGAAAATCTTTTTTCACATTGTACCGCAGCTAGAAATAAACACAACAAACTTTTTAATGACATTCAAAATATTCTTTTATACAAGTAAATAAACTTTTATTGATATTAAAATAAAAACTTTACATGATTTTAGATTTCACATAATTTATTTTACTTAGAACTGTCAGATTTTTGACAAAACGAAAACAACAAAAAAAACATACCTGTCAGTTTGAGCAAATTTCGCCATTTTGTTTTTTAATCCACCACTCACATGGATTCACGGATAGGAAAAAAAGAGTAGATTAAGAGAGTTTTCTCTTACTCACCTCAAATAAATTTTGCGGGTGTTTAAGGCAAGGGGGGTACGAGTCGGGCCTCTAGGTAGTATACTTACTCTATGGTTGTATAGAGGCTACATAAATCCTTATACACTGCATAACACTGCAAATCCACCAGTTTAAAGCTGTTTAGCGAATTCTATTAAATACGGCTGTCGGCTGTTAGAATTTATCTGTATGGAATGAAATTTAAGATTGTCACAGATTGTAAATCCCTTACGCTGACACTAAATAAAAAGGAAGTGAATCCTAGAATAGCGAGGTGGGCATTGGAGTTACAAAATTACGATTATGTGTTGGAGCATCGTAATGGTGATAAAATGCAGCAAGTATGTAGATGCATTACGCCGAAATGTGAATATACTTGTTTTGGAAGAAAACACGTTAGAGCAGAATTTATCAATCTACCAACACAGAGATGAGGTGATAAGTAAAATAAGGACATCATTGGAAGAGAAAGAGAGTGAGTTTTATGAAATGAAAAATGGATTAGTTTATAGTAAGAGAGGTAAGGGGTTGTTATGTTATGTCCCTGATGAAATGCAATCCAATGTATTGTGCATCTCATGATGAGATGTGCCATATAAGTGGGGATCACGATAAACAGATATAAGGTATGCTCATTGCGTTTTGACAGATGTGATGTGACGTCATCGTCATCTGGTTCGATTATAAGATAGAAGAAAAGAATACCATTTCATTGGATTATTTTTATAATTTTTCTATTTTTACAGTTAATTTCACCTACAAATAATTTGTTTAAATGGTTAACTCTAAAATACAGTATATGCTTAAGAAATAGTCTGTTTGCATTTAGTCTAGATGCACAGCTTCAGCATTTTTTTAATGGTTTTCCAGGAACTTCCCTTTTGTATATAGATTTTCCTTATTGTTTTTAATAAAAATGTTTTCTAACCCCCATATTAATAAACGGAGCTAGCAGCGAGTTATCATTAACTCGGGATGGACTAGGAGTTAAAATTTCTGCCACTTACTAGCTAGCTAAACCAACAAGTAAGGTGGTTTAGCGAAGGGTTATATAAAATAAGTAAATATATGTTTTGATTCACCAATTGTCTCTTAGGCCGTGTGTCAATTGCGTTAAAAGTGCGTTAAATTTGATCCCATGGCTAAATTTTGACATTACTGAGGCGAATACAGTCGTCAAAATTTAACCTGCTCAGGAGCTCGTTTAAATTTTAACTATTGGATAAATTTTAACGTTTGTATTAAGCTTCTTGCACATTACTTACACCATCGACCTATTATACCTGGACTGCTAGGAGCCAACATCACGATGGTTCCCTTTGTTAAAAAAAATCGATACACTAGCGGCAATTTGAAAACAACTTAGGCCTAATTTATTCACTCAAAGTAAGTTAAACATAACTTTGGGATTTTTACAGTCAACTTGAGAAATAGTTTTTTTCACTCGAAGTTTACGTTTTCAACTTTAGATTTTCAACTCTAGAGTTGATCAAGGAAATAGTAGAAGTAAGTGAGTAAACTTGGGAGTTTTCATCATTTCTGTTTATTCATTCATGATATTTAGTTGTGTAAACTTTTCGCTTTTGACTTCGAAAAATCTTAAAATAAATAATAATCAAATAAAAATAGAGCTCTGTTTTAATTGAAATAATATAATAAAAAATGTTTCGTGCAAATTATTTACTTCTGAGAGGATTGGGCGTCATCTTTTTGGAGCAGCGAAGATGATGCAGAGGAAGAAAATGTATACCTTGAAAGGCGAAATCAAGCATCTTCGGGCGCGGTTATTACATAGATGGGGGACTGCATGAGCATTGAGTTTTTTGTCTTGGTATTCTTTTGACGCCGCGCTTCAGATGGAATGAAAAATCCATTTCAATTATTCGGAATAAATAAAAAAAGGGCGCGTGTAACTCAGTACTCGTGGCAAAAGTGAAACTTCTTTGGCGATCTATAAAATCTCGATATGTATAGGGATATTAAGCTTATATGCGTAATACGCAGCTCAGTGTTCTATATCAAGATGATCGATGGGTTGGGGTTGTAAACTTGAAAATTAAATAGTAATGGTGAAAATTTAAAGTAAAAAAAGGTGAAAATTTAAAAGTTATAAATCAGTTTGAGTAGGTTTTCCGACTATTTCCAAAAATTTCTACACTCAAAATCTGTGCAAAATCAAAAATTGTATATGACAACTTTAATTTGGTTTTATGTGTTTTGCAATCATATATAATTCAAATTTTTAGCGGACTCTTCTGATTTAATTCAATTTTTTGAAATTAGCCTATTTTGAGATACAAATTTTAAAATAATTTATATCTCTATACCAGTAGGAGATAGGCAAAAATCTTAAACTAGTAAGATTCTTAGAATTTCATTATCTATCCACCAAAAAGAATTCAAAACTCTAGCATTCTAATTAACGAAATTAGAAAAAAAGGCATAAAAGGACATTTTCCCTTTTATCTGCAACAATAATATAGATTATCAGAAACTCCAAACTTATTGCAATATAAAATATATTAGCCTATCAATAAAAATTTTTACTTTTACTCTACCTCCACCACTTAGCTAATCAATGATCTCAGCGTTGCACATGTGGCGTTACATTTTTTCGTTTCACAAAAATTCAACCTTTAAATTTCACTCTCAACGCGCCCAAAGAAGTTTCACTTCAAAAATCGACAATAATGGTTTATCCCGAGTATTTTATTGAATAAGGAAACACAAAATTCTTATTCCAAATATTTTGAATATATAAAATTAATAAAGAAACATATTCACTCTCAATTGCAAAATTATTCTAATGCAAACCAAAAGTTGAAAATAAAGTCTTGTGTGTCATGCTTAACAAATTCCTTCTAAAAAAAGCTATTGCAACAACAAATCAAGGTATCCACCGTCTCGGATAGGTTCCTTAACGCAAGGAACGTCGATGGGAAATGTATGTTTTAAAATATTCCATTTCATGCAATTGACACAGCAAAACCCTCAAATTTTATTCACCTCTATAAAAACGGATCAAATTTAACTGGGATTAAATTTAACCAAAATTTTAACGCAATTGACACACGGCCTTAACATGCTCACACGAGAGCTCGAAAGTAACATGTGAGTTAACGGCTGTTTTTATTAATATGGCTATAAAAGTGTAGCATTTTCAAAGAATTTATCACTTGGTTTCTAAGCCCATCTTCCAACTTTTCACCCAACTACTAAAGCTGCAGGATGTATGTATAAGGGTCATGGTACTGATTCTTTCTTTAAAGCTCTATAAAAGTATATCCTTAACTGTAAAGTCACTCTCAACTTAATGTCCTGAGCAAACACGACTGTTTTAAAGTATAATCGTTTTTATTCCCACAAGCACTAATCCACAATTTGCACATTTTAGCGTCTTTCAAGAAATAGTGATATGTATTTGTTGTATATGCAAAAATGATTGTTTTATTCTTAAACTTAAATTCTTTTATTAATATTAAAGAGATGCTTTTACATAAAAAGGTTAATCGCAATGAGATACAATTTCAATTTTTAGATACATTTTTAAGTACATTAAAAGATAGATAGATCCTAATCAGAAAGAGAAAGATGGATAGACAATTAAAGGTGAACACACACCACAACAAATATAGACTTTCTCAAATCAGGTTAAAACACAATATTTCTTCCCACCCTTCGTGGCTAAGGTGAGATTTCCTTGGTCTGGTGGATCTTCGTTGAGCTGCTAGAGGTGTTATTAATTGACTTCCAGATCTAGGTGTTTGCGTCTCTTGTGGAGTAAATGACTGCTGCTTGGGTACTACAACTGCAGGACTAGTTTCACTTACTGGCTTTTAATGAAATGATTGCAGAGATGTACTAGCAGCATTGGAGTTTTCGTCACGAAAATGTTGTTGTTGTGGTATAGGCGTTTTTGGTGGTTTTATGTATTGATCGTTGACTGGAACATCTATTTGCTCTGCATATTGCGTTCCATGAGTTTCATCTTGACTATTCAAATAATTATCTTTATGACATTTGATCTGGTCAATATGGCGTTTAAACCGTTTGTTGGTAGTTAATTTCATAATGAAGGTCTCCCAAACGGTTTTTGATAATTCCCGGAACCCATTTGTCCATACGAGGATTGTTTAATAGGAAAAACACCGATTGCCCTGGTTAAAGAATGCGGAATGTTGGATTGAATTGCGAGTTTTGTTTTTCTGTTACTTTTGTAAATAAATCATCGGGTCTGAGAAGATCCAGACTAGTCCGAAGTGAACGACCCAAAAACAACTGCGATGTTGATTGGCCTGTGGAGGTATGAGGTGCTTTTCTATATTTCCGGAGGAATTTGTTAAGGTTTAGCTGAAGTGAGTTCTTAGTTGTTTCCATGGCTCTTAAAGCATCTTTTACTGTTTGTACGCTCCGCTCGTTGATGGATGGCACGGTGCTGTCAGTTTATGACAGTTTACGCCAACTGTCTGCAGATATGTTTTAAATTCAGCTGAAGTAAAATTTGTGCCATTATCGGATACCATAGGCAGCAAATAGTTCATCCAGAATAGATATGGTAGCACCAGTCGTCATCGAGTTAGTTGTATTAACTTCAAGCCACTTGCTATACGCATCAGATACTATAAGCAACATCGTTCCAGCGAAGGGTCCCGCGTAGTCTATATGGACTCGTTCCCACGGTCCTTTTGGATACTCCCAATGGTGTTCTCGAAACTTGGGAGGTAAGTGCGCATTTTTTGTACAGCTGCTACAATTCCTTGCCACACGTTCATATCGGCGTAAATTCCCGGCCAAAAAACGAATGATCGTGCCAAATCTTTCATCTTCACCGTTCCCAAATGCGCTAAGTGAAGATCTGCAAGAACTTTTTCACGTAAGGTTGATTGGATGACCACTCTGTGTGCAAACACAAGGCAGTTAGCAGCTAACCTATAGCTGGAGTCAGGAGATTTGAAACCCAACCGGATTAGACACTGACCTGCTTCTAGTATGGAACACATCCTGCCCAAATGTAGATCTTTTCTAGTTTCTTGAGCAATTTGTTCTGCATTGAGTGGCAGTTGATGAATTTGATGAATTAAAAATTTATCAAATGGGTCATATTCTAGTTCTGAATCCAAAACTTGTTTGCAAGTGGTGAATTTTATTGACATCTGTTTCTAATGAAGCTCGTGAGAAGTAATCAGCATTTGAGTTTTCCTTGGTTGTTTTCAATTTGACATCATAATCGAAGTTGGTCAGGAACTCCGCATAATTTGCCATTCTGCTGATACAGAGAACAGGCAAAGAATTTTGGTTATGGTGGAATGGATCGGTTTCAAGGGAGTTGGTTGTTTGAGGTTGGTGGTTTTATGGAATATAAGTACAGAATAATTTGCCGATAAGCAAACTGGGTGCGACAAAACTTTTCACCTTAAACCATATGTGCACGTGTGATTAAGGCATGAGTACTGCCATCTATCCAAGAGTAGTAATACTATGAAAGGACTTTTGGAAAATGGTGGTGAGGTTACATTTTTTCGGAATGTCAATTCATGAAGCGAATTGAGATCTCCCACTACATTGACACATACAGAGAAAAAAATATTAAACTAAAAGAAAACTGGCGGGCATATTTCACCGTATGACCTTAGGTGTGTGAGGGGAAATTTCATAGAAAAGAAGTGGCATGTTCAAAGCAACAAATTTGGTTGGGATAAAGCAAAACGTCGTAAATGAGACGTGAAATTATATTTGAGTTCGGCTTACACCTAAACGTTTTTTTTTTTTTTGATGAAACGTATTAAATAGTTTTAAATGTAAGAAATAAGTGCCGGTTGAGATTTAATTATTCTGTGAAAATTAAAGCCAGGTTATAATCGTCTTTTTTTCATATTGTAGAAATACTTACTTGTGCAAAAGTCCGATATATTCGCTAAAATAATCACCCGAACCAATAATTTTTTTTTTATTAGCGATAAAAACTAGTGAGGTGAGTTTTGTGCCAGAAAACGAATTTTTTAATGAGGAAATAAGTGCTTACACGAAAATTTTCTACAGGCTAGCTTTTCATCTCGACATTTCTCTGGCGGTTCCAGCTGGCCAGCGGAGCGCTGGACCGCCACACAAATTTATTTTCATGCAGTATTGTTGGCTATACCTATAACTCGTGCTTTTTCTGGAGGAGGATTCTGGCTGTGAAGAACCGAAAACCATAACGTTCATGTGCCGTTATTGGTGTATCCTGTATTTTGTGGTTGATGCTTCCTTATCCTTACTTCTGGTGGTCTATAGTCCCAGCTATCTTCGAAAAACTGGCATACCGAACGACATCAATTGGTATCCCTAAGAATCTGGTTTTTTTTTTTGAAATCCTGGACCAAGCGGTATTGGATTGTGGATTATCTATCCAGAACGCCCTCTCCTCTAGGGCAACAGGTGAACCTATCAAGAATTTAAAGAAAACTCAAAAAGTTAAATTTTATGAAAACTTGAAAAACTGAAAAGTTAAGCTTCAAATTAAGCAATTACCTTTATGGTCATAAAAAGTAAATTACTTAAGATAAAGGACTTCCCAAGTCCGTTTAATTCTTGTAATTTTTGTTCCGGATTGCTGTTTCGTTCCAGTATAACGTTTATTTTGCTGTAAATTTCCGAGACGTGAAGTTTTATTTAATCAAACAGATTTTCTTTCTTTTTGCTATATTATTATATTCCTTTTTTTTATATTAATTTTCATATTCAATTGGGTATTATAATCAATTTTCTTATTATATTATATTATTTATTATTTTCTAAAATTTGATTTTTATATATTTATTAAATTTCCTTTTGTAAGTGAATGGGATTATTTTTCGGGGTCTATCAATTGTGTTACTCTTATTTCGATATTTTATTCCTTTTGCGATAAAAACCACCTCCAAAGAGCTCTTAGTAGGGAGGGAATTGTTTTATGGTATCTATGTGTCTTTTCCATCAGAGTTTAATAATAGCCCTTTTGAGAAAAAAACATCTATCTCACGTTGTTTTGTATCTTTTATGTTCCTTTTTTTGCTAGCTGTAAAACCAACAAAAAAAAAGTCAATTTTCAAAATTAGTTTTCATTTATTGATTTGTATAATAGTAAAATTTAAAATTCAAATTTAAAAATAATTCTAATGATAATCAAAAGTTTGAACTTCAATAAACTTCATGCAAAGTCTCTTCTTGATGAAATCATGGGTTTTTTCTTTTGATTTCTTAAGAGAAATCATGTGGTGCTAAATTTGAACTACCAGGGGGGTGGATAGTAGCAAAGATACTGCAGTGAAGATGGTATGACCGGAACGTAGTCATCGCCAATAAGGGGGAATCCTTAATAAGGCCACTGGATTCCTAGGTTGGGTGGGTTAGGCCATACTGCGTTTACACCAGCAGTACCTTGAAGTGGTGATCGTCGGTCCGCAGTCTTAGTCTTTTGTTTGATTTTTTTTCAGGCCTGATTTGTGTTTATTTGTTTGCAGGCTGGGTTAAAGTTTCGGGGGCAAGATCCCATTCCGGCGAGCTAATGTCGAGCACCGCAAGCAGGCCGTGTTCCCCGGAACTTACCACTCTCACCCCTTTTCTGATCGCTTCCTTTTCCAATTTCCTAACCTTTCCTTATTTTTCCTACCTTACCACATTACTAATCTTGCAATGATTCCTCTTGCCTCGCAACAAGTTGGCGCCCAACGTATTGGCTTTTAGCTAATACTTTTTGTAGTCTAAGTTTCGTGATAGTTCAACCAAACTTGCTATGAATTTTCAAGAATCGTATGTCTGCATCGAGAAGGTCTCTGACGCACAAAGGTGTATTGCAACGATTTCTTGGAAGTTCATAGCGACTGCGGTTAGTGAGTGTTCTATTTCTTCTTCCAAATGGACTGGAAGTAGGTTTTCGGATTCGTATGTCTTCACTTAGGAAGTCTCAGACATACTATGGTGAACTGCGACGAATTCCGGAAATTTGCTGTCAGTTCACTTCTTTTTCTAAATCCTGTTTACCCTGTATTCCTTATCCCAAACTTTAACTATTTATCTCTAAATTTCATTTTCATTCCTCATGTCTTGTCTTCTTAGTTTTCGATTTGGATATGGTGACCGTGTTCGACAAATAGTTGAAACAGCGCTGCACCATTCCAACATTATCTTCTTTCATCTTTTCTTTTCGGGTGTTAGCTCGTTTTTTTTGCGTTTCGTTTCCCTCACCATTTCAAGTCTTTTAACAAAGTCCCAAGAGACTGATTAGAATAGCGGGAACGGTGAGGTAAAACTACTTCTTGTCTATTGTGAATTCTCTTCTAATTGTACTTCCCTTTTTACATCACCGCTTCAAGGAATTTAATTAAGTCCGTCTCATGTCAATTTTTTTAAAGATGCTATTAGTAAGGTCGTACCATGTCGAAAAGAAACCACTGTAGACGCTACTTGAAGCACTCCGTACCTTTATGAAAACTAAATCCTAAACTACGTTTTGAAATATATAGTTTTTCGAGTGAAAGAATCATTCATTTCCTTTTTGTTAGTGAAAATCACACTTATATTCAAGTGAAAATTTTCGTTATTGTGAAATATTTGTTAAATTTTCGATTTCGTTGTAGATCTTTTTGTTCAAAGAATTTTCTTCAAAGAAAAACTTCTTAGTTTTGATTTGAAAACAAAGTTAAATTTATTAATCTTCGAAAATTTTCCTATACTTATGTTAATCTAACTTATTTATTATATACTTGTTTATCAAGACAATAATTTTTTTTGTTTATTGTTGTTGAAAAAAACTTTTCAATGTTTTTTTCTTACAGTTTTTGAAAATAGTTTTCTAAAAATAGTTTTAGAAAATTTTTTTTTTGTTGTTTAACTTATTTTGCTTTTACGTTATTTATTCGTTTTCTTTAAAGAAACTTTACGTTTCATAAGCAAACTATAAGTTATCATTAGTTTTCGTTAATTTTTTTGTTTTCTGCTTTGACAAGTTTATTTTGTAAAGTTTTCTGGCATTATTAAGTTATTTTTCTGGAACAGAAAAAATACTTTAATTGTGATAGAAAGCAATTTTTTTGTTTTGAAGATACCGATACTAGGTTTTCTAAAATAACGTTTTTAGAATTATTTTTGGTATAGGGCTATCTTAGATTTTGTTTTACGTTAATAGTTTCGTGAAACTCCAAGTAACTTAATTGTTTTTAAGTTACTTCTGTTTCAATTATTTATTTCAATTGATTTCATTATCAATTGTTTTTTTGTTCTAAGTTATAAAATTTTCGTAAGAAACATTTCTTGTTTTTATATATTGTTTCTTTGTTACTTCTACTTTGATTTATTTCATTATAATTTTGTTAGTTTTTTTTTTCAAATATAAGTTTTGAAATTGCTTTACAAGTTCAGATTATTTAATAAAAGTTTTCTACAAGTTTTTCAAATGTTAGTTAATATTACAAGTTTCAGTTCTAAAATAATATTGCACTGAACTTGAATTAAGAAAACCTTTCTTTGAGAAACTCACCATATTGATAATCGTTTTTGATTTTTGTTATTAACTCGCCTTCGTTTTTCGATAATTGTGAAGATGGCTTATTCCAGCAAAGAGGAGGAGGAACGTATCAATCGCACAATACGTAATGCTGATATTAATGAAATTAATGAAGAAAATAGATTAACTAGATCAGTAAGTCAAGGTTTAGATAGTACCACAAGACAGAAAGTCATGTATTCTCCTCTCATTTCGGATAAACAGCTCCGAGCCGAATCGAACCAACCCGCTAGGTCAGGTGGTCCTCTACCCGATAACGATAACTACAGCCATATCGAGTCCGTCTCTCCTCCCTCTTTTAGTCAACTTAGTGGTATGGGAGCAGCGAGTTTGCCTCTCAGGGAAAGTACCGATTCGATAAATGAAACTATCCGACAAGTGACTGGAAGGGTACCTGACACTACCAATAGGCCTCTTTCAGGAAACTCCGTAGGTTTCGGGGGTTCTAGGGACATTCTAGATAGTTTAGCTCAGAGACCTCCTCCTCCTGTAAAGAAAGTAAAAGACAAAAGAGTAATACCTGAGGACTTGAAAGCATACATAAACTTGGCCATGGTTGAAGGTTTGTCTACCACCCGGCAAGTTATTCAAAGGGAACTGCCAACTACCTTAAAAGAAGAGATCCAAACTCAACTTAGTGGATTTTTGAGGGAGTTGAATTTAGGTAGGCCGTCTCCGATTTCCACCGAGCAAGTACCAAAACCACCCGCTCCGGTGTATAACTTTCCACCACCAAATCTTCCACCACCAAACTATCCACCTCCACAGCAGCCTCTTCAGCCAGATCCAAGGAGGAATGATTTTGTGCAACGTCCTCCACAGCGACAAAGAACACAAGAACCCTTTCGTCAAAGCCAGGATGGGTTAAACCAGCCTGACTATCGGCAAGATGCTTGTTTTGCACCTGAGAGGGCTCCAATGAATCCTGACTTCCAAGATTACCAAGTCGGTTATCCCCCACCCTGGTGGATGTCGAGATATAAGGCTCCGATCAAGATAGATAGCTGGGGTATTCCTTTTGACGGAAAACCCAGTGCGTTAACGGTAGAAAATTTCGTTTTGCGAATAGAAACCCTCCAGGCAAACCATGGATGTCCATGGTCCATAATATTGCGCGACTTCCACCTTTTAATGAAGGGAAACGCCAGCGATTGGTACTGGCAATTCCTAAGAACGCATTATAGGCCCGACTGGTCCACTCTTCGTGAAGCACTGATGCGCCAGTTCAAAAACAATCGCTCCGTTTATGATATAATGCGTGAGATAATGGAGCGTAAACAAGGTTCCTCGGAAGACACTGACGACTTCTTGGCTGCGGTCAGCAAAATAAAATCCCAACTGAGGATACCAATTCCGGAAGTGGAATTGGTGAAAATCTTGAAAAAAAGCCTGAATGACAAATTGGTTCAACTCGTATATCCAATGCAGATCTTCTCCTTGGATCAACTGAGGAACGCTTGCAAAGATGTAGAATCCGCCTTTCCAAGGAAGGATAAAGATTGTCCAAAATCGCCATCCGTCAAATATTCGGCAAACGAGATAGAGTACGATGAGCTTTACCAGCAACCTGATGAACAACTTGCAGCGTACCAGTTTGGTGGAGCTCGTTCAAAACTTCCTCCACGGAAATACACTGACCCGTCAAAGTTGATTTGCTGAAATTGCAAAACTCAGGGTCACACCCATTTTGACTTTGAGTCTGACGTCCGCAATCTGTTTTGTTTCAAGTGCGGATTGGCAGACGTAAAATCACCACAGTGCACTCGATGCAACCCGGGAAACCAAACCTGGGACGCGAAAGCTTCGGGCTAATCGCGTCCGAGCCAAAATCAGAACCCGAAGTAAGTTCAAAAGTTGAGTTCAATCCTCCAATAAAAAGGGTTGTATGTCCTCTTAAGGAAGGGGGACAAAATCAAATTACCATACTGAAAAGAAACCCAACTGAAAATAAAAATGAAGAAAAAAATACAAAACCAAAATTTTCACATATAAAACCACTGCATATTAGAATTACAGAATATAACCAAGCACGTAATAGAATTTTTAACATCGCGATTTATAAACCTTCTAATAAAATCCTTAAAGCCTGAGGTAGATACAAGGCAAGAAAAGACACAAGAAAAAGAATTTCCTCTTCTATAGTAGACTTAGCATCTGACCCGAGACCCTATGCGAAAATTAAATTAGGTAATAAAGAAGTTTTAGGTTTGCTAGAAAGCGGGGCCAGTGTAAGCATTCTCGGCAAAAATTGCTTACAGCTGGTCAAGGAGCTAGAACTGTCTATAGCTGCGTACAGATCCGGTGTTAAGACTGCTGATGGACAAAGTCAATCGATAGTTGGGAAAGTAGAGGCGAGAGGCGTTCCCAGTTTAGACCAGGAGATCTACCTCGGGGTAGACTTCTGGAGAGTTTTCAACTTAGCACCGAACGTTATCAATTCAATTTCGTTGACTGAAGCTTCAGATGTTTCGAACGCTCAACAGCTGAGCAAGGACCAACAGGCTCAGTTAGATTCAGTTAGGGATAAATTTCTTTGTTTCGACCGTGATGGTCTGTGAAAGACGATGCTCATGGAACATGTCATTGATACTGGAGATGCACTCCCTGTGAAACAGCGTCAATACCCTGTCTCTCTAGCGATACAAGCCATTTTGTATGAAGAGTTAAATCGGATGTTGGGCCTCGGCGTTATCGAAGAGAGTGAAAGTCCCTGGTGCTCACCAGTAGTGCTCTTGCGAAAACCAGGCAAAAATCGACTTTGCCTGGATTCTCGCAAGGTGAATGCACTGACTAAGAAGAATGCTAATCCTCTTCCACATATCGAGGTGCTCACCAGCCGACTACCGGATACGTACTACATTAGTAGTATTGATCTTAAAGAAGCATTCTGGCAAATTCCACTGGAGAAACAGAGTAGGGAAAAGACTGCCTTTGCGGTACCGGGAAGACCCTTGTACCAATTCACTGTTATGCCCATAGAGTAAGTATACTACCTAGAGGCCCGACTCGTACCCCCCTTGCCTTAAACACCCGCAAAATTTATTTGAGGTGAGTAAGAGAAAACTCTCTTAATCTACTCTTTTTTTCCTATCCGTGAATCCATGTGAGTGGTGGATTAAAAAACAAAATGGCGAAATTTGCTCAAACTGACAGGTAAGTTTTTTTGTTGGTTTATCAAAAATGACAGTTCTCAAAAAAAAAAATACGTGAAACTCGTGAAATAAGTTTTTATTTAAAAGTTTATTAATTTGTATAAAAGTGTATTTTTAATATCTTTAAAAAGTTTTTTTTTGTGTTCATTTATAGATGCGATACAATGTGAAAAAAGCGCTCACGGACAAGTAAATAATACAGGAAATTACTTTCTCCTAAAACGCAAGTCCCAATCAAAATGATGGCGACACGTTTTATTGGAAACAAAAGACTTTAAATCTCCTAAAGAAATCAAAAATCTACTAAAAATATAATCTACTGCCAAGGGGCACTGAGAGAGTCCTTGTGTCTGAGATCATCTGCTAAATTCTAGATTTGTTTGGCTCACCTTGCTACACCATGTAAAATAGAAAATTTCAAAGCACCTCTAAGTTCTTTATGTAATAAACATCATTTCCCCTTCTTTTTCAGAATTCTCATTCATAGTGGAAATATCAGCTTGAATTTCGCTGGCCAGGATAATTCAGTTTTCAAAGGAATAAAAACTGCACATATTTACCTGACATCACATCGAATGATCTTCAATAGCAAGAAGCAAAATGAAGAAATTATGTCGTTCAGTGATCCTTTTATTACTATGAGTGATGTGAGTTCATATTTTGATACACCTCAATCCCCAATACTCAACTATATTATATGTGCAGGTGGATATTGAACAAACTGTTTTCGGAACCTTTTACAATAAAGGCAAAGTGAGTGCTCAACCAAATGACAATTTCATTGGTGAAGTGAAATTAAAGTTGTATTTAAAATCCGGTTGTGCCATCGAATACGGTCAGGCTATGTTGCGAGCCACTTCTATTGCTCAGCTAAATATGGGTTGTTTGAATGAACTCCAACTGGGGCTTGGCATGGAGCTCATCCACCAGCTTATCAACCACCACCAGGCTACTACGAATGGTTACCACAAAATGTTGCCTTCGCTAGCCCGGCACCGAATTCAGTGTTTGTGAGCAATACCCTGCTTCATATCCAGGAATCGGTATACGTATGTAAAATTTAATTTAATAACAATTTTACCTTCTATTTTAGATATAATTGAGTTAAACCTTCCAAGAACCTGTACAACTGATTTTCCCAATCCGGATGATCTTGTCAACTTTAAGCTTATAATTTGTCCAGACGAAGGTTTCTACAAAGATGGTCGATTAGAGTTTAATTTCCGAGTCGGCTAAGTGTGCAACTCAAGTTTATCACCCGAATAGTGATTTGGAAGGCAATGTCTGTTTGTTCTAAGTGAAGACTGGAATCGAAATTTGACAATTAATTCAATTGTATATTGTCTTCAATATTTGTTCTTGGTAAATAAAGACAAAAAAACTCAATTTTTGATAATTTTAAATTTAATATCTTATTATTTGATTTAAGGAACCAAATCCAGAGGATCCACTGAACAAAAAAGCAGCTGATGTCTTGCAAAACAATCGAAGACTTTTCGAACACAATGTCTCAAAAGCCATGCGTGGTAATTTCATTGGCGAGACATACTTCGAGTGCTGCCTCAAGTGATATATAAAATCAAAACTTAATCTTAGGAATGGCGTCTGTCTAATTGCACTTATATTGGGTGGGCGTTTTTATATTAATTTTATTTACAATTAAAACTATAAACGCACATACGGAAAGTAAACGAACGATTCTCCATAAAAGAAAAAAAATAACTAACATAAATACAAATGAGCGAGAGGACATGAACCTAGAACATCTATCGACACTTTTTTATAAGAATAACAGAACTGAGAAGAGAGGAAATAAAATAATGATGTACTGCAAAGCTAAAATATATTTTCTCAATTCTTCTAAGTAAATATTAAAGAAAAAAAAAATATTCAAATAAAAAATTATTAAAATTGTAAAAGTAAGCTTTTTTTTGTTTTGAGTGCCAATTGCGAAGTCGATTGAGTGCTTTAATTTTTTTGTTAAGGCAAACAAAAGAGCGTGTAATTTTATTTAGAAAAAAGTTGTCCTTTAAATTTATAATAATCCAGTGTAAACAATTTAATAATTTATATTCCTAAGCTTTTTCTCTCTTAACATTAAGAATATGTCTAGTAAATTAGTATACAAAAAAAACAATGTTAATAATGATGAAGAATAGTTTTTGTTTCTTTTGCTGCGGGCCCAATATGCTTTCTTTTTTATAGCTGCAAATAATAAAACGAAAAGAATTAGGTATTATTATAAAGCTTTATTCAAAATCAGAACTAAAATATAAGAGCGCAAATTTGTTATCGAATGTTTCTATATTTTTTTTTTTTGTTTTGTTTTCAAAAACTGTCACTCAAAATCAAAAGAAAACAATTTGAGGCATAAATATTATAATGATTACTTGCTGGAAAAATTTTAAAAACAAAAATAATAATACAAACAAAAACCAACAAGATTTAATGATATTGTACCTCTTTTAATGAAATAAATAATAAAAAAAAAACTGAAAACAAATTAAATATGCGAAAATTAGAAAAAAATGTTTTATACTTTTTTACAAATAGATTGTGCTATTTTTCCCCGAGTTCATAATTGTATCACTTTAGAATGCAATCGTAAGAAAGTGCTATCATTTATGACATTATTATACAGAAGACACATCGATGGTTCTAAGAAAATAGAAAAACTTAATAACGGACAGTATTTATCTGCAGAAATTAAAAGCTAACCTTGTAGTGTTGCCGATTGTTAATTCGATCTTTAAGAAACATTCATAACTTTGAAACGAAGCTTAAGCAATAAGTATATACACAACATAAAAATACAGCCCTATTCTGCTGTTCCCGTGAACCCTAGATTCAATTCACCCACTCGATTCCCTTTCGCCCTGTATTTCCATTCTGCTATCCGTCGGGCGAACTACATTATCCCATATATATAGCTGATTCAATTGGTTTGAGTTTTCACCAACATTCCGTCTCTACATATTTTTTAACCACTTTCTTATTTGCACACCCTCAAATACAAATTCCGCGAACAATGTCTGTCGAAGGATATCTAAAAAAAAAAAATGAAACTGTAAAAAATCACTCAAAACTACATTTTATTACATTTCAAGGAAAACACACGTTTCCGTTAAATTAGGTCTGAGGATTCCCTCGAACCAAACCTCCGATTCGTATGAAATAGGAGAAATTTCTGTTCCCACGGATACATCGCTAGGGCTGAATTTCTAGCTATCCAATCATAAGTAAGCAGCCTAAAACTATTATAATCAACCGGCATGCTTAGGACCGAGCTTATATAGATAGATAACGGTTTGCAGTATTGAACTTTTTTCTCTTTCTAACCAAACCAAATGAAAGTTTTTTGATGTCCTGATGCCAAATAAGGATGATCTCTCATATAAATCGAGTGAACGTACACGGTCGCGCATTCGTTCACGTAGGACATAATGCCAAATTTCGTTTGGCTTACGTTTACGAACATACGTTCACGTAAATCCCGATCCCAAACTACCACATTCCGTGAACGAGCTACTCATTTACGGAGGACGCGATTCGTTCTCTGAGCCCGAATCCGACCGCAGAATTGCTCAACGATTTGAAATAAACCCGTTTAAAAATTAAAACAAAATTCTCTATTTTTGTAGTTACATGTCCCCTCACTTTTCTTAATTAAATGAGGTCGAGATGAGATCCGATGATTGTTTTAAATATTTCCAATCGCTTTTCAAAAAAAATTTAGTTAAAAGTAGTCTTCGCAGTTGTTTTGAAACAAGATTTGTAGGTGTACAAATTTCCAATTAAAACTACAAGTGAGCTCAAGAAATCCAGAAATGCGTTTCGCTCAGAATATGCCTGGAATTAAGGACACTTGCACTTTTAATTAAATTATATTCAGTAACTCCACTAAAACAGAAGTAAATTATATTTCTTCATTTACGTAGGAACTAGGCTCATTCAAAGTACAATATAAATCTATATTGTTTTCCTCTGATAAATCTCATGTTGAAATGTATGTATAAGTTATTTTTGTAAAATAATTAATACAAATGTTCAATACACCTTCGTTTCAATTCTTTTAAAAAAATTACCAAATTAATATGGATCAAGCAGCATGTGGAATGAAATGCGATGATTGAGACTTGCTTTAAAATTTAAATAATGCGGCTTACATAAGCCTTTTATTTTGAAATGTGTTCATCGTTTTCAGGTACTTATTCTTAAACTACTTATGGATCAACAAAATTATTTTTAAAACATAAACAAAAACTAAATTAATTACTTTGTTTTAATAATATGAAATTTTAAACTAACATAATAAATATTTAATACTTAAAACTAAGTTCGCATCTTAACAATAACTGAATTAGCTAGCTTTACAATTCTATTGAAATCTGCTTCGATTGGCCTCTCCAATATTTACATCGTCCCCATATAACAGCAGGGAAATCACTTTGTATACCATTGAAGATTCGTGCAATATTCCTTCCAGTAAATGTATTATCAGGATATATATTTATTATTGAATAAATATCACCAGTTATTTCATCATCGGTTATGTTGGATTGCTAATAAAAAACGACAATTAAAGAAAACGCAAAATAAATATGAGAAATTAATTAAAACGTACCTCAACACCAAGAACCAAATCTTTGGGATAATCATTTTGGAAATATTCACGAACAATTACTTTTAACTTTTCAGAATTGTTTTTGGGAAAATCTTCAATTGTACAGGGTTTGTAAGATTTATATGAAACCGAAGAAAGATCTTGGAATACATATTGTAGCTGAAAAACGAAGAAGACTATGTAAAAACTATGCTACTTTAGAGATATGAAAACAGATACCTGAATTAACTGTGTTTTCTCTTGCGTTACAGACCGACTATAAAGGGAGTCAAGAGCTTCATCGATCTCATCCAATGTAAAATCTCCAGGCGATTTAACTCTAAAACCCAAATCAAAGTAGGAAACTGTTAATGGTGATCTCTTTGGGTAACCATTTTCTGAAAGCAAAAGAATTAACATTCGACTTCTAATTCATAAACTTACGCAAACTTTTTAAGCTTAATTCAAGATTCTTTAATTGATATTTAACAACTCCACTATTCCATTCAATTGCAGCAGCAATGTCAATCACAGAAAATTCAAGGTGTTGCTATTCTTGAAGGTTTTGTTTTTCAATTGTAAGGCTATGCCATTGCCAGTGGAGGACAGTCTCTAGCTGCATGTCTAAAATAAAAATTAAATAACTTATATCGGCGCCTAAGACTGACTTTTTATGTGACTTATCTTACTTTAAGTACTTTGCTCCTCCGTAAGATATCACTTTTCACATTATATAAGCCGAACTGAGCACATTTATACCCCAACGGCAATCTAATTCTAAATAACAAAGAAGTGTTGATATGTTCTCTTCTGGTATATCTAAGGCTTGTACTGTTTTCTCAATTGAGATTCCAATTTCATGACCTGGACAGATTCTTTTTCGTGGTTGTTTCTTATCAGTCGATTTCGAAGGGCCCTCTGAAACAAGTTTATCATCAACATCAAACATATCTTCCTCCCAATCGATGTTTTGAGATGCTTTGATTTCCTCCTGATGTTCATTTACAAAATCACTTGAAGACAAATATCTTATATCTTACTTTTTACTTTTACTTTTTCTTAATTTGATTCACTTTTGCATTTGCTTTTCAATTGGAGCGCAAAGTTTTTTTTATTCTATCTGTCAAAATTCTCGACATGATTGAGCAAAACTGGTCTATTTCTTGTGGTGGAAGTTAGGGCACATACGCATGGAATTTCAAGGGTGTGATTCTACTTTTTGATTACATTTTCTTTGTTTTCAATAGAAATAGTAATAAATATTGCTGGATTTATATGCCAGAAGCAATAAAAGGCTATATCAAATAAAGTTTTTGTTCATAAACATTTAGAAGCATCAATTTTATTGACAAAATATTTTATTTTTCAGTTTTTGAATTTAACGGATTCCCTTTTTTGAATATCCGATTCACCAATTGAGCACATGACCACGTTTGAGCAAATGCCCTAATGCATACATACAAAGCTCGTTTTGTCCCATTTAAAATGCATTGCAACTGCACACATCCTTACTGAATAGGGCATAAATCCTCTCAATTCAGCTTGTAGGGTGAAAGAGCATGGACACCTTAAGTCGGTTCTCTAGGTAGTATTTTCTCTATGGTTATGCCTTTTGGGTTGTGTAATGCAGCTCAAAGGTTATGCCAGTTAATGGACAAGGTAATTCCTGCACGACTTAGGGATCGTGTCTTCGTATATCTTGGCGATTTGTTAGTCATGGCACCGGATTTCCAAACGCATATAGCCCTGTTGAACGAAGTAGCCATAGAGTAAGAATACTACCTAGAGGCCCGACTCGTAAACCCCTTGCCTTAAACACCCGCAAAATTTATTTGAGGTGAGTAAGAGAAAACTCTCTTAATCTACTCTTTTTTTAATATCCGTGAATCCGTGTGAGTGGTGGATTAAAAAACAAAATGGCGAAATTTGCTCAAAACTGACAGGAAAGTTTTTTGTTGTTTTGTCAAAAGTGACAGTTCTAAAATAAATTACGTGAAATCGTGTAAGTTTTTGTTTTAACTTCAATAAAAGTTTATTAACTTTTATAATTATAACATTATTGCGCATTTGTGAGAGTCTTCTTAGACTATATATTTTCTTAGACATTTAAGAACCATTCATCTGTAGATACACTCTCTCTTTTATAATTTAGAAACTCGACCTTAAAAAACATTATACCTTCCTACATTTTGAAACTTTTCTCATTTTTCTTTTCAGAATTTATTACATCGCAATAAGCAATTGAAATGTTAATAATAAAGACGTCTAGTATTAGGAAATCACCCAAGAGCCAACAGCAACATTTCATTGCTAACCAATTGCAAAATCTTGGTCAACAAAATTCCGGGGTCAAGGAGGAATGCTAATGCAGGAGGATTCGGTGGTCAAGGTAACGGTTCCGCTGCCGTTGCCGATGCCTATCAAGCCAATAATGGAGTATATTTTGGAAATAGATAGTCCCCGAACCTACACTCAGGAATAAATCCAATCGCAAGCAAACTCCATCCTTCGCAACTCTTTGTTTGTTTCTTGTGCGTTTACATTTTTTTACCATTTTTATTATTTTTTTTTAATTGAATTTCAGATAAGTCACTGAATCGCCAACCACAAGTCGTGAATCCGATTAGCTAGAACAGCTAACCAAAAAGACAACTCACCTAAATATAATCGCTGCAAATTCAACTGATTTCAATTTCCTCGAATCACCACCAGCATTTTATTAATTCCACAACAAAACTGTATCCAAATCAGTGTTAAAAATTCCAAATAACATTTTGATTCTTGTTGAAAAAAGTTGGTTCCGCGAGTGGATAAGTAAACTATAGCCTTGAGTTTAGTGAAGGAAAACCTCAATAAAGTGCAAAAAATAAAACCGCCAAATCTTTGGCAATAAAAAGTTAGCGGCTTATAAATAACTTCTCCCTACGCGCACAAAAAATATTTGGACGCTCTGTTAGCTGATTTACAAAACAGCGTACCTGGCCAAAATAAACAGCAAACAACAATATCATCAACAAACACAATTATGGAGGTACATCTGGCTTTGGAAGTGTACAACCGAAACAAACCTCAGTTTCTCCTATTTATCAGGAACACTATACGATAATAGAAACACAAAAATTCGCCTCGCCAGCATCAAGACGCAACACCAAGGCCACACAATAATGGTCTCTATGGAACAGCAAATTGAGGTGCTACTCCAGCAGCTAAATACCAATAATTTATCTAAACTGGATAATCTATTGCATGACTTAACCAATGGAATAAATGACAGTACTTTGGAGAGAAAAGAAGCTGCTATGCCAGTTGTGTATGGTATAAGTTCGGTTAAACAGCCAAACAGCCATTAAATAGTACAGATATCAAGGAAGCCAGGTTGATGGTACAATATACATTCTAATGAATGCTGTTGTACTTTGTGTAGGAACTCAAGCTATTGTGGACATAAGGTAAGTTGAATGCAAATGCAAAGTTAAACTTTTTTATTAAATATTTCTAATAATTTGTATTCTTATATTTTAAGAAGAAAAGAATAATTCATTGTTCAACAGTGCAACAACAAAGGTGAACTTCAGGCCATTCACAAAAAAATTAACGGGAAAAAGTAAGTAGATATTAAATATTATTTAACTTAATTACTCAAAAAAAGTTTTTTATTAAACAAAAAAAAAAAAAACAATTACACGCACACAGAGTATTTATTGGCATCAAGAAGCTACTTGGTCTCGTCGATATGGCACGTCAGACCGAACATCAATACCGTGCAATAAAATTCCTTTCGAAAATGGAAGAAGAAGGTGGTCTTGATATGAAGTAACTACTCAAGAAGGATCTCAATATGTCAGTTGTTGTGCTTAACGATGTCTTCTAAAAGTAAAAAAAAAACGCATGCAAAAACCCAACAACAATAGCAAACGTAACTCAAGTCAATATATTAAAATTTATTTTAAATCTATCATATAATAGTGTAAACATAAAGTAATTCAATTCTTAAATACTACAAATATTTATATAATCAATCACATACACAAACATTCTGTATGAGTTTTTTAGCTACAGTAAAAAATACAGCAAAGTTTATTTTTTTTTTTTTTTGAAATCAGAATAGTTTGTATTGTTATTCTTTCTTCTTTAAAGAGGGAGAATCGCCTGGAAGATTAAATTAAAAGTTTATTACGACAATAAGTTGATATCTACAAACAACTGGATAATTAATCAGTTTATCTTAAGGTCCACCAGCTCTCACAGAGTATAAGTTTTAGAAACGATTACCTCGAATCTGGAATGGATTTGAGAGGACTTAATTTGGTTATTCAAACCACCTAAGAAGATTGTCTTTAATTTTCGATTCGCTCCGTTTTCACTCAACACGTGCGAAGATGAGAAGCTCAGTTTTTGTAAGGTTATAAATGTGAAATTATTAGAAAATCACATGTCTTAAATTTCACAGTTTACTGATGACATGTCAATTTACAAGATCTAGTACGAAAAACGTACAACAATTAATCTTAATAACGGTAATAAGCCAAAGATGGATTTTTTGGGTTCTACTTTATTTTGCTCAAATGTAATATCACAAAATTGTGAAATAAAAATTTTTCGTTTAGTTTTAGGGCAAAGGGTAATATATAATAAGTAATCGATGAAAAAATTAATGTTCATCATACAAATGTATGCATATATATGTTCAAACTGTCAAAGTAAAATTATAAGTTTCATTCAATTTGTCTTAAAAACCGTCCCTAAAGATGAATTAAATTAAAACAACGTCTAAACATTTCCAAGTTGAGGCTTTCAGCTTAAAAAAAAAAAAAAAATATTCCACTCTCAAATGACTACATAATCACCCTAATCATAGAATTATCGTAATCAGATCATAATTATGAAATAATCATGCCGATTATGGAACTTGCAATAATGGATTCGCAGTGTAGTCCTCTCTTTTCTCTTAACTCATTTGTTTAAAAAAGTAGAGGGACTGTATCTATGTGTCTTTTCCATCAGAGTTTAATGATAGCCCTTTTGAGAAAAAAACATCTATCTCCGTTGTTTTGTATCTTTTATGTTCCTTTTTTTACTAGCTGTAAGACCAACAAAAAAAAAAAGTCAATTTTCAAAATTAGTTTTCATTTATTGATTTGTATGATAGTAAAATTTAAATTTCAAATTTAAAAATAATTCTAATGATAATCAAAAGTTTGAACTTCAATAAACTTCATGCAAAGTCTGTTTTTGATGAAATCATGGGTTTTTTTCTTTTGATTTCTTAAGAGAAATCATGTGGTGCTAAATTTGAACTACCAGGGGGGTGGATTTTATTGAACTGTGTTTATTTGTTTACAGGCTAGGTTAAAGTTTCGGGGGCAAGATCAACCCCCATTCCGGCGAGCTAATGTCGAGCATCGCAAGCAGGCCGCGTTCCCCGGAACTTACCACTCTCACCCCTTTTCTGATCGCTTCCTTTTCCAATTTCCTAACCTTTCCTTATTTTCCTACCTTACCACATTACTACTCTTCCAATGATTCCTCTTGCCTCGCAACAGAGTGTCAAAGTGGCCTTCTACCACATAGAGATTCAACATACGAACGGTTCTGCCAACAGTTACAGTGACTGGAATACGACCAAAGCAATTAAGTCGGTGGCGGGTGTAACTTGCAAACTGCCTGTCTGACTTTATCAAAGAAAATTTGGGTTTAATTGTGCGAAGAACCCGTGCACTAATGATGGCACATGGTGAACCCGTATCTAGCTCCATCACAAGATCACGGCCATCAATTTTCACTTTAATTTTTAGGGTGTCTGATGTGGATGGAGGCTTTATGGAGTTAACCATGTTAATATTTTTGAGACATTGTACTATTTCATCAGAATCACTCGGCTCCTCGTCGACCTCGATGATTTGTGCGGTTTTCGATCGGCACATTCGTGCAATATGTCCCTTTTTGCTGCAGTCATGGCACTCTGCTTCTCGAAATTTGCATTGATTCCTAAAGTGTCTACCTCCGCACCCATTACAAGTTTGATTTGGGTGTTATCCTTGTTTTGATAGTAGTAATGCTTCTTTTTGGCCTCGCTTGAATCGTGGGGGGCATATACCAGTTTGTTTGTGGCTTCGCCTGCCGGTGTTATATCTAATTTTACCTCAACTGCTGTGTTGCGACTAGCTTCGATTGATTGTGAGGCTTCGTATGCAATTGCGAATGTGTCGGGTTGTTTGATTATTATAGCATTGCACATCTCACGACAAGCAAGTCCATGAAGAAATTGTTCTATCAACATCCCATCCAAAAAATTGCCGTAATCACAATTCACAGCGCCTTGCCTCAGACGGAGTGTAAAGTTGGCAACTGATTCATCAGGTTGCTGAACAATATGCCTGAATTTAAGCTTTCAGCGTATTTGTTCTTTGTCTTGTCAAAATGGTTTACAAGTGTTGTTTTTCTCAATTCCACTTTTGACACCACTGTTGTATATGCAAAAATGATTGTTTTATTCTTAAACTTAAATTATTTTATGAATATTAAAGAGATGCTTTTACATAAAAAGGTTAATCGCAATGAGATACAATTTCAATTTTTAGATACATTTTTAAGTACATTAAAAGATAGATAGATACTTATCAGAAAGATGAATAGACAATTAAAGGTGAACACACACCACAACAAATATAGACTTTCTCAAATCAGGTTAAAACAATAGTATTTTAATTTTTGTTCACTTTTTTTTCTGTCCGGTGTATTAGTACATCCCAAAACAGCACACACAACCATTTTCAAATTTTCTTTTTAAACCAAAAAACAAATAAAATAACAAAAACCAGTTGAAAATTTACAGTTAAGGTTAGACCGCACACAACTGCAGCGGAACAACACTTCACGAAGCGGCAAAACATTATTTGTATGAAATTGTATGAGCTATATCGCACTAAGCGGCAACTGAACTTCATAAAATTTCATACAAATTATTATGAATCACAGTTCCGCTGCAGTGCAGTTCCGCCCAGTGCGGTCTAACCTTTAACAAACTCGCAGATGATGATGACGTCACAAGATAAGCAAGATGGCGAATTGGGAGTATCTAATGAGCATACCTTGTTTCTGCTTATCGTGGGTGGGGATAAAGTGTATGAGAGCCTAACGGGAACATATTGGTTCCCAAAGATGAGATAAAAAATAAAGACATATTATAAATTGCCTCAAATGTATAAGTTTTTCACATACTTACTCTATGGTATACATTTTGCTTAGTCCCGATCTACATTGCCCGATATTTCCACGAAGATTTTTCCAGAAATCGTGTGAAATGTACACACAGAACGATTTTTTCCATGAGATTTTTTCCTTGTCTTCTTCATTTTTTATTTCTGTGCTCTTCATTTTGCATTGATATTCACTCACACCATCAAACCAATGGTACACTGACACCGAACACACACAAAAAACTGGAAAGAGGGCGAAAGAGAACATAAACAGACTGGAAAAATCGTCTGAGTTTTGTGGTACAAACGATTTGATCCCTACCCCTCACTTTTCACTCCCTTCACCTACGAACAAAAGATCGGCACTGGAAAAATCGTTCAATATAGACCGGGACTTAGAAAACTTAGAGCAAAGTACCTTTGATTACAGAGCTATCGTTCACGTTGGTATAGTTAGGTCAAAATTCTTTTTTTTTAATTCTGCTTTTCAAAATTCTTTTTTTCAAAATTCTGCGAATAATAAAAAAAAGTTTCAAAAATGTAAAAAAGCGCGCGCTTTTTTACATTTTTGAAACTTTGCATTTCAATTTTTGGTATTTTGCTCTTAGTATTCTAAGCAAAATGTATACCAACCCAGAACTCACCGCATACAATAACTATAACAACGTGAACGATGGCTCTGTAATCACAGGTACTTTGCTCTTAGTTTCCTTGAGCAAACTGTATACCAACACAGAAAAATATGCTTTTGATCTGACACAGTACACAGTTTGCTCTTAATTTGTATGAGCATTCTGTAGTCTATTGTAGAGCGCCGGAGCTCTGTACTGATATACAGTTTGGCAATACGCAACCGATTCACCGCAATGGACAGGTTGAAAGAGTGAACCGCAGTTTGGCTCCAATGTTAGCAAACTTAACCAGTGCTGGCACTGAGATGTCGCTTGATAGTGTTCTACCGCAAATAGAATATGTAATGATAATGAATAATACAGTGCATAAAAGTTTCGGAACAATACCTAGTCAATTGCTTTTTGGGGTAAGACAAAAGGGGGTTATGGAAGATCCCTTAAGAGAGAAACTGGAGGCAGTTTTGAATTATGATAACGAGAGGGATTTGATAAATATGAGAAATAAGGCAGCAGCCAAAGTAGTAAAGTGCCGGTATTATAATAAAAAAATCAAAGACCGTAATAGGACATGTCAGAGTTACAAAGTAGGGGATTACGTGGTAGTTAAAAATTTCATTAGTCAACTAGGGATTTGTAAGAAAATTGTCCCTAAGATTAATGCTGGATTTACATGTATCTTCGTCTGCAAATATGAAGAAAAGTAAAGCGAGACAGATGTATGCCAAAACTCCAAGCGTGTGAAAGAGAATCATCAAGAAGATGAACATGTTCGTCTTCATATCTGCATTATGGCACTTCCTATAATCTGCATGTACGAAGATCTTCTGCATTTTGGTGTTCCCTCTCTATCCAACATATATAAATTTTTATTTTGCATACTCTTTTTTTTGCAGAAGTCAGACGGAGATACATGTAAATCCACCATAAAGGACCCTAAGTTCTGCCTTATGATAGACGGCTTTCACACAAGGAAACTAAGTTGCCAGAGACTGGCTAGGTTGTTGGCGAGAAGGGTGTGAGGGGAAATGTTTCGTCTTCCTTTTACGTCCTTCTCGCCTAGAAACTAAAAATCGCCGACAACTCAGTTTCCTTGTGTGAAAGGGGTCATAGGTATTTTATCAGGGATGTTATTGGATATTTCAGCTTACGCAGATTGCTTACGAAGGGGTATGGGTAGTGGCTAATATGAAATCTTAGAAAGAGAAAAGTTCTGTTAGTAAACACGAATATAAATGTCGATTTCGATTCAACAATTTTGGATTTGGTGGTCAGACTTTAGATCAATTGTGGTATAAAGAACTCAAAACGTGATTTGATCTATGTTTTCAATTGTGTGCGTACCATTTTCTATTGATTTGGATGAAAATATCACTTTAATTTGGTGTGGGTGCAAGTGCGTGTTAAAATCTGTGCTTGAAATCGAGATTTGCAAAATTGATCTAAATCAAATCAGACCACCAGAAAATTCGATTTTTTTTTGTAGTAAAGAACGTGAAATCTGAAAGAGATCAAAAAAATCGAATTATTTTTGTTGAATCGAAATCGACATAAGTAAATTCGAACAGTCTGTTACTTTGGAAAAGGACGCGACCGTTGATAGTTTGTTAAATATATTGTGGAAAAAATAATAAAATTTTATAATTAGGTAAATTAACTTCATTTTATTGCTAAAAAGTATATTAAGTTCACAGTGTCATGATATTGAAAGCAAGTCTACCTACACAACAGTAATTTATCATGCATCGTTGTAGAGGTTATTGTATGCAGCACGTTGTTATGTAAATAAAATAATAATGCAATTCTTTAACTGGTATACCAACTCAACAGTTGTGTCATACTTCGTTCAAAAGGTTATTGGTATTTTGAAGCGGAGTTATCTATCGAACCAGCCTAACGGCTATATAGCTAAATAAAAGTACTCGCAGAAACCTTTTCCGCGATTATGGGAAATTACTATTGAGTAGGTAGACCGCTTTGTCCATTCTCATTTACTGCCGACGCTTGAAGTATGACTAAAAATATAAATATATACAGACGTATTCATTAGAATCCGCTGAACAGATGAATAGTTATGCACTGCATAAGGATTTATGTAGCCACTATACAACGTTGCATAAATTGTTATGCATACAATATTTTTCAACCCATTATAGTTACAATGAACTTGTGTCAAATTTAGTACCATAAATGAGAAATCTAATACGTTTTACTTTCAAAACTGACAAAGGAGACCCAGCTGTGTGTGTGAAAATCAATAGAAGTAATTCAGCTGGCGATTGGATTCTTTTTGGTTTTTTATTCTTTTGATTTAATATTATCAAATTCTCCAGTGGTTTTGTTGGTTTTTTGTCTTCGCAAATAAAATTAAAAATATTTGAAACAAAAAAAACGCCGTTTTTTATTTATTCCATGAATTGTTATATTCACTCACATCGTGATGATTTTGTTGAGGAGAAAAATAAAAGGGTGGTGCTTATTTTGTAATGCTTAAATTTTATTTGTTTTTTCCCGTGAATGTGATGAAGGTGATTCTTTGTATAATTTTATTTAATCACGCATGTCGTCGAGCATTTGCAAAAGTTGTAAGATTTGATGGAAAATCTTTAAATTTTGCACATTTATTAAGCAGCTTCTATAAAATAAAGTGTACAAACAAATATTCTTTATTTTTTCTTTTTTAAATATCCCAACAAGTAAATTCACAAAACCATCATTATTTATTGTTGTATTTAATTTTATAAAATATTTTGAAAGTGAGATTTCAACACTTGAAAAGATTGCAAAAATAAGCGCCCCCTAATATCTATCTACATTATTGTTATGTGTGAGTCAAAGTGACATTCCGATTCTAAACAACCCTTATGTAGGCTCTATACAACCTCCAAAAGCGTTTAGCTTATGTTGCTTCTATTCAACGTTGCATAAGTTTATGAATAAGGTTTTTGCGTTCAGAGGCATTATAAAGAGTGCATAGCGCTATACACTCGCTATAATTCGTTTATGCATAAGGCTGATAATGTACATACATGCATACATTGTACATACATACATTGTATATACATACACTGTACATACATACATTGTACATACATACATTGTACATACACACATTGTACATACATACATTGTACATACATACATTGTACATACATACATTGTACATCTATATATGTATCATAAAAATGAATCTTGGTTTGTGCGGCTGCTTAAAGCTTGAAAACGGCTTTATACTACGTTTCCACCAGACACTAAACCGAGATTTAGCAAGATTATCACAAATCTCCTTGAAATCTACAAGATTTACCATACAAATTTTAATCTCCTCAAATGAAGATTTCAAATAAAACTCATTCAAATCTACTTGGAAACATTAGTTTGTCAAATCAAACAAACTTTTTTTTCGAAGAATAATTGTGGAACCGACCTATTTTCGTTTATTGACTGATGGAAATGTAAACAAAAACTATCTATCTCACTTCCACTTCATATCAAAAAAATGAAACATCATTTGAATGTTTTGCCATAATCCTCTTTTTGTGCAGTGGAAACACCAAACAAATCTCATTACCTAAATCTCGGTTAAGTGGTTGGTGGAAACGTAGTATTACCAAATATGATACACCCGTCTGGGGGTTTGTTTGTAATTGTTCCGCGAAGGTTTGAAAAAAATCAAAACATTCTCAACAAGTTGCGCTGTATGTGCACATTTCGTTTTGCAGCAGGATAACTCGAGAATGAATCGTTCGATTTTCACGATTTTCGGTTTGATGGATTTGTATTTGTATATATACCCAAGGACACTATATTCCGGAAACTTCCTGATGTCAAAGTGACAGGTGTAAAATTGACAGTTATCAAAGTGAAAGTTGTCAAAGTGACAAATATCAAAGTGACAGATGTCAAAGTGACAGTTGTCAAAGTGACAGATGTTAAAGTGACAAATGTCAAAGTGGCAGATGTCAAAGTGACAGATGTCAAAGTAACAGATATCAAAGTGACAGATTTCAAAATGACAGATGTCAAAGTGACAGATGTCAAAGTGACAGATGTCAAAGTGACAAATGTCAAAGTGACAAAAGTCAGAGACAGGTGTCAAAATGTTAGATGTCAAAGTGACAGATGTCAAAGTGACAGATTTCAAAGTGACAGATGTGAAAGTGACAGATGTCAAAGTGACAGATGTCAAAGAGACGGATGTCGAAGTGACAGATGTCAAAGAGACAGATGTCAAAGTGACAGATGTCAAAGTGACAGATGTCAAAGTGACAGATGTCAAAGTGACAGATGTCAAAGTGACAGATGTCAAAGTGATAGATGTCAAGGTGACAGATATTGACAGTTATCAAAGTGAAAGTTGTCAAAGTGACAAATATCAAAGTGACAGATGTCAAAGTGACAGTTGTCAAAGTGACAGATGTTAAAGTGACAAATGTCAAAGTGGCAGATGTCAAAGTGACAGATGTCAAAGTAACAGATATCAAAGTGACAGATTTCAAAATGACAGATGTCAAAGTGACAGATGTCAAAGTGACAGATGTCAAAGTGACAAATGTCAAAGTGACAAAAGTCAGAGACAGGTGTCAAAATGTTAGATGTCAAAGTGACAGATGTCAAAGTGACAGATTTCAAAGTGACAGATGTGAAAGTGACAGATGTCAAAGTGACAGATGTCAAAGAGACGGATGTCGAAGTGACAGATGTCAAAGAGACAGATGTCAAAGTGACAGATGTCAAAGTGACAGATGTCAAAGTGACAGATGTCAAAGTGACAGATGTCAAAGTGACAGATGTCAAAGTGATAGATGTCAAGGTGACAGATGCCAAAGTGACATATCAAAGCGACATCGAAAACTCGACCGAGAAATGGATTTGATCGAGTCGTATTGATTCAACATGTTCAATGAATGGATGCAAGCATTCGATATCGGAAATGGTGGCATTTTCTTTCTTGATGCTTTCAGTGGAATTGGAAAAACATTCCTGTTTTCACTGATTTTGGCTACAATTTGTACGATATCTGAGATTGCTTTGGTATTGGCCTCTTAGGGTATTGATTCTACTTTGTAAGAAGAGGGTCGAACCATTGTGGATTGAAATTCTCATTGAATCCGCAAGTGGATGAAAAACCTAAATACAACATTTCAAAGAAGTCTGCGATGGGAAAGTACTGCAATAACGTGCGATCTATTTTGGCTGCGAAAAACTAGGATGTCGATAATTTGAATTTCCTCAGTCAAAATCAAATCCCCGAAGGGTTATATTCATACAAATCCATCGAATCCTTGAGGATGAAAACGAAGCCACAAACTATATCACGAAATTTGCCATTAGAGCGACCTGACAATCGTGTTTAAGCACCTCAGTTTCCCCTGCGTCTCGCTTTCGCTATGAGAATAAATAAGTCGCAAGGACAATTGCGGGTGTTTGTGTCATTAATCTTGAATTGCCATGTTTCTCATATGGTCAATTGTATGTTGCGTGCTCACGTGTCGGTAAACATCCCGCTTTGTACGTGTATCCAGTCGAGGATAGAACGAGAAAACGTTGTTTAACATAAAGCACTTTAGTAAAAAGCGGGTTCACACGTCAATCACTGCGGTTTGATTGAAACATGTCGACTTTGTTATACTTCAGTTATTTCTTTTGCATTTAATATAATTTTAAATACAGAATTTGAATTGACCGAATTAAGTACATCAAGCAGCATGCGCCAGGCTCGGAATTATTATTGTTTTTACATTAACAATTTGGGCGGAACGGAGTTCGCTGGCCAGCTAGTAAACATATACATACATACGTATTTACATTTGTGTGTATTGTCCAACGCAACATTTTAACTATTTTAACTATCCATAAACGACACCCACAGCCACGACGATATTGAAAAAACTGTCATTATATGTCTAAGGCCTTATAAAAATTAATTTCCACTAAAACAGAAGTCCAACAGCAAACAAAACGAATTTTCTCACGATGACAGTACAACATTTCTGATATTTTATATTTTTTAAATTGTTTTTCAGACTCTCAAACTATAAAAAACGATAACGAAAGACGATACGAGAGTAGAAGTACTGCGTGAAGCAAAGTATAAAAGAAATTATACTGTTTCAAAAAAACATCGAAAAAATGTGTGTTCTAAGAAAAAAAAGGCAATATATATCTATGAATTGTGCAGTTAAAGACAACAATGTCGTACTAAAACCACATACATAGTTGCCACTATTTTGAAAATAAATTTCACTGACCAATTTTTATGATTTACCTGACCAAAAAAAATTGTTTTTTTGAAACTGTTCAGTTTATTAAACTTAAAAGAGAAAAAAAATTTTGTTAAACTTGTAATTGTTATTTTTTCTTCAACCTGAGCTTGAATTTTCTTTATTAATTTTTTTTTATTTCTTCTTTTTGTTTTCAAGCTAACAGCAACATTATTTTTTTCTTGATTTTTAATCTTCTTCTAGACGATATGTATAGCGGCTATGCGGCGCTTTTACATTTGAAACTAAATTTGCATTTATTTCTACTTTAGTTACTCCTCCAGCCTCTTTTATTCCATCAAAAACTCGCCTCTGAGCGACAAGTGACTCTTCAAGGAGGTTTTCTACCAGATGAGTTAATTGAGAAATCACTCTAAACTGAAGCATTTCCATGCGATAAGATTAAAGCGATTTTTATGATTTTCCAGAGGTCTTTAAAATCTTTTTTTTATCAAACAAATTATAATAAAACACATCAACTCTCCGAGTTGATTCATTCAGGACAACCTATCCTATTTTCCCAACGCTCGCACTGTGTTTAAACATTTTAAGGGCAGCCAACATCCCTTTAGTGCGCGCTCAACTAAAAAAAAAAAAAAAAAGACTGAGAAAAGATATGCAATTTTTTTAAACGCCATTACAAAGGCTGGTATTTCTTCTAAAAATAAAGGTCCAAACTAAGTTTCTATCGTTAGTACTAACAGCGCAATTACCATTAAGATGGGTCAAGGTACACCAAAGTTAGACTTTTCTTAAATCCTTGATAAATGATATCAAAATTGGAGATAGGCCCTTACTGTAGAACGATTTTTTTCATAGAATACACCCAAGAATCATGCCCTTAAATACTATTGACGAGTTAAGGGACACCCTGTATAAACTGGATCAATGTAGGCGATGGGATGGGAGTTATAGTATAGAGGCAGAGTAAGCAGACGGCCTGCCTTCCATGGAGATAAATTCTGCACTCATCCCAAAACGTAAATCGCCTACATTGCTCAACTTCCCAGTTTTAGTGCAGTGAAAATCGTACTCGAACTTGTCGATGAGTTGCAGTTAATTTTGGTCCCGTGGTGGGACATTTTGGGGTAAGGTCTACTTCCTTAATTTGTCTCCTAACTGTCCATTAATTAACGAGTCTTTATCGTACTTGTCTCTGCTATTGTTGGACGTCAACGCTAGTCAAAGTACGATTTCGGACGATGAATCAGTCATAACATCCGGTGCCACACAGATCCTGGCCTTTACACTAACCTACAAGTTTTTCTGAACCTTCCGTTTATCTTTGATATGCAAGATTGGCTTAGACCGAGCTGACAGTCCATTGGTTTATTCCTTGTTGCAGTAGTGTGACAACTTGACTTACTTCTAGGGGCGTGGTATCCATTTTTTTCTAAGATTAGGAGGCCAAATAGGTCAAGATATGTTGCGATTCACTTTTAACAGCTGTGAAGACAAAATTAAATAACGATTGGTTGGTTGGTTGAAATGCAACTGAATCTCAAAAGCAAAGGAAAACTCGAATGTTTTGTCAAATCCATAACTCACCCATCGTGGGAACATCAACGTTTGGAAGTTTACGTTAAGTCAGCAGTTTGATGTTCCCATGAATAAGTTAGTGCAGTCTGTTTGATATTTTACACCACATTCTCGTCCCCCTCTTTTGAGAACCAATCTTAGCTTTATTAAAATATGTATATACTAATTTTTTTAACATATTACAATAATTTTTTTTTTTGTTTTACTAATTTTACACTTTTTTTGTAAATAGCAAAATTTATGAAATGAATTTGAACATGAAACTATTTTCTATTACTATTTTACAAGTTTTGCTTTATTGTCACATATTTTTTTAATGTATGTACCTATGTATGTATTTCAATACATTTTTTTTTGCATTATTATTTTTTACATTGCATTACATTTTTTTTTGTAAGCGATTCATGACATTTTAAATCATTATTATCGAGATTAGAATTATTATGTCCAACAGGAGAAAAATTCAAAACAAAAATTGAGAACAGCATAATTTAATTTCATAAATACTATGTTGAAAATCATTTAAAACTCCTAGAAAACTCCTCTAGAAATGACTTGAGATGTGAGTAAACAGACAGACACAAAGTCTAGGAGCTATACCCCCTTCCCGTAGGCACTTGAATGTCACCTCAGTTAAAGGGTGTTTTCTTATGTTTTCCGAATCCGGAGTAAGTTTTTGCAAAATCCGGTGCGAAGTCATTGTTATTAACGAATTTTGATGCATTTTTGTAATGCAATAAAAGTTATTAATGTTAGGAAAAAATGTTCCGAGTAAATATTGTTCCTTATTTTCTAATGAAGAATTTTTTTATTTATTCATGTAAATCGGTTGATAATTGCCCAAGATATTGCCAATTGTTTCTTAGTAGGGAGGGCGCGCGCTCAATTGAGGGAGCGCGAGACGGAAGAACGTGTTTTTTAGGTAAACGGTGAAAATTTTCATAAAAGATACTATTCTCTATGTTCTGACAAAAATTTTCGTTGATATTTTGTCTCAGTTGAAAAATTAGATTCGAAGATATACACAGAAACGTAGACTTAGGATAAGATTTTTCACATTCTCATGGTTAAAGAAGACCAATTTACTCAAATTTCCGCACGATAAAGCATAAAACAAGTATTTTCAATTTATACTCCTGATTTTAACTAATAAAATGGTTTTTCATTTTTTTATTTATAGCATCTAGTTTTAAGGATATAAATTTTTTTAAGCCATGACAGATTTATTCCACATTCCCATTTTTTAACATAATAACAGCTTGTGCTTATACAGGGTGGTTTGCATAAGGTGTCACAAAAAAATCGTATGGAAGGGGGGTCTATTTCCCCCCGTTTAGGCGGGAGGGGCAATTTTCAAAAAAAAAATCAATTAAAACAGAAACAAAATATTAAAAAATAACGGTAATACTTAGGCCTGATTAATTAAATGTATTTACATTACATTACATTACATTAAATTTAAGATCGCTATTAAAAATTAGAAATTGGTCGATTTTAAATATTTGTATTTATTCACCCTCCTTTAACGGTTTAAAATGAAGTTTCCTCTATTAATTATTTGTTTAATTTATTTAAAATTGGTTTTAGTTAAAACGACAAAATTCACTTTTTAGGGATTGTTTAGCCATAATAGAGAGTTAACTCACTGTTTCCTTTTATTCACTCTCAATTAGCGTTGACAGTCGATATTTTGTTTGCTTTTTTTTTGTAATCATAAAGTCCGATGTGGGAAACAAAAGCAAACAAGATTTGAAAAACATTCTGGTGCAAAAACAATCTACAACTATTTTAATGTTTTTAATGCACTGAATACGAATCAGACCTCAACATTACCCTATTACGTTTGGTTTTTTAAATTCTTCAGTACTCAAGTGGAAAAAACTGTTTTGCAACGATTTTTGATTGCAATATAGCGAAAAACCTAAAGAAATTATTTGGGGGCCTGATTTTTATTCAGTGTTCCAAAAATATTCCGAAAAGTATAGTTTGCATTTCCACCAGAAGGGTTTTTTTCAACTTTGCCGGTTTTGGTTATTCAAATCACACTTTCCGATTACAAATAAAATAAACAAACACAAAACTGACTGTCAACGCTAATTGAGAGTGAACAAAAATACGCTATTTTAAACTTGATTTACTGCTAAATCGATAGTTCATCAGCCAAAATAAAATAAAAATCCCAAGGATATTTTTAAAAAGCGTATAAATTTAAAGCAGCAATTTAAAGGGAGCCAGTTTACTAACGGCTAGTGAATGAATCAAAAATTAATGAAGTTTCTTAATGACAGTTTTATATTAAACGTGCTATTAGTTAAAACGACACAATTCCATTTTTAATGGACTGTGAACAAATTGGCCCTTAGGGTCATGCTATAGCATTTTAAAAAGCCAAAAGTATATTCTTTAATATTATTTTCAAATAAAGTTGTTCGAGTGACAGTTTTTGAAAAATTAATTTTCAAACACAAAATTTTGGTAAAAAAAAAAACAATTTCAAAGTAATTTTTTTCAAAATTTAACGTTACTAAAGCCCGTATCATTCATTTTTTTTCTCATTTTTAAAGCATTAAAAATGAAACTAGAGTAGTTCAAATAATTTGTAATTGAAAATACCGATATGAGTGAGCGCGTACACAATAACCACATTAATGTAAAAAAGTCACAAAAAATGTATTAAAAATGAACATATTTCAGATTCTGGCAGCTTTTTTTTTTGACTTTTCAGAAATTGAAAATTAAAAATTATTTGAAAGTACACTGTGACTACAAAAAAAGTATACACTTGGCTCATGAGAACACTAGGTTTTTGGGGTATATTTACTTTTGTGGACATTGTCATTGTCAAAACATAATGTCCTTCTTTTCATAAAAAATACTAATTTCTCTTTTCCTCTTTGCTGACAATATGTCATGATTTAATGAATTAAAAATAAGAAAAAAATGTAGTATCATACGGGCTTAAGTACTATTATCGTTTTCAAAATTTAATGCTCTTATTAATTTTTAGTCAAACACTGAAAACGACATGGATCTAGGACTTTTAATTTTCAAGAAATGAACAAATAAATGAAGCAACTTTCTCATCAAACTAAGAAGAATCCGGCTAAATGATCATTTCAGCAACCAGTTGATTATCATCAACCTCGTTCTTTCTTGTTTTAATATATTTATTTTTTAATATCTTGAAAAGTTAAAGTCCGAGATCCATGTGGTTTTCAATGTTTAAATAAAAATTGATAAGAGCATTGAGTTTTGAAAACGAAAATAGTACTTAGTAACATAAAATTTTGAAAAAAAAATAGTTAAAGAAGAACCATGAGAATGTGAAAAATCTTATCCTAAGTCTACGTTTCTGTGTATATCTTCGAATCTAATTATTCAACTGAGACAAAAATATAAACGAAAATGTTTGTCAGAACATAGAGAATAGTATCTTTTATGACAATTTTCACGATAACTCTGACCGTTTACCTAAAAAACACGTTTTCCGTCTCGCGCTCCCTCAATTGAGCGCGCGCCCTCCCTACTAAGAAACAATTGGCAATATCTTGGGCAATTATCAACCGATTTACATGAATAAAAAAACAAATTTCTTCGTTAGAAAATAAGGAACAATATTTACTCGGAACATTTTTTCCTAACATTAATAACTTTTATTGCATTACAAAAATGCATCAAAATTCGTTAATAACAATGACTTCGCACCGGAATTTGCAGAAACTAACTCCGGATTCGGATTCCCCAGCCCTGAAAACATAAAAAATCACCCTCAAACTGATGTGACATTCAAGTGCCTACGGGAAGGGGGTATAGCTCCTAGACTAATACAAAACAAAAATTAATAAGTTTTATAAAAAAAGACTGACCAACTTTGGAACCTTCATTTTTCGCAAAGTATTTGTTACAGCTGGAATGACTAGAACAAAAATTGGAAACAAAATATGGACTTTCTCTAGCTTCGAACCTCTTAAAATTGTTGTACATATTCACATCGTTATGAATTTGCTTGACTTCAAAAGGACAAAGAATATAACTTTTTTTTCCTAGCCATGTTCTGAATAAGGACTTTATCTCCTACCTTAAAATGTTAAGGGTGAATTTTTTTTACGTAATATTCTTTCGATTTGTGCTTACTCACATCTAAATTCGATCGAGCTAGTTGATAAGCTTTTTGTAATTTATGCCTTAACTGATAGAAATAGTTTTCGTGATTGTAGATTGGATGAAGTAGGGGTATTCTGTATACAATTTGGCATGTCTGAGGTAAAACCAAATAACACACCCATCAGTGTTAGTTTATTGCTAGCATGCGGAGTGTTATTATGGGCAAACATTGCTTGGCGAAGCCATTCGTCCCAGTTTGCTGGATTTGAACTAGAAAACGATCTTAAGTACTCTATTAGAGGACCATGATTCCATTCCAGAGCACCATTAGGTTGTAAATGATATGCAGTAGTCTCCAGCTTATTAATTTTCAAAAAATTTCAAGCTTTTTTGAAAAAGTCACTGCAAAAATTTGATACCCTATCAGTTATTAATTCTTTTGGTACTCTATACTTACATACTATTTCATTGAAGAAAACCCTGGCGACCGTTTCCGCTTCCCCGTTAGGACGTGGATAAAAGTCTATAAACCGAGTAAGGTCATCTGCATAGGTAAATATATATTTGTTGCCTTGCATAGTTGTAGGAAGTGGGCCAACAATAACCATAAAGACTTTGTAAAATGGTTTCTTAGAAAAGGCTGAAATTACCATAAGCATAATTGTGTCTAGATTTTTTTTTTTTTTTGACATTTTTTACAGCCTTTCACATATTTTTTAATTGTGCTAAACATATGCTTCCACCTAAAATACGGCCGGATACAAAGATATATTTTAAGGACTCCCAGATGACCCCCTAATGGAGAAACTGAAGTTTCTTTATCATCTTCATCACTAAGACTGTCATTACTTTGGGAGTGTCTTCTTCCGTTATTAATATTCAAGTTTAATGACTTTTCAAGATCAGGTTCGTTACAATTACTTTATGGACCTGGGCTCTAGTTAAGACCCGAACATTTGGACTTCTATCGTCGTGTGACACTATTCGACTAAGCGCATCAGCAACGACGTTCTCCTTCCCTGGTTAATGTTTAATAGTAAATTGATGTTCCGCTAACTTAAATTTAAAATTGGATATTCTTGTTGATTCATTTGTTATTTTGAAAAATTGAACTAAAGGTTTATGATCGGTATAGAGGGTGTAGTTTCGACCCAAGCGGTAACATCGAAAATTCTTTACTGTCCAACCATGACCAATGCTTCTCTTTCTATTATAGAGTAACGACGCTCGACCGGACATAATAATCTTCTAGCAAAGGCAATGGGCAAATCTGAACCTTTTACTTTTTGAGATAAAAATGCATCGATTGTTGTCCCATTAGCGTCCGTAAAAAGGTCAACATCTTTCGAAAAGTCTGGATATATTAGAATAGGGGGTTTTGTTATTATCTGCTTTAGAGTAGTAAAAGCTTTTTCACACTATACATTCCAGCAAAATTTTCTCTCTTTGTGAGTAATATCCCGTAAACGTAAAGGCTTTTCATACTTAGAGAAGTTTGGAATGCTTCTCCTGTAAAAGTTTATTATTCCCAAAAATTATTGAATTTCTTTTGTATTTTTTGGGGGTGGTATCTGAAGGATATTTTTAATTTTCTGTCCGTCTGGCAGTACACCCATTATTATTTTATAACCTAGAAAAACTATTTCTCTTCAAAGGAAATGACATTTTCGTGGCTGAAGACGCAAATAATTTAATTTCTCTAAACGTTCAAAAACTGAAATTAACTTGGTGTTATGATCATTTAAATTTCGTCCGTACCATTGTATATAAATATCTATAGTACTATCAAAAAACCAAAACGACGGTGGCGGTGCCACTGGCCTGGGAGGGCATTTGCTCTGTAGGAAAAATACATTGAAAATCTCATTAAATCTCTCTAGCGAAAATACACCACCTATATGCGTAGACTAGGATAGTGTATTCGAAAGGAAATTATTTTTTGTTTGTTTATTTTTATAAGTATTTTTATAAGTTTCTATGGAAACGATGTTGTGTTGGTATTGAATTTAATTCCGAATTTGTATGTATCTACATATGGAAACATATGTATGTAGTTGTGTATTGCAGAGATTCAGAATTTATTTTGAATTATTTGTGGATAAATGATGAATTAAAATTCAAAACAGGGGCTACCTAGGTATGTTGTATAGATTTTTAGAAAAAGAAAGCTGAATTGCTAAGATATGTTAATGTTAGTATACCGCTAACTTGAGTTAATGTTATAGGTATTATATGTATATACAAAGATGCACTCGACACTTCTCATAGAACAACAGAGTGTATCTTTTCTTCAATTTTTTCTTTTTTAACTGGAAACACTTAGGTACTATTATTGATAATATTATGTGATTTTTAATAATCTATAAAATCTTTATTGTAATTTTATTATATGACTAATGTTTACAAATTGAATATGAAAAAATAAAATTAAACTGATTAAAAAAAAAATGTTTGGCTCATCTGATCTTTGAGGTTAAGGTCTTAAAATGCGGAGTATGAGGCTATATTTAACAAATAATTTTTTTTTTCTGGACCTATGGGGTGAGGGGAGGCTAGTCGTTGTAAAAAGTTTTCAATCGCTGAGACTGAAGGAGTAATTAACAATTATAACTTTTTATAGTAAATTTTAATAAAATAAAATTTTAAATAAAATAAAATAAAAACTATACAATAACTTTAAATATCTTTAAATTTAAGGTCTTCAAATATGTATTATTGATTACGTAACCGTATAAAGAGAAAGATTGTTGTATGTATGTAGTTATGTAGCCGCAAACATTAATTTGTTTGCTAGGCGTTTCATCGAATACAGCAAACCAAGCAGCTTCTTAAAGGGGATGTGGAATCTGGAGCAGGCAGCTGAATTACTAAATATCCTAGCAAAACCTTGACAATAATTTATTCGGGGGAGCATCCGCCATTCTGCACTAGAGTGGTCGAAAACACTTATCAAGTGCTTTGATATTTAATAAAAATGTTGATTAGTTTTTTTTTTTTTAACTTTGTGGCCAAGGACAATTGAAAATTGGCTGAAATTATTATTTTTTGTTATATTTAGCGCGTGCTAAAAGGGTTGTGACTACCCTTAAAATGTTAATACACAGCACGAGCGATTAGGTAGGTTGGAGGGGATTTAAAAGGAGATACCGATGCACATTGGTTTTGAATGCCTGTAAATCACAATGGGAGGGGAAAATTGGCCTGGGTAGAGCATTTCACATTCGTGTAGTGCGACTAAAGAAAGAATCTCTGTACTTAACAGTACGTCCGAAGTTGGGCTCAAGGGTAAACTGAGGGGAATTTTTTTTATTATACATATATTTTTTATATTTCTTAGGAAATATCTAATAACAAATGAACTAATTGCAACCAACAAAATATTTAATGGTTTTGTTAAAGCCCAATTGGAGAGGTATAACTCAAAAAAACCTTAAAAATTCAACCGTTTTTTGCACTTTGTTGACATTTTTAGTAATGTTAAACTCGGCCCTAGAAGGTAAAAGCTTGGATTTATCATAAGGACAATATCATAAAAACAGGCAATCAATCAAAAATCTACCATGTTCAGCGCATTACATTATTTTCACGTTTACTGTGCCAATTTTTAAAACTTTTGTTTTTGTTAAATTGCCTCTACTATTGCAGGTTTTTACTCATAACTTGCTATTGACTCTATTTACAATAACAAGCTATACCAATTTGAAATTCGCATTTTACGCGCAAATTTTTGAAAAAGTTGGCTACTTAGGTATTCATGCATTTTTTTATACCGGAGATGATTTAACTTTTTCAAAAATTATTTTCTTTCACATTTTGCATTGAAAATCAAAGTTAAATAATTTTTATCCCTAAGAAGTTCAACAGTTATTATAATATTCTTCTACTAATGTTCTGGCACAAATAATGTTAAATATTGCTACAAAACAAAAACGGTGGAATTCATTCACTTGTAGTCGTGGTATTCAAAAATGTAAAGTAAGGCAAACAATAATGCACTGAACATAAAAATGCATTTATCTTTTGTTGTGGTTGGGATAGAACTTTTTTTATCAGTTTTCAGGACGATCATAAAGTCTACTATGAGGCATTTTAGGGTTATCTATTCTTTACGGGGAACCCTGTATGTAGATGTATTGTACAAGTGCATGTACAATTGAACATATATAGTTATATATGTAGTAAAAAACGAATTTTGACATTCCCACTTTATATCCGCTCCTGATATCGCGCTTTAAAATGTTTTGAGTATAAAGTACAATACCAATTTTTAATATTTGAGGTAGTGTTTAACACGGGAGTTAATTTTAAGCGGAGATGAAAGCCAATAAAAGGCGCACCAAAAGATGGTATAGTACAGTAATAGACTACGTACAGTTATAGACTATGTACATACAGTAATAGACTATACGTACAGTAATAGACTACTTATAATCAAAGCTTATTCTCTTAGTTAAATTTTAAGCCATATAGCCCTAAACCGCACGAACAAATTCGTTAATTTATGTTGTTAAAAAATGTATTAAGTATCTATCTTATATGTTTTAAACTTCATATTTTTGACAAGATTTGAAAACTGTTTAGTTGGCTAATCAGAAAAATGAAAATGATATTTTAGTGGTCTTGTTGCAAAAGCTCATATATGTGCTTTGACAATATCATGAGTTCTCTGAGATCTTATTTTGCTGGATTAGCCAAATCAACGAGTAGCGTACCTACCTGTTTTTTTCAAACTGTCACTGTAAAGCCCAGAAAAGCCGCTGGAAAAATAAAATATAAAAACATCAAGACTTTTAGTCGGACATAAGAGAAAGCTGCTCAAAAAAATATACTGCGGCCCACTTCTGCAAGCGTGAATGAATTTTCGGGTACGCTGCATATACCCTTTCCATTGCTACTCAAAAAATTGTGTCCATAAATTTGCACGTCACTCTAGAGTCTATATAGGGATTGCATATATTCCTGTGCACGTGCACCTGCATGATTTTCTGAGTCCACAGAGAAAACTCACGCTTTTGGAATTTGGCTCATTGACTAGAGAATTTGTATGTAAGTGCCTAGTCCAAAAAATGTTTTGTATGTACAATAATTGTCTTGGACCTTTGAAATTTTGAAAAGTTAGCCCCGATACTCTCTAACCCAAAGCCGTAAGAAACAATTCCTGTTGTATTAAACACATTTAGCTTGACACCCCTTTTTATTGTTTTAGCCTCAACTGCGTTTCTTTCGTTAAATTAGCTTAGTTTTTGGTGTAAACTGTTGTTGAATTTGATATGTTAATGTTAAGCCCCAACCATGTTTTTTTAAATTATTTCTTCAAGCTTTAGCCCCAACTTCGGACTTTGCCAGTCCCCAGACTTAAGCACCCAAGACTCTCTAGAATAAGAATGTTAGTTTTTAGGGAGTTACTTGTTTAACCCTGGCGTCGTTTTTGTCCAATATTCTCAGACCTTAATAGTCACAAGCTGTTTTTTCAACCCAATTTTCTGAGTTTTGTCTTAAGGGGAAATTGTGGATGAAACATGTCCATTATTCATAGCCCCAACTTGATTTGTTGTCCAATTCGCTTCAGGCTTTAGCCCCAACCTTAGGGCTTAGAAAAAATTAACATAAAATGTAAACTGTTCAGCCCCAACCACGTTACTTTGTTCATAAAATTTCATGTCTTAACAATATTTTAGACGAATATAAAAATCTACACGTTCAAACATTGTGCTCCTGTATGAATTGCAGTAATAAACCGTTACAGAACTTATTATACTGCATTAGTATCGATACTTAAATACCTACATATCTGAAAGCAAAAATATCTTTTTCAGAAAATATGCAAAAAAGAAAACAAAACTGAACTTCTATTTTTGATAAGAATAATCATAATCGACAAACCATCTCTAGACTAACAACTAATATAGTCTTTTTCCGTTTTTACACATAAAATAAACAAACTTATCCTTGAACAGTTTTTTCTTTATTTTAATATGTAAAAAAACATCTTCAGCGTAGCTTGAAAATCATGTATAGATATATGTCAACAAAAATAAAAATAAAACCCATACCACTAAAGAAACCTACATACCTACAAACATTTTTCAAATCAACACGAAATAATGAAAATTGTCATGGTTACTCAATAACAAAAAGGAATAATATAATAAATAAATATCCTTTAAGAAATTGGTTTGTGCACACAAAAAGCCGACATCCATTAAATCTCTCTAGCGATAATACACCACCTATAGGCGTAGACTGTTGTCCTGAAAATCGACTCATTAATAGTACTATAGGTTTTATATACAATGGTCCGTACACTACAATATCATCTAGGTAGACGAAACATTTAATGCCTTGAAGACCACTAAGAATATGATTCATTTGGCGTAGTAGCTGGATCTCCTTTCAAGCCAAAAGGCATTAAATTCATAGTGCCCTGTGCTCGTACTAAAAGCTGTCTTTTGACGGTCAGATTCATCGATAAGTAAATGGTGATACCCGCTGACAAGGTCTAAAGTTGAAAAATATCTACTATTTCCCAATTGATGGAGTATATCATCGATTCTTGGTAGAGGGAAAGAGTCACCAATTGTAATTTCATTGATCTTTCGGAAGTCAACTACCACTCGATACTTTCATAAACCGTTTTCGTCAGCCTTTTTGGGGACCACTAGTAACGGACTATTTCACGGACTTTTGCTATCTATAATAATTTTATCATTATACATTTGGGCAACTTGTTCTTTTATAATATGTCTATGTACTTCCGGTATTGTTTCGTATTAATTGGGTTTTGATTTTTGGGTGTAGGAATTTTATGAGAAATTGCATTCGTAAATTCAAGCTTTTCTCCTTCGATATGAAATATATTAGAAAATCTTTGACATATTTCTTGAATTGTAGACCTTTCTTCGGGGTTAAGATCTTCTCGAAAATTGAGTTCCTGCAGTAATATTGTACTTCTTTCTTTATTTGTGTTTAGCTCGCGTGAATTGTTACAAACAGGATATGCCATGCTATTATATGAAGAGTCTTAGAATGCTCTCCTAATAATTCCTTAAGATAATAGTTACTAAGATTAAAAAAATAAATTGGGCACTCTTTTAAAGTAACTGCAGATGTACTTTTATTAGCTAAAAAAATAAATAAAATAAATCGGTTGGCACAACGGCTCATGAAGAACCAGGGCCTAGTGACTAACAACTCGCAACCATTCCTGTGTGCGCCTTTCGACAGGAATGGAAGGGACCTACAATTTTATGCCGAATCCGAACGGCTAGACGAGAAGCACTTATTCGTGACAAGTGATACTCTTGGAGGATTTGTCAATTCTTCGCAAGAGGTAGTAGCCCTGAAAAAAAACTTTTTAGTTTTTTAGGTGGACGAGGCTGGGAAGCGATCCCAGACCTCCAGCGTGACAGTCGAACGCACTAACCATTACGCTACGGGCTACTACTTTTATTAGCTAAGCTTACTATAATTAAACCATTATTCACTTGACCCACAGATGATGCTATATAGATTTCCGGGTATATTTCATCAGAATGGCACACAAGTTCAGTTCCTTCACAAAGGGTTATGGGGCATTGAAGGCATATTTCACTGCGAGGGGGTATTGTTGCAGTAAGTTTAGTAATTACTTCATTCTCTTTCATTCTTAAAAGATCATTTTGCGAAGATGTTGTACCTACTTTTAAGATTTGTGTCACCTTGCGAGGGTGTAGAGAAATTAAGTATTTGTTTCCTACTGTCAGAAGAACCTTCATCCTGCGAAAAGGATTTAGTCACCCTATACATCGAATTCATATTATAGCAATCAACTGGTGGATAAGCTTGTGAGATTGAGAATGAGTTATCGATCTCATTAATTTTACTTTCTATTTTATTAGTAAAACCGTCATCGTGCGAAGATAATTGAGATACTGTACAGATTGAATCTGCGGTTTTATTAACTAATAGATCACTCTGAAAGTTTGAAATTTGAGAGAATTTCTGAATAGGCAACTGGTTTTTCGCATTAGGTTCATGGAGGAATTTTAAGAGTTTATAAGGGCCTTCAATTTTTGTGTATCTAAACAAAATATCCTGACCAAGAATACCATCACAATCGAAATCAAAAATATTTTCAGTAACATATAACTTACACCTAATTGGTGGTCCTAAAAGAAGTTTAGCTTCAATAGAACCTTATGTAGTACCCTTGGCATATACACGATTTATGGTTATTGCCTCGCTTTGATTGATTATGACATCTGTACCTAGCGCGTCTTCATTAATTATAATTATGTCGGATCCAGTGTCAGCTAAACATTTTAATGTTTTTCTTAAACCTATGTCAATCGGAATTTCTACAATACCATTTTTAAAATATTTACTGTATTCTTGAAATGTTTCGTCGGATGGTTTAATCATATTTAGGCAATCAAGGTTAGGCAAATTATTTTTCTCATCCCAACGTTTTTTGTAAAGCAATTTGATATATTGTTCTACCTTTGTATATGAAAACTATAGTAATCTCATCAGAAACGGCGACTACTGAGTCACGAAGTGTCGAAATCCACCAACTTCTCTCAACACTTTTTGTTGAGAAAACAAATTTGAAGTCTTACTCCCTTACAATATAACTAGACTTACTCTTTCTAAACATTAATGTCTACGCTATCAAATTTTACCCATTTACTTTAACCTGTCTCCTTGTTTGATTATGATTTGTTGTCATAACACCCCGACTCCACAGGCCATGAACGATGGCCGGACTATGGAACATGTCTAAAAAAAAATCCCTTGGAGTCGCAAAAATCCATGTCCAAGCAGTGACATATCCATACAAATCAGATTGTGGATTGGATTGTAGATTTGATTATGGACATCGTTTATTGCCTGTGGAGTCGGGGTCATGTTTGTATTATGGAATGTTCAGTTTGACCGACTTTGACCTTCATTGCAGTTATTTATATTGTGACCGTAAGCCCTGCAATTAGTACAAAACGGTGTAGTTTGCCTTTTTCTACACTCTTGGTAGGTATGATTAAACTGATTGCAGAAGTTACATTTTACTTAAATGTTATTTGTAAAATATAGATTCGTAATTCGTACTCATATTTATAGTACTTTCTGGGCAACTTTAGTTTGAGGGGTTTTGGTTTTGCAAGGAAAAGTGATTCTGATTATACATTGGCTGCGAAATCAAAAAGGGATGGTTGTACAATGGTTGTACGCCACTATTTTGCGACAATTAAGACTGACTATTCCCAACGTATAAAGGCCATGCTAAAGGATATGAAAATAAACTTTTTCATTCAGGTTCCAGTTTGAGGATACTTTCACAAAGTTTATTCAGTGATGTTTCTTGAGATGTCATGACGTATTGCTTAAGCATGGGGTTAGAAACTCCTGCTCTTATAGCATACGTCGCTGCCAACTCAGAATCTATAATAAGGGCCTTCGAATCGGTTGGAAATTGTTCCCTTGCAGAATTCTTACATTCATCAACTAAATTCTTAACTCGTAATAAAAACGCATTTAATGACTCAGTTGGGAATTGTCGGCACTGTCTTAATTCATTTGACAGTTGTATGTAAGTCTTTCTCGGCAAAATATGCCCTCTAAGCAATTTTTCAAACTCTTCAATTACCTCTTAAGTTTGTTAAACTTAATTGACAAAATGTAGCCTCTTGTTCCTCCGTTACACATGATTTTACCTACCTACAACAGTTCAAAAAAACGTTGAGCTCAGATTTTAGGCGGTCATTCTGTTCACCGTAAAATTTCGGAATTAAAGTTGACATTAATTGTATCAAAGCCGTTTGCTGAGTGCTTATCAAGAATGATTCGTCACAACTCAAGTGTTTCCTCTACTAAAATAAGCCGCGATGGGCTATTTGATTTTCTAGTTTCTCGACTAAATGAAGTAATCTTTTATCTAATTTTGCATTATCTAAGACTAATTTTCTTAACTTACTATTTTTTTCTCTCGCTGACGATATTCCTCATCGATGTCTTCTTATGTGCAATGTATTCTCCTCCCCGGAGCTTTCGTCCGATTTTGGTCTTATCTGCTGTATGTGGATTTCTGCTTGATGTTCGACAATCGTTTTATTTAACTCGTCCTCACTGTCTGTTATGTCTTTATTTATTTTTTTTTTTTTTTTTGTGGTGATCTACTTATAATATTGGTTTATGCGTGGATAAAATACTTTCACGATTTTAAAATAATTTGTGGAACTGAAAACTTTGATATTTGTTCGACACTTTAACCATTTTATTTGTTTAACTTTTTGTCACTTTTTGTCACCAATCGAAATTTGATTTTATAAAATGATTTTCTTTTTTTTGGTTGCTTTACTTAAAATTCTTTGATTGATACAAATTTTGCACACTGACACTATAGATGGTTTGATGTTTAGATTTGTGTTGTTTTGTTTTTTTTTGTAAGACTTATTTTTATTCTAAACTACAATATTTGTGAAGACAAAATTAAAAACCGATTAGTTGGTTGAAATGGAAGTGAATCTCAAAAGCAAAGGAAAACTCGAATGTTTTGTCAAATCCATAACTCACCCATCGTGGGAACATCAACGTTTGGAAGTGAATAATTTAGTGCAGTCTATTTGATATTTTACACCACACAGCACACTCAAAACCATCGACCAACAATTGGCGCATTTATTGCGTATCAATGTTTCAAACTCTTGCCTATTTTAACCAGTATAATTTGCCATTTTTGTTATGATGGCGGATAGCGCGAAAACTATCCAACGCATTTTAAAGATTTTGACCTTAATTTGGAGTTTTAAATTCAAGCTTTAAGACGAGCTCATTAACAATTAATTATTGCGTCTTAATTACCCTTATCAATTGTACATAATAATATAATATTTTTGTATTATTAAACATAGATTAATTATACAGGGTGCCCCGTAAAGAATGCCTAATATGCCTCATAATAGACTTTATGGCCGTCCTGAAAACTGATAAAAAAAGTTCTATCCCAACCACAAGAAAAGATACATGCATTTTTTTAATTCAGTGCATTATTTTTTGCCTTACTTTAATTTTCGAATACCACGACTACAAGTAAATGAATTATTTGTGCCAGAACATTAGAAGAAAAAAATTATAATAACTGTTGGACTTCTTAGAGAAAAAAGTTGTTTAACTTTGTTTTTCAATGCACAATGTGAAAGAAAATAATTTTTGAAAAAGTTAAATCATCTCCGGTATAAAAAAAATGCATTAAAACATACCTAAGTGGCCAACCATTTTTTCAAATTGGTATAGCTTGATATTGTATCTAGAGTCAAAAGCAAGTTAAGGGTAAAAACCTGCAATACTAGAGGCAATTTAACAAAAACAAGTTTTAAAAAATAGCACAGTAAACGTGAAAATAATGCCATGCGTTGAACATGGTAGATTTTTGATTGATTGCCTGTTTTTATGATATTGTCCTAATGATAAATCCAAGCTTTTAACTTCCAAGGCCGAGTGCAACATTACTAAAAATGTCAACAAAGTGCATAAAACGGTTGAATTTTCGAGGTTGTTTTGAGTTATACCTCTTCAATTGGGCTTTAACAATACCATCAAATATTTTGTTGGTTGCAATTAGTTTATTTGTTATTATTTCCTAAAAAATAATGTTGGTTGAAATACGGTGACAGATATGGCAGAAACATTATTTTGGTATAACGGAAGTAACAGCCATATTAAACGGCGAAGACTGGGAAAAATTATTATTATTATGAATGTCGTTTTCCTTTGGACGTCCGGAAGCGTTCAGAAGCGTCCGGAAATCTTCTGAAACCATTCCATTGGCACAAAAACTACGCTTCTGACGATTATGAGAAGAGATATTCGATTCTTGATTTCAAATCAGAACCCACTCAAGAAGCACTAATACGTTAAAACTCAAACGTCACAACAAACTGCAATGTAATTCATGTTTTTTTTTTTAACTTTTCATTTTAATTTAATTTGCATCCAAAATCAAAGTTTTTGGTAAATTTTAATAAGCAAATTAAGAAAAAATCTTACAAAAAATATTATTTGGAAATTTTTCAAAATAATAATTTTTTTTTTTTTTTAATATAAATTAATTATATAAACTTCATAGCAAAATGCTCTATGTTGGTTGAAATACGGTGACAGATATGGCAGACACATTGGGTAGGTTCAGAGAACTTAGGGGACTTGCAAGTAAGGCAAATTTCTAGACTGTGATTGGTCAGCTGTCGAAAAATTGTTTCAGATGAAGGGAATTTTTGACAGCTGGCCAATCACATTCTAGAAATTTGCCTTATCTTGGCATAACGGAAGTAACAGACATATTAAACGGTGAAGACTGGGAAAAATTATTATTATTATGAAAAATTTCCAAATATTTTTTGTAAGATTTTTTCTTAATTTGCTTATTAAAATTTACCAAAAACTTTGATTTTGGATGCAAATTAAATTAAAATGAAAAGTTAAAAAAAAACATGAATTACATTGCAGTTTGTTGTGACGTTTGAGTTTTAATGTATTAGTGCTTCTTGAGTGGATTCTGATTTGAAATCAAGAATCGAATATCTCTTCTCATAATCGTCAGAAGCGTAGTTTTTGTGCCAATGGAATGGTTTCAAAAGATTTCCAGATGATAGCTTAAAGTTTTTATACAAAATTTACAACGCTTATGCCGTTTTTTGGACGTCCGTTTTTGGAAGTTGTTTTGCCAACATCGATGAACATCTTAACAATTTTTGTTCATCTCTCACAATTTGCTGTCAAAACGCTTGAGTGAGTTTTTTTTAAACATTTGATTTTAAATGTATTAGTGCTACTTGAGTGGATTCTGATTTTAAATCAAGAATCGAATTTCTCTTCTTAGAATCTCCAGAAGCGTACTTTTTGTGCCAATGGAATGGTTTCAGAAGACTTCCGGACGTCCAAAGAAAAACGGCATAAGCGTTGTAAATTTTGTATACAAACTTTAAGCTATCATCTGGCTGACGGCCCTTTTGTCCATGCCTTAATTTATTTAAGTATAAAATAAATTACCTGTACATGTACATGTATACAAATTTGAGGAACATTTATAGATATTGAATCCTTTGCGGTTATTGTTTTAAGAAGACGAACTTGAGTGATTCCATTTATTGCTCGAAAGTGTAGTTGCTAAATAAAATTAAAGAAACTACTTTATGACGCAATCTTTAAGTGCATTGTAGAACGAACCGAGGACCCATATAAAATATATCCGATTTTCTAGCAAAAATTAAAAAACCGCTGCTAGCACTATCTAAAATTGTTCGATATTCCCCAAATTTAGAGAAAATTTGAATGGTTGAATGAAATTTGTGATTCAAGTTAAGCTTTGGTATTTTGGTGTGCACACCTAGAAGTTTGAAAAATGTGTTTCTTTGAGTGATTAAAGAAAAATTCTGTGCTGTTTGGTGTAAACATGACAACTCCATACAAAAATCCCCTTTTGACGCCTTCTTTACAGCTAGCTAGAGCTTGAATCGATCGAAATGAAAATAAATGATTCCGATATTTTTGAAAGATATTTGCAAACATTTTAATACAAATTGAAATGTACTTACCTTAAAAATACGTATATGGAGTTATTTTATTTATACCAAACACCACAGAATTTTAATATGTTTCGTTGAGAATCAAAACAGTTTTAAAGTCACTTCAATTTTTTTTTTTAAATATGGTATACAAACATTTTCGTCCAAGACCTATAAAATGACATTTTGGTCTTAATATTAAGAGCTACATAAAGCTACTTTAATCTTGACCTAAATCTATGGTGAAATTAAGAATGGTTTCCATTATTCTCCGAATTCTAATTTATATGTACATATTTGTGCAAAAAGCATTATGTATTTTTTACTTTTTTAAACCATGTGTACACGAAAGAATTTAAAAAATTTGATTGTGTTAATATATTTTTCTTTTAAAACATGAAATTAACAATTTTTAGATAACTTTACTTTAACTATACGTTGCGCATACATAACCGAGTTAATTTGTTACGTTTCAGGATTAATTTAACCGTATATCGTTTTGAAAATAAAAACAACACTTTCTGTTAGAAATTAAATTACAATTCATGTTGGGAGTACATAAGTGACGTTATTCACTGCTTTTATTTAGTTTTAAATCAATGTAAAACAAACACGTACGTGTGTTAAATAGTAACTAATGTTATACATTTTTGAAAAGAATGCGATACTTAAGAATCTAAAACTCTGTCCAAAATAAAAAAAAAAAAAATATAAAACAAAATAACCGAATTGAGAAAAAAATGATTCCGCCCTCTTGCACTCATGGCTTCAATTATATTTAGTAGTATCTAAAAATTATTTAAAGAAAGAAAATATAAGTTCTTGCATATTTGAATCTTTACTCAAAACGGTTTTGCTTTGCATAAACATTTTCAAACAAAATGTTCACAAATTCTTATTAAGTAAATCTTTAAATAGAACAACAACAAAAACTTAGATATTAAAAGTATAACATAAGCTAATTTATCACACTGAACTTGATGGATGTTGTAGCTTTTTTTTAATTTTCACGGAACGTCTTTGAAAAAGCTATACAAATATTGATACGAAAAAAAAATTTAAAACTTTTATATATTGAAAATATGTATAATTTTACTTACAAGTGTGTAAGTATTCCATTATATGGTCATATTTCAGCTGGAAAAAAATAAAGCTTCTTCATTGCCTTGGTAAAACTAGCTACTTCGACAAAAAGTCCCAGGTGTATTCAAATCAAATGGATCTGCCTTCATTCTGTATTGATTGGATTCGACAATTTTATCAATATATTTAACCTTGTTTCGTTTTTCTTCGGGAATGTCGCCTTGAGGACTCCAAATCTTGATGTCATGATCAATTCCGCTTGTAGCCATTAAACAGATTTCAGGATGTGGTTGCACACAATTAACTATAGCCATATCAGCTTTGTAAACACTGCGTATTTTGCAAGTTTTCCGATCCCATATGAAAAAATTTCCATCATCTGACCCAGCTACAATAAATTCACCATCTTGGCCAAAATAGTTTGCTTCCTTGATATCAGTCGTGGTATTACAATGACCAACAAAACGCTGATTATAGTCTTTTGCTTTGCTTCTGAATTGCCATTCATTGACGGGAAGTTCTACTGGATCGTAAGAGTCCTCACTATTAGCATCCTTGTTTTCTATTATGTCTTTGCGTAGCATCATAACTCCATGATTGTTTGTATAATTGGGAAAACGATTAACAAGTTCTTTGAGGCATTCGTCGGCTTCCTTGGCACGACCAAGATCTAACAAAGCACGCGCCAAACGAAAGTGTGCCTTTATATACGAGGGATCTAGCTTGAGGGCCAGATGACAGTCTCTCAAAGCGGCATATACGTCTCCATACCAAAGACGACGCATATAGGCGATTGCGCGATTGAAATACAGAACTGGACAGTCTGGAAAACTAGCAATGGCCTCAGAATATTGATCAATGGCGCGTACATATTTTTCGTTCTCCAGGAATTCATTTCCCATCTTTTTGAAAGCTTCAATATTTTCTGGGAGTTTCCTTTTACTCGATTCCGATGATACAGGGAAAGCTGTTGTACGTTCAGTTTCGTCCGCTGTTTGTGGTTGATATTCGGGCAAATTCAAGAAAACAGGCTGCTCAGCCGTTTGCAAGTCATACAGATAAATATGATCGCCACCCATATTGACAAGGAGCTCATTACCTGTATCATTGAAGGTCAAATATGTTATTGCTCGACTGTCGTGGTCAATGTACCTCTGAGTGGCCTGATATATATGTCCAGGGCTGTAATAAGTTACACAATCTCTTGGCACTACACATATTTCTTCACCCTGGTTGTTAGTCGGCGGTGAACTCACGGAAGTCCTGGATAACATACGTCGGTCGTAAATACGTGCGTATGGATCATTTGCTCCCAAAGCTATTTGTTCCGTCCTTCGAGGATTAATAGCAATGCATTTGGCCTCGGTAACAAGTTTAATACTTGCTGACAAATTTAATAGTCTAACATTGTCTTCGGAACGACATCGATGACTTTCCCTTATATCAAATTGAAAAAGGCATCCATCCTCAGCAACCGACCAAAAAACATAAGGTTGGTCTGGAGCCGTGGCCAATCTTTTAACTCTTGCCAGATGACAATTGCAGTCCAAAATTTTTTCATTCGAACGATTTACATCAAATACATAGATGCATTTATCAGCCGCACCTGTAGCAATTAGGGAACTTCCACTCTTTGGTAGAAACTTAACCGAAAACATGTTGCCCGTGTGTGGTGTTTTGATTGTTTTGATCTTTTTCTTGTGAAATACGTCCCAAAGGATAACTTGAAAGTCATCTGACCCGGATGCAAGAATTTTCCCGTCGGCGCTCCATTCAATGCAATTGACGCAGCCATCATGCCCTTCAAGAGACGATTCCAACTCCAGACGGTCAATTAAATAAGATGCACTTTGTAGGCTTTTGCGAACAAAGTTGTCGATTCGACCGTACTGTCGATCGATAATCCATTGAGTCGTATTGGTCTTCGAATAAAATTTACTGCTTAACATAATTTTTTTTTATTTTTATTGTTTGTCCAAACAATCCTTTATTGTTTTGAAAAATCCATTTCTTGTTAAGTATAAACTTGGCGTTTTAAAGTTATAAGAGAGCACTTGGAGAAAACATGGTAGTTTTGTAGTTTTTTAATTTTATTTGACTAGCTAGATTACTATTCAAGGATTGTTAAAGATTTTTAAAAACATGAAGTCTGGTATTTCATTTTTAATTTTTCCCAAAAAAAAATGCAACTGATTACGATTTCGATCTGTAGTTGTCTGGTTGAACATGTCGTTTTATGTAGGTACTGCCAGGTGCCGTTTTCTGTTTATTGTGCTCCCCATAAACACATAATATCAGTGATGGAAATCGACCAAAGAAAAGACCAAATAAGTACTGGGCTTTTTTAAATTGATTAAAGTAAATAAACACAATAATTAAAAAACAAAATTTATTTATTAACAAGAACGAAAAACAGAAACAACTAATTTGTTTTAAAAAATATTAAGGTAACATTAATAGAATAAAGTAGTAGCCCGTAGCGTAATGGTTAGTGAGATGGACTGTAACGCTGGAGGTCTGGGTTCACTTCCCAGACTCGTCCTCCTAAAAAACTAAAAAGTTTTTTTCAGGGCTACTGCCTCTTGCGAGGAAATGACAAATCCTCCAAGAATCCCTTGTCATGAATAAGTGCTTCTCGTCTAGCCGGATTCGGCACACAATTGTAGGCCCCTTCCATTCCTGTCGACGCGCGCACACAGAAATGGTTGCGAGTTGTTAGTCACTAGGCCCTGGTTCTTCACGAGCCGTTGCGCCACCCAATTTATTTATTTTATTTTAATATGAATAAAGGAACTTCTTTTTTTATATTTAGGCCCATTTTTTCAGTGTTGAGTTAAAACGGAGTTACAGCCTTATTCTACCGTCGGGTCGTGAGGCTCAGAGGTCACAATTTTTTGTGAGTTTGTTTTTGTATAATGCTGTCACAATTTCGTGTTCTGTGGAAGCCCTCGTAAGAAACCTCACAAGAACAACGTGAGTTGTGATCTGCCAAGGAGCAGAGATCATAATTTTTAAGTTTTTATGAGGCGAGTTCACCAGGAGTTAAGGTAAGACCGCACACAACTGCAGCGGAACTACACTTCACGACGCGGCAAAACATTATTTGTATGAAATTGTATGAGCTATATCGCACTTAGCGGCAACTGAACTTTCTTACAGTTTCGTGCAGTTCCGCTGCAGTGCAGTTCCGCCTAGTGCGGTCTAACCTTTATGAGGTTATTGTGAGGCATAAGTGGGGTTGCCAGAATAAAGCTGTTAGTTACCTCTGGAAAGTTATCTGTCTACAGTTACGTCAAGAAGCAGTTTTTTAATTGAGGAAGAATGGCGAATGTCTTAAAGCTAAACTAAATAAACCTATTTTTTGCTAACAGTACAAAAGTGAGAATTTAAAATGTTCGCTGAAAAAACCTGCTTGCAAAAACACATACGAAAATTGTTCACACATATAAAAAAGCTACCATACAAAATTTTTAATTGTTTTTTTTTTTCAAGCAGGTGTTTTTGCCAAGATATTTATTTCTCACTTTTGTACTTTTTGTCAAAAGTAGGTCTATATAGTTACGCCTTTAATAAGCACGGAAGACAAAATATCAAAAACATGTGTTGAGTTAATCCTGATTTAACTCACCAAATTTGGTGAGTTTACTCGAGCTTAGCTTAAAGGCTCTCCCAAACCAATGCGGAACATTCGTTGCGGCGAAAAAACATTCGCATGTCAAAATTTATTTACATGGTGATATATGAGAGTGCCCACACCAACGCGGCGGAGAAACGTATGAAATAATTTTGAGTGACGAATGTTTTTTCGCCGCAACGAATGTTTCGCATTGGTTTGAGAGAGCCTTAAATACTACACTGAAAAACTCGCCCTCGTAGAAGTTGTGAATTGTGACTAGTCTACGCTTAAAATGATATACACAGCACGAGCGACTAGGTAGGATGGAGGGGATTTGAAAGGAGTTACCGATGCACATTGGTGTTGAATATCTGAAGATCATAATGGGAGTTGAAAATTGGGATAAGTAGAGCATTCCACATTTGTGTTGCGACTAAAGAAAGAATCTCTGTACTTTTAACAGTACGTATTCAGAATTTATTTTTGTACAATTCGACTGGGCTATTTATTCTACACGGTATTTGATTCCCTATTGGATAGTACTGTCGAGATCAGAATTTAATGAGCTTATCATACGCTGCCGTTGAAGTTCCACTTCCGAAGGACATGGATGTGAATTTGGAAACGAGGATGAAATTCTGAGTGTACTGTTGTCAGCAAAACAATTTAATGGATTACAAGTTTTAGATTAAAGATCGTTTATGAATATAAGGAAGAGGGTGGGGGTCAAAACGGAGCCGGCATTTATTTTGTAGATATCAGACTTAAAACCGTCAAATAATTTCTAATCCAACGAAGAAGATATTCATCGATGCCAAATGTAGGGTAAACGCACTAGTATCCGGACACTTAACGTGTTTCTTAACTTTGACTTCGTCTCAATTCCTTACTATAAATGCTACCGTGGATAGTTATATTGTTTCAAAGAGTGTAGATATTTCTTAACAATAAAGTGTCCACATAATTTGCAAATATAACATTGTAAAAATTAAAATAATAAAAATTCAAAAAAGTTCGATTTTCACTAGTATCCGGACAGCAAAATTTAGTTTCCGGACGCTTTTGTTTTAGTATCCGGACGCAATTGTTTTGTATGAAATTGTATTGAATAGAATTAATGAAAAATCGAAAATTTTTATAATACATAGTTTTAACTTAATTTTAATTAACCTTTTCGCTCATTGATACATTATGTGTGTACATAGGTGCGTATATAATGAAGGTACAGTTGTAATGAATATCTCGGGTCCAATGTGTGTTTAATTACTCTTGTTTTCATGTCACGAGTAATACAAAATTATTAACATGTACATCTTTTGAATACACCTGTAATCAAAATACGCGTGTAATCAGAATACATGTATAATGTAGTTAAAAAACCGGTTTGTATTTTGTTCCTATTTGCACCTCGCATCGGATATAAGAACCTTGGTGGCAAATAAGGCTAGTTTTGTTTATATAATTCTTTGCTGCTTGTGGGCGATAATGTAATACTTAATACACCTGTATTACTAAAAACACATGTACAACTAAGACCCTACACATGTTAATACACGAACAATTCGATTGTAGGTACATACGTTGGAACATATATCCCATGTACACGTGCAATTTAAAGCTTTAAATATTACCTATATCTACCCTTCATTTTGAGGCTTGACAGTTTTAGAGCTAAGCTCAAAAAATTTTCAGAGCCTAGCTTAGGTTTTGTTGCATCAGTTATTTTTGCACTTAAATTTTTTTTTAAAACCCGTTTTTATGTCTAAATCTTGTCGGATCTGATGTATAGAAAGTAGGAATTATAATTCTTTCTGTTTCGTCTTATGTTTAAAAATACTTTAAGTTTGTACAGACCCACTACTGCACGTATGAACTGAACCTAATTGAAGCGCTGGAATTTTCAAAACCACCATATTGATAAACAAATACACCATAAAAATTTGAATCCAAGAGCTCAGGTTTGAAATCTACACATTGTAATGTTTTGCATTCTATCATTAAAACACTTTAGGAATAACTTGTGGGGTGGGTGGCTTAAGCGCTTATAGCCTCCTCTAAATCCGCCACTTCATTCCTCGTTATAAAACACAATTTTCGTTAGGTTTTTTTCAATTAATGTTTTTTTCTTTTAAACAATCATAGCAAGTTGGGCCACTCAAGGGTCATATTTAGCACCTGTTTTCATTGTGCTTAATTTGTATCTTCTAATATCCTCACGAGCCTTAAATTTCGTAAGGACCTAAAGGATCATTTCCTCGAAATGTTATTAAAGTTACAATGTGCAAAATCCTTAAATTTCATACAAAATACACTTGTCCGGATACTGGACTTTATTTTTTAGTATCCGGACAGCCGATTTCTCACTAAGGAAACCCTGTCCGAATACTGAAAATCCGTGAGAAAAATACAATTCTCTTTTATTAAATCATGTAGAATGTACGTACCTTTCATTTAAGGTCAATCAAACATACATTTAATATTTTTCTCTTATTTTCAGTATCCGGAAACTGAAAATGAAGAACGAAATTTGTTTCAGTAACCGGACATCAAATATTTTGACAAAAACTTAAGTTTTATTATCTTTTATGCTTTAAATAATAAAATCTATAATATTTTAAAGCGAATTAGTCACTTTCTATTAGAATAAATTAATTAAGACCGCATAAATTACTTAAATCTTTTAAACGCCTCCACTATTTTTTTTAGACTCAAAATGACATTTTAATGTTTCTCTTATACCTGCAACACTGAAAAGACGCATAACTCTTACAGTGCTGCGTTAATGTACATGAAACCTTGCATAAATTCGTTAAATATATAAAAGATTGTATTTTGATACTTATTTCATACCTTTATTGCATAATATGCCTATTTTTCTCAAATAAATGACCAAGTGTCCGGACACTAGCACTGTCCGGATACTAGTGCATTTACCCTACGCATTTTCGATAAGAGAGCTTGATGCCAAACTCTATCAAATTCGTTTGCAATATCAAGCGCAGTAATCTTGTTTTCTCCAAAACTATGTAGGTAAAGATTTCTGCCACTATTTCTAGTGAAGATAAGAGAAAATTAACTAAAGGAATAAATACATTTTGTACAAACAATTCAAAATAGGACTGAAATTGGCAAAGATGTACTTACGTTATGAGAAATTCAAATAGTATTGAATTCAGTACAATAGTAAGCCTTTTCCCAACAGTGCATAATATAGCTGTCATCAGGTTTGCCAACAAGCTAAAACACGCACACATAGAAAGCTAACCCAAATTCACCATGCGAATTTTGCACACATAGAAAACTAATCCAAATTCACCACCAGTTAAATAGTTGCTGCAATTCACATCTATTCTTCGACACAAAATTAAATTACAAATACAACAATGTAAGCGAATAGGTTTAAGACGCATGAATGCATTTTTTATTCATGTGTAGACGTACGAAGTTTTGGCATCATTATGACGGTGTTCACATTGGATTGACTCCTCCGAATTTACAAAAGAGAACGTCAAAAAAAAAAATCCGAAATGTAAATTTATATTTGTGGAAATATGTCATGGTTATAAGTGCGAAATAGTCTTTAGAAAACCTTATATGAATGATAAATAAAAAAACTCTTGAAATGAAAAAATTTACTTGTTTTATTTTTGTAGGCAATGGAGAAACTGGACTAGATGGGAAGTTTTTTTTAATACATTTGGGTTGAGTATGCCTCAATTCATTCATTTTTTTTGGAACCGTTTTATGGGCTAAACAGATGTGCAGCTTTTTCCATCCAGCGAAAATAATTTACACAGGTTCTTATGGGAGCAGATTCACTCAAGAGCTGCATGCAGCGCAGCGCTGCACGATGTCTCTATTGCCTAAAACAGCTGGACAACTTTTTCCATGCAGCAAAATTAAATTACACAGGTTCTAATGGGAGCAGATTCACTCAAAGTCTGCATGCAGCGCAGCGCTGCACGATGTCTCTAATGCCTAAAACAGATGTGCAGCTTTTTCCATGCAGCGAAATTAAATTACACAGGTTCTTATCGGAGCAGATTCACTCAAAGTCTGCATGCAGCGCAGCGCTGCACGATGTCTCTATTGCCTAAAACAGATGTGCAGCTTTTTCCATGCAGCGAAATTAAATTACACAGGTTCTTATGGGAGCAGATTCTCTCAAACTCTGCATGCAGCGCAGCGCTGCACGATGTCTCTATTTCTAAATTTGCTGCCTAGTTTCATTGCAGCCACAACTGAAAAACGAAAATTTCTAAATAATTGCTATTTGGCATTACTCATATTGACATCACCTGCCATTCTTTCAAAAAATTTGTTTGTGTTGGTGATTTTTGTTTAAGAATCCATGAAGCCGGCGTTGCCATCCTACCATCGTCTAACGAAGAAAATCTCATTCCAACACTATTGTGTGACATCGGCAACGCTGTGCTTTCATGTATTTGTTTGACATAAATATGCATCATGAATGTCAGGAACTATGCACATGTGTTTCGTGTGCAGTTCTGCATGCAGAGATGCGTGCAGACTCGCTGCACATCTGTTTTAGCCATATTTCTAAATTTGCTGCCTAGTTTCATTGCAGCCACAACTGAAAAACGAAAATTTCTAAATAATTGCTATTTGGCATTACTCATATTGAAATCACCTGCCATTCTTTAAAAAAATTTGTTTGTGTTGGTGATTTTTGTTTAAGAATCCATTAAGCCGGCGTTGCCACCCTACCATCGTCCAACGAAGAAAATCTCATTCCAACACTATTGTGTGACGTCGGCAACGCTGTGCTTTCATGTATTTGTTTGACATAACTATGCATCATGAATGTCAGAAACTATGCACATGTGTTTCGTGTGCAGCTCTGAATGCAGAGATGCGTGCAGACTCGCTGTACATCTGTTTTATGCCTAAAACAGATGTGCAGCTTTTTCTATGCAGCGAAATTAAATTACACAGGTTCTTATGGGAGCCGATTCCCTCAAAGTCTGCATGCAGCGCAACGCTACACGATGTCTTTTTTTCTAAATTTGCTGCCTAGTTTCATTGCAGCCACAACTGAAAAACGAAAATTTCTAAATAATTGCTATTTGGCATTACTCATATTGAAATCACCTGCCATTCTTTCAAAAAATTTGTTTGTGTTGGTGATTTTTGTTTAAGAATCCATTAAGCCGGCGTTGCCATCCTACCATCGTCCAACGAAGAAAATCTCATTCCAACACTATTGTGTGACATCGGCAACGCTGTGCTTTCATGTATTTGTTTGACATAACTATGCATCATGAATGTCAGAAACTATGCACATGTGTTTCGTGTGCAGCTCTGCATGCAGAGATGCGTGCAGACTCGCTGCACATCTGTTTTAGCCATTAGCCATATTTCTAAATTTGCTGCCTAGTTTTATTGCAGCCACAACAGAAAAACGAACATTTCTAAATAATTGCTATTTGGCATTACTCATATTGACATCACCTGCCATTCTTTCAAAAAATTTGTTTGTGTTGGTGATTTTTGTTTAAGAATCCATGAAGCCGGCGTTGCCACCCTACAATCGTCTAACGAAGAAAATCTCATTCCAACACTATTGTTTGACATCGGCAACGCTGTGCTTTCATGTATTTGTTTGACATAAATATGCATCATCCCCTCAAGCAAGCGAGCTCGTTTTCGGTCCGCAAACGTGTCAAACAACGTATGGACGACTTCGCAATCGGATCCAAATACGGATCGAAAAACTGCGTTTTGCGGCTCAAATTAGTATGGAAATTAGAATCACCACGGAGCCATTATGTGAATGTATTGTGAGAGAGAGAGTTTTTCAATTCACCATACTCGGAGAACCGAAACCAAATGGAATTTAAAACGGTTCCAAAAAAATGAATGAATTGAGGCATACCCAACCCAAATGTATTAAAAAAAACTTCCCATCTAGTCCAGTTTCTCCATTGCCTACAAAAATAAGCCAAACAGCATTTTTTCATTTCAAGAGTTTTTTTTATTTATCATTCATAAAAGGTTTTCTAAAGACAATATAAATTTACATTTAATAAATAGCAACTTGCATTTATAATTGGAAATTTTTCAAAGTTTTAACAAGAAAAAAGAGTAAAAAGCAACCGCCTTCGCCACGCCACGTACAAAACTGAACTAAAAAAAAGTGGTGGAAATTAAGGCAAAATGATTGTATACTTCGCCTATACTCTCTGTCTCTCTATTTCTCGGTGCTTAAAAAAAATTCTCTCGATTCTCCGTGATTTTGCTTGAAGGGATCCCTTCAAGCAAAATCACGGACCCAAATTTCTCGGTTCACTTGGGACTTCAAAAAAATGAGTGTCTCACACACAATAACAAATTTTCTGTGTACGCATGTAAAAAGAACGAGAATCGAGAGTATTTTTTTCAAGCATCGAAAAATAGAGAGAGTATAGGCGAAGTATACAATCATTTTGCCTTAATTTCCACCACTTTTTTTTTTTAGTTCAGTTTTGTAGGTAGCGTGGCGAAGACGAGACGGTTGCTTTTTTATCTCTTTTTTCTTGTTAAAACTTTTAAACATTTCCAATCAGAAATGCAAGTTTCTATTTATTAAATGTAAATTTATATTTGTGGAAATATGTCATGTTTATTAGTGCGAAATAGTCTTTAGAAAACCTTTTATGAATGATAAATAAAAAAAAACTCTTGAAATGAAAAATTCTGTTTGTTTTATTTTTGTAGGCAATGGAGAAACTGGAATAGATGGTATGCCTCAATTCATTCATTTTTTTTGGAACAGTTTAAGATTCCATTTGGTTTCGGTTCTCCGAGTATGGTGAATTGAAAAACTCTCTCTCTCACAATACATTCACATAATGGCGCCGTGGTGATTCTAATTTCCATACTAATTTGAGCCGCAAAACGCAGTTTTTCATACGTTGTTTGATACGTTTGCGGTACGAAAACGAGCTCGCTTGCTTGAAGGGATGAATGTCAGAAACTATGCACATGTGTTTCGTGTGCAGCTCTGCATGCAGATATGCGAATGCGATGTCGTCCATACGTTGTTTGATACGTTTGCGGACCGATAACGAGCTCGCTTGCTTGAAGGGTTATCAGGCGCAGCTTTCCAAATTTCAATATGGCTGCCCTTTGTGTAAGTACACAGTAAACAAAAACAAATTTTTTGTGATTGTTTCAAATTAATTTTTTTTACTATTACAACATGCGCAGAACTGAACAGAAATGAACATGCTAATGATATTACCTGTAATAAAATAACTATCTTGTACCCAAAGGTATTGTATTAAAAATACATACATATAATAAACAGTAAACTTGTATTTTTGATTGGAAATTTCTTATGTTGTTTTCGATTGGATTTCGTTGCACGAACAGTACTACTCTTTTTTGATTCCAATCGAATTGTTTTCTGTTGTACGAAGTCATTTTGAGAAATCGTATGTGTGTGTGGGTAAACTGTCAACTGTCATGTGCGTTCGTTCAATCGAGATGATTTGATTCATTGTGTATCTTTCATTTAAGATTTTTCATTCATTCAGTAGCTTCCGTCTGTTTGTGTTAAAAACAAAAGTTTATAGAAGAAAATAGAAGTTTTGGTGACAATCCTTTTTGTCGATGGGGATTGTAAAACCACATCAGGTCTCCTTCTTGGAATCCCATCGTTGTTGCACGAGCGTCGTACCGTGTTTTCATCCTATCACTGGCTGTTGAGAGTAAACCTCCTGGAAGATGTTAGATTCGAAGTTCCTTCCTGGGTCAGAATGCAGTTCCAAAGGAACACCAAACCTGCTCACCCAATTGAAGACAATCTGATCAACCACTGTTTTGGCTTCTTGATTTGGGATGGCAAATGCCTCAGGCCACTTGATAAAGTAATCCATGACTACAAGGATATATCGGTTTCCGCTGTTGGTCTCCGGAAACGGACCTGCGACATAAACTACTGTTCTCTCGAAAGGTGTGCCCACATTGTACTGCTGCATTTTACTTTCAAGCTTTCTACCTGGTCCCTTGGTAGCAGCACAAGTATCACATTTTCTGCACCACTTTTCGAAATCTTCTCGCGAATGTAGCCAGTAGAACCGTTGTCGTATATTCTCCAGCGTTTTATTGAGATCCAAATAACCTCCAGATGCTCCATCATGTATCTCTCGAAGAACGTCATTAACCTTTGGCATAGGCACTATCAACTGCATCACATAAGATTTTCCATCTGCAGACTCCCATTTACGCCTTAATACTCATTCTTCATTGCTCCAACCGTAAATGGAATCGGCTGTTATTCGCTGGATGGCAACGGTTTCCTTTTCTTCTTGACGCGTGCAATGCTTACGGTCCTGTTTACACGGTCGCCGAGGCATCTGCGTTTGAGTGCAGCTTTCCTTTCCGATGTTGAATTTGGTAGTCATATGTCTAAAGTCTCTCGATCCACCTAGCTACTTGACCTTCGGGATTTGTTGAAGTTCAGAAGCCAATTAAGTGCACCATGATCTGTTCGAAGGAGGAACTTCTGCCCATAGATGTACTTATGGAAGTGCTTTGTTGCCAAAATCAAAGCTAGAAGTTCCCTTCTGGTCACGCAATAATTGCGCTTTGGCCTCGGGAGTACCTTACTGTAGTAGGCGACGACTTTTTCTATTCCCTTATGGAATTGCGAAAGTACAGCTCCAATTCCAACGTTACTAGCATCGGCGTCGATGATAAAATGTTTTCCAGGAGTCAGATAGGTCAGCACAGGAGCATTACACAAACGTAGCTTGAGTTCCTGAAAACATTTCTCGCACTCACCTGACCATTTGAACGGCTTCTCTTTTTCAGTAAGTTGATGCAAGCTCTTAGCGATTCCAGCAAAGTCCTTCACAAAGCGCCGATCAGGACAGGATCAGTCTTTACTCCTTGGGATGAGATGATACCCAAGCAACACAATTGTCTCTTCAAGATATCTTTTAAACTACTTTTACAAGAAATTTCAACTCTTCCAACCATCTTAAAGAGGTCATTAAGACCCACAAGGGACCAAAGGGGAGGAGCCAACTGTATGGACACGAAGAGTTCTAAATATAAACTTTGCAAGAGCTCATAAAGATAAAGCTTATTGATTGATCTTTTGAAGAGGCTTTTAAGATATCTTGAAGTTGAATGTATTTTGTCTGAATAGTGTGAACTTGAAGCGAGAAGAAAATATTAAAAAAATTAAATCTTTCTCTTTTACACAAATGCAAATGTTATACAATTAAAATGAAATGGAATGAACTTGAAATAAACACATGAATTCTCAATGTTTATTCACGCTTTATTTTATAAGAGGCAATAAACTCATTTAATTAAGGTTTAATTAGGTTCTGTAAAGAAATATTTATGTTTGCACTGTGATTGTAATGGCCGAATTTTAATTGTTTTGATTGTTTTTTTTTTAAGAAAACAATATAAGAAATGATGTTTGGTTCCATTAAATAAATTGAGTTATTTGTTAATGTCACATACCTATATTTTCTCACCATAAAACAAACCAAAATGGAATGGTTTAATTTCTTCTGTCTTCTGTGTTTGACGATTAATACACACATACAAACAGTGCTTTCCTTTCTTGTTTGTGCGCTATTTTGTGTATGCTTTATTTTGCAATCTGACAGTAATAGCCTGAGAGTTAAAAATGTACTAGACATTTGTAGCAGTTTTGTCACTTTTCTTGCGTTACGTTACCTTACGGCTGTTTAGTTAAGTATGAAAGGAATATTGATTGTAGATACAAATTTAAGTAACGTAATTTAAAGGCATCTTTAATATTTAAGCAGGCTTAACTAAATAATCTCTAAAAGGCATATTTAGATTATTTTATAGATACGGCTGCTAGTGTTTTGATATGCAGGACAAGATTTATTTTAAAATAGCATATTCTACCCCCCCAAGAATTAATGCGCCATTAAATTAATAGGTATTTACAGATTAATATGAAGAAATATAACACACAATTTCATGCCGATAAAAACGAAAGGACATAATATGAATTGTACCCAAAGTATTGTTATATAAATTAAAGTGTATGTATAGTGTGAATATCAACTGTGTTTATTAAAAATCCACAAATTAATAGATAAATAAAATATCCAGATAATTAATTATCATAAACATGGCGAGTTTTTTATGTACGCATTAGAAATATTCCTACAGGGTGCCTAATTTCTGAAGTATACCAAATATTGTTATTTATGGGTTTTGAATACTTTTATTATGTTAGTACATTAAATGAGAAGAGGAATTTAGAAACGATATATTCTATACATGTCAAAACGATATCGCTGTTTTAATAAATCTTAAAGAAATCCTAATTTTTCATTCTTTATTTTCTGCTCCAAAAAATTGTGATTTTAGGGCTTTTGGGTAGCTTGGACCTTGGAGTGAAATAATATTTAAATGTCAAAAAAAAAAATTATTGTTACCTGCCTGTAAAGCTATTAACTGTCAAATTCATTAAAGGATGGCAATAATGTCTTTGGATTAAGAAACTTCTAAGAAATCTGGAATTTTTCTGATTTCTTGATTTGCTCCAAAGTATACAATTCTATGGCTTTAAGGTAACATTATGTAATAAAATATTTCTGAAATGTCAGAATTAAGTTTTTTGCATATTTGTCAAGTTTCTAAATTGCATTGAACGAAAGTTTAAACATTATTAAATTTCAATAAAAACACCAAATTCTCTGTCATAATTAACTTTTTAATTTACTTGTTCCTAAACAATTTGGTACATTGCAAACAGCAATTAAAAAAGTTAACAAAAAATTATAATATTAAATAATAATTAAGTTTTATCTGAAACTAAATTTAACAGAGTCACACTTTACAATACTATCTATTTGCAAAACCGTTTAAAGAGTTTTTTAAGAAGTCACTAAAACATATTTTTCTTATAATATCTCTTACTAAGACTCAAATGCCTCTTATTGACCTAATCATAAGAGCTGTCAACAGAATTTAAATCTTAACAAAGAGTCAACAAAGGGTCAACAAAGAGTTAAAAAAAACGTATGTATGTAGCTGCAAATAATTTTGCTTATTGTCATAGGTGATTTAAATGATTGGATATTTGTTCTTATCTTGATTTGGTTGACTTGTTTTATTTAAGCCTCTCCAAAACCAACGCGACACATTCGGTACGACAACGAACCCTTGACCTTTCAATGCATAAGTGGTAATAAAAGAGAGCGCCCACACTAAAGCGAAGTGATTTCCCATATGAAACCAATGGTCGACGATACTAATGTTGTCAACAGCGAATGTTACACGTTGGTTTGGTAAATCCTTTAGTCTTTTCTAATTAAAGCTTAAATAATTTGTCAATTTCAATGTAGCTACTTTGATAATTTTCATTTTAATAATACAAAAAAACACATACAAAAGAAAAAATAAAAACAAACCAAGTTAATGACAAAACAAACAATTTTGTTTGTCTATACTTTGTAAGAGAAATTAAATACTACTTGAAGATAAAATGTTAAGCCTTCATAAAGGCGTCATAATAAAAACCATTTCAAAAATATCTTCAATATGTATATGAAAGAGGAAAATGAAATACTCTTAATGCGCTATGAACATGCTCCATTTAAAGACGTTTTGAAGAGGAAATATAAAGAGGTAATACATAAATATTTAAAAAAGAGCTTTTCAAGATGTTTAAAAGAGGTTTTTATAATAGTTAAAAGAAACAACACTTTTGAAGAGCAAGCTTACATATCGTTAAGTGGAATAGTATTAACAAGATTGAATTAAGATCTAGTAAAGAAATTATCAATTTGTTTGGAGAACTCTTGAAGAGTTTATGTGTTGCTTGGGTATGTCCCAGGTATTTAACTTCGGTCTTGAAAAACGCACATTTCTCTGGATTTAATTTTAAGTGTGCTTCTGGAAGCCTCTGAAATACAGCTTTAAGGCTCTCACAATGCTCATCAAAAGTTTTTCCATAAACGATGACATCGTCCAAATAAACAAGGCATGATTTCCAGGTAAGGCCTTTTAGAACACACTCCATCAGCCGCTCAAATGTAGCTGGAGCGTTGCACAGTCCGAACGGCATAACTTTAAACTGCCACAGACCATTTCCTGTAGAGAAAGATGTCTTCTCACGAGCTTCTGGATGAATTTCTATCTGCCAGTAGCCACTCTTTAAATCCAACGTCGAAAACCATTGAGCTCCTTCCATTGCATCCAAAGTATCGCTGATTCTGGGCAAAGGGTAGCTGTCTTTCTTTGTCACATCGTTCAGCCTACGGTAGTCTACACAAAATCGGGTGCTTCCATCCTTCTTTTTGACAAGAACTACTGGTGATTTGGAATTTTCGATTAGCCCATCTTTCTTCATTGTCGATATCATCTCTTCAACTTATTATTTGGCTTTTTTGGCTAATGAGAGACGTCTTGCTGGTTGTCGAATCGGTCTTGCGTCACCTGTGTCGATTCGATGCTGTACCAGTTGTGTTCGACCATACTGCCCAATCGGTGAAGAAAAGATATCAGCGTACTCATGAAGAAGGCTTCCAGAAACACTAAGCTGAAATGGATTTAGATTGGATGGCTTCAGAATTTTGGCTTTCATGGAGCTGAATTTTTTCGGGGTCCATATTTCATTTCTGTGATCTTGGTTATTGCAGACACAGATTCACATTTTCCAACTATTTCTCCTGAGCTTGACTTCGTACGGTTTGATGTTCAGTATCCGTACAGGTACCATGTTGTTCTTTGGTTCCACAAGAGTCTTCTCTAAGATGATGTTTTGCGAAGATTGCTCAGACTCTGGTTCCACCATGAGGTATCGATGGCTTTCTAAATCGCCATCTATTTTTGTCCAAACACTTTCGAAGAGGGAGGTATGCATATGTCTTCTTTGATGACAGTTCTTAGAGTTGATGAGTTTTCGTTGCCATAAACCATAGGAATCTCTACATTTTGGTACTTCAACACTTGCTTACCGATATCCAGAATCACTCCGTGTTCTTTCATAAAGTCGATTCCAATTATGCACTCATCACATATATCTGCTACCAAAGATAGATGCGAAAACTCTAGTTCTGCCAAACGGATCTTAAGACGAACTTCTCCATACACTCTTGCCGCCTCACCCGTCACAGTTTTCAGACGGAAGCTATTGGTGTTATGTAGCCATGTCATCTTGACCAAGTCTTTTCTTACAATGGAGGCTGTGGCAACGGTGTCAATTGTAGCCACGTATTTCTTGCCATTTAATGTTGCATCCACTATCAGACTTTTATTGTCTCGTTTAGTCTGCGAGACTTGGATGGTGGTTCTGGGGCCATCGATACCAGAAACCAGCTTCTGCCCCTCGAAGTTGGTTCTTACTCGTTTCCCGGCTGGGAAACAGGGCGAGCAGGAGAGTTGATGTTACTGCTTACCTGTTCGCAGGTATTATTTTTGGTTCCACAATGTTGACAGGTGACTCTTCTTGGTGGCAATCTGCACTGGCGCTGGAGATGTCCGATTTTGTTGCCGTTCCAGCATTGAACAGGTCCTTCTCGCTGACTTCTACGGAATTAAGCTCTCTGGCAAGAACATTCCTCAGCTTCAAGTTCTCTTTCCGATGAACTCCTAAGGAAGCCTGTTCTGATGCTTCCATAGTTAGAGCGAACGCTAATGCTTCAGAAAGTGTGCGTTTTCCAGCAGTTCGAATTGCTCGTCGAAGGTTGATGTCGGAAACTGCACGGACAAAAGCCTCCGTTGCTAACTGGTTGGTAATTTCATCTCCTGCAGTCGGGTATGCTAGGTGCGCCAACCGTTCAATGTCTGCTTGGTTGTTGCTGTTGCAGACTTTCTCCTCTTTTCTGGATTCTAGTATTGAGTTGGACGCGAAAGACTTCTTGCATATGGCCATCACCAAAGCGTTTGTCAATGGCCTGAACAAGAGCACTGAATTTGCCGTTTTGGTCTGAAGGTATGGTTTTTCAATAATTCAGAAGCAGAACCTCTAAATGCAAGCGTCAGGGCAATAAACTTGTTTTCGTCATCCCAGCCATTTATCGATGCGGCTGCCTCAAACTGCTTCTTGTAGATTGACCAAGAAGTTTGTCCATCAAAGGTTGGATGTATTTCCTTTTTCTTTGGATAGTCGCGAGAACTTTCTCGAACCTTTATTTTTCGAACTCTGTCCAGTTCCTTGGTTATGCTCTCAATGTTATCTTCGATCTTCTCGAATTTTGCTTCCACTGACGAAAACTGTTTTTCAACACGTTCGTCAAGGGCAATAAACTTGTTCTCGAATAAATCTAGTTTACCTTGGAGGATGTGTTTCTGTTCTTGGAACCGTCCGAGAAGATTCTTTTCTTGTTTTTCGAGCAGATTCTTTTGTTCACTTCGCTGTTCCTCAAGAAGATTCTTTTGTTCGCTGCGTTGTTCTTCTAACCACTCGGGAAGTTTCTTTTGTTCATTCTTCTGCTCATTTCGTTGTTCTTCAAACCGCGCAAGCAGCTGAGCCATCGTATTAGTCATGTCTAAGCTTGTACTTACTTGCTCTTCCGACATTTCAATTTCAAATAGAAACGTGTCTGGATTTTCACCGAGTTGCCTTAAATCTTCCTGCAGATGGATAATGAGATCATTTTCGTTCCAGCAGTAGGAAGACCTCGTCTGTTTAGTTCTGCATTAAGTTCAACACAATTTAATGCATTCACAATTTTACCTATTTGGTTTCTGTTTATATTTCACTTTTCGCAAGCGCCTTTTTTGCTATTTTACACTTTATCAAACTTCACCATTAATTATCTGAATGCACAGATAAAATAAGTTTTATTCCACTTTACTGACACCAATGTAATATTTTGCCAAGGGTTCGCAGATAAAACTTATTTCTTTTATTTAAATAAAACACCTTTATTTCACTTCAAATACTTTTATTATAAACAAGCACAACTCTTAATTCACTATTTTACACCGACGTTTATTCGTGCAAAATCAAACTGAGGTCTTCGGACTAGTGGCGGTGTATTTATATCCGAAAAGAAAGCTATACTAGCATCTTCTAGGGGTTCTGGAATGTGCTGGAATGTCCTTCTCCTTCACAAGTCTCCACAAGTAGCTCAAAAGCTTTCGACCAATTAATTATAGCAGTTCAAATGGTTTATGCATTGGATAACGTTGTGATTGGTTTGGGTACTGGGTTACGATGCGAGTGGTTTAGATGTGGGATAACATTAGTTAATCTTTGGTTCACAGATGGCGCGGAACTAATTACTAATGTATTCTGTTATAGAAGAATAAAAGATGTCGTTGGTTGCATATATGGGCATATTCACCACAATACATATAAAAAGTATTAATTCGCAACTTCCGAGTGCAATATCAACATTTATATCAAATAATATAAAATTGTGTACGACCCTTCGCTTTTTAGCCGGTGGATACCAAAGAGGAACCGGCCAAGACTTTCTTATCGGATGAAATGAACGTACATATTTCCATCCCTCTTTTTTTCAGGCGGGCCACTGAAATATTTTGGGCTTTACTTTGGATTGGCTACAAGGCAGATAACTTTTATCTACACCCGGGTTGTTATCCATGCAAGCAATTTGCAAATACAATTGCTGTGAATGTTTTGGCGGCGTATAAATAAAATAACACAATATTTATTTTCACTCATAATTTACTTTACTGCCAAATGTCAGTCGTAAGTAAAAACAAGTATCGTTGAATAAAAACGATTATCGTTTTATATAATCGCATATTAACGATTACGATAGAATTTGAACGATAATCCCTTTACGTTATAGGGCCCCTGAACTATAGCCGAATTAAAGATAATCCGCAAAAATCGGTGGGTTAAAATCTTGAGCCAGTGTTTAACCACGGTTCAAATGTTCTATTTGACATAACATAAAATAATATGGTAGGGTGGAGTATTTGATATAAATATCCCAAAAATTTCCTTTCGTTGTCTTCCAGTGGGTTCATTCAGAGATTCACTAATTCTGAAATCGAGTGGAACAGTGCCAATTAATACAATTTATTTTTGATCTTTTATCCACGGTTGCCACTTGGAAATAAATCTTGTGACCAAAATTGAAAATAAAAAGGACCAAAACGAGTAAAAAGTGACCAAAATAATTAAAATCTGAAAACTACATAGCACACAGAAAATTAAAGTTAGACATATTTTTCTCATTTATGTATTATTATAAATAATTAATTAGGAATTAACAAAAATAAATAAACAAAAAGGTACAACATAATTCACAAAATTACTTTAAGGGCAATGTGATCACCCCTTCTTCATAATAAAGTTTAGACCGCACAAGTTGGAACTGCACTGCAGCGGAACTGCGATTCACAATAATTTGTATGAAATTTTATGAAGTTCAGTTGCCGCTTACAATTTTATGCAAATAATGTTTTGCCGTGTCCCGTCGCGTCGTGAAGTGTACTTCCGCTGCAGTTGTGTGTGGTCTAACTTTAAAAAAACATAAATAACTAAACATAAAGGTTTATTTACTAAATCACATTTTTTCACAGCATTTTATATTAAATTCACAATATTTTTTTAAATCAATCAATACGAAATTGCGTATAGTTAAATTGAATCTACCAAAATGTACACACATAGGGGCGTATTCATAGTCATTTTAGAGCTGGTTCTTAGTTAAACATAGGTTTAGTTGAATTTTCGGACGTTTATTTTATTTTTTTAAGTTCATAATTTCAAAATATTTGAAGCTATTTGTGTAGTATTATACCAAGTTAATTATCTTATAGAAATAATAAACCAACAATTTGTAATTAAAATCGGTCTGTATTCCTAGTTTAGTTAAACCTGGGTCTATCTGCGACTATGAATATGCCCCATAATATATACTTATTTAAAAAAAAGGTTTCTGCGGACCAAACGCTATGTCACATGATTTTTATCCTGAAGATCTTTGGACAACATAATATTATTAATGGTGTCAAAGTTAAGTCTGTTTCTTAACTTAGGTTTCATTAAACTTAAATCATAAAACTTTCTTTCAGCAGCAGCTGAGCTGTGTGGTAACGACAATAACAAACCTTTAGCAATGTTGTTTTAGTTTTACAAGAAAGATTTATTAATATATCTTATTACTTGCCTATCTATTTTGTATGTTTTGTTTTCAACAAGAACCAAGAAAACCAACAAGCGAAATAGACGGAAATGCCCAAAAATATTTCAAACTTTCCATCTGTGAATAAATTGTCAAATGAAGTGGTCGTGGATGGGTTATGCAGTGCGTTCAATTTAATACATGCAACGTTTACATAGGAGATGAAAAAAAAAATTGCACTTCATTTTGAGAAAATGAAAATTAAAAGTCAAATTTTTTTTTCATAATTCTTCTTCAAAAAAAGTGACCAGATGGATAACAAAATGACCAAGTGTAAAAAAAATGGTCACAAATGACCAACGTGGCAACCGTGCTTTTGTCTAATTGAAAATATATTTGAATCATTGAAATTTATATGATTTAAATTTCCCCACAGTTATAAAACCACAACATTTGTAGAGGAGCATAATCGTGTATAATTTTTTTTTAATTGTTAAATTTTTCATCAAATTTTGAATTTACACACATAAATTTTGTGCCCTCCACAAAGAATTTAGCGGGACTTTTTAAAGGCGGTATTACATTATCATATAAATATGGAAAACATGCCACATAAATATGTTCCACAAGCGACATATAAGTATGATATGACTTATATGGGGTCATATATAGTACTCGATTACACGATTCTTTTTTTCGGTTGTTTCGTCTTTCGTCTTTTTGACAGCTTGGGTGAGGGGAGTAGAAATGTAGATGGAAGGAAGAAAGCAGGAATGAAAATTTCAAGACTTTTTCTGGTTGAACTTTGACGTTTCTGATTTGGTAACCACAATGCTACTCGATGTTAGCAAAAAACGATTTGAACAAAAATTATTGAATTGAAAAATTGTTTTTCGTAATTGGATACACCTAATATACTATAATATAATATACTATAATATTTTCTTACAAAACAACCCCAAATTCCATGAACGTCAAAATAACGAATGGAAGTACGTACGAATTTTCGCGAACCATGTAATCATGAACGTTCGTGCCTGTCAAAAACACGAAAAACGAAACGAACGGAAAAACGAACTGTATAATTAGGCTCATATATTGTGTCATATGAATATGTTTATCACCGTTATATGTCGCTTGTGGAACGTAATTATATAGCAAGTTTGCCATATATATATGACAATGTAATAGCACCTTAATTTTTTTCTTTGTAGATTTTAACATTGATTTTAATCTAAATCCATTTTTTTTTTAAAGAAATTGATATAACTAATTTAAGCGCTGCAACTGTTGAAATAATCATAAACCATTTGTTGACATTATTTTAGGGGAGAGATAGACCAATATACCTGGTAATTTTTGTCTCAATATAATAACAACATCTCATCAACTTTAAAATTTAAAGTTTCGAAAATCAAATTGATTGTCACTTAATCACATTTAAAGTATGAAGTTTTTCAAAATTTTGCAATAATTTTTAAATATAAATTTAGATCACCATTTCTCGAATAATTATTTATCTCAATCATAAAGATCTATTAAGTATTACTCAAGTTTCAAGTCTCAAAAGATGGCTTAATCGGACTTATTTCATAATTTAATTAATTTTTTTTTAATAAATAAAATCAATTTTATTGATTTTAGCCATATTCGTAGGCTTTTCTTAGAGACCTTAACTTTTAAGATATGACGAGTAGAAATGAGGTTAGGATGTGTGGTTTTATACCGTGTGAATGAGGTGATATAAATCTATGGGCCACGAGAGGTGAAAACGTCGCAAAACGTATGGTTTTGTTGACAAGGACGTCGGGTTTTCGATAGACGTGTGCAGGTGAAAACGTTTTTTTTCTTTGCAGAAAAATCATAGTGTGAACAGTTTTCTATGTAAATGTATGAGCCACTGCGTATTTGTCCGGATATTTACAGCTAAAAAACGTGCGGTATAATCTCGTGTGAACTGGACCTAAGATGACGTAAATATAATATGTATTTTTCACTTCAATTCCTCACAAAAACTCCAGGCATAAAGCAATTTTGGGTAATTTTGCGAAATGTGTTATCGGAAAAGAAAAAAATCAAACAGCTAAAAAGTAAAGCTAAAATGTCATTCTTTCATAAGCAATTAAGTTTTTGCAATCGGTATTATAGGTACGTCACCAAACCTAAGGCCATTTTCCCAATTTCTCGTTTTGTCCGGAGGCCTCTTAACGGACGGACAACCTATATTATACTATACGACCATGTTTGGCAAATAGACCAAATATTTAAATGAATTGAATTTTATAATTAATGTTTTAAACAATACATTAAAAAAGAACTATTTATGATGAAAAATAATTTGTATTGAAAGATAAATTAACAATTAAGGGTCCATTCCTGATCAAATGCATAGAGTAAGTATACTACCTAGAGGCCCGACTCGTAAACCCCTTGTCTTAAACACCCTCAAAATTTATTTGAGGTGAGTAAGAGAAAACTCTCTTATATGCCGTTTTCACTGGGCCAAGTGAGGTAATTTCGATGCAAATTTCCAAATGAGATCCGAAATTACCTAATTTCCCATACAAAATCACATTTCGAAATGAGGTAATTTCAACCTGATTTGCACGAAATTAGGTTCTCTTAAAAGCTTTTGAATGAAAATATCAATACACTATACTCAACAACATAAATCAGAAAGAGAAAACAACAAAAAATAAACGGGTAACTACCATTCCAAATTCAAAATGAAATGAGATGTCAAATGAAATTAGCAAATTTGATAATGAAAACACTTTTTTGCCAATTTTTTTTTTTGGAATGGGGTACTTTCGAAATTTGGCAAAAAGTGTTTAGTATTAAGGTTCTCCCAAACCAATGCGAAACATTCGTTGCGGCGAAGAAACATTCGTCAGTCAAAATTAATTCATATGTTTCTCCGCCGCGTTGGTGTGGGCACTCTCATATATCACCATGTAAATAAGTTTTGACATGCGAATGTTTCTTTGCCGCAACGAATGTTCCGCATTAGTTTGGGAGAGCGTTTATACTACGTTTTCATTAGAGCCGAAATGAGGTAATTTCGAAATTTGGCAAAAAAGTGTTTTCATTATCAAATTTGCTCATTTCATTTGACATCTTATTTCATTATGAATTTGGAATGGCAGTTAGCCGTTTATTTTTGTTGTTTTCTCTTTCTGTTTTATGTTGTTGAGTATAGTGAATTGATATTTTCATACAAAAGCTTGTAAGAGCTTTTGAAACTGATTCCCGATGGATGCATTCACCTAATTTGCAACCTAATTTCGTGCAAATGAGGTTGAAATTACCTCATTTCGAAATGTGATTTTGTATGGGAAATTAGGTAATTTCGGATCTCATTTGGAAATTTGCAACAAAATCACCTCATTTGGCCCAGTGAAAACGGCATATTAATCTACTCTTTTTTCCTATCCATGTGAGTGGTGGATTAAAAAACAAAATGGCGAAATTTGCTCAAACTGACAGATAAGTTTTTTTGTTGTTTTGTCAGAAGTGACAGTTTTAAAATTATGTCAAATTTTGTAAGTTTTTGTTTTTAATTTTAATAAAAGCATTGTATATCAAATCTATTGGCACATGGAGTCACGGCACCTAGCAGCCAGCGCGTGAAACTAACAAACGAGATAGATTTCTTTTCCATTTGACGTTCAATGCATTTCACATAAGAGAAAAACAAAAACAGCTCGTAGAAACATTATTTTAACAAATTAATTTTATATGAACAGTTGTTTGTATTATAATTGCAATAGAATAATTAAACATGCTAGTTTGCAAATCAAACGTAAAATATATCGAAACCTATTACTAATTTGCTTTATTTTGCAGATGAAATATGTAAACAAACGTGCTTTTTTGTTGTTGTTTTTCAAAATGGATGCAAGGCATCAGTCAGAACGATATCATATGCGTAGGTAGGTAGTAGTTTAGGGGGCTAGAGTTTCTTATGGATTTTAATAGAACATTAATTTTCCTTTTTATTATAAGTAAAGAATGAAGTAGAAATGTTAAAGGTCCACTTTAGTGATCGTAAGAAAAAAAGATAATAGCTACCAGGAAATTATGTGTTGCACCAATAATTGCGGTTTTCTATTTTTCGATTAATTTCGTTCACTTTTGCTTTCGTAAAAATAGAATTATAACAATCAAAAGCGCTCACTTAAGTAAATGTTATAAGCCAACGAAAATTAGTTTTCCAAATTATCAAAAGGAGTCACCTATAATGCACTTAAGTGATATAAATCTTCATTTTATTTTTTTGTATTAGGTACGCGCAGGTTAATATAAAGTTAATATAAATTATAGGGGCATCATTTGATTTCTCTGTGTTCGTTTGTTTTATCCTACCTCGTAAGTTTCTTTCTAAGAATAATTTTTTAACGTAATTTCGGGCAAAATAAAACTTTTATCCTCCATTTAAAAAAGGTTAGCACTCTTTTAAAGTAAACTCTTCTTAAAAATAGAAATAATTAAGAGTGATCGAGCTTGACCTTCATTCATACCTTGCCTCTTTTGTAAACCAAGAAACAAATGTGTAAATAGCCAATTGAAAAATATTTTTTTTAACAATTTTTTCACAAGAAGATTTTTATTCAATTACGAACAAACATATTTTTTTAATAATCGTGACTACGCTACTGCCTTTCTCAATTTCTAATCGAGTACTTTTGTTGTTGTTTCTGGTTGTAAAGGTGGTTTGTTTACATTTTTCATTTACAAAGCAAAGCATTTTAGCTATCTATTTTAATATATTTTCGGGTTGATTTATAAGCTTACACATTTTTTGGTTCTATTTCAATCATAATATGGATACCCGTTGATATAAAATAATTTGGTATAACTAATTTTCTACAGGCGCTTTTTTCGTTTTCTCTTATGGGAAAAACATTGAACGTTAAATCGAAAATAATTCTATCGCCTTTTGAAGCTTAAGCGCTTGAGATGCAGGTGGCGTGGAAAGCAACTTACCAGGTGTCAATAGTAATCTCATGGAGTCAAAATTAATTACGCTAGATTTGTGCGCTTGGGGCGCAAGTGTTGCATCTCTATGACGGCATAATCGGCAACTTTTTGAATTATGCTAGTACTGTCAGATTGCTTGGCAACATGAGGCCTCAGTGGTGCGTTCCTTTATTAACCATAGTTAACTATGGTTAACTATAGTTAACAATGGTCGTTCCTTTATTACAAAATAGTTACGATTTGTAACTACATGACGTCATCACATCGTTCCTAAATTCAGTTTATTAGTGTCAAATAGTTACAATTCGTAACTATTTCCAACTCATCTCCATGATATGAGTTGAAAGTGTTGATCTGTCAAGTCACCTAATGTCAGAAGGTTTGTTTACAAAAAAAATTAAAGTATCAAAACAAACCTTTTTGTGAAGTGAAATAGACTGAAAAAAAAATAAAATTAAAAAATTAAAATGGAATTTACTGCAATTGTGAACCAAAAAGGAGAGTATACTCTTAAAGACAATATGATTCTGTGTGTAACTGCTTCAAATGGTAATATTACCAACAAAATTGTGTATGTTTATTAGTGATTAATTTGTTTTTTTTTTTCAGAACAAATATTTGTTGTTTTAACTCCGGAGGTATGTTGCAGTTTAAATATTCCGGAGAATTTTGCTGCCAGCTGCAGTAACAGCCTCAACGTCAGCACTCCAGCTGCCTGCTTGGTTATTCATTTTGATAATAAAATATAAAAAAAAAATTTCCAGTGTTCGCTTGACAGATCAACAATATCTAACAACAAATCGTTCCTAAATGAAATGTAACAATTTCCAACTAAATCTAACAATGACACTTCAACAATTTTTTTTGACATAACAACCATAGTTAACTATGGTTAATAAAGGAACGCACCACAGGCTTCGTATATAAACAAAGGCTGAACACTGCATTTTATATGAATATATAGAATGACAATTAGTAAGAAAGAGCAAGACATCTACAATGCTTTACTAATAAGTTGAGTAAGGGAGGTAAGTAGAAAATATATTTTTATATACCAAGAAGAAAGACGGTAAAATCGTTCATTTGTTGGTACATATGTGCAATGTGTGTGAAGATACAGTTTTTCAAGGCTTTCAGGTGATAAATTCTTCTTTTTATCCTGTGTTTTGTTTCGTAAAGCGAAGTTGTGTCTTTTGGATTAATCCTGTGTAAAATTGTTTAAAATCGTTCAAAACCGTTTTAAATTATTTAAAAAAACAATTGGTCAGTGACCTTTATTATAAATATATAAAATTGTTAATTGTATTAACGTCGCGTTGTGTTTTTGTGTTTATAAAGTGGTAAGTGTAGTCTTAAAATATTTATCAAATTGTTTTTTTTTTTTTCGTCAAGACGTCCGCCGTCGTTATTTATTATTATTATTATTATTTATGAACAAGCAATTCAAATTACAACCTAATATAAAAGTTTAACAAGCCTAGCTGCAGAGACTATTGGCTATTTTGATTACAAAATTAAGTTATAATTTTTGCATTTTTGAGAAACTGAGTGATATTATTTATATTTGTTAAGCTCGAGGATTTCATATGGAGTTGTTTTTGAATATATTGTTAATTATGGGATGCGACAACGGACAAAATATGTTTGACATCAAGGCGGGTGTTGCAAGTGGAGCAGGTTTGGGGGTAATTTTTGTTGAGTTGGTGGGAGACAGTGGTGTGTCCAAGTCCAAGTCTAGCTAAGTTTGTTATTTTTTGTTTCGAACAGTTAGTAGGGTACCTCGGCGTAGATTTTAAGGGGTTTATATCTGTGTAAAGGTGGTGATACAGCATACAGGCTTCAGTCGTGGAACTCTCTCTGGTATGCTTGAGGAGATCAGTTTTGGTGAAGATGTTCAAGGTGAGAACAGGCGCGTTTTTGGCTGAGTTCGCAGCACTGTCGGCTTATTCATTTCCGCGTATTCCAACATGGCCAGGAGTCCACATTAGTTTTATGTTTTTCAATTGTATGAGTTGATATCTTATTGCTGATATGATGTCGGTGTTGTTTGGGTTGTGAATCGCATTGATTACTGAGATGCTGTCAGGGACTATAATGCATTTTTCAGAAAGATTGCCTACAGCTTTAGTCGCTTGAAGGATGGCAAATGCTTCTGCTGTAAAGACTGAGGCAAAATCTGGGAGAATACCAATGCTTATGGTTGATCCGTTTTCATCGGTCACCCCATAAGATGTGGGGACGGAGTTTTAAAGCCATCGGTGAGGATAAATCTCCATTCGTCAGATCTTAAGTCAGAGGCGATACATATGTATACTTGGCAATATGTACTCTTTGCTATTTTTTTTTTGTAATGAGTAAATAAATAAGTCTTTATTGTTTTGAAGCTAGTTATAGAAGTGATTTTTCGATAAAATGTTTAACTGACAAAATCAAAAATGAATACTAAGTTATAAATATAACTTTAACTAAAACACAAAGATCTTAAATCAGCAATTCAGGTTTGATGAACCATGATGGAAATTTTCAAAAAAGTTTTTTATTAAAATTTATTATTTAATTCTGGTTTGTATCATATTAACCCTTATTACGGTTGTCGTTTCACTTAAACGAAACGTCCCTGGAGGAGTCAATTGATGTTCAAACTATTTTCGTCATAATGATGATACGGTTGGAGATTGAAGAGAATGTCGAAGATTTTTGTTTATTTAATCGTCAACTGTAGCCTCTAGAGTCTTTTCGTTTTACTGTCGTTTAATTTAGAAAGTCTATAGGGAACGTTTACAAAAACATCATCCATTTTGGAATTAATTTCTCATTTTTTTTCAGAATTTGTTCCATCGCAATAAGTGATAAGCTGATAAGCAATTGAACTTTTAATTGGTTCCTGGAAATTGTCCAACGATGGCCAGCCCATTAAACGCTTGAGCAAGAAAAGTGGGTTAATGAAACACGCCTGGTGCCAAAGGAAGTGTGTGAAGAGGAGCTTGTCGAAAAATTGGAGCACAAGAAAGTCACCGAAACCAAACTTCTACAACATATCAAACCCTTGTTTCCCTTCGATGGGCAGGGCATGAAAATGGACAAAGGAGAGGTAAGTTCATCTGTTTTTATCTCATAAACATTTTTTAAATCAAATATAATCCTAGATTATGCTCCTAAAGAACAAAGCAAACAACGACTTGTGGTGTGTTCGCAAGGACAATGGCACATTAGGTTTTGCCCTGCAAACTATGTCAAAGAGGTCGAACCTCTACCATTTTCTTGCATTGTAACGAAACCTGAAAAAGTTAAAACCAAGCAAAAGGTTAAAAAGACAATTTTAGCCCGACAATTTGTGCCCATTCGAAGAATCAAACCATCAAGTGTATCCCAAATCAAGCCATTAGTTAAGCGACGTTCATCGACAAAAATCAATGACAATTCCAAAAGTGTCGAGAAGCGTCAAAAGCGTATAAACGTTACCATCGATGAACTACAAGAAATGGCACAGCGAAGACACTCACTTCTTGAAGATTCCATCCATTTGTTCGGATTCTATTGTGAGTGTGATGATTTTGAAAGATGGATGAAAGACAAGGAGAAGATGATCAAGTCGGATGAAGTAAATGGTGTTGAGCATGCCAAGCGAAAGTTTGAGAAATTCCTTACCGATCTGTCGACAGCTTCGAAAAAAGTTGAAGAGATTGACACTGCTGTTCAGAACTTTACTCGACAGGGGCACTCCCAATTGGACAAAATTGTTGCACGGCAAAAACAGATCCTCCAAATTTGGCAGCGTTTGAATAATACTAAGGCCGAACGCGAGAAGAGTCTGGAAGGTGCCTCGAGTGTAGAACTCTTCAGTAGGACTTGTGATAAGGCCAAAGTTTGGATGAACGAAAAGATGTTGCAGATGGATATAGCTGTATCAGTCCGGATTTGAAGACAGTCCAAGCTTTGCAGAGAAGGCATTAAAATCTGGAGAGAAAGTGCACGCGAAAGGTATCGAGTTAAGAGTTCGCATTGGGAATGCAGTTGGACAAAAACTCTTCAGCAATAGCGCCCAAACTCTACTGGCTTGGATTGATTCCGTGAAGGTGACGGATCAGTTGAATGCCAATGATGTCGCCAGGGATGTGGAAACAGCTAATAATTTGTACAAAATGCATAATGAACTGGGCGATGATATCAAGGGCGATGATATCAAGGGCGATGATATCAAGGTGCATGATATCATCAGTGCCGACTTGCATGTCATCGCATACGCACCTGTTTGTGTTCTGTGTAATCGAAGTGATAGTCTCCTGAGTAAAACTAAATAGTCCATATTTTCTGTTTTCCAAATTAAAAGCCCATTACATGTTTAATAATAGAAAAAACAACAGCATTAAATAAAATCATAATAAAAATACGCGCCGTGAAATTTAACAAACAAAAAAAAGTGCAACAGAAAAAAATAATTAAAGTTCAATAGAAAAAAAAGTGCAATAGAAAACCAGTGAAAAAGAATACAAAAAAGCTAAATATCCATATACATACCCAAGATACATATAATACAGGTAATATCATTAGCATGTTCATTTTGTCAAAATCAATAGTAAAAAAATTGAATTTCAAACAATCACACAAAATTTGTTTTTGTTTACTGTGTAATTACACAAAGCGCAGCCATCTTTAAATTTGGAAAAGTGCGCCTGATAATACGTTATGTGTTTTCGATCGGTAAATTCAGATTTTAATCTAAAAATTGATTTATTTTGTGGCGAATCGAAAGCCAATTCAAATTGATTTATTTTTGTCATTGTATTCGTGTAATTTTATGTATGTTTCATAACATCACAAAACTCGTCATAAATTGGTGCACTTTCAGAAGGAAACAATGAGCTTCATTAATTAACAATTAATTTTTAACAGCTTCCATTTTATATTAGAAACGCTTCACTTTTGTATTTAGAACACAAATTTCATTAACCGAAAAAAATTCAAACAATACAAAATATTTTGTAAAGTGACAACTTAAAATTGTATTGGTATTAGTGTAGGGGGGGTAAATCTTCCGAAAAATCTAGATCTGCAAATTTGATTTTAAATCAAAAAATAAATCAATTTATTTGCCCATTGGAATGTAAAATCCGCGTTTTGACAGATTTAAATCAAAAATAAATTGATTTATTTTACCAATCGAAAACACCATTAGATATGTGTACTGTGATACATACCTACCTACATAACCACCAACCCTACCCTTTACAAGTCGCGTCGCGTATCGATAAAGAATAAAAATAGCCTAACAAAAAAAAAAAAAAAACATGTACAAATCAATAGTGCTGGTGTCAAAGCTTGCATAAACAAACAACAAAATTGCACTCATGCAAGTGATAGAGATGATGCTGCATATAACAAAACATCCATAGCACAGCGGTATTTCCCTATCTCTCCTTCCCTTACAGTGCTTTGACTCTGTCATCATAAACAGTGTGTGGTTCATCCCATGCAATGATTATGACCGATCGAGTCTAAGCATATCAGATATATTGCAGTTATTAGTTTTGGGAATCCAGGGACGGATCGATACATTCTATTTAGGCATAACACTAATAGTAATTGTATTGTGCCCCAAACCCGATATCAGCATAGTTAATTGTCTGATTTGGTTTTTATTATTAGTTTTTTCCCAATTATGAGTTACTTTAGGGTCGATTACATCAATATTCGGGGGCTCAGGAAGAACTTCTGTGTTGCATATGTCCATACTGTGAAAAACAGGCCAGCAGTTTTAGAAGTGAAACCCAGGTAGGGGTGGATTATGTTCCTTCGGAATTTATCTTACATGGTTATAGCTTAGTGCCTTTATTTTTCCCACATCACGGCATTGTCGTATACGTACGAAAGGATGTTGCTTATCAACTCCAACCACAATATGGCTCTTGTTTGAATACAAACTTTAATTTAATGTGGTTTAAATTCACCGTCCATAAGCACATCATCCACACTTGTTTAATTTATCGTAGCCCTAGTTCCCTAGTACCAAATTTTTACATGATCAAAAATTACGGCAAAAAATACTGCAATGTCCCAAAGGTAGTACAATTTTTTGGTCATTTGTAAAAAACATACGAAACACCACCTCGTCCTCGGTTCCAACGCTCGTCTTCAATGATACTCCTTTTGTCAGCTCACTAGATAAAGCCAATTTGCTTGCAGCACAGTTTGCTGTTAATTCGACGCTGCCAGAAAGTGTTATGACTCCTCCTGTACTTGAGAGCGTAAATGATTTTATGGGTCAAATCTTCTTTCGCACTCGTGCAGTTGCTAGAGTTCTTAAAGATCTCGACATTCACGAATCCGCTGGCCTGGATAGTATCCTTTCCATTGTTCTGAAGAGGTCTTCTTCAACGCTGGCAAAACCACTGCGTAAGCTTTTCCATCTGTCCTATTCTACTGGTCTCTTTCCGAGTGGATGGAAAACAGCATTTGTCCAGCTTGTCCCTAAAAGAGGCGTATCTTCTTCACCCTCTAACTATCGACAAATTGCACTTACGTGTCTTCTTTCCAAGGTCATGGAAACGCTGATTAACTTCCAGCTTAAGAAATATCTTGAAGAACGAAAGCTTCTTAATGACCGGCAGTACGGCTTTCGTAGCAATAGGTCCATTGGTGATCTGATGGTTTATCTCACCGAACAGTGGCACAAATCTTTACATCGTTTTGGAGAAAGTAAGATTATTGTACTTGATATTTCTAAAGCATTTGATAGAGTTTGGCGTACATTTGGTATGGATGAATCTTTTCTTCGTTGGATTAGAAATTACCTTTCGGACCGTCCAATACAAGTTGTATTGGACGGTTTCAAGTCTGAAATTCACAAAATAAATGCTGGTGTGCTCCAGGGCTCCGTTTTGTCTCCGACTCTCTTTCTTATATTCATAAATGATCTATTGTCTGAAACTTCTAATCCACTAAACTGTTTCGCTGACGACAGTACCCTCAGCTTCTCATATTCGTTTTCAGATTCACATCCATGTCCTGATAAGCTCATTAAATTCTGATCTCGACAGCATTGTCCATTGGGGTATAAAAAACCGCGTAGAATTTAATGCTTCAAAAACTCAATGCTGTCTCCTGTCGTTAAAGCAAAACCCACCCCCCATGCCGCTATCCATGAGCGGCACTTGCATTGAGGAAACCGAAAAGCTTTCAGTTCTCGGTATGTGTATCACTGACCACCTTTTATGGAATGATCACATATTCGACGTCGCCAAAAACGCTGCTAAGTGTTTAGGTTTTCTCTAAAGATGCAAACAATTTGTCTCCCCTTCTGATCTGGCTGTGATCTATAAGGCCTTCATTCGTCCAAAACTCGAGTACAATTCCCATATGTGGAAAGGTGCACCAACAAACCACTTGAGTGTATTGGACAGAATTGAAAAGAGATCTTTAAAATTGATAGGTGAAAGATCTATAACGGAAACAATTACATGTCTCGAACACCGCCGTAATGTTTCATGTCTTTCTCTTTTTTACCGTTATTTTTATAAACGGTGTTCTGTCGAAATAGCCAGTTGCATTCCTCCCTACTTACCTAATTGCTCGTGCTGTGTTATAAACATTTTAAGGGTAATCATAACCCCTTTTGTGCGCGCAAAATAAAAAACAAATTTATTCCTGAGCTGATCAATTTGGGACACCAATTGACAATGGATGGAAGACCGAATGTAGCCGAAACCGTGAAAATCATTGATCGATTGAAGGCCGAAAAGGATGCTTACCATAGAGGATGGGTAGAAAAACAGAATTGGCTTCAGTCTTATGGCTCAGGACAAGATTTTGAGGGGTTTTTTCCGATCATGCTGATAAACTTATTGCCAATGATCATTACGATTCTAAATAGTAAGATGGTTTTTCCTTAGCTAAAAAGGATTGATATTTATAAATTTTTATTATTTTTAACATCGAAAATTGTAGGAATCAAGTTTTGGCTAAACGAAGTGCCAATATCAAGCAGACAATATCAAGGATGAGACCAAAGACATTCAAAATCACAATGGATAAGAGAGCAAGATCGAGCTGCATCGTCGGAAGATTATGGTCAGGATTATGAACATTTGCAGGTGAGTTTTTGAATATCGGTTTCATTAATGCTCAAGTTTGATATGACTCTTTTGTTTAGCTTCTACAAAACAAATTTGACGACCTCAAGCATCGCGTGGAAGTGGGATCGGACAGAGTTAACCAGTGCGAAGTATTAGCCAAGAAGTTGGTTGAAACTGATAGCCCATATGCGCCAGAAGTCGAAGCACGCCAAGAACTGTTGAGGTAAGCCGATAAAAAATCTCGAATCATGATAAAATTTTAAAATTATAATTCCTGCTGCAGATCATCAACGTGAACAAAAGCTTCATGCAGCTGGATAAATCCATCGTTTCCATCGTGACATTGCTGAAGCATTATTCCGCTTTCAAGATAAGAACGCAGCTCTGTCATCGGAAGTTGGTAAGGACTTGAATTCAGCTCTAGGTCTTCTGAGGAAACACGAAGGATTCAAGAATGACTTGGTTGCCTTGGAGGATCAACTTGAAGTGCTCGTTGAAGACTCGGTTCGACTTCAAGCAAAATATCCATCAACCGCTAGTGCGATAGCACAACAAGACCAAGGCTGTCTCAGCATGGAATGAGTTGAAGGAACGATCTGATTCACGATCAGATAGACTCGCAGCCAGTTCCGATCTTCAGTCCTTCCTTACCGACGTACGAGACATCATGTCATGGTCATCGAATTTGAGAGCAGCTCTACAAGCTGAAGAACATGTTAGTGATGCAGCTGGAGCCACACAAACATGAAAACAACAGTTGACCTGATTTAGTAATTGCATAATAAATGCTATGCTTTTGAAGCGAATATGTCTTCGAATTGATCTTTGTATTTTTTTTTTTTATTTGAATCATTGTCAAAATCAATAACGTTTTTATTTGTTAAAACATCAATAATCTCCCTCAAAAGAATTTAATGTTTTTTTAGAAAATATGTACAGTACCCAAGTAACATTTTGCCTCTTATAAGATGCTCCAAGAGCTTAACTAGACTAATTTAAGGGATCTAAAAGTAATCTTGAAAAATACTTCCAGATTTCTATAAGACAATTAGAAGCGTTAAATGGCCTAGTTATGGGAGGCTCTTGCCTACTCATAACACACATATGTTTCTTTGCAATACTTGTGATCTAATTATCCGAGTTGCATTCTTCTTATGAGATTACATTTGTATTATCGATTGCCTCTCGAAAAAATCTTGTAAAGCTCGGCTAAATCTTGCTTTGAGAATGCGTCTCTTCTAATGGGAGGTGCTCTTATCTCGTCTTTCTCATTACCAATTTTTAAAAAGAAGAAATAAAATCCTTTTTAGTTCTTGTGTATATACATAATGTATTATGTCAAAAAAATAATGGGCCTGTGTTGTATTTATTTCGTAATAAGTGAATTAATTATACTCATAAAGGCGATACATTATATTGTTTTCCACAGGTATGGGAACCAAAAAATATATGCGGTTGAAATGTCATCTACTAATTTACACATTTTACCTCAACAAAAAAAAAAAAAAAATGAAACGCCTTCAAAATAATGCATATTTAAACTATTTAATTTATAATTTTAATAAGGAGAAGGGTTACCATGGAAATATTTTGGAACAAAATAAAATTCAAATTCATGCAATGAGCCATTGGTTATAAATCGCGATGAATTTGATCTCAATTTTATTTTGTTAAATTAAAGTGGAATTTAACATGAAACCGGGAATGTGGAAAAAATTATTTGCAAGTCATTTCTAATCTAAAATGTAAATTCCCATTGACATTATAGCCATCTATTGCGTAAATTCTCATTTAGTTGAGAAATGGAAACGCTATTTTGATGTTTGAAAAATAGATTTCTATTTTGCGCCTTGAAAAATTGAGTTTTGAACAGTTTTGAAATTATATTTTTTTAAATTATGGTAACCCTCAAAACATTCAGAAAACTCTGTTTGTATATTTAAATATGGCTGCTGCTCATGAGACACTAACTCTTCTATTAACATCTTTATGAGAATTTAATTATATTAACGCTTTGAATAAGATTGCTGAAAGAATAGATTTTAGAAGCGAAGAATTAAAGTTTATTTATGAAACTAAAAAAATTCTTATAAGATCTCAAATGTTTTTTTAGGACTTAGATTTGACAGAATTGTAAGCAAACCATAAACGGTGCACTGTGGTCCAAAAAGACAAATTTCGTGGCAAAAATACTAATTTCGATGTTTTATTTTTAAGGTTTTTTTTTTTTATTTATAATAGGAATATAAACGCAGTTTCAAAAACAGCAACAAAAATAATTTTCCGCTAACAAGTTTGACTTATAAAGCGTTTCAAAGTTGGTTTAAACAGCTTTTTTTTTGGTTTGAATATTCGGAGAGATTGTAATTTGTTTAAAAGAAAAGTCATGTTCCCAGTGCTGACATTTTGGAGTCAAAAGCAAATTTCCTTATGGAATATTTAAATTATTTTATTAATTGCAATAGTTGAACGCATGAAATTTTCTTCTAATATCAATTAAAAATTGTTCTGTTATTATCTTGATCCGCCGACTTCCACGCCACTTTTTATACGAATGCCAATTTTTACAACAACAAAAAAATATGAAAAATTTTAAACAAATTATGGATTTATTATATTGAACATTCAATTTTTGTGATCCGTCCACTTTTAATAAATTCCTCTTAAACCAAAAGGTTTTTTGAGGTTTTCTGTAACTGGGTTTTTTCGAATTATTTAAATTATTGTTAATCATTATTTTTCTTATTCTTAAAGTACGTAAACACGTTAAAAATATGATTTTTGCAATGAAAAAAGGAATTTTGGACCATAATAAAGAACAAGTCCTCTAACATCATTTCAAACATTAGGGATCTTATTAGCATCCTATAGCAAAACTTTTGTTATTTGAAATCCAGATAGTTTCTTGGTATAGGAGGTACTGAACTAAGATCTCGTAAGAGTTTTTATAGAAGTATAAAATGATTAAAACTCTTAAATATGTGTTGTTATGAGATTAGAAAGACTACAAAAACTACGTTTAGAGTTGAATTTTTACCAAAGAATTTTTATAAGACTACACGTTTATATAATCTTATTCCAAGAAGAAAAATTGGTTTAGGTATAAGATTTTAGTAGCCCGTAGCGAAATGGCTAGTGCGTTCGACTGTCACGCTGGAGGTCTGGGATTGCTTCCCAGCCTCGGCCACCTAAAAAACTAAAAAGTTTTTTTTCAGGGCTACTGCCTCTTGCGAGGAATTGACAAATCCTCCAAGAGTATCACGTGTCACGAATAAGTGTTTCTCGTCTAGCCGTTCGGATTCGGCCTAAAATTGTAGGTCCCTTCCATTCCTGTTGTTAGTCACTAGGCCCTGGTTCTTCATGAGCCGTTGTGCCACCCGATTTATTTTTTTTATAAGATTTTAGTATTTCTCTGCTGCAAAAGTGTTCAACTCTTAAAATAAAGATGTTATGAGACCAATTTAATTTCCTAACAAGATGTTAATTCTTAAGTATAGACATGGGATAAAACAGAGTCAGGTAGAAAAACAGAATTGGCTTCGGCAATGTGTGGAATTGCAAATCTTTAATCGTAAAGCAGATAAAATTGATGCAACAACCAAGGGTCATGACGCGTTCCTTGAGTATTCTAATTTAGGAGTAAGATTATATTAAATGTTCCTTTAAAATGATCCTAAAGTTTACTTAATTTAGAACTCACTGGACGAAGATGAAGCGATCTTCAAGCCTCACATTGATTTTGAAAAGAGTCTTATGGCTCAGGACAAGATTTTGAAGGGTTTCTCCGATCATGCTGATAAACTTATTGCCAATGATCATTACAATTCCACAGTGAGGGCCTTGTTAAGACGCAATTTTTATTAAGTTCAGTCCAGCTTACATCAATTTTACAGCGAAAATCAATTGTGAACTATATCCAACCCAATTAGAATTTCTAATCAAGAATTGTTGGAAATTTAGTTACCCGTGGCCTGGCATTGTTTACAATATGAATGGTTCTTTTATAATACAAATTCTATATACTACTGAAATACATCAGCCAAGTAGAAGACAAGGCCCTCACTGTCAACTGAAAAGTCCAGTGAGAACGCCGGGACGAAGCGCCAATTTTTAAGGACTAAAGGCCGTTAAAAGCTATTTTGAATACATGATGTATATGTATTGTTTCAAATATATTATGTTTATGCATTAATAAAAATTAAGTTACTTACAATAAGATACGAACGAATTAGGAAACTTGCTACGTGTCCCATTGCATTTAAAATTTTGGTACAAAATTCGTTGAAAATTGCCTAAACGACGTGGTTGATTTTATAAAATAATTTACTGTTCTGGCCAATGACTCATACTTCTTTATCCAAATTTTGGGAATACAAATGCAGTTGATATAAAGAATACACAATAAAGATCAAATATTGTTGTTAAAACATACAAAATCGATTGTATTTGCATTAATTTTCTTATTCGTAACTTACACAATATAAACATTTTCTTCAAAAGTAAAAAATTAAAATGTACGGTTTATATTTCAACATTTAATCTTCGGTAGCACTTTCATCTTCCATCCTTTTCGTAACCTGGAAATATAAGCGAAAAAATTAAATAAAGTCTTCATTCATGATTTTACTAGTATATAAGCCTTTTAAATCCTTTCGACTTCTTTTTATTTCCTGCCTTTCTAGGGATTCTTGGTTTAGTGGCCTTGGGCTAAGGTTCATAATATGTACTTCCACCCAAATTGGTTTATCTTTGATATTTGTGTAAGTGTAGATATTAATGGTGGGGAAGATTTGTTTTGTTTTTTTTTTTTTTTTAGTAATCTAGGAGTACTTACAGTCCTTTTCATATTTAACCATAACCGTGTTCTTGGGATTTGAACATTTGAATATATATCTAGCTTTTCGCATCACCAGATGTTATCAGAGACAAAATAAGCGTACATTTTTTTTTTTTGCGAAGGTATTTCCATAGGAGGCGAAGATTTTTACGATTGGTGGAATTAGGAAGATTGTGTGTTCCGTACCGACATCGGCTTCTAGTATTCAAAATAGTATCAGAAAACTTGCGGTTTATTAAAAAAATAAAAACACAACCTACCTTTAATTTAACCGTTTTTACATTCTTTCCAACTTCTTCTGAAACATGCATTTGTTCTGCCTCGTCTGCTTTATTCATCTTTTCCAATTGCTGCTTCTTTGGGTTTTCTTTCTTAGTTTTCGACATTTAAATTATCATTTTGTAGTTAAATTAAAATACAAACAAAATCAATAAACGCCAATCAAATCAAAGTTATTTTTTTGATTTAACGGATGAACTCAAATCCTGGGGACGAAAATAATGATCTTGACTCCAACTCTCGTGAATTGACATGAAATTTCGATAAGGATTTAGGAAACGAACAACAAACTCATTGTAAAGCTTAAAAAAATATATGGGAAATTAAAACTGAAAGCCAGTTTGTCTGGAAATTACTCAACTTACCGGTTGGTTCCATGAATTTTATATATCACAATTACTCTCTTGTTCTGAGATCTCTCCTTTTGATGGCATTTTTTGGTTTGTTCTTATGTTCGTTGCATCCGAAGTTGGCATACTACCCGAGTAACTTCGCTTACACGAATCCAAATCAAGGAAGTTACCTTTTCCATCCATCTCGAAATCATTTTCACTGCTTTGTGACTGGTACCAGGTTCAACTAGCACTATTGCCTCCACTTGTACTTACGCTGTATTTGTTGAAGTCTTCAATACAATAAATTGGTGCTGGGATATTGATTTTGTCCTCCTCTTGGCGACTTGCCTCATCGCCATAAAGGAAACTAAACGGATACTCCACAAAGTTGGAATTACTTTGTTGGTGCTCCTGCTGCTGGTGGTGGTGTAGTTGGTGATCATCTAGTTCACGGAAATTACTATTATCGAGATTCTGGAATCGATATTCGAAAGTCAGGGATCCAATAAATAGACAAAATCACGTGTTCCGGGACATTTTATTGCTTAATCCTCTGGTGGGAATATTTTCGCGAAAATAATAAGCGACATTTAAATTTTTCGGGCTAGTTTTATCGACAATAATTAAAAATACCGACGGAACTTAAAATTTATAAAATTTGTTTTGTTTTTGAAGAAATCGCAACAACAAACGTCAAAAAATCCACCACTCGGTTCTCAGTTTTGCCATAGATAAACAAATAAAGATACAAATCTTTGGCTGTCAATCCGGTTTGCCTACAAGCTAAAAGGTGGGTTTAGCCGTGGTGGAAATCAGTAAGTTTTACTAGTGTGCTTTAAAACACGCATACTAGTGCAACTTACTGATTTCCACCACGGCTCATGACGCGTAACTTTGTAGTTGGATTTCACATTTATTCATGGACACAGAATTAAATTACAAAAACAACAATGTAAACAAATGGGTTTCGGGGGGTAAAACGTACGAAAGATGTGTATCTTTATATTGTTTATCTATGGTTTTGCTCAGCAGCTGCAGTGGTGGAGGTGAAAATTAAAGGTACGTACACATTAAATTTCAAGAGTTTGGTTCTACTTTTTGATTACATTTTCTTTGATTTCAACATAAATAGTCATAAATATTACTGGATTTATATGCCAGAAGCAATAAAAGGCTATATCAAATAAATTTGTTGTTCATAAACGTTTAGAAACATCAATTTTATTGAAAAAATATTTTATTTTTCAATTTAACGGATTCCCTTTTTTTGAATATCTGATTCACCAAATTGAGCACATGACCACGTTTGAGCAAATGCCCTATTGCATACATACAAAGCTCGTATTGTCCCATTTAAAATGCACTGCAACCGCACACATTCTTAGTGAATAGGGCATAAATCCTCTCAGTTCAGCTTGTAGGGTGAAAGAGCATGGACCCCATAAGTCGGTTCTCTAGGTAGTATTTTATCTATGAACAAATGGTTGCCTACCACACTTTAAATATTTTAAGCTTATGTTTAGTGAAAAATCCATCATGTTAAATTTTTCATTTCAACGCAATAATGTCAAACTCCATTGAGTGGCGCAACTATGTATGGGTATTTATTCCAATTTTTGAAAATACATTATTTGTAAGTAACTATACTAGTCTAGGAAAGATAGAAAATTTAATATGGGCAAGTGGGAAAAAAATTAATTCATCAAATTTTATTGCTGGTATCGACGCAGAATTTTAACCTCAACAAGATGTCCAAAGTCCCCCAAAATCCCCGAATTGGTTTTTTGTATAGACGCATTTAAAGAGGTGGAGAGGGGGAGGAGGCGGGAGTTTGTCAAGCTGAACAAACTTGTTAAAAACAATCTAATCATATGGCACATGTTTTTAGGGTGCTTTTTAATGTTGATTCTAAAGAGACCAAAACTGAAAAGATACATGTATCCCATAGAAAGTTAAAGGCCTTTTTATGGAATGATGACTTTTTTAAGTACAACAAGTAAAATAATAGCTAAAACCGTTTTAAAATAATGGGATATTAATGAAATTAAGTATAAATGATTCATTTGACATGTTTACCAAGAATAAAGAGTCCCCAGAAATATCTGTGGTTAAAGGGTGTTTTTTTGACGGAGAGATACAAGTGAGTGATTATTACCATAACATCCATGAACAAATTCTGACACTTATGAAATTCGCTAAAAGTATTAAATTTATATTGGCACCCAAGGATCAAAAAAGTCCATTCAAATATCAAAGGTCCAAAGGTGTTTTTTGGGGGTGTAATATTTGACCTGATTAAAGGAAATAACAGTAATTTTTGCTTCAAAATTAATCTAACTTTTTCCACGGTGCTTGTATCATATTATAAATAAATCGGGTGGCACAACGGCTCATGAAGAACCAGGGCCTAGTGACTAACAACTCGCAACCATTCCTGTGTGCGCCTTTCGACAGGAATGGAAGGGACCTACAATTTTATGCCGAATCCGAACGGCTAGACGAGAAGCACTTATTCGTGACAAGTGATACTCTTGGAGGATTTGTCAATTCCTCGCAAGAGGCAGTAGCCCTGAAAAAAAAACTTTTGTTTTTAGGTGGACGAGGCTGGGAAGCGATCCCAGACCTCCAGCGTGACAGTCGAACGCACTAACCATTACGCTACGGGCTACTACGCTTGTATCATATTGGTTTTTCTTTTATTAGATTCGGCGTTAAAAAATACCCTTAAATCATATATTAAATGTCAGTACTATCTCGATTACACGAAAAACAATTTTTCGTAAGACCTTACATTTTGCTCCGTACAGGGCAGGTCAAACATAAAATCTCTAAAAAAAACTCTTTGGATCAAGTTATTTTAATGGACTCTTTTGATACTTGGAAACCATGACATATTTAAAATTTTTAGCAAATTTCATCAGTGTCAAAACTTGTTCATAGATGTTATGGTAATAATGACGCACTAACATCTCGCTCTCAAAAAAACACCCTTGCACCGCAGAAATTTGTGGGGACTCTTTTAATTCTTCGTAAAAATGACAAATGGAACATTTCTACTAAATTACATTAAAATCCCATTATCTTAAAATGGTTTTGGGTAATATTTAACTTGTACTTGAAAAAAAGTAATCATTCAAAAAAGGACTTTAAATTTCTACAGGATACATGTATCTTTTCAGTTTTGGTCTTTTTAGAATCAGCGTTTTAAAGCACAATAAATACATGTTTCACATGATTAGATTGTATCAAAACAAACATTTTAGCTTGATAAACTCCCACCTCCCATCCCTTCCACCTCTTTAAATGCGTCTATACAAAAAGCCAATAAGGGGATTTTGGGGGACTTTGGATATGTTGTTGAGGATACAATTCTGCGTCGATACCAGCAATACAATTTAATGAATTAATTTGTTCCCGGTCAGATCCTATCTTTCTTAGACTATACTATATACTTACGAAGAGGAAGCTAATAAAAGCTGTCTCACTAAATTCTGCCCCTTCGGATTGAACTTTCAATTCAAAACAACTACATTTTAATAAAATTTACATTTATTTGTTACATTTTCGTTTTTGGTTTGTTAAAGTTGGGATACAATTGGAATTAAAAAAAATACTTTTATTTTATTCGTATTTTCTTGGCATTTTACAAATGTTTTTTACTTAATTAATTCTGATTATAATCTTGTTTATACCCCTGATATAGCTTTTAATGTTAAAGATGAGCTTTTTTGGTTATCATCAATTAAGGGTTTGTTTAAACCATAAGATGATTTCATATTATGTATTTATATGCACCTTGAAGTGTTTTGGAATTTGATTATTTTTGTTTATTTTATTCTTAATAAAAAGACAAATAAAAACAATTAGAACAAATAGTGTGTACTAAATAAAGCGCTTAAAATCAGTATAATATAAAGTTTTGTTTAATTATATCTATATGACAATCTTAGACTTTTCGAAATGATTTAGTTTTTTTCTTTTTTTTTGTGTGGTAGGTTTCTAATTGTATCTCAAAGTTGGAAAATATCACAAAAATTTATGTATATAAATACAAAGACATAGAGTATTTATATGCCTTTTTATATTTGTTTCAGTGACAATATTTGTTGCCGTTTATGAATAAGGAAAAGTATAAATTAATATTATGTATGTATATATTGTTTAACCTAGGAAAAGACGTATAATAATATATTTTAACATAATACATTTTTTATAATTTTTTTAATTAAATTGCTGTTGAAAACAAAATTATTTTTCCGCAAGACTAAGTTTCAGTGCCTCTTCAATCATTTCCTGTTCTCTTTGTAATTCAAGTTCATATTGGTTGTGATCTTGCTGACTAAGACGCAGGGCCATTGCTAAATCGGGATCCATGTAGTTGAATCCGCCGTCGTCATCGTCGTCGAAAGCCGGAGAATCATTACCACGACCTTGGTAGATGGATTCTTGAAGAACTCTATTTTTTTTGCGCGTGGGAGGAAAAGGTTAAATGCGGGATATTAAATACAAGGGAGCTTAGCGATACTACTTTGTGATTTTTAAATGAATAATAAGAAATGAGTTAATTTACTTAGCATTGTTAAGTAACTACTTGAATATGTTTTTCATATAAGCGTAATTGTTTTTAAGCTGTTGTTGTTGGGGTTGCTGTTGTAAGTTACGTGAAGAATGGGAATTGATTCTTAATTTACTTGGTTAGTAGAAAGTGGATATTTGTGTTGGTTTTGGTTGTAAGAAAAACGAGATACTTTGTTAAATGCTTGAAAACTACATGCTTAAATTAAAATATAATAACTTTGCGATTCTCATTAAGCTTGGGTCTCAAAAACAAACTATATTTTACGGATATAAGAAACACTTTTATATAAGAAAAACTCGCTTATAAGAAATGCAGCCCAAAATATTGTGTCTCTTTCATTAAATTCCCTTTGAAATTATACTATATAAAAGAAAGAATTTTAATCGTATTAAATATGACCATTTTTACAAATCACGCTACAGCCTAAAATATAAGTCGTACAAATTCAAACTAAAATTTATGTGAAAGGTAATTTTATGCAGGTGAGCGATAAGATTTCTAACTTTGCATCGCGACGTCACAGGAACTTCATTTTTTCTTTATTTTAGAGATCTTAAAGAATTAGGAAAAAAACACGTTCGTCTTTTTTTTTTTGCAAAAATCGAAATCACCCAGATATACCTGTTTTAAGACTGAAATAGGCACAAATAGTCTTTACGAAAAGTGCTTACAAGTTGTATAAGGATACATTTTTTCGAAAATATTTATACATATTTTTAAAGATAATAAAAAAATAAATTATTCATGTTTAAGGAATTTTTGATAGGATTTTTTTTTCATACCCAAAATAATTTTTAAAAAAAGTTAATTTTTTTTTTAACAATTTCTCAAAGAATTTGATTTTTATCTTTTTAATGGGTTGTTGAAAAAATCTCAAATTTTACTATGTTATATATTAAATTAAATGGTAAATTTAACTTAACTTAACTTCTAACTTATCATTTGACTGATTTATTTAAGAAGGAGTACAAATTTTGAAATTTGTGAAGTGAAATAGACTGAAAAAAAAATAAAATTAAAAAATTAAAATGGAATTTACTGCAATTGTGAACCAAAAAGGAGAGTATACTCTTAAAGACAATATGATTCTGTGTGTAACTGCTTCAAATGGTAATATTACCAACAAAATTGTGTATGTTTATTAGTGATTAATTTGTTTTTTTTTTTCAGAACAAATATTTGTTGTTTTAACTCCGGAGGTATGTTGCAGTTTAAATATTCCGGAGAATTTTGCTGCCAGCTGCAGTAACAGCCTCAACGTCAGCACTCCAGCTGCCTGCTTGGTTATTCATTTTGATAATAAAATATAAAAAAAAAATTTCCAGTGTTCGCTTGACAGATCAACAATATCTAACAACAAATCGTTCCTAAATGAAATGTAACAATTTCCAACTAAATCTAACAATGACACTTCAACAATTTTTTTTGACATAACAACCATAGTTAACTATGGTTAATAAAGGAACGCACCACAGGCTTCGTATATAAACAAAGGCTGAACACTGCATTTTATATGAATATATAGAATGACAATTAGTAAGAAAGAGCAAGACATCTACAATGCTTTACTAATAAGTTGAGTAAGGGAGGTAAGTAGAAAATATATTTTTATATACCAAGAAGAAAGACGGTAAAATCGTTCATTTGTTGGTACATATGTGCAATGTGTGTGAAGATACAGTTTTTCAAGGCTTTCAGGTGATAAATTCTTCTTTTTATCCTGTGTTTTGTTTCGTAAAGCGAAGTTGTGTCTTTTGGATTAATCCTGTGTAAAATTGTTTAAAATCGTTCAAAACCGTTTTAAATTATTTAAAAAAACAATTGGTCAGTGACCTTTATTATAAATATATAAAATTGTTAATTGTATTAACGTCGCGTTGTGTTTTTGTGTTTATAAAGTGGTAAGTGTAGTCTTAAAATATTTATCAAATTGTTTTTTTTTTTTTCGTCAAGACGTCCGCCGTCGTTATTTATTATTATTATTATTATTTATGAACAAGCAATTCAAATTACAACCTAATATAAAAGTTTAACAAGCCTAGCTGCAGAGACTATTGGCTATTTTGATTACAAAATTAAGTTATAATTTTTGCATTTTTGAGAAACTGAGTGATATTATTTATATTTGTTAAGCTCGAGGATTTCATATGGAGTTGTTTTTGAATATATTGTTAATTATGGGATGCGACAACGGACAAAATATGTTTGACATCAAGGCGGGTGTTGCAAGTGGAGCAGGTTTGGGGGTAATTTTTGTTGAGTTGGTGGGAGACAGTGGTGTGTCCAAGTCCAAGTCTAGCTAAGTTTGTTATTTTTTGTTTCGAACAGTTAGTAGGGTACCTCGGCGTAGATTTTAAGGGGTTTATATCTGTGTAAAGGTGGTGATACAGCATACAGGCTTCAGTCGTGGAACTCTCTCTGGTATGCTTGAGGAGATCAGTTTTGGTGAAGATGTTCAAGGTGAGAACAGGCGCGTTTTTGGCTGAGTTCGCAGCACTGTCGGCTTATTCATTTCCGCGTATTCCAACATGGCCAGGAGTCCACATTAGTTTTATGTTTTTCAATTGTATGAGTTGATATCTTATTGCTGATATGATGTCGGTGTTGTTTGGGTTGTGAATCGCATTGATTACTGAGATGCTGTCAGGGACTACAATGCATTTTTCAGAAAGATTGCCTACAGCTTTAGTCGCTTGAAGGATGGCAAATGCTTCTGCTGTAAAGACTGAGGCAAAATCTGGGAGAATACCAATGCTTATGGTTGATCCGTTTTCATCGGTCACCCCATAAGATGTGGGGACGGAGTTTTAAAGCCATCGGTGAGGATAAATCTCCATTCGTCAGATCTTAAGTCAGAGGCGATACATATGTATACTTGGCAATATGTACTCTTTGCTATTTTTTTTTTGTAATGAGTAAATAAATAAGTCTTTATTGTTTTGAAGCTAGTTATAGAAGTGATTTTTCGATAAAATGTTTAACTGACAAAATCAAAAATGAATACTAAGTTATAAATATAACTTTAACTAAAACACAAAGATCTTAAATCAGCAATTCAGGTTTGATGAACCATGATGGAAATTTTCAAAAAAGTTTTTTATTAAAATTTATTATTTAATTCTGGTTTGTATCATATTAACCCTTATTACGGTTGTCGTTTCACTTAAACGAAACGTCCCTGGAGGAGTCAATTGATGTTCAAACTATTTTCGTCATAATGATGATACGGTTGGAGATTGAAGAGAATGTCGAAGATTTTTGTTTATTTAATCGTCAACTGTAGCCTCTAGAGTCTTTTCGTTTTACTGTCGTTTAATTTAGAAAGTCTATAGGGAACGTTTACAAAAACATCATCCATTTTGGAATTAATTTCTCATTTTTTTTCAGAATTTGTTCCATCGCAATAAGTGATAAGCTGATAAGCAATTGAACTTTTAATTGGTTCCTGGAAATTGTCCAACGATGGCCAGCCCATTAAACGCTTGAGCAAGAAAAGTGGGTTAATGAAACACGCCTGGTGCCAAAGGAAGTGTGTGAAGAGGAGCTTGTCGAAAAATTGGAGCACAAGAAAGTCACCGAAACCAAACTTCTACAACATATCAAACCCTTGTTTCCCTTCGATGGGCAGGGCATGAAAATGGACAAAGGAGAGGTAAGTTCATCTGTTTTTATCTCATAAACATTTTTTAAATCAAATATAATCCTAGATTATGCTCCTAAAGAACAAAGCAAACAACGACTTGTGGTGTGTTCGCAAGGACAATGGCACATTAGGTTTTGCCCTGCAAACTATGTCAAAGAGGTCGAACCTCTACCATTTTCTTGCATTGTAACGAAACCTGAAAAAGTTAAAACCAAGCAAAAGGTTAAAAAGACAATTTTAGCCCGACAATTTGTGCCCATTCGAAGAATCAAACCATCAAGTGTATCCCAAATCAAGCCATTAGTTAAGCGACGTTCATCGACAAAAATCAATGACAATTCCAAAAGTGTCGAGAAGCGTCAAAAGCGTATAAACGTTACCATCGATGAACTACAAGAAATGGCACAGCGAAGACACTCACTTCTTGAAGATTCCATCCATTTGTTCGGATTCTATTGTGAGTGTGATGATTTTGAAAGATGGATGAAAGACAAGGAGAAGATGATCAAGTCGGATGAAGTAAATGGTGTTGAGCATGCCAAGCGAAAGTTTGAGAAATTCCTTACCGATCTGTCGACAGCTTCGAAAAAAGTTGAAGAGATTGACACTGCTGTTCAGAACTTTACTCGACAGGGGCACTCCCAATTGGACAAAATTGTTGCACGGCAAAAACAGATCCTCCAAATTTGGCAGCGTTTGAATAATACTAAGGCCGAACGCGAGAAGAGTCTGGAAGGTGCCTCGAGTGTAGAACTCTTCAGTAGGACTTGTGATAAGGCCAAAGTTTGGATGAACGAAAAGATGTTGCAGATGGATATAGCTGTATCAGTCCGGATTTGAAGACAGTCCAAGCTTTGCAGAGAAGGCATTAAAATCTGGAGAGAAAGTGCACGCGAAAGGTATCGAGTTAAGAGTTCGCATTGGGAATGCAGTTGGACAAAAACTCTTCAGCAATAGCGCCCAAACTCTACTGGCTTGGATTGATTCCGTGAAGGTGACGGATCAGTTGAATGCCAATGATGTCGCCAGGGATGTGGAAACAGCTAATAATTTGTACAAAATGCATAATGAACTGGGCGATGATATCAAGGGCGATGATATCAAGGGCGATGATATCAAGGTGCATGATATCATCAGTGCCGACTTGCATGTCATCGCATACGCACCTGTTTGTGTTCTGTGTAATCGAAGTGATAGTCTCCTGAGTAAAACTAAATAGTCCATATTTTCTGTTTTCCAAATTAAAAGCCCATTACATGTTTAATAATAGAAAAAACAACAGCATTAAATAAAATCATAATAAAAATACGCGCCGTGAAATTTAACAAACAAAAAAAAGTGCAACAGAAAAAAATAATTAAAGTTCAATAGAAAAAAAAGTGCAATAGAAAACCAGTGAAAAAGAATACAAAAAAGCTAAATATCCATATACATACCCAAGATACATATAATACAGGTAATATCATTAGCATGTTCATTTTGTCAAAATCAATAGTAAAAAAATTGAATTTCAAACAATCACACAAAATTTGTTTTTGTTTACTGTGTAATTACACAAAGCGCAGCCATCTTTAAATTTGGAAAAGTGCGCCTGATAATACGTTATGTGTTTTCGATCGGTAAATTCAGATTTTAATCTAAAAATTGATTTATTTTGTGGCGAATCGAAAGCCAATTCAAATTGATTTATTTTTGTCATTGTATTCGTGTAATTTTATGTATGTTTCATAACATCACAAAACTCGTCATAAATTGGTGCACTTTCAGAAGGAAACAATGAGCTTCATTAATTAACAATTAATTTTTAACAGCTTCCATTTTATATTAGAAACGCTTCACTTTTGTATTTAGAACACAAATTTCATTAACCGAAAAAAATTCAAACAATACAAAATATTTTGTAAAGTGACAACTTAAAATTGTATTGGTATTAGTGTAGGGGGGGTAAATCTTCCGAAAAATCTAGATCTGCAAATTTGATTTTAAATCAAAAAATAAATCAATTTATTTGCCCATTGGAATGTAAAATCCGCGTTTTGACAGATTTAAATCAAAAATAAATTGATTTATTTTACCAATCGAAAACACCATTAGATATGTGTACTGTGATACATACCTACCTACATAACCACCAACCCTACCCTTTACAAGTCGCGTCGCGTATCGATAAAGAATAAAAATAGCCTAACAAAAAAAAAAAAAAAACATGTACAAATCAATAGTGCTGGTGTCAAAGCTTGCATAAACAAACAACAAAATTGCACTCATGCAAGTGATAGAGATGATGCTGCATATAACAAAACATCCATAGCACAGCGGTATTTCCCTATCTCTCCTTCCCTTACAGTGCTTTGACTCTGTCATCATAAACAGTGTGTGGTTCATCCCATGCAATGATTATGACCGATCGAGTCTAAGCATATCAGATATATTGCAGTTATTAGTTTTGGGAATCCAGGGACGGATCGATACATTCTATTTAGGCATAACACTAATAGTAATTGTATTGTGCCCCAAACCCGATATCAGCATAGTTAATTGTCTGATTTGGTTTTTATTATTAGTTTTTTCCCAATTATGAGTTACTTTAGGGTCGATTACATCAATATTCGGGGGCTCAGGAAGAACTTCTGTGTTGCATATGTCCATACTGTGAAAAACAGGCCAGCAGTTTTAGAAGTGAAACCCAGGTAGGGGTGGATTATGTTCCTTCGGAATTTATCTTACATGGTTATAGCTTAGTGCCTTTATTTTTCCCACATCACGGCATTGTCGTATACGTACGAAAGGATGTTGCTTATCAACTCCAACCACAATATGGCTCTTGTTTGAATACAAACTTTAATTTAATGTGGTTTAAATTCACCGTCCATAAGCACATCATCCACACTTGTTTAATTTATCGTAGCCCTAGTTCCCTAGTACCAAATTTTTACATGATCAAAAATTACGGCAAAAAATACTGCAATGTCCCAAAGGTAGTACAATTTTTTGGTCATTTGTAAAAAACATACGAAACACCACCTCGTCCTCGGTTCCAACGCTCGTCTTCAATGATACTCCTTTTGTCAGCTCACTAGATAAAGCCAATTTGCTTGCAGCACAGTTTGCTGTTAATTCGACGCTGCCAGAAAGTGTTATGACTCCTCCTGTACTTGAGAGCGTAAATGATTTTATGGGTCAAATCTTCTTTCGCACTCGTGCAGTTGCTAGAGTTCTTAAAGATCTCGACATTCACGAATCCGCTGGCCTGGATAGTATCCTTTCCATTGTTCTGAAGAGGTCTTCTTCAACGCTGGCAAAACCACTGCGTAAGCTTTTCCATCTGTCCTATTCTACTGGTCTCTTTCCGAGTGGATGGAAAACAGCATTTGTCCAGCTTGTCCCTAAAAGAGGCGTATCTTCTTCACCCTCTAACTATCGACAAATTGCACTTACGTGTCTTCTTTCCAAGGTCATGGAAACGCTGATTAACTTCCAGCTTAAGAAATATCTTGAAGAACGAAAGCTTCTTAATGACCGGCAGTACGGCTTTCGTAGCAATAGGTCCATTGGTGATCTGATGGTTTATCTCACCGAACAGTGGCACAAATCTTTACATCGTTTTGGAGAAAGTAAGATTATTGTACTTGATATTTCTAAAGCATTTGATAGAGTTTGGCGTACATTTGGTATGGATGAATCTTTTCTTCGTTGGATTAGAAATTACCTTTCGGACCGTCCAATACAAGTTGTATTGGACGGTTTCAAGTCTGAAATTCACAAAATAAATGCTGGTGTGCTCCAGGGCTCCGTTTTGTCTCCGACTCTCTTTCTTATATTCATAAATGATCTATTGTCTGAAACTTCTAATCCACTAAACTGTTTCGCTGACGACAGTACCCTCAGCTTCTCATATTCGTTTTCAGATTCACATCCATGTCCTGATAAGCTCATTAAATTCTGATCTCGACAGCATTGTCCATTGGGGTATAAAAAACCGCGTAGAATTTAATGCTTCAAAAACTCAATGCTGTCTCCTGTCGTTAAAGCAAAACCCACCCCCCATGCCGCTATCCATGAGCGGCACTTGCATTGAGGAAACCGAAAAGCTTTCAGTTCTCGGTATGTGTATCACTGACCACCTTTTATGGAATGATCACATATTCGACGTCGCCAAAAACGCTGCTAAGTGTTTAGGTTTTCTCTAAAGATGCAAACAATTTGTCTCCCCTTCTGATCTGGCTGTGATCTATAAGGCCTTCATTCGTCCAAAACTCGAGTACAATTCCCATATGTGGAAAGGTGCACCAACAAACCACTTGAGTGTATTGGACAGAATTGAAAAGAGATCTTTAAAATTGATAGGTGAAAGATCTATAACGGAAACAATTACATGTCTCGAACACCGCCGTAATGTTTCATGTCTTTCTCTTTTTTACCGTTATTTTTATAAACGGTGTTCTGTCGAAATAGCCAGTTGCATTCCTCCCTACTTACCTAATTGCTCGTGCTGTGTTATAAACATTTTAAGGGTAATCATAACCCCTTTTGTGCGCGCAAAATAAAAAACAAATTTATTCCTGAGCTGATCAATTTGGGACACCAATTGACAATGGATGGAAGACCGAATGTAGCCGAAACCGTGAAAATCATTGATCGATTGAAGGCCGAAAAGGATGCTTACCATAGAGGATGGGTAGAAAAACAGAATTGGCTTCAGTCTTATGGCTCAGGACAAGATTTTGAGGGGTTTTTTCCGATCATGCTGATAAACTTATTGCCAATGATCATTACGATTCTAAATAGTAAGATGGTTTTTCCTTAGCTAAAAAGGATTGATATTTATAAATTTTTATTATTTTTAACATCGAAAATTGTAGGAATCAAGTTTTGGCTAAACGAAGTGCCAATATCAAGCAGACAATATCAAGGATGAGACCAAAGACATTCAAAATCACAATGGATAAGAGAGCAAGATCGAGCTGCATCGTCGGAAGATTATGGTCAGGATTATGAACATTTGCAGGTGAGTTTTTGAATATCGGTTTCATTAATGCTCAAGTTTGATATGACTCTTTTGTTTAGCTTCTACAAAACAAATTTGACGACCTCAAGCATCGCGTGGAAGTGGGATCGGACAGAGTTAACCAGTGCGAAGTATTAGCCAAGAAGTTGGTTGAAACTGATAGCCCATATGCGCCAGAAGTCGAAGCACGCCAAGAACTGTTGAGGTAAGCCGATAAAAAATCTCGAATCATGATAAAATTTTAAAATTATAATTCCTGCTGCAGATCATCAACGTGAACAAAAGCTTCATGCAGCTGGATAAATCCATCGTTTCCATCGTGACATTGCTGAAGCATTATTCCGCTTTCAAGATAAGAACGCAGCTCTGTCATCGGAAGTTGGTAAGGACTTGAATTCAGCTCTAGGTCTTCTGAGGAAACACGAAGGATTCAAGAATGACTTGGTTGCCTTGGAGGATCAACTTGAAGTGCTCGTTGAAGACTCGGTTCGACTTCAAGCAAAATATCCATCAACCGCTAGTGCGATAGCACAACAAGACCAAGGCTGTCTCAGCATGGAATGAGTTGAAGGAACGATCTGATTCACGATCAGATAGACTCGCAGCCAGTTCCGATCTTCAGTCCTTCCTTACCGACGTACGAGACATCATGTCATGGTCATCGAATTTGAGAGCAGCTCTACAAGCTGAAGAACATGTTAGTGATGCAGCTGGAGCCACACAAACATGAAAACAACAGTTGACCTGATTTAGTAATTGCATAATAAATGCTATGCTTTTGAAGCGAATATGTCTTCGAATTGATCTTTGTATTTTTTTTTTTTATTTGAATCATTGTCAAAATCAATAACGTTTTTATTTGTTAAAACATCAATAATCTCCCTCAAAAGAATTTAATGTTTTTTTAGAAAATATGTACAGTACCCAAGTAACATTTTGCCTCTTATAAGATGCTCCAAGAGCTTAACTAGACTAATTTAAGGGATCTAAAAGTAATCTTGAAAAATACTTCCAGATTTCTATAAGACAATTAGAAGCGTTAAATGGCCTAGTTATGGGAGGCTCTTGCCTACTCATAACACACATATGTTTCTTTGCAATACTTGTGATCTAATTATCCGAGTTGCATTCTTCTTATGAGATTACATTTGTATTATCGATTGCCTCTCGAAAAAATCTTGTAAAGCTCGGCTAAATCTTGCTTTGAGAATGCGTCTCTTCTAATGGGAGGTGCTCTTATCTCGTCTTTCTCATTACCAATTTTTAAAAAGAAGAAATAAAATCCTTTTTAGTTCTTGTGTATATACATAATGTATTATGTCAAAAAAATAATGGGCCTGTGTTGTATTTATTTCGTAATAAGTGAATTAATTATACTCATAAAGGCGATACATTATATTGTTTTCCACAGGTATGGGAACCAAAAAATATATGCGGTTGAAATGTCATCTACTAATTTACACATTTTACCTCAACAAAAAAAAAAAAAAAATGAAACGCCTTCAAAATAATGCATATTTAAACTATTTAATTTATAATTTTAATAAGGAGAAGGGTTACCATGGAAATATTTTGGAACAAAATAAAATTCAAATTCATGCAATGAGCCATTGGTTATAAATCGCGATGAATTTGATCTCAATTTTATTTTGTTAAATTAAAGTGGAATTTAACATGAAACCGGGAATGTGGAAAAAATTATTTGCAAGTCATTTCTAATCTAAAATGTAAATTCCCATTGACATTATAGCCATCTATTGCGTAAATTCTCATTTAGTTGAGAAATGGAAACGCTATTTTGATGTTTGAAAAATAGATTTCTATTTTGCGCCTTGAAAAATTGAGTTTTGAACAGTTTTGAAATTATATTTTTTTAAATTATGGTAACCCTCAAAACATTCAGAAAACTCTGTTTGTATATTTAAATATGGCTGCTGCTCATGAGACACTAACTCTTCTATTAACATCTTTATGAGAATTTAATTATATTAACGCTTTGAATAAGATTGCTGAAAGAATAGATTTTAGAAGCGAAGAATTAAAGTTTATTTATGAAACTAAAAAAATTCTTATAAGATCTCAAATGTTTTTTTAGGACTTAGATTTGACAGAATTGTAAGCAAACCATAAACGGTGCACTGTGGTCCAAAAAGACAAATTTCGTGGCAAAAATACTAATTTCGATGTTTTATTTTTAAGGTTTTTTTTTTTTATTTATAATAGGAATATAAACGCAGTTTCAAAAACAGCAACAAAAATAATTTTCCGCTAACAAGTTTGACTTATAAAGCGTTTCAAAGTTGGTTTAAACAGCTTTTTTTTTGGTTTGAATATTCGGAGAGATTGTAATTTGTTTAAAAGAAAAGTCATGTTCCCAGTGCTGACATTTTGGAGTCAAAAGCAAATTTCCTTATGGAATATTTAAATTATTTTATTAATTGCAATAGTTGAACGCATGAAATTTTCTTCTAATATCAATTAAAAATTGTTCTGTTATTATCTTGATCCGCCGACTTCCACGCCACTTTTTATACGAATGCCAATTTTTACAACAACAAAAAAATATGAAAAATTTTAAACAAATTATGGATTTATTATATTGAACATTCAATTTTTGTGATCCGTCCACTTTTAATAAATTCCTCTTAAACCAAAAGGTTTTTTGAGGTTTTCTGTAACTGGGTTTTTTCGAATTATTTAAATTATTGTTAATCATTATTTTTCTTATTCTTAAAGTACGTAAACACGTTAAAAATATGATTTTTGCAATGAAAAAAGGAATTTTGGACCATAATAAAGAACAAGTCCTCTAACATCATTTCAAACATTAGGGATCTTATTAGCATCCTATAGCAAAACTTTTGTTATTTGAAATCCAGATAGTTTCTTGGTATAGGAGGTACTGAACTAAGATCTCGTAAGAGTTTTTATAGAAGTATAAAATGATTAAAACTCTTAAATATGTGTTGTTATGAGATTAGAAAGACTACAAAAACTACGTTTAGAGTTGAATTTTTACCAAAGAATTTTTATAAGACTACACGTTTATATAATCTTATTCCAAGAAGAAAAATTGGTTTAGGTATAAGATTTTAGTAGCCCGTAGCGAAATGGCTAGTGCGTTCGACTGTCACGCTGGAGGTCTGGGATTGCTTCCCAGCCTCGGCCACCTAAAAAACTAAAAAGTTTTTTTTCAGGGCTACTGCCTCTTGCGAGGAATTGACAAATCCTCCAAGAGTATCACGTGTCACGAATAAGTGTTTCTCGTCTAGCCGTTCGGATTCGGCCTAAAATTGTAGGTCCCTTCCATTCCTGTTGTTAGTCACTAGGCCCTGGTTCTTCATGAGCCGTTGTGCCACCCGATTTATTTTTTTTATAAGATTTTAGTATTTCTCTGCTGCAAAAGTGTTCAACTCTTAAAATAAAGATGTTATGAGACCAATTTAATTTCCTAACAAGATGTTAATTCTTAAGTATAGACATGGGATAAAACAGAGTCAGGTAGAAAAACAGAATTGGCTTCGGCAATGTGTGGAATTGCAAATCTTTAATCGTAAAGCAGATAAAATTGATGCAACAACCAAGGGTCATGACGCGTTCCTTGAGTATTCTAATTTAGGAGTAAGATTATATTAAATGTTCCTTTAAAATGATCCTAAAGTTTACTTAATTTAGAACTCACTGGACGAAGATGAAGCGATCTTCAAGCCTCACATTGATTTTGAAAAGAGTCTTATGGCTCAGGACAAGATTTTGAAGGGTTTCTCCGATCATGCTGATAAACTTATTGCCAATGATCATTACAATTCCACAGTGAGGGCCTTGTTAAGACGCAATTTTTATTAAGTTCAGTCCAGCTTACATCAATTTTACAGCGAAAATCAATTGTGAACTATATCCAACCCAATTAGAATTTCTAATCAAGAATTGTTGGAAATTTAGTTACCCGTGGCCTGGCATTGTTTACAATATGAATGGTTCTTTTATAATACAAATTCTATATACTACTGAAATACATCAGCCAAGTAGAAGACAAGGCCCTCACTGTCAACTGAAAAGTCCAGTGAGAACGCCGGGACGAAGCGCCAATTTTTAAGGACTAAAGGCCGTTAAAAGCTATTTTGAATACATGATGTATATGTATTGTTTCAAATATATTATGTTTATGCATTAATAAAAATTAAGTTACTTACAATAAGATACGAACGAATTAGGAAACTTGCTACGTGTCCCATTGCATTTAAAATTTTGGTACAAAATTCGTTGAAAATTGCCTAAACGACGTGGTTGATTTTATAAAATAATTTACTGTTCTGGCCAATGACTCATACTTCTTTATCCAAATTTTGGGAATACAAATGCAGTTGATATAAAGAATACACAATAAAGATCAAATATTGTTGTTAAAACATACAAAATCGATTGTATTTGCATTAATTTTCTTATTCGTAACTTACACAATATAAACATTTTCTTCAAAAGTAAAAAATTAAAATGTACGGTTTATATTTCAACATTTAATCTTCGGTAGCACTTTCATCTTCCATCCTTTTCGTAACCTGGAAATATAAGCGAAAAAATTAAATAAAGTCTTCATTCATGATTTTACTAGTATATAAGCCTTTTAAATCCTTTCGACTTCTTTTTATTTCCTGCCTTTCTAGGGATTCTTGGTTTAGTGGCCTTGGGCTAAGGTTCATAATATGTACTTCCACCCAAATTGGTTTATCTTTGATATTTGTGTAAGTGTAGATATTAATGGTGGGGAAGATTTGTTTTGTTTTTTTTTTTTTTTTAGTAATCTAGGAGTACTTACAGTCCTTTTCATATTTAACCATAACCGTGTTCTTGGGATTTGAACATTTGAATATATATCTAGCTTTTCGCATCACCAGATGTTATCAGAGACAAAATAAGCGTACATTTTTTTTTTTTGCGAAGGTATTTCCATAGGAGGCGAAGATTTTTACGATTGGTGGAATTAGGAAGATTGTGTGTTCCGTACCGACATCGGCTTCTAGTATTCAAAATAGTATCAGAAAACTTGCGGTTTATTAAAAAAATAAAAACACAACCTACCTTTAATTTAACCGTTTTTACATTCTTTCCAACTTCTTCTGAAACATGCATTTGTTCTGCCTCGTCTGCTTTATTCATCTTTTCCAATTGCTGCTTCTTTGGGTTTTCTTTCTTAGTTTTCGACATTTAAATTATCATTTTGTAGTTAAATTAAAATACAAACAAAATCAATAAACGCCAATCAAATCAAAGTTATTTTTTTGATTTAACGGATGAACTCAAATCCTGGGGACGAAAATAATGATCTTGACTCCAACTCTCGTGAATTGACATGAAATTTCGATAAGGATTTAGGAAACGAACAACAAACTCATTGTAAAGCTTAAAAAAATATATGGGAAATTAAAACTGAAAGCCAGTTTGTCTGGAAATTACTCAACTTACCGGTTGGTTCCATGAATTTTATATATCACAATTACTCTCTTGTTCTGAGATCTCTCCTTTTGATGGCATTTTTTGGTTTGTTCTTATGTTCGTTGCATCCGAAGTTGGCATACTACCCGAGTAACTTCGCTTACACGAATCCAAATCAAGGAAGTTACCTTTTCCATCCATCTCGAAATCATTTTCACTGCTTTGTGACTGGTACCAGGTTCAACTAGCACTATTGCCTCCACTTGTACTTACGCTGTATTTGTTGAAGTCTTCAATACAATAAATTGGTGCTGGGATATTGATTTTGTCCTCCTCTTGGCGACTTGCCTCATCGCCATAAAGGAAACTAAACGGATACTCCACAAAGTTGGAATTACTTTGTTGGTGCTCCTGCTGCTGGTGGTGGTGTAGTTGGTGATCATCTAGTTCACGGAAATTACTATTATCGAGATTCTGGAATCGATATTCGAAAGTCAGGGATCCAATAAATAGACAAAATCACGTGTTCCGGGACATTTTATTGCTTAATCCTCTGGTGGGAATATTTTCGCGAAAATAATAAGCGACATTTAAATTTTTCGGGCTAGTTTTATCGACAATAATTAAAAATACCGACGGAACTTAAAATTTATAAAATTTGTTTTGTTTTTGAAGAAATCGCAACAACAAACGTCAAAAAATCCACCACTCGGTTCTCAGTTTTGCCATAGATAAACAAATAAAGATACAAATCTTTGGCTGTCAATCCGGTTTGCCTACAAGCTAAAAGGTGGGTTTAGCCGTGGTGGAAATCAGTAAGTTTTACTAGTGTGCTTTAAAACACGCATACTAGTGCAACTTACTGATTTCCACCACGGCTCATGACGCGTAACTTTGTAGTTGGATTTCACATTTATTCATGGACACAGAATTAAATTACAAAAACAACAATGTAAACAAATGGGTTTCGGGGGGTAAAACGTACGAAAGATGTGTATCTTTATATTGTTTATCTATGGTTTTGCTCAGCAGCTGCAGTGGTGGAGGTGAAAATTAAAGGTACGTACACATTAAATTTCAAGAGTTTGGTTCTACTTTTTGATTACATTTTCTTTGATTTCAACATAAATAGTCATAAATATTACTGGATTTATATGCCAGAAGCAATAAAAGGCTATATCAAATAAATTTGTTGTTCATAAACGTTTAGAAACATCAATTTTATTGAAAAAATATTTTATTTTTCAATTTAACGGATTCCCTTTTTTTGAATATCTGATTCACCAAATTGAGCACATGACCACGTTTGAGCAAATGCCCTATTGCATACATACAAAGCTCGTATTGTCCCATTTAAAATGCACTGCAACCGCACACATTCTTAGTGAATAGGGCATAAATCCTCTCAGTTCAGCTTGTAGGGTGAAAGAGCATGGACCCCATAAGTCGGTTCTCTAGGTAGTATTTTATCTATGAACAAATGGTTGCCTACCACACTTTAAATATTTTAAGCTTATGTTTAGTGAAAAATCCATCATGTTAAATTTTTCATTTCAACGCAATAATGTCAAACTCCATTGAGTGGCGCAACTATGTATGGGTATTTATTCCAATTTTTGAAAATACATTATTTGTAAGTAACTATACTAGTCTAGGAAAGATAGAAAATTTAATATGGGCAAGTGGGAAAAAAATTAATTCATCAAATTTTATTGCTGGTATCGACGCAGAATTTTAACCTCAACAAGATGTCCAAAGTCCCCCAAAATCCCCGAATTGGTTTTTTGTATAGACGCATTTAAAGAGGTGGAGAGGGGGAGGAGGCGGGAGTTTGTCAAGCTGAACAAACTTGTTAAAAACAATCTAATCATATGGCACATGTTTTTAGGGTGCTTTTTAATGTTGATTCTAAAGAGACCAAAACTGAAAAGATACATGTATCCCATAGAAAGTTAAAGGCCTTTTTATGGAATGATGACTTTTTTAAGTACAACAAGTAAAATAATAGCTAAAACCGTTTTAAAATAATGGGATATTAATGAAATTAAGTATAAATGATTCATTTGACATGTTTACCAAGAATAAAGAGTCCCCAGAAATATCTGTGGTTAAAGGGTGTTTTTTTGACGGAGAGATACAAGTGAGTGATTATTACCATAACATCCATGAACAAATTCTGACACTTATGAAATTCGCTAAAAGTATTAAATTTATATTGGCACCCAAGGATCAAAAAAGTCCATTCAAATATCAAAGGTCCAAAGGTGTTTTTTGGGGGTGTAATATTTGACCTGATTAAAGGAAATAACAGTAATTTTTGCTTCAAAATTAATCTAACTTTTTCCACGGTGCTTGTATCATATTATAAATAAATCGGGTGGCACAACGGCTCATGAAGAACCAGGGCCTAGTGACTAACAACTCGCAACCATTCCTGTGTGCGCCTTTCGACAGGAATGGAAGGGACCTACAATTTTATGCCGAATCCGAACGGCTAGACGAGAAGCACTTATTCGTGACAAGTGATACTCTTGGAGGATTTGTCAATTCCTCGCAAGAGGCAGTAGCCCTGAAAAAAAAACTTTTGTTTTTAGGTGGACGAGGCTGGGAAGCGATCCCAGACCTCCAGCGTGACAGTCGAACGCACTAACCATTACGCTACGGGCTACTACGCTTGTATCATATTGGTTTTTCTTTTATTAGATTCGGCGTTAAAAAATACCCTTAAATCATATATTAAATGTCATGTACTATCTCGATTACACGAAAAACAATTTTTCGTAAGACCTTACATTTTGCTCCGTACAGGGCAGGTCAAACATAAAATCTCTAAAAAAAACTCTTTGGATCAAGTTATTTTAATGGACTCTTTTGATACTTGGAAACCATGACATATTTAAAATTTTTAGCAAATTTCATCAGTGTCAAAACTTGTTCAAAGATGTTATGGTAATAATGACGCACTAACATCTCGCTCTCAAAAAAACACCCTTGCACCGCAGAAATTTGTGGGGACTCTTTTAATTCTTCGTAAAAATGACAAATGGAACATTTCTACTAAATTACATTAAAATCCCATTATCTTAAAATGGTTTTGGGTAATATTTAACTTGTACTTGAAAAAAAGTAATCATTCAAAAAAGGACTTTAAATTTCTACAGGATACATGTATCTTTTCAGTTTTGGTCTTTTTAGAATCAGCGTTTTAAAGCACAATAAATACATGTTTCACATGATTAGATTGTATCAAAACAAACATTTTAGCTTGATAAACTCCCACCTCCCATCCCTTCCACCTCTTTAAATGCGTCTATACAAAAAGCCAATAAGGGGATTTTGGGGGACTTTGGATATGTTGTTGAGGATACAATTCTGCGTCGATACCAGCAATACAATTTAATGAATTAATTTGTTCCCGGTCAGATCCTATCTTTCTTAGACTATACTATATACTTACGAAGAGGAAGCTAATAAAAGCTGTCTCACTAAATTCTGCCCCTTCGGATTGAACTTTCAATTCAAAACAACTACATTTTAATAAAATTTACATTTATTTGTTACATTTTCGTTTTTGGTTTGTTAAAGTTGGGATACAATTGGAATTAAAAAAAATACTTTTATTTTATTCGTATTTTCTTGGCATTTTACAAATGTTTTTTACTTAATTAATTCTGATTATAATCTTGTTTATACCCCTGATATAGCTTTTAATGTTAAAGATGAGCTTTTTTGGTTATCATCAATTAAGGGTTTGTTTAAACCATAAGATGATTTCATATTATGTATTTATATGCACCTTGAAGTGTTTTGGAATTTGATTATTTTTGTTTATTTTATTCTTAATAAAAAGACAAATAAAAACAATTAGAACAAATAGTGTGTACTAAATAAAGCGCTTAAAATCAGTATAATATAAAGTTTTGTTTAATTATATCTATATGACAATCTTAGACTTTTCGAAATGATTTAGTTTTTTTCTTTTTTTTTGTGTGGTAGGTTTCTAATTGTATCTCAAAGTTGGAAAATATCACAAAAATTTATGTATATAAATACAAAGACATAGAGTATTTATATGCCTTTTTATATTTGTTTCAGTGACAATATTTGTTGCCGTTTATGAATAAGGAAAAGTATAAATTAATATTATGTATGTATATATTGTTTAACCTAGGAAAAGACGTATAATAATATATTTTAACATAATACATTTTTTATAATTTTTTTAATTAAATTGCTGTTGAAAACAAAATTATTTTTCCGCAAGACTAAGTTTCAGTGCCTCTTCAATCATTTCCTGTTCTCTTTGTAATTCAAGTTCATATTGGTTGTGATCTTGCTGACTAAGACGCAGGGCCATTGCTAAATCGGGATCCATGTAGTTGAATCCGCCGTCGTCATCGTCGTCGAAAGCCGGAGAATCATTACCACGACCTTGGTAGATGGATTCTTGAAGAACTCTATTTTTTTTGCGCGTGGGAGGAAAAGGTTAAATGCGGGATATTAAATACAAGGGAGCTTAGCGATACTACTTTGTGATTTTTAAATGAATAATAAGAAATGAGTTAATTTACTTAGCATTGTTAAGTAACTACTTGAATATGTTTTTCATATAAGCGTAATTGTTTTTAAGCTGTTGTTGTTGGGGTTGCTGTTGTAAGTTACGTGAAGAATGGGAATTGATTCTTAATTTACTTGGTTAGTAGAAAGTGGATATTTGTGTTGGTTTTGGTTGTAAGAAAAACGAGATACTTTGTTAAATGCTTGAAAACTACATGCTTAAATTAAAATATAATAACTTTGCGATTCTCATTAAGCTTGGGTCTCAAAAACAAACTATATTTTACGGATATAAGAAACACTTTTATATAAGAAAAACTCGCTTATAAGAAATGCAGCCCAAAATATTGTGTCTCTTTCATTAAATTCCCTTTGAAATTATACTATATAAAAGAAAGAATTTTAATCGTATTAAATATGACCATTTTTACAAATCACGCTACAGCCTAAAATATAAGTCGTACAAATTCAAACTAAAATTTATGTGAAAGGTAATTTTATGCAGGTGAGCGATAAGATTTCTAACTTTGCATCGCGACGTCACAGGAACTTCATTTTTTCTTTATTTTAGAGATCTTAAAGAATTAGGAAAAAAACACGTTCGTCTTTTTTTTTTTGCAAAAATCGAAATCACCCAGATATACCTGTTTTAAGACTGAAATAGGCACAAATAGTCTTTACGAAAAGTGCTTACAAGTTGTATAAGGATACATTTTTTCGAAAATATTTATACATATTTTTAAAGATAATAAAAAAATAAATTATTCATGTTTAAGGAATTTTTGATAGGATTTTTTTTTCATACCCAAAATAATTTTTAAAAAAAGTTAATTTTTTTTTTAACAATTTCTCAAAGAATTTGATTTTTATCTTTTTAATGGGTTGTTGAAAAAATCTCAAATTTTACTATGTTATATATTAAATTAAATGGTAAATTTAACTTAACTTAACTTCTAACTTATCATTTGACTGATTTATTTAAGAAGGAGTACAAATTTTGAAATTTGTTTTTTTGGTTTTTAATTAATATCTTTTTAATTAATTGTCGTACAGGTTTGCAGTGTACTAATGAAATATAGCTATGTATATGTTCTAGGAATTTGTATAAGTAAAAATTATATTCCTATTGTACCGTTGACAGCTGAGAAATTAACAATATAATATTGTTTATACATATAACTTAATAACATGTGAGTGTGTGCATGGATTTATTTAGTTTTTTCTTATATTTAATCTCAATGAAATACCCATTAATTTGGTACCTAATTTTTTAATCTACCTCCTATATACTAGCGCCACAATTGATTTTTTAAAATTCATAAAAAATCGAATAAAATCCATAGAAATGCTCCGCTTTGTTCATTGGCAAAATTCGTCAACCACTACAAAGACCCGTTATCTCAAATGATTTTTTATTCGATTATTTTTAATATAAAAAATCATAACTTCATTTCTACTCGGCCGATATCTAAAATTAAGATCTCAAAATTTAGCTATGCTAAGGGGGGGGCGGGGGAGGGGGGTGAAAAACTTCATACTAAACGGGTGTGTAAGTGACCCGTCAAATTTATATTACATATATTAAATTCAAAACTTGATGACATTTTTTCGAAATTCAAAAAACTAATGATGCACAATTATAGCTGTAACATTCTTCTACAAATATGGGATAATTTTATATTTGTAAAATTGAGTAATACTTAATAGTTCATAATAAATGATACATGAAATTTAGGTAGAAATTTATAACTTAAATTTGTGTATAAAAATTATTGCAAAATATTAAACTAATTTGTACTAAAAATGTGTTTTAATGAGTAATCAACACAATTATTCGTACTTTAAATTCAAAAGTTAATGAAAAATTTATATATTTCAAAAAACTAATGAAGCACATTTATAGGTTTAGCACTCTTCTACAAATATAAGAGTAATATTGTATACGTAAATCTTACCGGCAAAAAAATAGGGTCAATTTAAAAATAAAAGCTATATTTAGCGAACTTAACAGGTTTCAAACTGGAGTAATACTTATAGTTCATACAAAATGATATATGAATTTGAGGTAGAAATCTATAATCTAAATTGCTGTGTTAAAATTTTTGCAACATCTTAAAAAAATTCATACAAAAAATGTGATTTAGTGAAAAATCAATTCGATTTTTGGTATTTTAAATACAAAAGTTAATCAAAAATTGATAAATTTTGAAAAACAAAACCAACACAATAATTGCTCTAATTCTCCTCTAAAATATTTCTAATAAATGTTAAGTGATTATTTCAACAAAAGCCACTCTAAAATTACTTTTATTGCTTTATATACCAAAAAAATGCAAACTGGAACATGCTTTTTCAACGAATTTTATTTTTATAATTTCACCACGCCCATAAAATATTTTCAAATTATAAATTTTGAAAATCCAATAAACATTATGATATATAAAACATAACTGTGCGTTGATCACAAGCTTCACAAAATAATTTCAAATATTAAAATTTTATATTAGAAATATTTTTATCCAGAAAAAAATTTTTAAATTGTCAATTTGGCTGCATAAAATTGGCTATAAATCGGAAAGTAGTTATCCGAATTTCAAAATGTCTATGGAAAGGTCATTGTCTCACTATTTAAATATGTACAAAACATTAATAGATGTCCATACAATTTTAAAGACTAATACGCTTAAACAGATAAAATAGCATTGTTTTGACTAAATAGTGAATATTATAACTTTTTATGCAACCGATTATCAAAATTTAAATTTTGTTATAATTTATACCTATCAACAATTATTTTGGTATATAAAACATATTTCTACGATAACCGTAAGCTTAATTATGGATTTTTAAACATAATTGAAAGAAAATTTTTGCAAAAATTCGATAAAATGTTTGTCTTTTTCGAAAAATATACTTAAAATACCCTTAAATAGCCATAAGTTGGGCAATACTTTTTTGATATTTATAAATGAGGTAAAATTATAAAATTAAAAATTATTTGATTTGCATGACAAAATAAATTGTTAAAATAGAAAGAATTTTCCATAAAGAGAAAAAGTCATACCTTTTGAGTGTATTTACTTAGAGAATTGCTAAAAATTAATGAAAAAATTATAAATTTTGAAAAACTATAATGCACATTTATAGGTGTCACCTTCTTCTACAAATATTTGAGTAATGTTGTCTTTGAAAATCTAACAGAAAAAAACGTAGGGGCAATTTAATAAAATAAATCACAAAAAAGCTCCATTTAGCCAACTTGAGAGGTGTCAAACTTCAGTAATCTTATAAGTTCATAACAAATGATGCATGAGTTTGAGGTAGAAATTTATAATCTTAACTTCGGAGTTAAAGTTTTTGCAAAATCTTAAAAAAATATATTCTAAAAATGTGATTTACTGAAAAATCAATTTGATTTTTGGTACTTTAAAAGCAAAAGTTAATAAAAATTGATAAATTTTGAAAAACAAACAATGACACACTATTAATAAACTAATAATGATACACTATTATAGGTGTGAATTTCTTCTACAAATATTTGAGTAAAAATAATTGACAAGAAAATTTATCAAAAATCCAGTCTATAGGTCGATCAAATTGTTTGTTTTTGGAAAATATACACGTAAATGGCCACAGCTGGGCAAGTATTTTTTGATAGATATTGATAAATGAGGTATCAGATGTAAGGCTATACAACATAGAAAATTATTTTATTAAATACAAAAATAGCCTGTGACTAGTCGCTAGGACGATAAGTTTAGAAGCAGACGATAAAGTTAGAAGTGTCGATTTTGAGAAATAATTTTGTCGTGTCGTGCGATATAATGATTAAAATGTGGTACTCCCTAGATCACGAATATGCCAATTTTAAGTCACTAGGACAAGTAGTTTTGCCGAAAATTGAATTTTAAGTTAGAAAAAGTGTCAACTTTGAAGACTCTACGTTTAGTTTAGCCGCAAATCGCGTTTAAAGATAAATGATAACAGCATGCGATATATCGATGGAAAGGCAGCACTCACGAATATGCCTTTTTTTTAATTCGCTAGGACGCTTAGTTAAGCCCCAACAATTGTTAATTTGAAGTTAACTAAAATACCTACCTACCCTCAAAATCTTGCAAACAAATTTAATGTTAACATAAATACATTCATAGGTATAGATCACAATAAGTTAAACAAAGATCACACTAAGCTGAACTTTTACGTGCAAAACCTACAAAAAAGTAAGAACGCACTCGACAGAAAAGCTATACTATACTATACAGAGGCAGTTTGTAAGTCTGCGAAGTGACTGTTTGCCACGGGTGACTATTTTATACTATATGTACTATTAAGATACTGTTTGTAAGTCTACGAAGCGACTTTTTCTGCGGGTGGCTAGTTGATTGTATAAAAGAAACTCGGTGATAAGAAAAACACGGCTACAAGAAATCGTTTCTTTACTCAAATATTAATTTAAAGAACAAAAAGTACGCATATTAATTTATAAAATATAAATAAATCCTGTGTCGACAGGAATGGAAGGGACCTACAATTTTATGCCGAATCTGAACGGCTAGACGAAAAGCACTTATTCACGACAAGTGATACTCTTGGATGATTTGTCAATCCCTCGCAAGAGGCAGTAGCTTTGAAAAAAACATTTTTTAGTTTTCAGGTGGACAAGGCTGGGAAGTGATGATGATGATAATTTACCTTTGCCAAAACTTTGTGCTCATAAAACTGGTTTCATGGTTAATGACCGCTTTTAATTTTCATATAGAATTGCAGAAAAAGCTTAAAAAGCGCTAAAATACTCAGTAAATAGGTACATATGTGTTATTGCTTGGTTTTGTGTCTCTTTTGTGTGATCTCATGTAAAATATGTCCAAGATGACTAAGTAGAACTAAACATTTAGCTGGACAAAGGGGATGGTGTTTGGATACGCACTGAGCGACAAGCGAAAGAGAGACAAGTTAAAGGAAAACAATAACAATAAATTACCATTTGCTTAGTAATATAATCAAACGTTCTAGTAGTCAATCAGAAGAAGAAAACAAATAATAGATGTTAAAAATATAATACAATTTTGCTTTGGTTTCCACCTTAAATTTAAACATTTCGTTAACTTAAGAATTTTCTACGTTAATTTGTATAATGTCAAGAATTTGCCTTTCGTTAACCTTTAACTCATCAAATATAACTACAAATAAGAATGTAAAAATGAATTATTAAATCATATCGAATTTAATCTCTGTAAAATACAGTCGTCAGTCTTTTATTTAAACTTTTAATTATTGTTTGGAAAGTTCCTTGGTCATATTTTCTACATTTTGGTGTCGAAACCCGGGAAACTTATAATAATTAAAAAGTTTAATCGGAAGAACAGATTTTCAACGTAACGAATATTTTTCAAGGTTAAACCAATAACGTCTAACGTATAACGCTTAACTCAATTGGATTTAGCAAGTTGGGTTCATATCGTGGTCAAGTAACCAAGCTTGTAAAATCCGCAAACCAATGAAAATTTAGATAATTTAGACACTATCGAGAGGTTTTCCTAGATCGCTTAGTATCTGCGCACGAAAGCCTTATAAGAGCAAACACAGAGGTGCTTTCTGCGATTAAACCAGAAGACTTTTCAAAAGAAACGGTTGCTGTGGCTGAGTACAACGATAAAGCAGTAGGTGTTATCACGCGATTGAAGCACAGACTGCCCAAAGTCCGCCAGTGTCAAACGTGTTCAGTTCCAGAAGGGCAACGTGTAACTGAACAGCCAACGGTTATGCATAGTACAATGCAACAAGCGGTTAAATTAAAAAAAATGTTCCCAAAAAAGTTTTCAGGTGACTATAAGGATTGGGTTCCCTTTTGGGAGCAGTATCGAACTTTAATACATGAAAATTTATCCCTAACCACAATCGATAAGTTTAATTATTTAGAGACCACATTGATTGGCAGAGCTGCAGAAACTTTATCTGGCCTAAACCCTACAGAGGCCAACAACAATTAAGCGATCGAATTCCTAAAGGAGGAGTATGGAGACCATGAAAAAACATTTGATCATACAATGCAGCAACTATTATCGACACAACCAGTTACTTCTAAGACAGATTCAAGCGGCCTACGGCGTCTCTATACATCAGTTTTAACCTCAACTCGATCGCTGACGCCCTTGGGTGTTCCTTCCTCACAATACTTTGTTATGCTAAAAGGTGTGCTCCTTCGGTGTATTCCAAACGATCTGCGTGTCGATTTTCATCGGTTTTACGATAATCTATCTGTGAATCTTGAAGCAACAGCAGAGAACTCGGACGATGCTCCTTCATCGGCTTCTGACATATCTTCTACGAAATCAATTGGAGATACAGTCAGTCTGTTATACCCTACTAAGACACAAATTTTGGTCGATGTTTACCGACTCTTATAAAAATCACAGCAAAAAGATACTGTGAATTTTATTATTCTAGGGAAATTTGTTTAAATTCGTGCACCTAGAAAATAAATACCCGTGGTCAGGTTTTTTATAATAAGAAGATGAAGAAATTTAAATATTAAAATATTGAAATTACTTTTGTTTTAAGTGGAGTGAATGAATAAAATTCAATTAAAAAGTACAAGTGACCTCAACTCCAGAAATTATTGTGTTTCGCCCAAGGTATAACAGTGGGCTCTTCAGTCAGTCTGTTATACCCTACTAAGACACAAATTTTGGTCGATGTTTACCGACTCTTATAAAAATCACAGCAAAAAGATACTGTGAACATCGACCAAAATTTGTGTCTTAGTATGGTATAACAGACTGACTGAAGAGCCCACTGTTATACCTTGGGCGAAACACAATAATTTCTGGAGTTGAGGTCACTTGTACTTTTTAATTGAATTTTATTCATTCACTCCACTTAAAACAGAAGTTATTTCAATATTTTAATATTTAAATTTCTTCATCTTCTTATTACAAAAAAAACCTGACCACGGGTATTTATTTTCTAGGTGCACGAATTTAAACAAATTCCCCTAGAATAAAAAAATTCACAGTTTCTTTTTGCTGTGATTTTTATAAGAGTCGGTAAACATCGACCAAAATTTGTGTCTTAGTAGGGTATAACAGACTGACTGTATCTCCAATTGATTTCGTAGAAGATATGTCAGAAGCCGATGAAGGAGCATCGTCCGAGTTCTCTGCTGTTGCTTCAAGATTCACAGATAGATTATCGTAAAACCGATGAAAATCGACACGCAGATCGTTTGAAATACACCGAAGGAGCACACCTTTTAGCATAACAAAGTATTGTGAGGAAGGAATACCCAAGGACGTCAGCGATCGAGTTGAGGTTAAAACTGATGTATAGAGACGCCGTAGGCCGCTTGAATCTGTCTTAGAAGTAACTGGTTGTGTCGATAATAGTTGCTGCATTGTATGATCAAATGTTTTTTCATGGTCTCCATACTCCTCCTTTAGGAATTCGATCGCTTAATTGTAGTTGGCCTCTGTAGGGTTTAGGCCAGATAAAGTTTCTGCAGCTCTGCCAATCATTGTGGTCTCTAAATAATTAAACTTATCGATTGTGGTTAGGGATAAATTTTCATGTACTAAAGTTCGATACTGCTCCCAAAAGGGAACCCAATCCTTATAGTCACCTGAAAACCTTTTTGGGAACATTTTTTTTAATTTAACCGCTTGTTGCATTGTACTATGCATAACCGTTGGCTGTTCAGTTACACGTTGCCCTTCTGGAACTGAACACGTTTGACACTGGCGGACTTTGGGCAGTCTGTGCTTCAATCGCGTGATAACACCTACTGCTTTATCGTTGTACTCAGCCACAGCAACCGTTTCTTTTGAAAAGTCTTCTGGTTTAATCGCAGAAAGCACCTCTGTGTTTGCTCTTATAAGGCTTTCGTGCGCAGATACTAAGCGATCTAGGAAAACCTCTCGATAGTGTCTAAATTATCTAAATTTTCATTGGTTTGCGGATTTTACAAGCTTGGTTACTTGACCACGATATGAACCCAACTTGCTAAATCCAATTGAGTTAAGCGTTATACGTTAGACGTTATTGGTTTAACCTTGAAAAATATTCGTTACGTTGAAAATCTGTTCTTCCGATTATACTTTTTAATTATTATAAGTTTCCCTTGCTTCGACACCAAAATGTAGAAAATATGACCAAGGAACTTTCCAAACAATAATTAAAAGTTTAAATAAAAGACTGACGACTGTATTTTACAGAGATTAAATTCGATATGATTTAATAATTCATTTTTACATTCTTATTTGTAGTTATATTTGATGAGTTAAAGGTTAACGAAAGGCAAATTCTTGACATTATACAAATTAACGTAGAAAATTCTAAAGTTAACGAAATGTTTAAATTTAAGGTGGAAACCAAAGCAAAATTGTATTATATTTTTAACATCTATTATTTGTTTCCTTCTTCTGATTGACTACTAGAACGTTTGATAATGTTACTAAGCAAACGGTAATTTATTGTTATTGTTTTCCTTTAACTTGTCTCTCTTTCGCTTGTCGCTCAGTGCGTATCCAAACACCATCCCCTTTGTCCAGCTAAATGTTTAGTTCTACTTAGTCATCTTGGACATATTTTACATGAGATCACACAAAAGAGACACAAAACCAAGCAATAACACATATGTACCTATTTACTGAGTATTTTAGCGCTTTTTAAGCTTTTTCTGCAATTCTATATGAAAATTAAAAGCGGTCATTAACCATGAAACCAGTTTTATGAGCACAAAGTTTTGGCAAAGGTAAATTATCATCATCATCACTTCCCAGCCTTGTCCACCTGAAAACTAAAAAATGTTTTTTTCAAAGCTACTGCCTCTTGCGAGGGATTGACAACTCATCCAAGAGTATCACTTGTCGTGAATAAGTGCTTTTCGTCTAGCCGTTCAGATTCGGCATAAAATTGTAGGTCCCTTCCATTCCTGTCGACACAGGATTTATTTATATTTTATAAATTAATATGCGTACTTTTTGTTCTTTAAATTAATATTTGAGTAAAGAAACGATTTCTTGTAGCCGTGTTTTTCTTATCAACGAGTTTCTTTTATACAATCAACTAGCCACCCGCAGAAAAAGTCGCTTCGTAGACTTACAAACAGTATCTTAATAGTACATATAGTATAAAATAGTCACCCGTGGCAAACAGTCACTTCGCAGACTTACAAACTGCCTCTGTATAGTATAGTATAGCTTTTCTGTCGAGTGCGTTCTTACTTTTTTGTAGGTTTTGCACGTAAAAGTTCAGCTTAGTGTGATCTTTGTTTAACTTATTGTGATCTATACCTATGAATGTATTTATGTTAACATTAAATTTGTTTGCAAGATTTTGAGGGTAGGTAGGTATTTTAGTTAACTTCAAATTAACAATTGTTGGGGCTTAACTAAGCGTCCTAGCGAATTAAAAAAAAGGCATATTCGTGAGTGCTGCCTTTCCATCGATATATCGCATGCTGTTATCATTTATCTTTAAACGCGATTTGCGGCTAAACTAAACGTAGAGTCTTCAAAGTTGACACTTTTTCTAACTTAAAATTCAATTTTCGGCAAAACTACTTGTCCTAGTGACTTAAAATTGGCATATTCGTGATCTAGGGAGTACCACATTTTAATCATTATATCGCACGACACGACAAAATTATTTCTCAAAACCGACACTTCTAACTTTATCGTCTGCTTCTAAACTTATCGTCCTAGCGACTAGTCACAGGCTATTTTTGTATTTAATAAAATAATTTTCTATGTTGTATAGCCTTACATCTGATACCTCATTTATCAATATCTATCAAAAAATACTTGCCCAGCTGTGGCCATTTACGTGTATATTTTCCAAAAACAAACAATTTGATCGACCTATAGACTGGATTTTTGATAAATTTTCCTGTCAATTATTTTTACTCAAATATTTGTAGAAGAAATTCACACCTATAATAGTGTATCATTATTAGTTTATTAATAGTTTGTCATTGTTTGTTTTTCAAAATTTATCAATTTTTATTAACTTTTGCTTTTAAAGTACCAAAAATCAAATTGATTTTTCAGTAAATCACATTTTTAGAATATATTTTTTTAAGATTTTGCAAAAACTTTAACTCCGAAGTTAAGATTATAAATTTCTACCTCAAACTCATGCATCATTTGTTATGAACTTATAAGATTACTGAAGTTTGACACCTCTCAAGTTGGCTAAATGGAGCTTTTTTGTGATTTATTTTATTAAATTGCCCCTACGTTTTTTCCTGTTAGATTTTCAAAGACAACATTACTCAAATATTTGTAGAAGAAGGTGACACCTATAAATGTGCATTATAGTTTTTCAAAATTTATAATTTTTTCATTAATTTTTAGCAATTTTCTAAGTAAATACACTCAAAAGGTATGACTTTTTCGCTTTATGGAAAATTCTTTCTATTTTAACAATTTATTTTGTCATGCAAATCAAATAATTTTTAATTTTATAATTTTACCTCATTTATAAATATCAAAAAAGTATTGCCCAACTTATGGCTATTTAAGGGTATTTTAAGTATATTTTTCGAAAAAGACAAACATTTTATCGAATTTTTGCAAAAATTTTCTTTCAATTATGTTTAAAAATCCATAATTAAGCTTACGGTTATCGTAGAAATATGTTTTATATACCAAAATAATTGTTGATAGGTATAAATTATAACAAAATTTAAATTTTGATAATCGGTTGCATAAAAAGTTATAATATTCACTATTTAGTCAAAACAATGCTATTTTATCTGTTTAAGCGTATTAGTCTTTAAAATTGTATGGACATCTATTAATGTTTTGTACATATTTAAATAGTGAGACAATGACCTTTCCATAGACATTTTGAAATTCGGATAACTACTTTCCGATTTATAGCCAATTTTATGCAGCAAAATTGACAATTTAAAAATTTTTTTTCTGGATAAAAATATTTCTAATATAAAATTTTAATATTTGAAATTATTTTGTGAAGCTTGTGATCAACGCACAGTTATGTTTTATATATCAAAATGTTTATTGGATTTTCAAAATTTATAATTTGAAAATATTTTATGGGCGTGGTGAAATTATAAAAATAAAATTCGTTGAAAAAGCATGTTCCAGTTTGCATTTTTTTGGTATATAAAGCAATAAAAGTAATTTTAGAGTGGCTTTTGTTGAAATAATCACTTAACATTTATTAGAAATATTTTAGAGGAGAATTAGAGCAATTATTGTGTTGGTTTTGTTTTTCAAAATTTATCAATTTTTGATTAACTTTTGTATTTAAAATACCAAAAATCGAATTGATTTTTCACTAAATCACATTTTTTGTATGAATTTTTTTAAGATGTTGCAAAAATTTTAACACAGCAATTTGGATTATAGATTTCTACCTCAAATTCATATATCATTTTGTATGAACTATAAGTATTACTCCAGTTTGAAACCTGTTAAGTTCGCTAAATATAGCTTTTATTTTTAAATTGACCCTATTTTTTTGCCGGTAAGATTTACGTATACAATATTACTCTTATATTTGTAGAAGATAAATGTGCTTCATTAGTTTTTTGAAATATATAAATTTTTCATTAACTTTTGAATTTAAAGTACGAATAATTGTGTTGATTACTCATTAAAACACATTTTTAGTACAAATTAGTTTAATATTTTGCAATAATTTTTATACACAAATTTAAGTTATAAATTTCTACCTAAATTTCATGTATCATTTATTATGAACTATTAAGTATTACTCAATTTTGAAACCTCTAAAATTGCCTTAATATAGGTTAAATTAAAAGTACAAGTGACCTCAACTCCAGATATTATTGTGTTTCGCCCAAGGTATAACAGTGGGCTCTTCAGTCAGTCTGTTATACCCTACTAAGACACAAATTTTGGTCGATGTTTACCGACTCTTATAAAAATCACAGCAAAAAGATACTGTGAACATCGACCAAAATTTGTGTCTTAGTATGGTATAACAGACTGACTGAAGAGCCCACTGTTATACCTTGGGCGAAACACAATAATTTCTGGAGTTGAGGTCACTTGTACTTTTTAATTGAATTTTATTCATTCACTCCACTTAAAACAGAAGTAATTTCAATATTTTAATATTTAAATTTCTTTATCTTCTTATTATAAAAAACCTGACCACGGGTATTTATTTTCTAGGTGCACGAATTTTAACAAATTCCCCTAGAATAATAAAATTCACAGTATCTTTTTGCTGTGATTTTTATGAGAGTCGGTAAACATCGACCAAAATTTGTGTCTTAGTAGGATATAACAGACTGACTGAAGAGCCCACTGTTATACCTTGGGTGAAACACAATAATTTCTGGAGTTGAGATCACTTGTACTTTTTAATTGAATTTTATTCATTCACTCCACTTAAAACAGAAGTAATTTCAATATTTTAATATTTAAATTTCTTCATCTTCTTATTATAAAAAACCTGACCACGGGTATTTATTTTCTAGGTGCACGAATTTAAACAAATTCCCCTAGAATAATAAAATTCACAGTATCTTTTTGCTGTGATTTTTATAAGAGTCGGTAAACATCGACCAAAATGTGTGTCTTAGTAGGGTATAACAGACTGACTGAAGAGCCCACTGTAATACCTTGGGCGAAACACAATAATTTCTGGAGTTGAGGTCACATGTACTTTTTAATTGAATTTTATTCATTCACTCCACTTAAAACAGAAGTAATTTCAATATTTAAATTTCTTCATCTTCTTATTATAAAAAACCTGACCACGGGTATTTATTTTCTAGGTGCACGAATTTAAACAAATTCCCCTAGAATAATAAAATTCACAGTATCTTTTTGCTGTGATTTTTATAAGAGTCGGTAAACATCGACCAAAATTTGTGTCTTAGTAGGGTATAACAGACTGACTGAAGAGCCCACTGTTATACCTTGGGCGAAACACAATAATTTCTGGAGTTGAGGTCACATGTACTTTTTAATTGAATTTTATTCATTCACTCCACTTAAAACAGAAGTAATTTCAATATTTAAATTTCTTCATCTTCTTATTATAAAAAACCTGACCACGGGTATTTCTTTTCTAGGTGCACGAATTTAAACAAATTCCCCTAGAATAATAAAATTCACAGTATCTTTTTGCTGTGATTTTTATAAGAGTCGGTAAACATCGACCAAAATTTGTGTCTTAGTAGGGTATAACAGACTGACTGAAGAGCCCACTGTTATACCTTGGGCGAAACACAATAATTTCTGGAGTTGAGGTCACTTGTACTTTTTAATTGAATTTTATTCATTCACTCCACTTAAAACAGAAGTAATTTCAATATTTTAATATTTAAATTTCTTCATCTTCTTATTATAAAAAACCTGACCACGGGTATTTATTTTCTAGGTGCACGAATTTAATCAAATTCCCCTAGAATAATAAAATTCACAGTATCTTTTTGCTGTGATTTTTATAAGAGTCGGTAAACATCGACCAAAATTTGTGTCTTAGTAGAGTATAACAGACTAACTGAAGAGCCCACTGTTATACCTTGGGCGAAACACCATTATATCTGGAGTTGAGGTCACTTGTACTTTTTAATTGAATTTTATTCATTCACTCCACTTAAAACAGAAGTAATTTCAATATTTTAATATTTAAATTTCTTCATCTTCTTATTATAAAAAACCTGACCACGGGTATTTATTTTCTAGGTGCACGAATTTATACAAATTCCCCTAGAATAATAAAATTCACAGTATCTTTTTGCTGTGATTTTTATAAGAGTCGGTAAACATCGACCAAAATTTGTGTCTTAGTAGGGTATAACAGACTGACTGAAGAGCCCACTGTTATTCCTTGGGCGAAACACAATAATTTCTGGAGTTGAGGTCACTTGTACTTTTTAATTGAATTTTATTCATTCACTCCACTTAAAACAGAAGTAATTTCAATATTTTAATATTTAAATTTCTTCATCTTCTTATCAATTGGAGATAAACAGGTGAATTCTTTACTTAAATTTCTTAAACGAGAGGTAAAGGCGCTGGAAAAATCGAATGAAGCTAAATCTGTCCCGACACGTCAAACCGGTAACAGTTCTCGGAACGTTAAGACTGCTGTGGGCTTATTATATGCAGGAGACAACGAAAACGGGTGTTTCTTTTGCAAGGCTAAGAATCACATTACCAGTGATTGCAATCGTGTACCAAACTTATCTGAGAAAAAACAATTGCTACGTGATGATAGGAGGTGCTTTCGATGTTGTAAAGGTGGACACAATTCTAAAATGTGTAAAAATAAACACATTACATGCAAATCATGTAATGGTCGTCATGCTACGAGTATGTGTGACCCTTTCTTTATAAAAACGACAACAACGCAATTGAATTCACTACAGTTAGAAAAAACTAATGGCAGTGCTCCTGAATCTAAGTAAGGTTTATCAAAACAACTTGAACAACCGCAACCTTCTTCGAGTCAGCAAACATTAAATTTGTACACCGCACAAACAACAGAACAGAACAGTGTTTCGCTACAGACAGCTTGTGCCTTTGCTTCCAACCAGTTTGCTAACGGAGAAATAGTCAAATGTCGTTTGTTAAATCATCTGTAGCTCGACGACTAAATTTAGCATCGATCGGTTCGCACAATTTAAGCATTATAGCATTTGGTAGCGACAAACTTAAGCCAAACAGGTTATGCAATAAAGTACGGTTAACCCTACGGAGTCAATATAGTAACCGTACATTCTTTGTTGACGCGATTGAAGTGCCAGAAATTTGTGTGGATGCCCTCCCCGTGCCTACAAGTGAAATTATTGAAACGTCATTAAATAGATTGCTACTAGCAGATGCACGTGTTCTTGGTCTTAATCCAGAAGAAGTTATAAGCGACTATTACTGGCAGTCTGCTAAAGATAAGCACGAATTACCGATAAATTAACGGCAGTAGAAACAGTGTTTGGGTGGACAATTCAAGGGCCATTACCGGTGGATGCAGTTTCAAAAGACACCATTACATCTCTTGGCATATGTGTCTGCGAAGAAGTTCTTAATTTCTGGCAACTTGAAACCCTTGGAATTGTTCATGCTTCTAACAAAAATGTCCATAAAGATTTATCTCTAAATATTTCCAGATTCGGCGATCGCTACCAATATATGCTTCCGTGGAAGGAGATGGGCCCTCTTCACGATAATTATTCAGGAGCCATACAACGATTCAAGTCTCTGGTCAGGAAGCTGTGCATGAACGGAAAACTTCTAGAGTATGACAACGCAATGAACGAAATGCTTTCAAACGGAGTAGTTGAACCTGCAGGGCATCCAACTTTAAACGAACGTGTCTTCTACATGCCCAATCGCCCTGTTTATAGGGAAGCCAAGGAAACGACAGAACTACGCATCGTGTTTGATGCATCAGCTCATGCACCTAATCATCATTCTTTGAACGAACATTTGGAGTAGGGCGATAATTTGCTTCCAGATATTTTGACGATCCTCCTTAATTTTCGGACTGGTAAGATTGCGTTAACAGCGGATATAGAAAAGGCTTTCTTACAGATTTTGCTGCACTCAAACGATAGAGATACCAACAGAATTTTTTGGTTTTCGGAAAAACTGAGCGACATTAAAAATCTTGCTGACTTAAGGTATTCCGAATGACTCGTGTAACATTTGGTGAGACGTGCAGTCCCGGTCTCTTAGCTGCGGCAATTAGAAAGTCAATTAAAGAAGCTGAAGACACGTACATGAGGACTTGCGCTCTTCTCCTAAGAAGCTTTTATGTGGATGATCTCGTCTTCAGTGTCGATAGTGAGATAGATGCCGTGGAAATGCAACGAGATGCAAACATCATTCTAAGCAGAGCTTCTATGAAATTGCGCAAATGGAGCTGCAATGATTCTACCGTTCGTCAAGACACAATTGTGGAGCAGGACATTCATAAAACACAGAAAGTGCTAGGTCTGCATTGGATTGTTGCTACAGACGAGTTGGGTATTAATTTTGACAGTGTTCTTGAGCTTTTGGATTCTCGAGAGATAAAGAGAACAAAGCGGAATGTTCTTAAGGTAATGGCAAAAATATTTGACCCTCTTGGCTTTTAAGGTCCATGGATAGTTCGACTTAAGATTTTCTTTCAATCAATTTGGAGAAAGAAGCTTGAATGGGATGCGTTGCTACATGATGACATGATGAACATTTGGATTACATGCTGCAAGGAAATTAACGATTTACGAACGATTGCACTAAGTCGTCATGCCTTTATTGGAAAGAAATCGACAGAAATCCATATATTTGCAGATGCAAGTCAATATGCATTTGGGGAAGTTGCATATGCCAGAACTTGTGGAAACGATGGTAATATTTTTGACGATTTTTATGCGCTAAAAATAGAGTAGCACCACTCAATAACAAGAATCAAAATGAACTCACAATACCTAAACTAGAACTTACAGCCTCTCTACACCTTAAATTTAATCATTTCATTAACTTTAGAATTTTCTACGTTAATTTGTATAATGTCAAGAATTTTCCTTTCGTTAACCTTTAACTCATCAAATATAACTACATATAAGAATGTAAAAATGAATTATTAAATCATATCGAATTTAATCTCTTTAAAATACAGTCGTCAGTCTATTATTTAAACTCTTAATTATTGTTTGGAAAGTTCCTGGGTCATATTTTCTACAATAGAACAGAATAGAAAACAGAGTTGCTAGAATAGACTATTTATCACAAATTGTGATTTTTGTCTAAATTTTAACAAAGTAGCTTAATTTGATATAATTTCATCATGTAATTTTTCATTCTGGATTCTCTGAACAGTATTTTTATTTTGAAATTTAAAATGAATTTATAATTTTTCTTGTGAATGTTCAAATGCAGATTTAAGAATTCTTAGAATCTTTTGATTGAAAGCAGAGTGAGGTCGTTGTTCAGAAACGTCACCTGTCGCTTAACGACTTATTGATGCAACTATACAAAAATACAAACACATGTTAAATAATTTGCGTTCACGATGTTGTAACTGTAGTTTGACGGAATATCTTTATTTTTAAACTAAGAGATGCAGTAAATCTTAAAATGTCGACTGATTGCAATTTTTACTTGCGATATGTGTAACTATGTATGTATGTACAATGTACATAATGTACATATACATAAGTAATATAGGAGAAGTTTTAGATTCAATAAAATATTTCTAAAACCATTTTCTCTAAATCAAAATATGCCTAAGAATGTTTTAAATGTTTTTAATAAATAAAGTATTTCGGCATCTTTTACATACAAATCTTAATAAGTTAAGCTCTTATCCAGCAAAAAAAAAAAAACATTCTATTAAAAGGTAGGTACTGTAAGAACGTAGTTTAAATAAACCAAATATTTTTCACTATCGCTACAGGTGCCTTCCATTAAAATACGTACGTTTTTTTACGAGAGACAAAGTTTAAAGTAGATAGTGTTAAACAGGTAGCAGGAATTTCTAGATTCCACTTTATGGACTCGGAGGACAAAATTGTGGAATGCAAAGGAAATGTGGATTTCCAAGAAAAAGAATGATATTTCTTATAGATTTTTTTTTGTTCATATCACACCTGACGGTTTTTGTCCGTACGTGACATGACAACAAACAATTGTAAATACAAAACCACATGTTTAATTTAATTTTTAATTATTTCATGACGTAGCTTAGTTTTATAGGCCTACAATCAATCTTCAGACTCCATTACGCCAAGTCTTATAAATTTTCTGAAAAATTAAATAAATTAAAAATAATTTTTGAGAAGCGTCTGACTACTTAGCAGATTTTGCCCGTCCGTACGTGACGTCTCTTTGTTTATGATTTATGTCATAACGTCACCAATAAAGTAACTAGTTAAATTTGTAATGAGCGTCGAAGATGAATAATTTCTTCAACAATTCCAATATATAAGAATTATTTTAAATGTGGGAATATAAAAATATCTTCATATTAGTATCAACATTTGAGTTCGATTTATCCGTAGGTGACTGTGGAATGCACCTGTATCTGTCTTATTTTAAACTTCAAATAACGAGCATATGTTTTAGAAGTCTTAGAAGTTATTTAGTTAAGCTTGCTTAAATATTAAAGTTGCCTCTAAATGACGTTAGTTAAATTTTTATCTATAATCAATATTCTATGCATACTTAACTAAACAAGGGTAATGTAACGTAACGCAAGAAAATTGACAAATCTTATACAAATTTCTAGTACATTGTTTACTCTCAGGCTATTTCTGTCAGGTTGCAACAAAAAAAGCATACACGAAAGAGCGCATACATAATCAAACAGAAAGAGAAGCATCTGGGTGTATGTATGTATGCAGGTATGCTGTATGCATAGTCAATCACAGGAGACAGAAGAAATGAAACCAGATAAAGATTCCATTTTGGGTTTTTTTGTTGTTGTTTTGTGTTCACAAATCTCTTTCCTATTATGTATATTGATGGTGGGAACATAAAAAACAAACAAGTCAGCCTGCACGCACAATGCATACATAAAATGTATCCTTACTGAACGAACGTAATTTTTTTTTAATAAAAAAAAAAACAATTCTGTGTAAACATATATTTAAATTGACTGTAAGTATCCCTTAAACGCGGTGGATGACGTTTAAGTTAAGAGGTGTTTAAGTTACGTTGCTTAAATGTGGAAATTGATTATAGATATCGATTTCACACTTAAGTGATGTTTAGGGGTAGTTTAGAGTTAAGAAGACTTTAAAATTTCTGTTTAGATTCGGCTGTACATATTTTAGGGAAACAAATTTTAGATGTACTAAATAAAATTGAATGAAGGCAAGTTAACCGAAACATTCATTTGGCTTTAAAGAAATTGCCCTGAGAAATGTTGTCTAGTGATATTTCTTATAACTGTGCGATAACAGTATGTTACAAAATGTTTACGGAGATGCAGTTATTCAAATACTACCTCTAAAATATTAAAACAATATTTTTTTGACAAATGCACATGTAAATTATAATCAAAATATGTAACTGTATTTGGTATAGGTAAAAGTACCTCGTGCCTTTCATAAATATCTAATGAAGGGACACCAATACAAACCAAAAGGACACAAATGTTATATAATTATATAATGCTAGTACATAATAAGTACTAAGTACATAATATTAAAGGAGTACCTTCATATGTATTTTTTTTAAAGCTTCCGTATACCTACACAATGTTTTTGTAGTGGAGCCATTTTGTAAATATGCGAAGCGTTTTTTAAGACTGAATTCATTTTAATTTGTTCATAACATTTTCCCGTTTAAAATATTCGCCAAACACCATTCAATTGATTTAATATTAATTGTACCTCTTTCTTTAAATACACACTGTACACTGTTTTTCTTGTCATTTTAAGATCTCAATCTGGAAGATTCGACCATTAAAGTCAAGTTATACGCTTTTTACTCGAACCAAATCATTTTTTTCCACCCGGAAAACACCTTCTTTTTTATATAAAAGCACACAATACACAAATAATTTGATCACATCCCAGCGGGAAAAATTCAAAAATTCATTGAGGAAAAATCAGCTTTTTCCCTGAGGAATGGCAGCTGCACCGTCCAATTTTCAGCTGATTCCTTTGATGAAATTAACATGGGCATGTCCTAGGCGGGAAGCACATGCTGAAAAGTTGGTGAAAATTCCCCAACGAAATCACTACTTCGTTGGAAGTTGTTTATTCACCAACCTAGGTGATGAAAAACATGGTGGTTGCATAATATGTGAATTCCCTACTTAAATGTATGTGGCTTATTCATCGGTTCAATATCTTCGATGAAAAAGGTAATGAAAATTCAATTGTCAATTCACAAGATAAGTGGTAGTTGTTTATTTAACAATAAGTTAATGCAATAAATAATGAAAAATGTAAAGAAAATTAAATAAATAGTGAATTCATTAACTCTGTTGTGTTGTGAATTTGTAGTTGGTTAAAATATAGAAACTTTAAATAGAATTGAAATCACTAGGTCAGAGGTTGTTGGTTAATCACCACTTTACTGATGCGAAGTGGTGATTAACCAACAACCCGAAATACTTGGAGAAAATCTGAGATTGCCTCATTTTGATGGAAATTCACAAGTCATGTTATAATATTTACTGTCAGTAGACAATGTAAACACAGAAAACACAAACAAAATCAAGTTCTATCAAAACACACAATGGCGGTGCACACTTTACAAAGCAGATGAGTGGACATAGACGATGAACTGATGAACTTCTACATGACTTTTCAACAGTCTTTTCATCTTATAATTCTCCATATCAAAAGCAATTTTTAATGCAACGACAGAAAGGGTTGTTTTCTAAACACAAAGCAGAAAGTGGGTTCAAATCTATGAACTGAGGAAACCTTGCATGACTCTTCACTTACTAAATCATTTCATGTCGTTTCGTTTTATTATCTGGCTAGTGAAAAGATTGCTGTTGTTTTGTTGTTTTCTACACACAAATTAAAAAGTGGGTTCAAATCTATGAACTGAGGAAACCTCGCATGACTCTTCACTGATTAAATCATTGCATGACGTTTCCCTTTATTATTTGGCTAGTGAATTGATTAAAGAATTCAGCTATAAAATTCATTGGGGACGATATTTCCCGCTGGGATATAATGTGGCTCTTCTCTTCCTACATAACATACCTACCTTGTTCACACACATACACACACACTTTCTTGCAACAATGGTAGCTTTACATTGTGGCGCTACATATTCTATTTTTTTACCTATCTACCTACAACTGCAATATTGTGCTCAGCCAGCAAGCTTGCGGAAGAAAAGAACAAAACAAAAATAACAAAAAAACAAAGCTGCTACCCGTTGATTGCCCTTGAATAGCATTCCTGGATAGAAATAATTTAAAAAAATTGATAACTTTCAAAAGTTTATAAATTTATTGCTCTGCTTGTAATTAAGAAAAGATAATATATAAAAGGTCTTAAAATGTTTGTAAGAATGTTGACTTGGATATTTTAGCTGACTCATTGTCATTACTAAGAATTTAGTTCTTTTCGATTTCGGGGTTTTTTGTCCATACAACTTTGGCCATCTCCTTTGACTTTGAAAGCAAGGACTTTCTCTTTAAATCCTAGGACGCTGCTGATGCGAAACTAAATTTTCCTGTGGTCTCCAAAAAGACAACGAAATGCTTACGAAAACACAGCGGAAAAATTTTCATGTAGTGTTTCACAAATTGCAAAAAAAATAAAACAAATTTTAATGAAAAAATACATAAGTAAAAATACAAAAGTAACAACCAATAAAAACACGAAAAAGTTTAAATGTCATTTTTCCGCACACAATTAATGGTTCGGTAAATTAATTCTGTGCGAAAAGAGAGTGGAGAGTTGTCAAAACAATCTGGTATAATCATCAATTTCGCTGGTCGAACAGCGTACTGCAAAACGAAAAGCAGAACGAAATTTTTCGTTTATGATTTCGTCATGTCATTTTTGTATGGGATTTTTCGTTTCACATCTGCAGCGTACTAGGCTTAAGAAGTAAATAGAAAACTAGATTGAAAAAAATTGCGGGTAACTTATTGGGCTTTTTGATCTTTGGTTTTGTGTGCAATAAATAAGAAATTAATCTATTTTTATTAATAAAGTAAATGTGTCTTTTGTAAGTTGAACATTTTTTGTTTGTCTTCTTTTAGAATTTTAGTTTTCCGTTCCAATAAAAATAGTGCAATATGAATGCAATAGTAAAATTAAAATAGTTAAATTTCAATTTTCAACTTAATATTTATAAAATTTAAAATCATTCAACTGACAGTTTGTGGTCCAATAAAAACTTAAAGACGCTTCGAAAATAATTATGAAAATGAATTAATTTGTTATTGATTGAACATTAAAACAAAAGATCAAAAAGCCCATTTAGTGACGACATATTATCTTAATAAAATAATTAAACTCTCCACAATATTACAAACAAAAGTAATTTAAACGGAAAACGTTTTTTTCAAATGCAATAGATACAAATCACAAAAAGTACCCAAGAGCCAATAGAACAGTAACTATATATACATTCACGTATGCGTCAAATCTGGTATTTCTGATTTTTTGCTGAGTTCTTCAGAACATTGGCCTAGTATATATCCGAAGTTTTCGACCTCGAGCGTCGACCGCTTCAAGATCAAAAATCGAAAAAACCGCGATTTTGTCGCGCTTTTTTCAGTTATTGGCGATTTTAGTCCTAAAGAAGTAATTTTAAATAAAAACATTGTTCTACGATTTCAAAATAACCTACTTTGCTCCAATTTGAGCCCAAAACCATCTCATAGACCGAATGGTTTCCAAACTACAGCATTTCAAAATTAAGCGCTAGAAAAAAAATATAACAAGCAGTGTTATCAAACAATATAATGGAAAATAAAGAATGGTGGACATAAATGCATCACAGCACTGGAGCGTGTAGGTTGAGCCAAGATAATAGTACAATCATACTGGAAGGGGGGTCGATATACCCCCGTTAAAATGGGAGGGGCAATTATCTAAAAATATGACTTAATGTAGAAACAACACTTTTGAAAAACAATGGTAACTCCCACAATATTATCCTATAGCTTACCTTGAACTCAGAAACCCATTCTTGAATTTGCCTTTAAAATAAAGTTATTTTAATCGATTGTTTTTGAGAAATTATTTTCCAAACTCAAAATATTGAAAAATAAATTTGCTCCAAGGACCCTGTTTCTACTAAGTAAATAATAGAAATTTCTTTTACAATAATTTTAGTTTGGAAAATAATTTCTCAAAAACTATGGATTAAATTAACTTTATTTAAAAGGCAAATTCAAGAATGGGTTTCTGGGTTCAAGATAAGCTATATAGGAGAATATTGTGGGTGTTACCATTGTTTTGTAATAGCGTTGTTTCTACCTTAAGTCATATTTTTAGATAATTGCCCCTCCCATCTTAACGGGGGTATATCGACCCTCCTTCCGGTATGAATGTCTTATTATTTTTGCTCAACCTACACGCTCCACTGCTTTGAAGCATTTATGTCAACCATTCTTTATTTTCCATTATATTGTTTGATAACACTGCTTGTTATATTTTTTTTTTTCTAGCGCTTAATTTTGAAATGCTGTATTTGAGAAAGCATTCGATCTACAGATATGGGTTTTGCTCAAATTGTAGCAAAGTAAGTTACTTTGAAATCGTGGAACAATGTTTTTATTTAAAATTACTTCTTTAGGACTAAAATCGCCAATAACTGAAAAAAGCGCGACAAAATCGGGGTTTTTACGATTTTTGACCATGAAGCGGTCGACGCTCGAGGTCGAAAACTTAGGTTATTTACTAGGCCATTATCCTGAACAACTCAGCAAAAAATCAGAAATACCAGATTTGACGCAAACGGTGCCTTACATACAAACGACAAGGTTACTGGACTATAAACTATAATTAATAATTAGTTATACATATAATCCATAAATGTATACTGATTAAAAAAAAAAGAGTGAGTGTATCAGTGCATACACGCCAGACCTGTATAATTTAAGCTTAAGTACAAGTACAAGTACAATTCCTTGGTACTTAAAATTTTTAAGTACAAGTACAATTCCTCGGTACTTGTACTTACAAATTTTAAGTACCAGTACCGAGGAATTGTACTTTTACTTAAATTCCACAAAGGAATTTAAAAAATTTGTATTCACTACTTTAGTAATTAATTAACTGTACTTTAATACTTTTTAATTCCTTAAGTACTTTTAATTCCTTTTGATTCCTTTTAATTCCTTTTGTTTTTCTTATATTTTTTTTACAAAAGGAATTTAAAAGGAATTATAAGTAGGTACTAAAGGAATTAAAAGTATTTGAAAAAGATTAAAAATTCTTCCTGGATTTGAATCCCCATATTTCTGATAATAAATTCTATAATTAGATTTGTCATAATTATAAAAGGTTATGGAGAAATCGTTAAAAGTTTATTAAAAAAAAACTGTATTTAAACGAGTGAATTGGAGTGTATGTACAGTAACTATATACATTCACGTATGCGTCAAATCTGGTATTTCTGATTTTTTGTTAAGTTGTTCAGGATATTGGCCTAGTAAATAACCTAAGTTTTCGACCTCGAGCGTCGACCGCTTCATGGTCAAAAATAGAAAAAACCGCGACTTATTCGCGCTTTTTATTTTAAATTAAAACATTGTTTCACGATTTCAAAGTTACCTATCTTGCTCTAATTTGAGCACAAAACCATCTCTGTAGACCGAGAGGTTTCCAAAATACAGCATTTCAAAATTTAGAAATAAGAAAAAATATAAAAAAGTAGTATTACCAAACAGTATAATGGAAAATCAAGAATGGTTGACATAAATGCATCACAGCACTGGAGCGTGTAGGTTGAGCAAAAATAACAGAACAATCATACCGGTAGGGGGTCTATATAACCCCGTTAAGATGGGAGGCGCAATTATCTAAAAAAATTACTTAAAGTAGAAACAACATTATTGAAAAACAATGGTAACACCCACAATATTATCCTTTAGGTTATCTTGAACCCAGAAACCCATTCTTGAATTTTCTTTTTGAATAAAGTTATTTTAATCGATAGTTTTTGAGAAATTAATTTCCAAACTTAGGTTATTTACTAGGCCAATATCCTGAACAACTCAGCAAAAAATCAGATATACCAGATTTGACGCAATCGGTGCCTTCCTTTACAAACGACAAGGTTACTGGACTAATAGAAATAATTTTAAAAAATTGATAACTTTAAAAAGTTAATGTATTGCTCAGCTTGTATGAATAATTAAGTAAAGATATAAGTCTTAAAGTTTTCGTTAGAATGTTGAATTTATCAACAAATTCTTATTATTTTAAAATATAAAACCGTTTTGAGTGTATGAGTGAATATTTAGGACAAACTCTTTATAAAGAAAAAAGGTGAACAAAAATTAAAAAGCAATAATCAGCCCTATTTAGGGCTGGCCACGAGACGAGAAAAGTCACGCATGACGAGACCGAGATGAGACGAGACGGGACTGCCTTTTAAGCAACCGAGACGAGACTGTATATTTGGACCGAAAATTACAGAAAGTCTAATAAATTAAAAAATCCAATTTCAGTTTAATAATTATTTACTTCTGTACATAGATATTCAAACTAATATATATCAAAATAGTATAACCGAAAATGTTTCGACTGAAAATTTTCGATTTTAACGAGACCGAGAAGAGACTTACAAAAGTCTCGCAGAGTCTCGTCTCGTGGCCAGTCTTAGCCCTATTCTGCTAAACGTCGGGGGGGAATGATGATTCGAAAATCATCAATTTGTTTTCTACTATACTATCGAAGGGAAACATTCCCCGTCGGCTGTACAGTTCCACATTCCCATGAACCAGTGAATCTATCGATATACAAAACCTTTGTCGTATTGTAGAGACGATTATTAATAAAAACAAAAATGCATTACGATGACGGAGAAGTCCATCGATATTGATATGTGTGGCTGTACGTCCACTCTACAACAAGCTAGAGACTAAATGGTTAGAACGATTTGCTTCAAATTTGGTAAAACATTTAATAAAAAAGAATTAAAGGAGAGAGAAACCGGTTTTGCTTAAGCCCATCTGGGTATTTTTCGTTTTTATTTCAATAATTTTTTAACAAATTTTGCAACAAATTTACTTAACACTTCCGGGTTATTTTTGCTTATAAAGTTACACAGTTTTGCAGAGAGATGAGAGAACAAAACTATTTTAAAAAATAGGTACAAAATGTTTTTTTTTTTTAACTATTCACGCTTTTTGCGCCTTGCCATGACACGAAAATTGTATTTATAGTGCAAAATATGCATTTATCACCAAAAATTTCATTCCCCCCCGACGTTTAGCAGAATAGGGCTAAGACTGGCCACGAGACGAGACTCTGCGAGACTTTTGTAAGTCTCTTCTCGGTCTCGTTAAAATCGAAAATTTTCAGTCGAAACATTTTCGGTTATACTATGTTGATATATATTAGTTTGAATATCTATGTACAGAAGTAAATAATTATTAAACTGAAATTGGATTTTTTAATTTATTAGACTTTCTGTAATTTTCGGTCCAAATATACAGTCTCGTCTCGGTTGCTTAAAAGGCAGTCCCGTCTCGTCTCATCTCGGTCTCGTCATGCGTGACTTTTCTCGTCTCGTGGCCAGCCCTAAATAGGGCTGATTATTGCTTTTTAATTTTTGTTCACCTTTTTTCTTTATAAAGAGTTTGTCCTAAATATTCACTCATACACTCAAAACGGTTTTATATTTTAAAATAATAAGAATTTGTTGATAAATTCAACATTCTAACGAAAACTTTAAGACTTATATCTTTACTTAATTATTCATACAAGCTGAGCAATACATTAACTTTTTAAAGTTATCAATTTTTTAAAATTATTTCTATTAGTCCAGTAACCTTGTCGTTTGTAAAGGAAGGCACCGATTGCGTCAAATCTGGTATATCTGATTTTTTGCTGAGTTGTTCAGGATATTGGCCTAGTAAATAACCTAAGTTTGGAAATTAATTTCTCAAAAACTATCGATTAAAATAACTTTATTCAAAAAGAAAATTCAAGAATGGGTTTCTGGGTTCAAGATAACCTAAAGGATAATATTGTGGGTGTTACCATTGTTTTTCAATAATGTTGTTTCTACTTTAAGTAATTTTTTTAGATAATTGCGCCTCCCATCTTAACGGGGTTATATAGACCCCCTACCGATATGATTGTTCTGTTATTTTTGCTCAACCTACACGCTCCAGTGCTGTGATGCATTTATGTCAACCATTCTTGATTTTCCATTATACTGTTTGGTAATACTACTTTTTTATATTTTTTCTTATTTCTAAATTTTGAAATGCTGTATTTTGGAAACCTCTCGGTCTACAGAGATGGTTTTGTGCTCAAATTAGAGCAAGATAGGTAACTTTGAAATCGTGAAACAATGTTTTAATTTAAAATAAAAAGCGCGAATAAGTCGCGGTTTTTTCTATTTTTGACCATGAAGCGGTCGACGCTCGAGGTCGAAAACTTAGGTTATTTACTAGGCCAATATCCTGAACAACTTAACAAAAAATCAGAAATACCAGATTTGACGCATACGTGAATGTATATAGTTACTGTACATACACTCCAATTCACTCGTTTAAATACAGATTTTTTTTAATAAACTTTTAACGATTTCTCCATAACCTTTTATAATTATGACAAATCTAATTATAGAATTTATTATCAGAAATATGGGGATTCAAATCCAGGAAGAATTTTTAATCCTTCTAAAAAATTGTTGGTCTTATGGCTCTTTGAACATTTTTAGTCAAAAAATCGACCTTTATTTGTTTAAATACACCTGGAAAAACAACCTAGTAGCTCATAAAATCGTTAAAAATAGTATGCACAAAATCAAATTATAAACATTTAAAGACATTTTCTCATGAATTTACCAATTTCGCCAAAAGGAAGTGTTATAACCGAAGAAATCAAAAAACTGCTAAAAAAAACGAGAGTTTAACCGCTCTACTCGAAGGGAAAACAAACATTTTTAAATACCGTATTTGGTAAATACATTTGTGTTATATATTTATTTTAGTTTGTATTGCATTTTTTTGCCATCCAATTAGAGTCTTATGTGCTTTCTAATTTTATCGGATTGCCATAATTAGAAAGAGAAACGACAAAGTTAGATTCTGGAAAAGGCGAATCGAGGCAATCATGCCGTGTTTGTCTAACAAATTTGAGAATGTGAACTACTCTAATAGTTCCAACCAAGTCCATTTCAACTCGTTACTCATGTAAACAAAGACTTGAAGGGTAATTCAATCTGGCTTCAACACTGCTAGTAAATGTAGTATAGTAATAGAAACTTTTATATATCGCATCGCTTTTATATAAAAAAGAATGTGTTTCCGGGTGGAAAAAATGATTTGGTTCGAGTAAAAAGCGTATAACTTGACTTATAATGTTCGGATATTCAAGATTGAGATCTTTAAATGACGGGAAAAACGGTTTACAGTCGTGTGTATCAAAAGAAAGAGGAACAATTAATATTAAAGCAATTGAATAGTGTTTGGAGAATATTTTAGAAGGGAAAATGTTATGAATAAATTCAAATGAATTCAATTTTAAAGAACGCTTCACATATGTATTTAAAAAATGGGTACACTGCAAAAACATCAAGTACCCAGAAGCTTTTAAAAAAAAATACATATGTAGGTAGGAAGTTATGCAAATATAAAACAAACTCCTTTAATATTATGTAGGTACTTATAGCAAACAAAATATTATTTTTAAAGTTTGCGAAGCAACGCGAGCGCGGGTCGGCTATATTTAATATTATCAACAAAATTGATGAATTTGTATTGGTGATCAATTATCAATATTTTTGATGAACTGTGAATTTTAGACGGTGGTTCACATTGAAAGAGTGAAGAGTGCCGGCTGGCGCATGCGGCTAAGGACGAGGCCTACCAGGCAATGCTGCAGACTCGAACAAGAGATGCTGAGAGAGTAGCCCGGGAGCCCTATGGGCTGAAACGAAAAAAGGAACGCCGATTTCTCAGGAGGAAAAAGAGAGAGAGCACGAGAAGCTGGTGTTCGTGTCTATTGAGGGTTGTAACGGCAGGGGAGATGTTCGAACATTTTATCAGAGGGTGAAACGATCCACCCAAGGATAAAGGCTAGAACGGAAGCCTGCCGAGATGAGAGTGGTAATATGGTAGTAGACACACAGTCAGTGCTGAGGATCTGGAAAGAACACTTCTCTAGACTGCTTAACGGCGAAGACAGCCAAGATTCCGCTAGTATGCAGAACATCCCATTTAACTTGGACGATGATGTCCAACAGCTCCGTCCACCCGACCTAACCGAAGTGCGGCTGGAAGTATCCAAACTTAAGTCCTACAAGGCTGCTACTGGGGATGGCTTACCAGTCCAACTATTTAAATCAGCGGGAGAATTCGTTAGGAGTAACACCAGCTCATCTGCAAAATTTGGTCGGATGAAAGTATGCCCGAAGAATGGAACCTCAATATAGTGTGTCCCATCCATAAAAAGGGAGATGCTTTGAAATGCACCAACTACAAAGACCCAGAGCCCACGAAATTTTTGGGAGTGGATTGATAACCAAAATATGAGTATGAGGGCTTGTAGGTAAACATATTGTGGTATCGAAAACAATCGTCTTGCAGGTTTCTTTTTCAGCCTTTGGCGGGAGTGGGGGTTTGAAAACTGCGATATTTCAATTTATGTTGTCAGAGGTATTTCAGCCCAGGCAAATTGTACTTTTTCTGCCAAAAAAATCCAAGTGAAGGTTTTTAAACGCAGTCTAAACGAAAGTCTATTACCAAATCGTGTGCGCGTCAATAGTTATACAAGGATAAATGTCGAAAAGATCAGTTTTTCGGTTAAAACTCGGAAACGGTAAATGCGATCGAAAAGTGTTTTACCCAAAACTTGTAGATTATGTCATTTTCCAAAAAAAAAAGTAATGATTATTTTTTTCTTACGACCCACCGCGAAGAAGATATCGACATTTCAAAAAAACATAAAATGTCGAAAATGGTCGTTTTTCACGTATTACTCCTAAACGGTTCAAATTTTTGAAAACATATGAACACAAAGTTTGTACGTTATGTGAAGCCCTACAAGAAAAACTTATTCTTTTTTTCTTCAAAATAACCGTTTTAAATATATATATTTTTTTTTTAAATATGACAAAAAGTTCACATTTCTGTTTTTTTTTTTTAAATTTTTACTCTTAAAAGCACAAGTTGTCCAAACAGCGTAAGCTCAGTTTAAATAAATATTCTCTTCAAAAAAATATGAAACTTTTTTCCATACGAGTCATAAGTCGCAAGATATTGTGACTTTAATAGTGTCAACTGTCAAAAAAAAAAACGGTTTTTTTCACATATATCTTTTAAACCCTAATCTTAATCGAAAAATTATATTAGCAACATTTTTTACTTTGTTATATTATATAAGCATGCATTAACAGTTTTTTTTTTCTATAAGCCATAGTTTTTATGACAACATTGTTTAAATAAAAACCCAGAAGGATAAAATATCGGTTTTTGGCTCTTAACTCTTAAATGACGAAATTTTCGGAAAATTTATTATACCTATTTTGCAGATTTTAATATTCCCTAGAGGAAACATTAGCACACTTTTTTCCGTATAACGCATCAGTTGCAAGATATTGCAACTTCAAAAATGGACAACTTTGAATAAACAGAATTTTGTAATAAAATGTATGTACAACTAAATTTTCAAAGTTTGACCATTTTTGAAGTCGCAATATCTTGCAACTGATGCGATATATGCAAAAAAGTGTACTAATGTTTCCTCTAGGGAATATTAAAATCGGCAAAATAGGTATACAAATTTTTCCGAAAATTTCGTCATTTAAGAGAAAAGAGCCAAAAACCGGTGTTTTATACTTTTGGGTTTTTATTTATTTATTTATCAATTGATTATAAGATCTGCTGATTACAAATTAAATATATAATTTAAATACATTATTTACAATATATATACATTTTCTGAGTTATTACATAATAATTCAAAATTTAAACATCAATAATTCAAAGGCATGGAATTAATTAACTACATAAATTAAGTAATCTTTTCTTAAAAGGATCCCTCTTCATGCAAAGGTCAATTTCATCGCATACAACATTAAAAAGTTTTAAAGAACGAGTTATGGGTTCATTCAACCCGTAGTTTTTGTCCTATGAGGAACAGTATAAAATAATTCACATCTATTTCGGAAGATTCGTATCGGAACGAAAAAAAGGTATTAAAGAAAGCAAATCGATTGAAGTTATTCGATTGTCTAATACATCTTTCATAAATAAAATACATTGAACTTTTCTTCAACATTTAAGCGTTTTTAAATCTATAAGAGAACACCTTGATTCATAGTCTGGTAAAGATCCAACCAACTTTAATTTCCTCAAGGCATATTTGGTGAATCTCTTTTGAATTCTTTCTATTCTTACGATATTATTATCATAAAATGGCGACCAAACGACACAACAGTATTCCAAGATAGGTAAAACTAAAGACATAAATAGTGTCTTTAACGTATAAGCATCGTTAAAATCATTTGAATTCCGTTTTAAGAAACCTAAAAAGGAATTTCCTTTAGAGACAATGTAGTCAATATGAGTTCTAAAGTACAGCTTTGAATCAAAATGAACTCCAAGATCATTTATAACATTAACTCAAAGAAGACTGTACTCATGAAATTCTTACTCAAAATTTATAAAAGATGGAGATCTTGTAGCACTAAAAATTTTACATTTTGAATAGTTTAATTCAAAGTGATTGTAATTGCACCAACTTAAAACATTATCAATATACAACTGCAGCAATATACAATCCTTTATTGAAGATGTTGACAGAAAAATCTTTACATCATCTGCGCACATCAAACAATTGCAATATCTTAATACAGCCGGTAGATCATTAGCAAAAATCATAAAAAGAAGTGGGCCCAAATGACTTCCCCTGAAGACCCGACACAACTTCTATAATATTTGAGGTACACCCATCTTTCTTTACCATTTGCTTTCTATCAGATAAATATGACTTTAACCATTTGAGGAAAGATTTATTAAACCCTAAATTTATTAATTTCTGCAGTAGAAGACCATGGTGTACGCGGTCGAATGCGAAAAACAGTTTTTTTTGACAGTTGACACTATAAAAATAAATAAATAAATAAATCGGGTGGCACAACGGCTCATGAAGAACCAGGGCCTAGTGACTAACAACTCGCAACCATTCCTGTGTGCGCCTATCGACAGGAATGGAAGGGACCTACAATTGTATGCCGAATCCGAATGGCTAGACGAGAAGCACTTATTCGTGACAAGTGATACTCTTGGAGGATTTGTCAATTCAGTAGCACTGAAAAAAACTTTTTAGTTTTAAGGTGGACGAGGCTGAGAAGGGAACCCAGACCTCCAGCGTGACAGTTGAACGCACTAACCATTACGCTACGGGCTACTACTATAGTTGACACTATTGAAGTCACAATATCTTGCGACTTATTACTCGTATGGAAAAAAATTTCATATTTTGTTTGAAGAGAATATTATGGTATTTAAACTGAGCGTAAGATTTTTTTGGACAACTTGTGCTTTTAAGTGTAAAAATTAAAAAAAAATTAAATTTGAACTTTTTGTCATATTTTTAAAAAAATTATATCTTTAGAACGGCTATTTTGAAGAAAAAAATAATAATTTTTATTGTAGGGATTCACATAAAGTACAAACTTTGTGTTGAGATGTTTTCAAAAATTTGAACCGTTTAGGAGTTAAACGTGAAAAACGACCATTTTCGACATTTTATGTTTTTTGAAATGTCGATATCTTCTTAACGGTGGGTCGTAAGAAAAAAATAGTCGTAACTTTTTTTTTTGGAAAATGACATAGTCTACATGTTTTGGGTAAAACACTTTTCGATCGCATTTACCGTTTTCGAGTTTTATGCGAAAAACGGATATTTTCGACATTCAACCTTGAATAACTATTGACGCGAGTTACGCTCACCCTGAACTTCCCTTTATATAAATCTGCCTACCTAATCATTTCATTACATTTTATATTGTAGTTACGTTGACCTCAAACTTCCGTTAATATAAATATGTTTACCTAATAATTCCACTATAAATTATAAGGGCAAAGTTCTGCCCAAAAGAAAAGAAAATTGTTGTTTTTCATTAATGGTAGAGTCGCTACCTTAACTGGCGCAGTCGGTGTCTTAACAAATATCCGGAAAATCGCGAAATCGTGAAATTCGCATCGACGGTATATCGGTGTAAAGTGGATTTTCTTAAAAGAAGGACCAGGGCACACCTCGAAGTGGCGAATTTCTATTCATTGGCCCCGGACGAACCATACAAAAAAAAATAATAAAACGTCAAATTCTTTTTTTAAATAAATTTTGTTCGAAGGTTTATCGGATAAAGTTTTCTAATAAAAAGAAAAGCCAACGGTTAATTGGAAAGTAGCTGAACCACGAAATTAACAAATAACATAATTATAAGTTCAACTAGTTAAGAAAAATAAAGAACGTAATAAAAAGTGAAAGTAATTAACAAATAACATAATTATAAGTGCAACTAGTTAAGAAAAAAAAGAAGAACATAATAAAAAGTGAAAGTAACTATAAACATATATGTATATAAGTGAAAATACATAATATAAAAACAAAAATAAAAATAAAATACAAAAATAAAAAGTTTAGATAAGAAATAAAAACAAAAGATAGAAAAATAAACATATCAACACAAGTCAAAATACATATAGGGAAATAAAAAAAAAAAAAGAAAAAAACTATCCGTGCAGATACAGATAAAAATGTATACAAAAAAGGAAAACAACTATAATCAACCATCAGTAAAAATGAAGTCAACCCTTAAAATCATTTACATACTCATGACGATAACGTCAGGGAATGGAAATTCAGGAAATTAACATTAATATGGGAATCCTTCCCATGAAACTTGGACAGAGTAGAATAATAAAGGACTATGACAACCTAGTACATATCGTTAAACTAAACTCGTATAAACAGAACGTAGACAAAATTGAAAAAACACTACAAACTTTCGGAAACGTAGACAATTTCAAAGACTCACTAACAATTCTCAACATAAAAGTTGAAGAACTCAAAACAAAACTACAAACTCTGATGCCAAAATTAAGACACAAAAGAGGACTGGTTAATGGACTTGGTTCTGTTATAAAAGGCATAACAGGAAATATGGATGCAGATGACGCCTTAAATCTTAACAATCAAATTAAACAATCGACAGAAGACCAACTAATAATAACAGACAAAGTAAATAGAATAACGCAATTAAATAACCAAATGACCCAAAGGTTTAGTAATATTACTGATCACATAAACAAGCAACAAGAGATTATCGAAGGTTACTTAAGGTACTCGCAAAATCAAATAGACAAACAAATTAAAACAGATAAGGTCGAAATCAGGTACTCACAATACCTGAACCAAATAAATTACAATATAGACCTATTAAATAATCACCTATCAAATATAGCGGAAGCTATAATTCTTGCTAAACTTTACGTTATTTCAAAACAAATTCTGAATCCCGACGAATTAGATTTTATATACAAAATTCTAGAAAATAAGTTTGTAAAAATAAGTTCAGGCGAACAAATTTACGAGTTTCTAGGTCTTCAAGCTTACTATAACGATACTAATATTATATTCAATATTAAAATTCCACAAGTCTCCACAGAAACCTATTCCTTTTTCCACATCATTCCCCTTCCTATTAATAACACAAATGTCACAAAACCCTACATTTCATCCGATCCCAAAAATGTATACTTTTTCGACAAAAAATGCAACAAAATTGAGGGAACATACTTTTGCAACGAAGCAGAGAAATACCAACCAAAGACCAATGATACATGCATCATCAACCTCCTAAGAAACCTACCAGCAAGTTGTGACCTTCAAGAAGAAACAAATACAAAAGAAATTATCCGACCCGAAAACAACTACATATTGGTGATCAACATTCCTGAAACGTATATTTAAACCACCTCACAGTGGTTCCGCCCATAGCCCAAAACCTCAAGTCGTAAAAGTAATTTTTTTTAATGCAGTTATTATCTATGATAACGGGGCAACTAAGTGGGACTAAATTTTTTTTTCTAAAATTAGTTGTTGACAGTTAGGCACGTGGCAAAGTTGAGTGTTTTTCGCAATTTAAATAAAAACGTTCATTTGAAAATCGGACATTGCATTTTAGCTATTTTTTGTGTGTTTTTAAGGTTTTTTTCTGAAAAAAAGTGGTAAACATAAAAGAACAATGTATAAATATGATTATTACATATATATTTTTTTTTTACATGCTATTATTTTATTATAACTGCTGTTGAAAGAAATGAATTTTAGTGATTTTTAAAATTTTGTGTTTTTTTGATAAGCCAGAACTTTTAGGGCACCCATTTGCACTCAATAATTTTAGTGGATTAACGTAGGCTTATCTTCCCTGTTTAAGGATATATACGGTTTTTTTTGCGGAAATTTGTGGAAATATTAAAATTTTGCCTCTAAGTGAAACCATATTTTCCTTTTTTTTCTAAGTGAAACCATATTTTCCTTTTTTTGTAGATTCAAGTAATATGATCAAACGCATTGATATTTTTCATTTGTGGCGGAAGGCGAAGAAAGGTCGCAATGCTGGAAAAATTGATGAGACATGGGTACTTTTTAAGGAAAAATATAACATTGAAAGCTTAGATGCACGAAAAAAATGGAATTTATGTTCTCGAAGAGATGATGCCTTTCTATCAACATATAGTGCTTGGCTTGAAGAAGACTTCGGGCCTTACCAAGAAGAAGAAGAAGAATTAATTTATTCACCAGATAATCTAGGAGGTAGGCCAAAGAAGTCATTTTCAGATAGCTCTTCTCGAACTAAGCGGAGACGAATTGCCACAATTGCTGCAATAGATGAAGACATTGCTTGTGCTTTGAAGCATTGCCAATCAACAGACAGCCTTAAAGCCAAGCAATTGAATTCAAACGATGCTTTGAAAATTTTGGTTGAGGCAAAGTTAACAAAACACCAGTACCAAGTCATTAGGAACTTGGTAAACGAAAAGACCGAAGTTGACGTTTTTCCAAGCTATGCTAAGGTTATAAAAGCGAAAAAAGATTGTTACCCGGAGCCTGAAAAAATATCAATATCCGATACTTCGGCTGAAGTTTCCCTTCAAGGTCTTCTAAACCATACAGCCCAAAGAATCGTAGAATCCCAAAAAGAAGTTTTTGAAAATTTGGAGATTGATTTAGGTAATACCATCAAATAAAAATCTTTTGCCAACAAAGCTCTCTGTTTCATTGTAAGACTTGTCCTTTCTGTGATGTCTGTAGGTATGGTAATTGTGTATCGTATTCGTTTTAAAGTCGATAACCTTAATAAAGTAGCCAGTGATACAATGTCTAGTCTGAAATTAACAGCACAAGGGGGAGTAGAATAAATGTAATGTACGAGATACGAGTTATGTCATTGAAAACTTTAATTTCAGTGTGACTTAAAATAATACATTTTTGATTTAGGTAATCTTACCCTTATTGGAAAATGGGGGTTTGATGGTAGCAGTGGACAAGGAGAATATAAACAGCAAATTTCTGAAGGAGTCAGTGATGCCGACATGTTTATTACTTCATATGTTCCAATCCAACTATTTTCACAAAAAAGTTCTGACTCTGAAAACCAAATTTTATGGCAAAATCCTCGTCCAGGATCGACTCGATACTGTCGCCCAATACGGTTTCAGTTCAAAAAAGAAACGGCAGAGTTGAGAAGAGCTGAGCAGAGCTACATTGAGAACCAGATTAATGATTTATCTGAAACATTAGTTAAAATAAATGACCATACTTTAAACATTAAACATGTCCTCAAGTTAACAATGGTTGACGGAAAGGTGTGCAACGCTTTGACACACACTGCTTCGCAACAGGTGTGCTACATTTGTGGAGCAAAGCCAACAAATATGAACGATATTCAAGGATCCTTACAAAAAAGTATTAACGAAGACTCTTTGGATTTTGGCATATCTCCACTGCATGCGTGGATAAGGTTTTTCGAATTCTTCATTCATCTAGCATACCGACTAGATTTCAAAAAATGGCGCACTGGAAATAGTGAGAAACCTCTTCTTGCTGCACAAAAAAAAAGAATTCAAGAAGAATTCAAAAAAACTGGACTGATAGTTGATAAACCAAAACAAGGAGGTGGAAATTCAAATGACGGGAATACTGCGCGTAGATTTTTTGCTAATCCTACTGTATCTTCCCAAATAACGGGTGTAAAAAAATCAATAATCGAAAGATGTGCAGTCATTTTAAAAACTTTGGCTAGTTGTTTTTCAATAAATCCGGACGTTTTCGAAAAGTATGCCCAAGATACTGCACGTGAAATTGTAGAAGAATATCCGTGGTATCCACTGCCAGTTTCGGTACATAAAGTTCTCATTCATGGAGGACAAATTGTAAAACATGCAATTTTGCCTATAGGCCAATTAACGGAAGAGGCAGCAGAGGCAAAAAACAAGGATGTCAAATTTTTCAGGTCCCACAATACACGAAAAACGTCTAGAGTCTTAACAAATACCGATTTGTTTAATAGATTGCTTTTAACGTCAGATCCGTTGCTTTCTACCGAAAGAAATTTAAAAAAAACTGAAAAATCAAAATTACCCACAGATGTTTTAAATTTATTGCAATAAACTTTGATTAAATTTGATAAAAATAAAAAATAAAGATTTTTAGTAGTGTTTTTCTTTTATTTTCAATCATTCTAAATGCAAATTTGAGTTTTTTTTTTCTACACTTCAGATTCTATGTTGTAGAGAGTATGAAACAATGTCAATAACTTCTTTTTCTGATAATTTTTTTCTTTACCTAATTCTTAATTAATATGTATAAAACTAATCTCAATCTGTGTGCCAAGTTTTATCAAAATTCGTTCAATAATACAGATTTCATTGAAAAAACTTCAAATATAAAAACCCAGAAAATTTTGAAAAATGTCAATAACTTTTTTTTTTATCATGTTTTCTTAACCAAATTTTCAGCAAATATGTAAAAATACAATTTCAACATCTGTACCAAATTTCATTCAAATCCGTTTAACAGTTCAGATTTTATAGGGTTTTGACCACCTCTCCCATACAAACGGAACCACTGTGCACCTGTGTGCCACACCTCCAAAAACTCAGTGGAACACAACTCATACACTATGAAAACTGCGAAATCAATATTAATGAAATCACCTGCGCAGCAACGAAAGAATATTCTGGGATGACATTCACATATTCCCATCACAACTAAACCAAATAAACTCATCATCCGTTAAACAAGTACCGAATCTCCAAAAACTCCAAACATACCAGTTCAAGAATATAGAACTTATACAAACCTTACACGCAAGAACCTCTTTTACAAACATATTGGTTACCAACACACCTATAGTATTCAGCTTCTTATTACTCATCATATTCATCTACCTGATTAAACAACATCAAACACCTAAGACATCAATAAATTTTCGCAACTCCGTACCTGTAAAAATCATCGCTCCTGGCATCGAAACATCCGGAATGCAGTTCCTCTGGCCATCGCTCCATTCCTAGGGGGAGGTGTTACGTTCACCCTGAACTTCCCTTTATATAAATCTGCCTACCTAATCATTTCATTACATTTTATATTGTAGTTACGTTGACCTCAAACTTCCGTTAATATAAATATGTTTACCTAATGATTCCACTATAAATTATAAATATTCTTATTACAAAGTATTTCACATTATTCATATTACACAGTTGCTCATGTAGATATAATATTTATTTTGCACACTTCATCATTCAATTTAAATCAAGTTACATTTATTTTCTCACACTTCATGTTATTCAAACTATTGTTGATATTGTTTTGGTTTTTCTTTAAATACTTCTGTAAAGCAAAATATGTATGATGTTCGTTCGTTTTAATAAAGTAAGAGGGCGAAGTTCTGCCCAAAAGAAAAGAAACTTGTTTTTTTTCATTAATGGTAGAGTCGCTACCTTAACTCGCGCACTCACTCAAATAAACACAGTTGCGTTTAAAAACCTTCACTTGGATTTATTTGGCAGTTTGGACATTTTTTTGTACATTTTGCCTGGGCTATTACCACTTTACCACAAATTTAAAAAATACATGCCGCGATGCTCTGTCATTTTCCTTAAGTCAAAACTCCATAATCTTGGTACAAATTATTTGCGAATATCCCATAAATGAGGTGCTAAAAGTCATTTTCCTTAAGTCAAAACTCCATAATCTTGGTACAAATTATTTGCGAATATCCCATAAATGAGGTGCTAAAAGTCTTATATGGCCTTGAAAAACAAAAAACTTCAAAAATTCATATAAAATAACCTATGGCTGACCAATTACTGAAAGTAGCTGACCTTTTATCACGAGTCGTTGGCTTTTCAAATGGTATACTTCTTTTCCGAATATCCCACAAATGAGGTGCTAAAAGTCTTATTCGACCTTGAAAAAATAAAAATTTAAAAATTCAATTAAACAAAAACTATGGCTGACCAATTACTGAAATAAGTTGACCTTTTATGAGGTCTAGGTAACCTTTCAGATGGTGTATATTTTTTTCGAATATATTTAAAGAAAAATTATTAAAAAAAATTTCTATGGCTGACCAATTCCTGAAACTAGTTAACCTTTTTTGACCGCTTACTGACGGCTACTTTTTTGCGAATATCCCACATATGAGGTGCTAAAGGTTAGGAGCCCATAATCTTGGCAATCCGACCAATAAAACTCGAGATTATAGCTTTCTAAGCGAACCTTAATCGACTTTTTTGGAGACTTTGTTTTGTATTTTTTGTGTTTTATAATTCTTCAAGAAAAAGACGATAAAGTCCTCTTAAAAAGCTTATATCTTGAGTTCTATTCGTCGGATTGCCAAGATTATGACGTCTTGACTTAAAGAAAATGACAGAGCATCACGGCATATATTTTTTAAATTTATGAAAGTGATAATAATTCTGACAAAATAAATTGGAAAATCGCAGTTTTCAAACCCCTACCCCCGCCAAAGGCTGAAAAAATCCTACCACGCGAATGTTTTCGATACCACGATATATGCACCTACAAATTTATCAATCCACTCCCAAGATTTGCTGTGGGCTCTTAGACTAATAGAGGAATAAGTCTGCTAAACCAAACGTTGCTTATAAAATCATGTCGGCTATCCTGTGTGACCACTTAAAACCTTTAGTCAACGATCTGATCGGCCCCTATCAGTGTGGTTTTAGGCCAGGCAAACCGTCGATCAAATGTTTGCACTATGACAGATTTAAGAAAAAAACCAGGAATTCCAGATCGATACAGACCACCTCTTTATCGATTTTAAGGTCGCGTATGATTGCATGGAAAGGGACGAATTATACAGACTACAGATCCATTTCATATCTCGGCATCCCTGCCAAACTCTCGCTGCTCCGTCCAAATCGGTAAGAAGACCACCGATTCCTTTAATGTTGAGAAATGATTGAGGCAAGGCGACGCGTTATCATGCAACCTAATGAACATCGTTCTTGAAGCAATTGACAATGCTCAAAAGTCAATGGTTTTTCGAAATCTTTAACGGTTAGGTAATTTTTAAAATATAATAACGGTACTTTTATTCAATTAGTTTCACAGAAGACAGTTAAGATAAATTAAAACATTCTTTCAACTATTCTTCTCTTTGCTCAATCTTCACAAACATATACATTAGGGGTGTCTACTCATTTTTTTTTGTCAGATATTCAAAATGGGTATCGTGGGTCTTGTACAGGATACCCACACAAGTATTTCTACGTCCCAGAAATTTTTTAAAATGGTACTTCCAGACCCCGCGGCCGTTTTGTATATAAAAAACACGTTTTTTTTTTAAGTCAACAAATGATCAAGAATTTTGCGTATCAAACGTGGTTTCACCGGCTTTAAAAGATTTCTTTTGACTCTCTAGGGATGCCCTTAAAATTTCAAAATATGCCTATTTTACTCGATAAATGGCTGAAAACCCTCCAAAAATCGGTTGATTTTTAAGCTTTTCTGATTTTAAAGACCTCCATGGGTTCAGGAACGAACAAGTAAGACTCGTATCAGAGGTAATTTCGTGTGCTGAACTCAAATCTATCATCTGCTTTTCGCCATCAGCTCTAGTTTTTGAGACATTCCAGTCTGAAAATGGAATATAACTATTTTTTCACCTGTTTTTTAGATTTTGTAAAAATTCGAAATGCTATTTTTCAAAACAAATGCACCGATTCATCAAGCACTATAACTCATCTTCATGTATGAATCGGTGCATTTTTTTGAAAAAAGGCATTTCGATTTTTTACAAAATCTCAAAAATAGGTGAAAAAATGGTTATATTCCATTTTCAGAATATCTGACAAAAAAAAATTAATAGACACCCCTAATATACATATGTATGTCGAAGAGCATTATCTCCTTTTTTTTTATTTTTCTAGATTTTGTCCATTCGAGATTTTTGTCATTCTAGATAACGTCATGATCCCACGCAACGCACATGTCAACACCAGCGTTACAATTTATCAAAATCCGTGTATGCAGATGACATAGACATTGTTGGCAGAACGAAGTGTGCTGTGGCAGTCGACTTTGCGAGCATTGAATCGGAGGCGGCTAAAATGGGATTGCGGTTAATGAGGACAAGGCGAAATGTATGCTGTCATCGAGAGAGTAATCTCAACATCGTCGATATCACGATTAACAGATATAACTTCGAAATTGTCAAGGACTTTGTCTACCTGGGCTCCACTATTACCTCGCAAAATGACATCAGTGCAGTGCAGAGATCAATCGAAGAATTACTCTTGCCAACCGCTGTTTCTTCCGTCTAAGAAGGCATTTAAGTAGTAAGGCCCGCTCTCAGAGAACCAAGGGGACTTTATACAAGACCCTAATCATCCCGGTCCTGCTCTATGGGGCAGAAGCATGGACACTGAAAAAACGGATGCAAATCTGCTAGGGTGCTTTGAGAGGAAGATTCTTCCTGTAATTTTCGGTCCGGTGTGTATCGAAGGAGTGTGGAGGAGAAGATTCAACGACGAGCTATACAGCGACGTTGACCTGGTCAAAAAGCTGAAAATACAGCGGCTGAGAAGGCTGGGGCACGTCGAGTGTATGAACAGCAAAGCACCTGCCCGACGTCTTCGAATCCAACCCCGATGGTGTACGCAGCATAGGAAGACCCGTAACAGATGGCGCTCACAAGTGGAGGACGACATCAACCAGCTCAGTGTGCGCGACTGGAAACGGCTTGCTAGGGACAGAGCTGGCTGGAGGGAATTGTTAGTTGAGGCCAAAACCCATCCGGGGCTGTGAGCGCCATTTAAAGTATAAAGTCACATTGGACTAACTCCTCCGAATTTACAAAAGAAAACGTCAACAAAAATCCACAAGTTTTTATTTTAAAAATTTACTCCTTTTCTCTTTCTTATCATGAAGTGGGAGTGAGATGAATTTGAGAGAAGTCCAAAATAGTCGCAAGAGTCAGTCCAATGTGAACACCGTCTTAAGATCTATTATACGGTTGTCAAAAATATTGAAATACATCAAATTTTCTATCAAACGAAAGACACAAATTCTTCGTTGCCAAATGTATACAATTTTCGCATGTGATAAACCATTCTTGGTTACATACAATTCATAATTTTTGTTTGGTATTTTTTTAATTTAAAGAAACATTTGAACACGAAATGTCCGGTGGAATTGTTCTTTGAATACAATTATAAAGGAAGAAAGTGTTATCGTGCAAGCCAAGATACACAGGGCATTAATAGATGCTTCAAGCCCACTTCATTTGGATTTTTGTTGCATCTCATTCTGGTGGTCCTAAACTATTTAATTACAGCAATCCCTGCCCACTTATTAATCTTAACAGGCTTTGAGCAAATTCACTTGGCGAAGTCTTCCATCAGCTCCATCAATCTAGCAAGCTGTTTTTTGTTGCAAACAATTGCACTACTTTGTATATAAAATTGTTGTTAAAAAGTAGCAATATGTAGGAAGTACAAACGACTTACATTTTTAATCCAAATAATAAAATAAAAGTTAAATGAATATACTAGATAATAGTCTGGTGGCCTGACCGCAAATAATTATTTAAAACGTCAAAAGAAATAGGTCATATTGACAATAGATTTTTGTTCGTTATCCACAATGAGGCCCGATTGTGAGTTTCGATGGTCAATCATATCGACAATTTTCGATTACTTCGATTGGATATCATGTTTTGTATTGTGAAACATATGTCGTTTTCGATTGTTTTTCGGAACAGAACTACTCCGTTTTGATTCCAATCGAATTATTTTCTATTGTTCCGAGACTGATTTCTGAAGTACTTATGTGTGTGCGCGTAAATTGTCTTATATTTATGTATATTTTTTTATATAAAATTAATGTTGACAAATAATTATTACAAAACAATTGTCTCTTAAAATAATTAAAAATGTTTAAGAAAAGGTTATGGTGTCATCCCCTGTCGTGTCCACTATCGGCTCGTTCAAAGAATGGTCTTCCTTCATTGTGAAACACGTCCTGGAATCTGTCATCAATGATAGCTCTGGGGTTCAGGTATCGCTGGCTGGTCTGAATTTCCACCTGTAGCATCTGTTGTACTTCAGGGTTTGGATGTGCTTCTAAGTTCTTTATGATTTTGCTGGTGAGTTCCATCATATGGTGGTCAATGGGGATCACGCCTGCTGCCTCGTAGAGCATTTTGTTTGGCCAGTACTTCTTTGTAAGGGGGTTCCAATATAGTCCTGTGCAAATTCTCAAGATCTTTCTCTCGAATAGTTTTATCTTCTTCATCGGTGAAGGAGACATGGTTAACCAGATGGGGCAGGCGTAGGTAAGGACCGGCCTGATTGACAAATAATCCGATGAAAGGGTTTATATTTATATGTTTGTTCCGGGTCTACTCCTTTATTAATTCCGGAACAGAAAAATACTCCGAAAACATTACTTGGAACAGCCAATCGAATTATATTGCAGTAAGCGGAGTCAAAAAGGAGTAACTCCGAACCTCCAACCGAAAACGACAATAATCGAATGAATAACCAAAACATTGTAGGGTTTGAATTTGATGAACACAATTATTGTTTTTTTTATGTTGTAAATTTATTTTTTTTTTTATGAAAATCCAACATGTGTTCAACAGTAAGTATTCAAATCCAATATTTTTATCATTTACTAAACCAAAAAATTAGTAAAACAAAAAAAAAGTTGGGTACCAACAGCATTCGAACCCGTAACTGGGTTCATCCTAGCGCATCGATCAGAAAATTATAATCGAAAGTAAATTCGATAAATTTCGATCGAAAATCTCAATCACAATTATATAAAAACCAGAAATTGACCATCGTTTATTAAAAAAAAAAAATCGTTCAGCGATCAGCAAACCGACAACCGCTATCGGGCTTTTTATTTGTTATTGCGTTTGGCCTGCATTAAATAAATATTTGAATTTTATATTCCGTAAAATAATACATTTATTGGAAAAAATTACATTTTGTTCACTAGGAAAAACTTATAGACGTCAGCTTTCGTTCGCGTCGATTAGAAAATAACAATCGAAAAGAGACGAGCGTCCAATCGGAAGGTTTCGATCAAAATCGAAACTCACAATATGAAATAGAGTAATCGATAATCGAAAGAAGTCGATCATCGATTAGAAAATCGAAACTCGCAATCGGGGCCTGAGTCACAATTTAAAATTAACACATTCCTCAAGTGGGATACAAATTATCGATTGTCTTTGACAAATCTGTTTGACGTCAAATTGTCAACCAATATACCAAAAATCGTGAGCAATGTACGAGAGATACATAAATATAAATACAATCAAAAATAGGTGAAGGTTTTATAGACGTTTTCTTTTAATTTCATTTAAATACGCTGTTAACAAGAAGGATCTGGAGATCGAGTTGGATTAGTGTCGAATAAAGGACACACATTTTTTGTCATTTGAGTTCAACACCTCATTTGGAGTTGAGTTGGAATAGTATTCAGATAACATAAAAAGGAATGGTATGAATAAAATTTTGTTCACAACAAAAACAAATAAAATTGAATAACTTTAATAATTGTATACTACGCATAGCTATGAAAACAAATACACACGCGTTTTAATAGATGCAGAACATCTATAAAAGCAGCTCGACTCAGGTTTTTTGTCACAAATTTAGACTTAACTACGCTCCTGAAGTAGAGTCGAGTTGGCTGAAGCTCATTTCAACTCAATACAGCTTTACAAAGGGTGGAACATTCGTATGAAATCGAATAACCTCCGCTGATCGAAATACCCCGATAGGTCGAATTGTTAAACAGAGCCTATTTACACTGTTCTTTTTGTCTTTTTGAACGTTCGTGAAAATCGTACGTACTTCTTTCATTATTTTTACGTTAATGGAATTTGGAGTTGTTTTGTGGTAAGATAATCACTATTAATTATTATTTAATAATAATTGTTATTTACATCGAGACTAAAACTAGACTAAACTAGTTCATAAAAATGGGAAATATACCATATTAATACGAACCACAAGTAGTATTTAAGTGCGACGGGTATAATGACATATATTTATATTTAATGATAAATGTTATACCACCTTTGGTGAAATTTATAAAATTACCGTGTGTACTTGCACTGATTGCAACGCATTAATGTTTAATTTAACTACCTTCCATGCAGCCGCGCAATATAAAAATAAAACATTTGCGCAGTGTAAACGTAAAACATTCCCATGTAAACCAATCACTTAATTGTGAATGTACCATGATAAAATCAGTTCAGTTTTCCGAACATCTAACTTTGCCAATGTTGGAAATGACGTCATAGATATTTCCCCTTTAAAGTCGCAATATTTCTCTTCATTTTTATACCAAGTTTCAAAATGCACCCTCCATAAAGAAGTTTCACTTAAAAAAACAACAAGAACGAAAATATGTTTCAATACTTTACAGAAATTGTTAGTACAAGTACAAGCCCCAAAATTGGTATTCAAAATTTGTACGCACCATGGAATTGTTGAACAAGAATCGCAAAAAATAAAATAAAATTACTACTCTGCGAATACCTTTGCAACTGAGCTTCTTCATCTTGCATTAGCGACGAAGTTGATGATACACTCTGACCACGCAAAGCTTCCCATATATCCACTTTATCAGTCTCTTTCTCTGTATTTTCTACTAAGCTTTGCTCAATAGCATATTGTAAGAGATCGTCTTCATCTATGGTTAATTGACGTCGAACATCTGAATCTATGAAATATACGAATAATAATTGATCAATTACATTTTTTTTTTCAAATACTTACCTCTATTTGTATAATGAACAGGTATATCGAAGCAACGGTCATCGACAATACACGTTAATCGATCATCTTCATTTATCGTTTGAACATGCTCGGTTGGAGATGTCAATGCAAATACATTGCCAAATGTTATACATGCATTTAGTACGTGAAACAATGGAATTTCAATTTTTACTGGAAAACCAGATGGCAGTTGCATAGTAATAAAGTCTTTCAATTTGGACACATGTGGACTAGCCATGGTAGACATTAAATCTAAAATAGGTAAAACTTGTTCTTGCAACCGAATCGGATACTCTTCACTGAGCCAGAGGTTCGCCTTAAATCTTTGAATCTGTAATTTAAATAAATTATTCAAGAATATAGCCCAGTCGAATTCGACAATAAATTCGCAAAGTGCGATGTAGTTCTGCAGTTTTGATTATGTTATTGGGGCATGTTAGAGTATTCTGTAGCTAAGTTTGCAACTTCGAAAAACCTGTGGGCTGATTAGGGAACACGAATCGAATCGTTTTAGGTGTCGAAAATGAGATTTGGTATTACTGCTTTTGCTTTCGTCGCTGTCGTTTTACATTCGCCCTATTTTTGAAATCGAAAGCGGGAATTTACGATAGGTTTTTTCTGGCGGATTGGTGTGGTCTAAAGTGGTATTTTGTTGTTTTCAATAAAATAAACCAAAATGTTAGTTTTACTATTTTTTTTTTTATAAAAACAAAGTAAAGAAATAAATAATAATACTTTTCTAAATAAATGTGCAGAAGCCAAAGATAGCAACACACAAACCAGCAACAATTTTCCACGGTCATTGAATTTATAGGGGAAAATGAATAGGGATAGCCAAAGGAGCACTCATTGCGCCCACACATCGCAACTTTGGGAAAAATCACTGCAGTTTTATATGGCCACGGGCCTTCTACACAAAATGCATGAAACGTTTTTTTTTTATTTGTAAAGTAAAGAAAGCCAAAAGAACTTAAGTGAACGAATTGACCAACAAAATAAACACACACAAAAAAACACAAGCGTTGAAGAACTTTGCAATTATTTTCTTTTATCTAGCAGATTCAAGTATTTTATATTTTCTTGCGTTTTGTACAAAAAACTAAAATACACTATTCCGAGTTCAATGTTGTATTTATATTTAATTTTAAATCCAAAAATAAGAAAACAAGTTGAATTCCCACAACGCGTGATTTCAATAAAAACAAATATTTCCTGAAAACCAGTTGTCAATTATCTGGAAATCTTGGAAGTATAATTAACGACTCCCTACGGATACAATAATTTATCAATACGAAGCGAGTCGAAAAGGAGATATCGAATTGAAAACGATTCGCTTCGAATTCTCTAATCAGGCCACTGTGACAGGAAAAATGTAACGGTGAAAAAAACTCTAAAATCACCCTATTTTTATTGAATTTAAAAGTTTCGAAAATGTTAACGAAATTACATATTTACATGCCAAGTGAACAATTTTGGGAACTTTTAAAATCGCTACCAAAGTTTATTAAAAAAAGATATATAGATATCATAACTATATTTTATCATAGCTAAGGGTTCCAAGTACGTGTACAAAAATCAGTGCCAACTTAAGTGTCCTACTTTGACTACAGCAATGATGCAAACATTGCTTGTTGCACTTAGTTAACATAATGTTTTTCGTCTTGTAATACTATAGATTAGGGTCAATGTGGGTAAATGTAAACAAATTCTTGTTTTTTTTTTCAAGTTCTGACCTTATTATTTAATTTTTTTTTTAAATTAGAAAACCTATCGAAGAACCTTAAATGGCAATGTAAAAGTATTATATTTCTTTAACTAAAACTTTTTTTGAAAAAAATTATAAATAAGGTTAATAATAGCATGTTTACATTAACCCCGTAACTTTTTTTTTTTTTTTTAAATCTGGGGGTTAAAGTAAACAACGATTTTAGTGAAACTCCTTTTTGTCCATAACAGCTCTTAATTTGTGTGGATCGCTGCAAAACCCGCTTTCATCAGCGTTAAATACGAAGCACGATTTTTCTACGTCCAACCCATACTCCATTGTAAGGTAACCTAACTTTTTTTAGAAGTCATAAATGTTGGCTGGTTTCCTTGCATCTTTTCGGCATTTCTGAAGCAGCTCTGGGATCTCAAGTGACAGAGTGGATTGTCTTTTCATGAAATTTTTGCTCTGGAACCTTTGTATGACAACGGTGATCTTTTTAATATATATTTTCGAGGCATAGTTTCAGCTAAGAATAAATTAAACAGCATAATCTTAAATAAAAAAACAATATTTAAGTAGAAATATATGTTAACATTTACCCCAAAAATGATGTTTACATTTACCAACATCAAAATATTTTCTGAGGTAAATGTAAACACGAAAAAAAAAACTATAAGTCCCTCTATCAAATTTGACGAATAAAAAGTATATTAAAAAAACATTACCTCTGAATTTTGTTTAAAAACAATTAATGTTTCTTGAAGCCTTCAAACTTGTCAAACACTTTTATTTTTTACATTCCACAAAAAGCACAATTTGACAACTGAAAACTGAAAACACCCGAATGAGTGAAAAGAAGGTGACAGATATTGAACGCGTCCGAAGGTATATTTAGTGGATGCGTTCAAGACTGAATTATTTGTAAGAAATTTGAGCTCTGTTTACATTTGCCCCAGTTAACATTTACCCACATTGATCCTACTTGATTCCAAATTTTTAGCAGAATTGGAAAATGTTTGACCTATTTCTTGAGTGCTTCAAAATTACTTAGTTTTTCAGAATTTTTTTTTAATTCATTTAAAACTGATATGGACTTGTAGAAAATTTTATAACAAACAAGTTTATAGTGGTCGGTTTTTATCTAAGTTGCATAATTCCAAAGTTATAAAGGAAAATATCGGAAAAAATCGGGTGATTTTAGCGTTTTGTGACTGTTGCATTTTTCCTGCAGCGAGCATAGGGTTTTCCAAGCTGCAAACTTGGCTATAGACTACTCTAACATTCCCCAACCAAATATAAAAAATGAAGAACTACATCGCGCTTTGCAAATTTAGCATTTTTTTTGTAATTATTGACTGGGCTAACATGTATCGTCTTTTAAATAAAAACAATATCTTAAATTCAAAATTCTTACCTTAGTACTTATTTTCTTTGGTCTACCAATATCTCTGCCATTCAGATCAATTTCAGAAAAGTACTCTTCTGGTGTTATGACTTGCTTTGGTGTAGTGCTACCTGAACTGGTACTTGCCGTTTCTTCCTCAGCACCATTTTCCGCTTGAGAGTCTGTGTGTGGTGATGGTACCTTAAATGACTTTAGTATAATATTTAGTTGTTATGATTTTCAATTCAAACCCACCCTCTCTCGATAGCCTACCAAGTCTGGACTTGAGACATAATCATCTTCTGCTATGCCAAGAAAACTATGCAGTGGCGTTCGTGATGTTTTACTCTGTTAATTATATCAATAAATATTCTTAAAGGCTTTCACTAATATATTGAGTTCAATTTTACTCTAATTTGTTCCTCATTAAGGTGATCCATTCGCGTTTTTGTAATAAATTCAACATTACTTGCACCATACACTTTGCAGTTATAGCCGTTGACACTTTCTGTTTTTTCGCTACGCCAACCCCAAATTCCAGACTTATTTCTTTCAAAACTTATTTTATCCATGTCAATGTTGTTGGTCATTACAGGAGCATTAAGACGTGCGCGAACTGCTCCTATTGGTGGTGGAATACCAGCAATATCACCGACGTCACTATTCAACTGTTCCACGAGAACTTCGTGCGTATCATGATCGATCTCTATCATAGTTGCTGTTTCTTCTAAAATTGTATTAGTTTTTTTTAATCTAAACTTATGTTCTCAATTTGTTACCTAAGTACGTACTTAAGCCCTTAAAAATATATGACCGATTCCCTCGTTGCCATGTTGAATTATCGAAACCCAGAAGGGTTGTATCAATACGGACATTAGCACCTCGTTTGTAAACCTTATATGTATCACTTGGACAGAGCTTTGACATTAAAGGAACTAGAAAAAATAAGTACATATATTAATTTTGTGTCAAGTTTAAAGGACAATATGGGTGTTCCTTTACTCTGAATATGTGTCCAGTTTTGTCAAGTTCATATAAAAAACATTGACAAAACCTTGGACTAAAATCCACAGAAATTCAGAGTAAAGAAAAGACTATTATTTGAATAAATTAAACAAATCCTAAAAGACCACACGAACCTAAAAGCCCCAATTATATTGTTACAAATTTCCCTAATGAATAAATAAAACAAACAATTATTTTACGCTTGGTTCCCGAGAGGGTTATTTTAAATTTCTTTTATTTGATTTACTTCGTTAATAAAAGTTTAAGATAATCCCTAGTTCGCTTAATTTCTGAAACTTCAACTCGTTTAAATCTCGCTGCCCTTTTTATACACATCTCTACATTCCAGCTTATTCCATTCGCCTTTTTTAGATTTCAGTTCGCCTTACTAGAACATCCACGAAATTTGACATTCGACTCAGCTTCCATGTGTTTTGAGCATGTAGGTGAAATATTGTAGGTTAATTTTTTAACACACATAGTAGGTAATTTTTCAGGGTAATTTTTCAGGGTAATTTTGTAACACAAGTCCCCCTTAAAAACTCAAGGTTTCATTCGAGATATTTGGACGGGTCGTGTAAGGAGAAATACGGTTGACATGAACCAATTTGGTGACTCTTTTCCCAGACATTTGTAGGGGCCTTCCCATTCGCTTTGGAGCTTTGGAAATACACCCTTTGGGTTGTAAAGCCACACATCATCACCCACCTGGAAAGATTTTTAAATATAAAACCTTTTATATCTGACGCTATCCTGGATGCGCCTTTCACGGATGAAGAGTCACGTCTGACAATTAACAAACTTAAAGATTGAAAAGCACCCGGATCTGATAGAATCACGGTAGATTTTTGAAGTGAAACTTCTTTGGGCGCGTTGAGAGTGAAATTTCAAGGTTGAATTTTTGTGAAACGAAAAAATGTAACGCCACATGTGCAACGCTGAGATCATTGATTAGCTATGTGGTGGGAGGTAGAGTAAAAGTAAACATTTTTATTGATAGGCAAATATATTTTATAGTGCAATAAGTTTGTATTTTTTGATAATTTATATTATTGTAGCAGATAAAAGGGAAAATGTCTTTTAATTTCTTTTTTCTAATTCCGTTAATTAGATAGATGGATAGATAATGAAAGGGCTCCAGATATGTGTTCAAAAATTTGCGCCAGCTTAAATGTCTAACTTTGACCACTGCATTGATGCAAACATTTCGCGGTGCACATAATTAATATTACCTTTCATGTCGAACCTATCAGACCGATTTGAATAGGGTTTCAATATTTCATTTTGTAATTCCCTAGTACTTCAGTCCATATTTATAGTAGAATTATTATTTATTATCATCAAGCAGACTATATAATACATATTAGTAATATATACTCTTATAGACTACAGAACTATACTAGCAGCATGCAATACTATACCATTTACTAATACTTATTAACTAATCACTAACTGAAATATACAAGTAGCATGCGATACTTTACAATTTACTAATACTTATTAACTAACCACAAAGGACCATTTTGTATCCGTCAGTTTAGCGCTTCAAAACTACTCCGCGACAAAAATATAACACCGAAAAGTTTTATATAAATGTCATCTTGTAGAGAATTTTATAACAAAAAAATTTTGTCTGAATGTTTTTTCTTTTTCTAAGATGCATGTTTTCAAAGTTAAATAATAGGAAAATAACAAAAAACAAGGAGTGAATAATGCACTTTCTTGCACGTTTTGATTTTTCCTCCAAATGTCACACCTTTGTGAGTTAAATAATAGTTAAATAATAGGAAAATAACAAAAAACAGGGAGTGAATAATGCACTTTCTTGCACGTTTTGATTTGTCCTCCAAATATCACACCTTTGTGAGCGGGAGCAACCTCATATTGTCTTTGTTTATATTATATTTGATCGAATACCATAAAAATCTAAGATACTATATGTTACGTACAATGCCAAAATCTAATTTGCCTCGACCATATGTGATTGGATGAATCGTAACTCGAAGCTTACCCGGGGTTTAGACAAGCGAGTAGAACTAGTAGCATTTGTATCATAGTGTTAGTTTTATGGATGTATGTGTGACTAGTAGCTCTCTGCGCGTTTTGTCAACTAGTATGATTTTTTAAAAATATTTCATACAGAAAAATATAAAAATTATGGAACAAAACAAATAAATAAAAACAATACACTACACTAGCAGGATAACTGGCAGGCTACTCGCAGGCAAAAATATTATACTATTTGCCCTACTAGTCGGCTCTCTCGTGTTCAGATACACTAACACACATAAATGCTACTTGTTCTACTCGCTTGTCTAAACCCCGGGTTAAGGAATTCCAGTCAGGTTTTCGAAGGGGTTATTCCACTAGTGACAACATCTTTACCTTAAGAAGCATTGCTAGAACTTTTCTAGAGCAACAAATAAGTTATACGTCTTCTTCGTTGACTTTAAGGCAGCCTTCGACACAATTGATAGAAGAGCGTTGTTTTACAAACTCTATAATGCCGGAATGACATCAAAGTTTGGCAGAGTCTTGGAAAACCTTTATGATGGTTCGAAACCTCAATGGGAGTAAAGCAAGGATGCCCCTTAGTCCAAATCTTTTTGCTTTATTTATCAACGATCTTATTGACAGTTTACCTGGTGGGATAGAGATTGCGGGAATGGCGATCAAAGCTCTCTTATTTGCTGATGATGTTGTGCTTTTTGCATATTCACCTGCAACATTGCAATTAATGATCAATCGGCTTGGTGTATACTGCAGGTTGTGGAAATTGACGGCCAATTTAAGCAAATCCAAAGTGGTGGTCTCTAAAAAGGGATCTGGCAGAATGTCCAGGAATGAGCAGTGGTACTTAAACAGTGAACCGATCGAGTTTGTGAGATCCTACATATCTTGGTGTTATTATAACCAGCAATCGTAACATGGAAAATCATCTAAAAGATAAACTTATAAAAGCTAAAAGTGCTATTAGCGCGACATGGTAGAAATGCTTCGAAAACAACCTAATTTCCCACAGTGTTAAGTACAAGGTTTCCATCGCAGTTGCGGAATCCGCGATGATGTATGCGGCACAAACTTGGGGTTATGAAAAATACGAAACGATTGAGAAGTTGTTGATAATTTGTGTAAAAAGATGTTTACAGCTACCGAGCAACACACTGAACTACATGATAAACATCGAAACTGGATTGTCACCCCTGTTTATCAAAACTGTTAAGTTATATGTCTCAGACATCCTATCCATCTGCCTGGGTACCTAGTATTCAGATTTTCCAGCACAGTATAGTGTGCAGTACTTGTTTTTTTTTTGTAAATTTAGTAGCCAGCTACAGTTGAAAATTGGCTGAGTTATTTTTTTTTAGAAAAAATAACAAATAAACTAATTGCAACCAACAAAATATTTGATGGTTTTGTTAAAGCCCAATCGAAGAGGTATAACTCAAAACAACCTCGAAAATTCAACCGTTTTTTGCACTTTGTTGACATTTTAAGTAATGTTGCCAAACTTGCGCCCTGTGCAAGATTTGTAGAAATCGCCCCTTTTTTAAATTTTCCACATACACTGATACACATGCATGAGCCTTTTCTACATTACCCAGGAGGTAGACTTTCAATCGTTTCTTATTAGGGTATCCCCGGTAGGCCTAATCCGCAGTAACAAACAAATGTGTTTACATAGTAATAATTTCTTGTTTTGTAGGCTATAGGTCAATTGAAACAAATTTTGACTTTTTATTTGACGTTTCGGGTATGTTTATACCGAAACGTCGAAATAAAAAATCTAAAATTTGTTTCAATTGACCTATAGCCTACAAAACAAGAAATTATTATAATTTATAAAAGGTCACAATCATAATTAAAGAATTTATATAATAGTATGTATCAAATGTAATAAAAGTGCATATTTACAAAAAAAAAAGGTAAATAAATTAAAAACAAAATTAAATAAAAATATATATACATACATATATATATTACATATACAAAATAAAGAATATATAGACTTCATTTTAAAAAAAATAAATTAATTAATTAGTTAATTTAAAAAACAAAATAATATAAAAATAAATACATACATATATGCATATAAAAAATAAATAGGAACTTTAGTTCATTTTATTTAGGAAAAAAAAGTAAAAAAAGTTAAATTACTTTTTGTAAAAAAGTTAAAATTTTTTTTTGTAAAAAGGTTTTTGTTTTTTTGTAAAAAAGTAATTTTTTTTTTGTAAAAAAGTTTTTTTCTTTTGTAAAAAAGTTTAAAAAAAATTGTAAAAAAGCTAATTTTTTTCTGTAACAACTTACTTACTTACTTTACTTTTGATGGCGCTCACAGTCCAGGATGGGCTTCGGCCTCAACTAACAAGCCCCTCCAGCCAGCTCTGTCCCTAGCTAGCCGCTTCCAGTTGCGCACACCGAGTGCTTTGATGTCGTCATTCACTTGATTGCGCCACCTGTTACGGGTTCTTCCTCTGCTGCGTACCCCATCGGGGTTGGATTCGAAGACTCGTCGGGCAGGTGCGTTCCTGTCCATACGCTCCACGTGCCCCAGCCATCTCAGCCGCTGTATTTTCAGCTTTTTGACCAGGTCAACGTCGCTGTATAGCCCGTATAGCTCGTCGTTGAATCTTCTCCTCCATACTCCTTCGATACACACCGAACCGAAAATCACACGAAGAATCTTCCTCTCAAAGCACCCTTGCAGATTTTTATCCGAATCTTTCAGTGTCCATGCTTCTGACCCATAAAGCAGGACCGGGATGATTAGGGTTTTGTATAAAGTCTCCTTGGTTCTCTGAGAGAGGGCCTTACTACTTAAATGCCTTCTTAGACCGAAGAAACAGCGGTTGGCAAAAGTAATTCTTCGCTTGATCTCTGCACTGATGTCATTCTGCGATGTAATAGTGGAGCCCAGGTAGACAAAGTCCTTGACAACTTCGAAGTTATATCTGTCCATCGTGATATTTTGCCCGAGTCGACGATGTTGAGATTCCTCTCTCGATGACAGCATATACTTCGTCTTGTCCTCATTAACCGCCAATCCCATTCTAGCCGCCTCCGATTCAATGCTCGCAAATGCCCCTGCCCCAGCTCGCTTCGTTCTGCCGACAATGTCTATGTCATCCGCATATGCAAGAAATTGAATGGACTTTTGATAGATTGTACCGCTGGTGTTGACATGTGCGTTGCGTACAATGGCTTCAAGAACGATGTTGAATAGGTTGCATGATAACGCGTCGCCTTGCCTCAATCCTTTCTCAACATCAAAGGAATCGGTGGTGTTCTTACCAATTTTGACGGAGCAGCGTCAAAATCATCGTCATCCTGCACAAGCGGACGAGTTTGGCAGGGATGCCGAGACTCGACATGGCTCTGTATAATTCGTCCCTTTTCACGCTATCATACGCGACTTTAAAATCGATAAAAAGGTGGTGTGTATCGATCTGGAATTCCCGGTATTTTTCTAAAATCTGTCGGAGTGTGAACATTTGATCGACGGTTGACTTGCCTGGCCTAAAACCGCACTGATAAGGGCCGATCAGATCGTTGACAAAAGGTTTTAAGCGGTCACACAGGATGGCCGACAAGATTTTATAAGCGACGTTTAGGAGACTAATTCCTATGTAGTTGGTACATTTCAGAACATCTCCCTTTTTATGGATGGGGCACACTATACCGAGGTTCCATTCATCGGGCATACTTTTCTCCGACCAAATTTTGCAGATGAGCTGGTGTATGCTCCTAGCCAATTCATCTCCCGCTGATTTAAATAGTTCGGCTTGTAAGCCATCCGCACCTGCAGCCTTGTACGACTTAAGTTTGGATATCGCCAGCCGAACTTCGGTTAGGTCGGGTGGACGGAACTCTTGGCCATCATCGTCCAAGTTGAATGGAGCGTTCTGCCTATTAGCGGCATCTTGGCTGTCTTCGCCATTAAGCAGTCTAGAGAAGTGTTCTTTCCAGATCCTCAGCACTGACTGTGTGTCTACTACCATATTCCCACTCTCATCTCGGCAGGCTTCCGTTCTAGCCTTGAATCCTTGGGTGGATCGCTTCACCCTCTGATAAAATTTTCGAACATCTCCCCTACCGCTACAACCCTCAATAGACTCTACCGCCCGCTTCTCGTGCTCTCTCTTTTTCCTCCTGAGAAGTCGGCGTTCCTCTTTTCGTTTCAGCCCGTAGAGCTCCCGGGCCACTCTCTCAGCAGCTCTTGTTCGAGTCTGCAGCATTGCCTGGTAGGCCTCGTCCTTAGCTGCATGCGCTAGCCGGAACTCTTCATCGAACCAGGGGTTTCGTTGTATTCGCCTAGTGAAACCCAGCACATCAGAGGCGGCACTTCTGATGGCTTGTTGACAGTGTTCCCACTGGTCCTCTGCACTTGATGCTGGTGGCGGACCTCCTGAGAGATTAAGAGTTACGTGGTCTGCAAAAGTTCTGGCAGTCTCTTGCGATTTAAGCTTCTCGACATCGAATCTTTTCACAGCATCTGCTCTGCGTTATCGCGTCATGGATATCCGTATACGTAGTCTAGCTACCACCAGGTAGTGATCCGAGTCAATGTTGGACCCTCGGAACGTTCGGACGTCCAAGATGCTGGAAGCATGCCTCGCGTCTATCGCAACGTGTTCGATTTGGTTGACGGTTACTTACCGCAAAGTCTGCCAGCCTGTGTCCGTTGCCGGAAGTTTCGTCGTGTAGGCTGTGTCCTCCGACTATCGAACCAAAGATGCCCTCCTTTCCGAATCTTGCGTTGAAGTCACCAAGAATGATCGTCACGTCGTACTTCGGGCACATATCATACGTTGTCTCCAAGAGATCGTAGAATGCTTCTTTGGTTGCGTCTTCTCTCCTTTCATGGGGGGCGTGAACACAGATCAGCGAAATGTTCTTAAATTTGCCTTTGATGCGGATTGTGACCAGGCGCTCGCTTACACTTCGGAAGCCCAAGACTTCTTGCCTAAGTCTTCCCCTTATCACAAAACCACAACCAAAGAGCCGCTGACCCTGTTCCTTCAAGCACCCGCCGTAGTAGATGTCACACGTTTTCAGTCTCCGTACGCCCTCTCCATCCCATCGCACTTCCTGGATGGCTGTTACGTCAGCCTTTAGCCTGTCCAGGTTCTCCACTAATTGTTCGGCTGCACGTGTTCTGTATAAGGACAGGACGTTCCACGTGCAGATCCGAAATTCATTGTCCTTGTTTCGTTTGCTGGGGTCGTCAACTTTAAAATCATCCATATCCGAGGCTTGTTGTTGTTTCGGAACAACTTTTTTTTACGTGGTAGGGAAGTTACCCCGACGCACAACCCCCGACCCGGAGGACCAGACCCTTCGTATAACTCCAAGGGTAGGGAGCCGGATAAACCGCTCCTTATAGGCCTGAGCTACAAATATGTCGTAGTAGCCCATATAAGGTGTTCACTAAGTAGTTCAACCTAACTGGAACTGTAGACGCCACCGTTGATTCCATCTAGAGAATTCGTCCGCTGCCGCCTCGATGAAAGGAGAAGTGCCTTAGTGGGAACACTCCTCCCCCCTCTCTCGTTGGCTGTCCCCAACAGCTTTCCACGGGGATTTAAACCCCGTCTCCAGCTGAGGTACTAGACACCCGATGTTCACCACGTGGAGGTGAGAGTAGGAGTTGGTAGACAGAGGTGGGTTTTGAGAAAAACCTGTGGACGCTTGTGTCCTCTTGAATGCACATAACTACCCTTTTGAACATTCTGTAACAAAAAGTTTTTTTTTTGTAAAATCGCATTGCAGGGATGAGCGTAAATATTTATTTTAATACTTACATATTCCCCATCTGCGTTTTAAAAATTTTGCGAAATTTTTGCTCTGTTCTTTGTTTTCGGCCTCAACAAGCCTTCACCTTTTTCTAAATTCTGCCTGAAGCCTTTTTTTATCATAAACACTTTCACAAAACACGTCACTTCCATTAAAAACTGTTAGCTATTTATTTAATCTTAACCAAATTAACCTTTTCCATTCTATTAAAAAATTTCCATCACCTGTGTAAGCAGCAGGCACTTAACCCTTACACGGAAGTGTGCAATAAGGAATAAGGATACTCAGTGTGTAAAAGAAAAAACTTGAACATCCATTGCCTTTTGTAGTAGTAGGTAGCACAGCAACCTCTTCCTGATCTCTTTTTTGGAGACCTTTTTTGTTGTTTTTTTTCGAAGATGAGAAGTCACATACAGAGGTACGGTGCATACTACAAAACCTGCACGTTCTAGCCCATTTGATTCAGTATGAATAAGACGGCTTTCACACAAGGAGACTGAGTTGTCAGAAACTGGCTAGTTTGTAGGCGAGAAGGGTGTGAGGGGAGATTATGTGTCTTCCTTTTACGCCCTTCTCGCCTATAAGCTAAAAATCGCCGGCAACTCAGTTTCCTTGTGTGAAAGGGGTCTAAGTATTTTTCGTTGTCATATTCTCTATGTTAATTTTGGGACTCAGTGTGCATGAAATAAATCTTGCAAAAATCTTGAGATTTTTTCTTTATTTTTTCTTTTGTACGAACAGGGTGAAATATTTGGAAATTAGATAGGTAGGATTGAACTTGCATGGGTCTAGTGGGATTTTTAATTCTACGATAACTTGAGTTAAATTTTCCTTGAATGCAACAATGAAAGTGATGTTAGTTAGTGTGCAAGAAATAACTTAGCACGGTTGTGATGGATGTTATTTTGGGATTATTTGAAGAATGTTTGTGGTTAAAATGCAAATGGCAGTACATATTTGTTTGCGCAAGATCAGATTACATTTTCTTGATCCTGGTAATGCGCCCCCAGAATTTTGCGCCCTGTGCATTTGCACATAATGCACGTATGGTTGGTCCGGCCCTGATTAGGACAACATCATAAAAAACAGGCAACCAATGAAAAATCTACCATGTTAAACGCATGGCATTATTTCCACGTTAACTGTGCAATATTTGAAAACTTGTTTTTGTTAAATTGACTCTAGTAGTATTGCAGATTCTTACCAATAACTTGCTATTGACTCTAGAAAAAAATAACAAGTTATACCAATTTGAAATCCGCATTTAACGCGCATATTTTTTAAATAGTTGGCCACTTAGGTATTCATGCATTTTTTTATAGCAGAGGTGATTTAACTTTTTCAAAAATAATTTTCTTTCACATTTTACATTGAAAATCAAAGTTAAATATTTTTTTTCTCTAAGAAGTCCAACAGTTATTATAATTTTCTTCTACTAATGTTCTGGCACAAATAATGTAAAGTATTGATACGAAAAAAAAAACGGTGGAATTCATTCACTTGTAGTCGTGGTATTCAAAAATGTAAAGTAAGGCAAACAAATAATGCGCTGAACAAAAAAATCTATGTGTCTTTTCTTGTGGTTGGGATAGAACTTTTTTTTATCAGTTTACAGCACGGCCATAAAGTCTACTATGAGGCATTTCAGGGTTATCCATTCTTTACGGGACACCCTGTATATATTTTTATTATAAAAAAAATATATATATATATTTTCACTTTTTCAATTCTTTTTTATTCAAAATTTCCATTTTAATATGTAAATTAATTAATGTCAATTGTGCAGACGGCAAAGCCATGCTTTAACAATTTTTGTAATATTTATAAGTAGATTGTACTCTTTTAGTCCAGTCAATAATTACAAAAAAAAAGGGCTAAATTCGCAAAACGCGATGTAGTTCTGCATTTTTGATATGTTTTTGGGGCATGTGAGAGTAGTCTGTAGCTAAGTTTGCAACTTCGAAAAACCTGTGCTCGCTGCAGGAAAAATGCAACAGTGAAAAACGCAAAAATCACCCCATTTTTTCCGAGATTTTCCTTTATAAATTTCGAAATATGCAATTTAGGATAAAACCATCCACAATATTCATGTTTGTTATAAAACTTTCTACAAGACTACATTAGTTAAAAATTCATGTAGGGGAAAGGTTGGAACAGTGAGACAGTCCAAACAGTGAGACATTTCATTTTTTAGCTTCCCGACACTTGCACAGACATTTCGTTGCAGACAATAACGTTTCTTTCCAATTCCGCAACTTTTATTTCTGTTCTGAACAATACCCAGTTGCGCGTGTGTTAACTTTTCCGTTAACATGCTGTTGTGGAAATATTCACGAAAATCTAAAAAGAGGTACCTTTAACCCCCCCTCCTGAGTTTAGCTCGCGGCCCTGGGCTGAGGACTTTGGGTATGTTATACCTGGGGGTAACCCGTACCATATAAAAAAATAATCCAGAGAGCACTATTTTTTGCAAACAAAACTACTTCGTTGACTGTATTATTAGGTAAGTGAGGCACTTTTTTTATTGGCTTGTTATTATGTGTTTTTTCAATATGCAAATAAAAATCTACGGTATTCTTTCCAGTTTTGTATGCACAAAAGTTTTTCTTGAAAATGATAAAAATTAAACAGTGATACAGATTCATAGGTCGAACAGTGAGACATGTTTTATCTTATCTTTGCTTTTTTTATTGAACATAAAAATGTTTTTTATTTATTTTTATTTGTATTGCAAGAAAATTTCTTAAAGAAAAAGAAACAAATGAAAAGTGTGAATCTTATACTTTTATATGTTTTTTGTTGTTTTTGTTCCTATAAGTTAATAAATAATATGTTAAACGAATATAATTCATGTATTTTTTTTGTAAGAAATTGCTTAAGACGAGTTTTTAATAAAAATATTTTGCTGTCCCACTGTGCGCCCTACGCTGTCTCAGTCTTCGAACCCCCGCCGAACAGTGAGACAGTTTGACCTTCCACAACAATTTTAGTCATGGGAAAGTTGTTTTTAATTTTTTTAATGAAATTTATATGGCAAAATGTAGGGGAAATATGTCGTAAGACACCGTCAAAAATTCATTTTCATAGCTCAAAAGAATTCGGAATTATAACCGTTTGAAAAAAAAAGTGTCTCACTGTCTCAGCGTCCTACTTTGACCACAGCAATGATGGAAACATTGCTTGTTGCACTTAGTTAACATCATGTTTCTTGCCAAAACTATTTGACCGATTTGGATCGAATTTTCAAATTTTGTCTTATAATACTCTATGCTATTTGAAGGCAAATTTTGAGCACAATTGGACAGTTTTTGACCTATTTTTTGTGCGCTTCAAAATAACTTAGTTTTTCAGAATGTTTGTTTCTTCTCATGGTTAGATAGCAACTCAAATATAACATACATGAATTTTAGTAGTCTTGTAGAAAGTTTTATAACAAACAAGTTTATAGTGGATGGTTTTATCCTCAATTGCATATTTTGCTTAATGTTGCAAAAACGAAATGTATGTTATTCAGTTGTAATCCTGTAAGTTTGGCTTTAAATGTGATTTTATCTATAACTAACGTACTAACAGAACAAGTAAAACAAATAAAATATCTTGGTGTTGTCTTAGACGAGCAACTTAACTTTAATGAGCATATAAATTATATTTGTGAGAAAATTTCAAAAAAAAAAAAAAAATGGAGTAATGGGAAAAATAAGAAAAAATATATCTATGAACACCGCTGTAAATTTATGTAATGTATTAATTAAACCTCATTTTGGTTATTGTTCTAGTCTACTGTTTGTGTCCACAAAGTCATAGATAGGCTTCAATTACAACAAAACAAAGTTATGCGAACTGTCTTAAAATGTAATAGGTATACGTCAATTAGATATATGTTAAATACGCTTATATGGGTAAATGTCAATCAACGGCTTTTTATGTTATGTATGATATTTGTATTTAAAATTAAAAATAATATGTATCCAGGTTACTTATGCCAAAATGCACGCACAAATTCAGAGTTTGAACACAACTTGCGTAACAATGATGACATGAGAATAGAAAGAGCAAGAACTACAAGAGGTCAACGGACTATATTTAACTTGGGATTAAATGCCTTTTATAATCTTCCAAGAGAAATAAAAAACAAACAATATAAATGTATTTAAAAGAAAAATAATTGATTATGTACAATCTAATACTAATGTATAAAAATTTGTAATTATATGAACAAAAAAAATGTAAATATTAAATAAGTATAAACTATGTATATATCTATTTATTAAAATTTAAGTTATAAAAAAATTGTAAATTGTAAACTAAATGGCTTTTAAAGCTAAATAAAGAATATTCATTCATTCATTCATTTTCAAACTTATAAAGGAAAATGTCGAAAAAAATGGGGTGATTTTTGCGTTTTTTCACTGTTGCATTTTTCCTGCAGCGAGCACAGGTTTTTCGAAGTTGCAAACTTAACTCCAGACTACTCTAACATGCCCCAACAACTTATCAAAAATGCAGAACTACATCGCACTTTGCGAATTTATGGTTGAATTTGACTGGGCTATATGTAAATTGTACACTTGGAAAAAGATAAGAAAAATCAATTCTATCTATCTATCGACGAATTTTTCCAAATAATCCAACAAAGTCCGATTGAACCGCTCCACCATTCCGTTCGATTCTGGGTGCAACGGAGGGGTCCTACTCTTCTGCACTCCCATTCTCTCCAGAGTTCTACGGAAAACTTCGGCCGAAAATTCCGCCCTTAGTCAGAATGGATTATATGTGGGACTCCGAATCTACAAAGTACAGAGTTTACTAATTAGTCAACTATAGTTACGCTTGTTTGGAAGTGCAAAACACTCAGGACATTTTTAAAAATAATCCTTCACGACAACAATATATCGGTTTCCTTGTGTGCAACGAGTTAAAGGGCCTAAGACATCTATAGCCACTCTTTCAAATGGTGCTCCCATGGCCGATGGTTGAAGTGGGCCACGCACTCTTGGCTGGGGTCCTCATCTAGATCCACATTCCTTCCATGTAGAACACCATAGTTTGACATCAGTAGTCCTCCCAATCCAATAAAATCGTGATTCTATTTTTTAAGTGTTTTTTTTTCTTCGTAAATAACCACCACTTGGTGATTCGTGGAGTGATGCTAGTACCTCTGGTCCAATGGAACTTGGAACAACCGGGAGAAAAAGTTTTGACCCTTCATCTTTATGCCATATACGTAAAGGTATTCCATCTTACAAGGCCGAGGGATAAGTCTGGATCAGCCTTTTGGTTTTCTTGAAGGTTAAGTGGAACTGTGTGCGTGATCTTGTCCATCTAAGGCCTCTTTTTGCTGGCAGTGCTTAAAATTTTCACACGGACGTCGCGATAACGCGTCATTGTTTCCGTGTTTCGAACCTGGTCGATATCGAATTTCGAAATCGTAGAGTTGGAGTCTTTCTAGCCACCTGGGCATCTGCTCTTCTGGCTCTTTAAAATTGTATAGCCAGCGAAGTGAAGAATGGTCCGTACATAATAGAAAACGACGTCCGTATAGACAATGGTGGAAATGTTTCGTTCCTAGAACGACCGCAAGAAGCTCTGGACTAGCAACACATTAGTTTCGTTCTGCTCAGTGAATGGTTTAACTTTAATATTCGATTACTACTTCATTGTCTTCTTGGATCTGGCTTAGGACGACTCCAATTCCTACGTTTGAGGCGTCAGTATCTAATACTACGTTTTCATAAGAGCCGAAATGAGGTAGTTTCGAAATTTGGCAAAAAAGTGTTTTCATTATTAAGTAATCAAATTTGCTAATTTCATTTGACATCTCATTTCATTTTGAATTTGGAATGGTAGTGCGCCGTTTATTTTTGTTGTTTTCTCTTTCTCTTTTATGTTGTTGAGTATAGTGTATTGATATTTTCATGCAAAAGCTTTTAAGAGCTTTCGTGCAAATGAGGTTGAAATTACCTCATTTCGAAATGTGATTTTGTATGGGAAATGAGGTAATTTGGATCTCATTTGGAAATTTGCAACGAAATTACCTCATTTGGCCTAGTGAAAACGACATATAAAACGAAAAAACCGTAGGATACCCTAAAATTGGTGGTGAGGTTAGGTTTCTGTTTAACGACTGGAATGCTTTCTGACACTCTGCTGTCCACAATACCTTTCGTTTTTCTTCCAAGAGATGTGATATGGGTTGTGCAATGGTGCTGAATCCTTGGATAAATTTCAGGTGATAAGAGCAAACGCCAAGGAAACTGCGAACTTCCTTTTTCGTGGTGGGTTTTGGTCACTCTTGTACGGCTTGGATCTTACTAGGATCAGTTTGCACACCATTTGACGAGACGACATGTCCCAAGTACGCCACATGTTTTTGGAAAAATGTACACTTCGATGGGCTAAGTTTAAGGCCGGAATCTTTTAGACGAAGAAGGACCTCCTCCAAATTTTTAAGATGTGTAGAGTAATCACATGAATAGACAATTATGTCATCCAAATAAATAAGTCCTGTTTTCCATGATAGACCTTTGAAGACAGCGTCCATAACTCTTTCAAAAGTTGCAGGCCCATTGCATACTCCAAATGGCAAAACACGAAATTGCCATAACCCACTTCCATCTAAAAAACCGTCTTTTCCTTGTCGTCAGGATTCATCTCTACTTGCCACCATTCTGCTCCAGCCAAAGCGGCAACTAGTTCATATATCTTGGGGAGAGGATAGGAGTCCTTCTTGGTGGCTTCATTGAGGCGACGGTAGTCAACACAGAATATGGTATTACCATTTTTTTTTTACGAGGACGATAGGTGCTGCCGAGGGACTTGTGAAGGCTCAATTACGCCCTTTTTAAGCATCTCTTCGATGAGTTTTTCCAGCTTCGTCTCGTTTTGCAAGTGGGATTCGTCGAGCGAGGACCTTGATAGGGGAAAAAAGACCAGTGTTAATTTTATGTTCAGCCTTCTAAGTTTTACTAAAATATAAGAAATTGATTGAAAAAAACTTCAGGAAATTTTTCGATTAAGTCTTGGAACTCATGATTTTCCCAAGGTGACAGATGAGGTGTTTCGAAATTCAATGTTGATTCTTGTTTTTCTCCTGGATCTACTGGCATCTCGCATATTTCGGCAGCTTCAGCTCCACCAATAACTATTCCGGATGGGAGTACTTGTTCATGCTGAGAAGTGTTCACAAGTGTTAAATAAGTTTTTGGATAGATGAAACAACGCGCTAGTATAACATGTTTTTGTAGGCTTGAGCTGTCGCAAGGTTCTACCAATACAGCTTTTTCTCCAGGAAGGGCAAACGATGGTACTTCAATTATGGTTTCGGATTTTGCAGGTAGTCTCTGTTCTGTAGCTGCATAAACTAGACATGTATTGGCCACTTTTTATGATGTTGAGTGGAAAATATTTTGTTCCGTCGGCTGTTTTGGTCACAATAATTTTAGTAATGAATCAAGAATTGTAGCATTCAATTTTCCCGAAGTTTCGACAGGGGTTGCTGTCTTCTTCAGGGGGAACTTTATTACATACAAAATACAAAAGTTTATCACAATGTTAGCAACAAAAATAACAATGAAAGTTAAACTTACACTTTGAGAAATATAAACGATAATTTTACATACAGCCCGATTACGATTGTCGTTTCACTAATACGACAGTAAAACGACAAGGCTCTAGAGGGGGCAGTTGGCGTTTAAATAAACCAAAATCTTCGACATTCTCTCCAAACTCCACGGATCTCATCACTATGACGAAATTTGTTTGAATTAAATATCAATTGACGGTCGTGTCGTTTTACTGTCGTTATAGTGAAATGATAACCGTAATAAGGGTTATAGTTTATAAAAAATATTAATTTGACAACAAATTATTGTTAATGAAAAATTAGAGCTCTTCTGATAAACAAGTTTAGTCTGCAACTAAAAAATAAAGAAAGAAAGCGGCTAGCTGTTATAATGAAACCAGTGAGCAGTATACCGCTGAAATTTTCTGTGTGGCTTGCTTTCTATTCATGTTGTTTTTGTTGTTTAAAATATGAAGCGTTTCGAGAGTGTATCGCTTTGAGGTATGCTTTTCCGTTTGAAGAACTTTGACACTTTCGAAATTAGACTAGTTATGATACACTCTCGAAGCGCTTCATAATTTAAAAAACAAAAACAACATGAATAGAAAGCAAGACACACAGAACATTTCAGCGGTATACTGCTCACTGGTTTCATCATAACAGCTAGCCGCTTTCTTTCTTAATTTTTTTGTATAAATTATGTAAATTTATCGCTTATATTTCTCAAGTAAGTTCAACTTTCCTTGTTATTTTTGTTACTAACATTGTGATAAACTATTTATATTTTTTATGTAATAAAGTTCCCCCTGAACAAGACAGCAACCCCTGTCAAAACGTCGGGAAAAGTTAATGCTACAATTCTTGTTTAATTACTAAAATTATTGTGACCAAAACAGCAGACGGAACAAAATATTTTCCACTCAACATCATAATCATCAAATTGGTCAATAAATTAATTTCTTGGCGACTGTTGGCATATCGAGTTTGCATGTTTTTCCACGAAACTCTAAACATAAATTGGCACAATCACAATCTATAAGACAATGGTGATTCGTTAAAAAATCAAGCTTGAGGATAGCTGAAACCTGTGGAGTTTTCAGTATGACAAACTATTGAATAAAGTTAATGCCATTTAACACCACTTCAATCGTAGCTGGTCCTTCAGAGATAAGGCGTTTACCAGCAATGCCTGTTATATCAGTAGCACGTCGTAAAACGTTAACCGATCCGGAAGAAAATGTTGAGGTAAAATTGACACGTTCGCTCCAGAGTCAACTACAACTCGCAGGCCTTACCATGTATGAAACCTTTGATTGAAAGATTGGTGGGTCCTATAAACCCCCCTTTTTCAGATGATTCTGATAAAGTTTCAGGAAACTCTTTTGGGAACGAAACAAAATATTCGGCGGTGATAACGTCTATCGGGTTAGACTTGTTTGATTTTTTTGAGGAGCATTGGTTGGGTTACCCAATGGCAACTGCTCCGGACTGTCACAGGGTATTAGTTTTTTGAAAACGAGTTGGATTGTGAGCTCGCCTTGAAGTCGGTCGGTTCTTCTGCAAAACAGATATTTCTGTTCCTACGGCTTGCACGGGAACTTAATTCTTGTGCTAGATTTAGGGCATGACATAGAGTTTTAGGTCTACTCAAGGGTATCAGGTTCTGAATTTTATCATATTTCAACCCGTCAATAAATTGAATAACCATCAATTCTTGCACAAGGTTCTCTGGGCATTCAGGTAAAGCCACCACGGCCAACTGCTGCAAGCTTAGTGCAAATTCAGCCAGGTTTTCCTTAGGACCTTGAACTCTGTGCCCAAGTTGGGTATAACTTGATCGGCTGTCCAAACAAAACCGCTGTCTCAGTAAGTCGACCAGAAAACCATAACACACTCAAGATAGAGAGAGCTTCTCCACGTAGCTTCATAGCCAACACTGCAGCTTTTTCCTCAGATGACCAATTAGAGTACTTGGCAACTATTGCAAACTGACGGTGGTAGTCGTTCCATGAACCAGTAACATCGTAGGGTTGAACTGCAAAGGGCAACGGCAAATGAGGTTTCGGGCTCGGAACGTTAGTCGTTTGGAGGCGATGACGTTTTTTTTCATCGGCAGCTGATACCTCTGTCCGCATTGGAGCGTCAAGGGACTTAAAGAGATGGTGATCTTCTTCATCGACTTCTGTTAGCTCCATATCTTCTGGCATATTATTGGTCTTTTGCTTACAATTCAGGGCAGTATTTCGAAGAGGAAATGCTATTTTTCTTCTCTTTGTCCGTTTCTTGTAGTAGCCTGTAGCGTAATGATTAGTGCGTTAGACTGTCACTCTGAGGGTCTGGGTTTGCTTCCCAGCCTCGTCCACCTAAAAACAAAAAAGTTTTTTTCACGGCTACTGTCTCTTGCGAGGAATCGAAAAATCTTCCAAGAGTACAAATTTGAATGAATAAGTGCTTTTCGTGCCGTTCGGATTCGGCATGAAATATTAGGTCCCTCCCATTCACGCGCACACAGGAATGGTTGCGAGTTGTTAGTCACTAGGCCCTGGTTCTTCACGAGCCGTTGAGCCACCCAATTTATTTTTGTCCGTTTCTTGGTGAGGGGATGAATGTTTCGCACCTGAAACAGCATTATTAAAGGACAAGCAGCCAAGGGTACGCTCAAGGTCTTATATTTTTTTCTCAATTGCAGCATAATTAGTTTCCGGCTCTTGCTTCCACTCTTCTATCTTTGTCAACCCAGAATTTTGTCATGTCACAACGAAGTTCCTGAAAAAGAGTTAGTACTTCTTCTTTTGATTGTGAGGATTTCTCCCCCGACTCTTTATAATCATTCATTTTTATTTAATTTTTAATTTATAGGGATCTGCTTTAAACAAAAAAGCAATTAACTCCACACCTGACACCAGTGTTACAAAGGAATAAATAAAACAAACAATTATTTTAAGCTTGGTTCCCGAGAGGGTTATTTTAAATTTCTTTTATTTGATTTACTTTGTTAATAAGTTTAATTTCGGAGTGTTATAAGATAATCCTTAGTTGGCTTAATTTCTGAAACTTCAACTCGTTCAAATCTCGCTGTTAATTCCATTCGCCTTTTTTAGATTCCAGTTCGCCTTACTGGAACATCCACGAAATCTTACATTCTTCTCAGCTTCCATGTGTTTTAAGCATGTAGGTGAAATATTGTAGGTTAATTTTTTAACACACATAGTGGATTTAATATTTAAGGTTAATTTTGTAACAATATGAAATAATTTTTTTAGCAGTCAATTTTTCGAAGATCGATGGTTGTCAAACCATACTTAACAACATCGTTTACAATATAAACCTTTTAAACAGACCTACAGCCGCTACTCTAGAAGTAAAATTACTTTTAATAACCTTTTATGTTTAAAGAGACTGATCTAAATAGTTTGGAACTGAAAGGTACAACTTTTTGCTGTGTTGTTAACTGTTAAAAACTGTAGAACTGTAACTGTAGAAAAACTTGGAACCGATTCATGAAAATTTTCATGAGCAGCTGTTGCCTTTTTCAAATGTCAACTCTTTTAAAAGTACTTTGGAATGAATTCTGATTATAATGTATTACAATTATTAAATATATTGACAAATGAGGTAGGCATTTTTTGTTCTAACTTGTTTTGACTTTTTTCACGAATCTGTGCTGTGACTTTTTTCACTTATCGGCTCTGTCAAAACCTCTATTAATGAAATCCGCTTTCGGATAATTGTATTTTATTAAGTGGGTGAACTGCACACGGTCTTCTTTTTTTTTATTATTTTCATGGTTGTGTACATAGTACTATTTAGGGCAGATTCAGACTATACTTCCCATACCGATACAGCCCCTATATTTATATAATATTCGTATATATAAAAACACTGGCGCAAAATTTTAAACAGCCTATTATTAAGGATTTAGTATGATACTACTTAACATTTTATTAATTCTTTAACAGTTTACTAAAATGTTCTAAATTTTAAATACTTTTTAACTAGTATCATACTAAACTAATTTCCTTCATAAAATCCAGCTGAACACGTCCAAAAAAGTGACAGCTCGTGCAAAAAATTCACAAACACCCCTGATTTTGACAATTTTAAACGTCAAAGTGTCATATGGATTTAGTACGATACTAAAAAGATAAAATAGCCATTCGGTGATTTTAACTTTAGTAAAATGTTAGGAGAAAATATGATGCTAAGCTCGTTTAAAATTAGCAAAATACACTTTTTAACCTAGTAGTATACTAAAAATGATTTAACATCGTACTAAATCAACTAAAATTTTGCGCCACTATTTTCTTTTATTGCTCGGCTGACATTTAAGCATCATTAGATGAGCTAAAAATGAAGACACAAATGAACTGTCAGAAGGACTTAACGGAACAGTTTTTCATTGCAAGATTATCCGAGTTTCGGAGTTTTACTTGAGTTAACCCTTCGGAGTTGGTGAGTTTATCGATTTTAACTTGAATCTTGTGACTGAAAAACTGGATCTCAAAATATGTACTGCGAGGATCACTTTGAGTATATGTATGAACATACAAATATATTTTTGTAAGGCTCGTACTCAAGACAAAAATACATTTATTAAGTTATAAGTTTTAGCTCATTGAAAATGAAACTAGAGTAGTACAAACGAACAAATTAGTACTGAAAATTAAGATATGAGTGAGGGAACACATACCCACATTAACTTGAAAATGTCACAGAAAATGTTTGGAAAATTTGACTTTATTTACATTTTTGAGATTTTAGCAGCTTTTTTTTGACTTTTCAGAAATTAAAAACAATTTTATAACAAACTCTCACTAAAAAAAGATATATGTATATGTAACTATAAAAATGTGTCTTCAAAACATCTTCTTCTCTTACCCCATGACGTAAATTCCCATTTCATTTCGATATAAAAATCGGGAGCATCGAGTAGATGCTGTAATAGTTTAGGCACATGTGTGACCCTCTGCAAATGTCGTTGCAGATCACGCACTTCAATGATTGCAGTAAGAATATCCTCATCGCCACAACAAACGGCTTCCTGTACAACTGCAAACAAAAAGTGTTAACTATACAAACAAAACAATTCAAAATAATTTCTTACCTGACCAACCTTCGCGTTCAAAGTTAGCATTGCATTTGGCAGATAAAAGACATTTAACACAAGGCAACAAAGATAACTTAACGGCCAGCATTAATGGTGTTCGACCTCTTGGGTCGAGCTTTTCCTTGTCGTTCTGCAAATTTAATAATAAGGCTGTGTGTTGATTGGATACAAATCGTGAGGGGTGAATTTGTAAGAAAAAATCTTGTTTGTCAAATTTAACCAAGCAATTGACCTTGGCCTATATAAATTCATTATTACAAAATGTAAATAAAGTCCTTCGTCGCAGATATTTAGAGCTAACATTTTAAGAATACTCTCTTTAACCCAGGAAAAATGTTTTTTTTTTTACTGCGAAGAAAATTCATGTGAAGAATTTAAACGTAATTCTCAGAAGTTTATAGCTTGTGCACGAAATATTTTTTCAAGGACAAATGGGCTCAGATTGCAGCACACCATCTAAACTCGCACTAATTCGATAATATATATAAAACCAGACTTTATCCAAATTCATTGTACGAATGGGAAAGTTTTTTCATGTTTTTCATGCCTTTTAATTTTATTTTTTATTAGTAAGATGGAAACAAAGATTGCAAACTCATTTTTGAATATCACCACTTTAGTAGGTGCTTCCCACTCTTTGATCAACTCCTTCTTTCTTCGCCGCTTAGCATTGCCGCTTAGCCTTTCATTCACCGGTATGTTATTCGACAAGCGAAATTGACAATAAATTGTAGCAAATTTCCGGAAACATCAAGCTTAATAGGCTTTTGATTCGAAACAATCTAAATTATTATGTATTCTCCAATAAGACAAGAAAATGGTTAGGAAAACCGAACATACGAACAAAAAAAAAACAAATGTGTTTGAAATTTCTGCTAAAATAATTAATTTTGAAAGCCATAACAGCGTACTACAGAAAAGCAAGTAGAATGCAATTTTTTCTTTTATGATTTTATCGTGTCATTATTTTATAAGTTAGATTCTTTTAAAAATATGTATATGGTTCTCGGTGAGACACATATTTGGATTCTTAAAAAATTATTTGTATTGGTTTTCCGCATATTTAAAACAGATTATATGAATGAATGAATAATGAATATGGGGTTTTGCACTGCGACCTAAGGATCTATTGTGCCCCCTACTGGAGTTAGACGAGTGTAAACATCTTACAACTCTTCCTTCAAATTTATTTCCCTAAGAAATTTAAATATTTGGAGTACATTCAGAGATGGCAAATCCCTCTCTTCCACCTGGTAACGTCCCAGGTGTTTGTGTCTTTGGTGCACAAGTGGTCCGGTGTTTCCTCCTCGATATCAAAGAATCTGCATGTTGCACTGCTTACTAAGAATGCTAAGATGTCGTTTTAGTTTGTAGTGTCCAGTGAGGAGACCTGTTATTTTTCTTAGGTTGGTTAAGCTGATACAGTTTAAAAACCCGCTCTTGGTTGCAGGTCCCAAGTAGTAGTTTATCCTGTCTCAGCCCTAGTAGTTCTTTTCAATTTTTTGATCTAATGGTCTCTTCTTCAGATTCTAACATGTACGTGTTAATAAGACTGAGTTCTCCAATTCCTTTGTGTCTTTATTCTTATATTGACCAATTTAATTTTTCAGTTGCATGCTGCTTCTTCAGTTAATAGCACAAAGTTTTTAGTGAATATAGTGTTGTCTGTTTAAGCTAACTGATCCCTTTTAAAAATATTCTTCTAATACAAATTTTGGACTGCATGCCTTAAAATGTAATCATTTTAACTCTGGATTCTGGAAAACCACAGCTGCCACTAATTTTAAAAATAAAATTTCAATTTTTTTTAATTTTAAATCGAATTTAAAATAACAATACTTATCTATTATTTCCGTTTTTTTAAGTTCTATAGGGTTTTCCAATAAGAGGTGTTATTTTGAATCGCCCGCTAATTCGATAGTTGTCACTTTAGAAGCTGTAATTGTTTGACATTTTACAAGTACAAACTACGCCATTAATAAAAATGGAACGATACAAGCTTCAACAACGCATTGCAATTAAAACAAAATCACTATAAAAAATGCATAAAAATGATCCGGAATTTCATCGAAAAATCATCCAGGCTGATGAGGCCCATTTCCACTTCGGTGGCTACGTCAACAAGCAAAATTGTCGCATCTGGGGCTCGGAAACCCCAAGATTTGTTGTTGAAAAGCCTCTCCATCCTCAACGAGTAACTGTTTGGGTGGTTTATGGTCCGGCGGGGTCATTGGACCTTACTTTTTCGAAAATGAGGCTGGAGCAACAGCTACGGTGAATGGATTGCGCTATCGAGAGATGATTAATATTTTTTTTTTATGGCTGGAATTCGTTGGTATTGATCTGGACAACGATTACTTTCAACAAGACGGCGCTACGTGCCACACAAGCAACGAAACCATCGATTTTTTTACGGGAAAAGTTTCCGGACAGCGTTATCTCTCGAATAGGTGATCACAATTGGCCACCGAGATCTTGTGATTTAACACCTTGCGACTTCTTCCTTTGGGGCCACGTAAAAGATAAGGTCTACCCCAACAGCCCAGCGTCGATTCAAGACCTCAAAGATGGAATTCGTGAAGCTATTGAGGGCATAGAGCAGCCACTTTGCGATTTGGTCATGGAAAATTCCATGAAAAGCATATTGTTGTGTTAGTGTAGCCGTGGCGGCCATTTGGCTGATATTGTTTTCCATTATTAATGGCATACTTTCCTCTTCTTTATCTCTATCTCAAAAAATGCCATTTTCTTTGAATACCAAAATAACACCTCTTATTGGAAAACCCTTTATAAGATTCTCTTGTTATGATTATCCATTTAAAGGGTTTGTAATAAGGATATAATATTTGTCAATGCCAAAACATCGGTTTGGAAAGTATTCAAAATGGCTATACACCAAAATTCTGACTTGGTGGTCGTATTTTTCAACTGAAAATTTATCGAAAAATCATCATAAGCGATGTATCTGGTTGGATTTCATATCCACCCGAACAATCACTTTTTGTGGATTCAATGGAGTCTCTTGAAATACATTGTTATGTCCTTATTTGAAATTCCTTATTTTCCCGAATGTTGGTGATTTTCTTAACTGACTAATACAGAAAAATGAAAATTTATAAATTTGAACATAATTTGTCGGCTTTGGGCAAGATGAAATCTAATAATTGTCCTGAAAATGAAAAACTTAAAAAAAATTAGAGTTCGAGGCCTGCCCTCAAGTTTATATGATTCTCACTAGAAGAATATTTACTTAAAAAAAAAACAATATAAAACGATAAAATTTATTCTAACTTCAAAAACACAAGGTGGGGTTTTAGAATTCTAAAGGAAGATTTTAGGTTTTTTAAATCATTCTGCGCTAAAAGCTTTCCCTGACTGCTTTTCAAAGTCCCTGACTTTCCCTGACCAATTTTTGTTTCCTGACTCTCCAGTCCAGTGGCAACCATGGAAGATGAGGCAAGGTTTAACGTTAGACTCATAATTGAATTGAAAAATACACATGACTACTGTGAAAGTGTAATTCAGGACATTTTTTCTGAATCCGTACGGAAATTAATTTCGAGATTCTAAAAAAGTACTGTCAACGTAGATATAGATATATGTATGTACACTCTATTGAGGACAACATTAAGAGTGATTCATGGGCTTTTTATATATACAGGGTGTTCCTTAATTCGTCAATAGTGTTTTAGGGCATGATTCTTGGGTGTATTCTAAGAAAAAAATTGTTCTACAGTAAGGACCTATCTCCAATTTTGATATCATTTATCGGGGATTTAAAAAAAAGTCTTATTCTGGTGTACCCTGACCCATGCTTACGGTTATTGCGCTGTTATTAATAATGATAGAAACTTCGTTTAGGCCCTTATTTTTAGAAGAAATACCAGCCTTTGTAACTGCGTTTAGCTAAATTTCATATCTTTTTTCAGTCTTAAGCTATTCAGTTTTTAGCCCGTTCCATTTTTTCTGCCCATGCTAATTTTTTCGAGCTTAAAGCTAAACAAAATTTTTTCTTTTAACTTTTACCTGACGCTGTTTTTCGAAATTATCATAAAATCTATAGGTTTTTCGGCAAACTTGTTACTGACTTTTATTTTTAGTATTGTTACACACATTCAAAAAAATTATTAAAGACCCCAAACATCAAAAAACTAGCATGGGCAGGAAAAATGGAACAGGCTAAAAACTGAATATCTTAGGACTCAGAAAAACTATAAAATTTATTTAAACACAGTTACAAAGGCTGGTATTTCTTCTAAAAACAAAGGCCTAAACGAAGTTTCTATCATTATTACTATCAGCGCAATTACCGTAAACATGGGTCAGGGTACACCAAAATAAGACTTTTCTTAAATCCCCGATAAATGATATCAAAATTGGAGATAGGCCCTTACTGTAGAACAATTTTTTCTTAGAATACACCCAAGAATCATACGCTAAAATACTATTGACGAATAAAGGGACACCCTGTATATTATATAAATTTATAAATTCAAAACGTAAGTGGAAAGTTTTTAGTTAGGGGCTTACAAAGTTATACCTCTAAATCAAGTTTTTTTTTTTCAGATCTCCTGATCGGACAAATATTTTAAGGGAACTTTGCACAAACTATGCCCCCTTCCGATTTGATGACTAGTTTAACTTTTGGAGCTGTGTAACATTTCAAAACGAATATGTAGATAACTACCTATAGATTAAAAAGAAAATGATCGGACAAAGAAAATCAGAGAATAAATGATTTATGACCCTTCAAAAAAAAGATTTTTCTTATCAACAATTATAACATCTTAAGCAAATACTTGGATAAAGTTTTGTAGAGATTAACTACTTCAAGCAAAATAAACTCTATTATTTGTACGTTTTTTTGTTAAATACTTAGCAAGTATAAACTCCACTATACTGATATCAAATTAATAATAAATTAAGTATCAGACGACCACAGTGCACATATCTAACGTATTATCACGCGCAACTTGTCAAATTTCAAGATGGCTTCTTTAGTGTAGGTTTTCGTGTCAAAATGAAAAATGACAATAATGACAACTGAAAGGTAAACAAAAAAACACGAATTCGTAATTTTTTTTTTATTTTAACTGCTTAGCACTGATTAATTGGCACGGATACACTTTTTTAAATACTTTTTTTGTTATTTTTATAGAAAAATTAGTTAAACCAAACTTTTGCATTTGAATTTTGAAAAGAAATTTAAATTAATGAACACACACGAGTAAGAATGACAGAACACACAACTGCACTGAAATCAGCCATTTTCCTTCCATTATGACACATGCGCAGAACTGAACAAAAATGGAAACGCTAATGATATTACCTTTAATATATGTATCTTGTCAGACGACAACCTAATTTGTCCTCTATAAATGAAAAATAAAATTATCTGAATACAGTCTATTTAGGTTGTATATTTTTTGATTTGTATTTTTTGCTTTTATGGTTTGTATTGCATAAAATGTACTTGTACCTTAAGCACTCCTTGGTATTTTTAAAGAAAAATTATATTTAATGCAACGGCGGGCGTAAAACCCAGATAAACCTGGGAAACCATATAGTTTTATGTTGGTACAAATGAACTGTCAAAATTTATATGGGAAAACTATTCCGCAAAAGAGATAATTTTATCTCATGAATTTGATGCAGAAAACGGAGAAAAAAACCTGATACACTGGGTTAAGTCATTTGTGGCGTTTAATTTGATTATTTCCCACGTTTACGCAAGTATTTTAAAGGGGGTGTTCCTGTAAACATCAAGCGGACAGTTATATTTTTCTGCAAAGCGGAGAATTATATCGTTGAATGAATACCCTTAATATTGTCCCATCGTACCAAAACGTAGTAAAAAAAATATAACAAAGGGTTTGTTTCAAAGGGTTTCGTCAAGGAACATCCTTATTTACGTTTCACAATATCCGAACCGTCTTAATTAATAATTAAAGTTCTGAGTATTTTACTGGGCAGATATAAATTAAAAAACTAAACTGGCAATTAAAATATTATCTGTTATATATACACTCGCGAGCAAAAAAATGGAATCACTCAAGTTTGCCTCCTAAACACAATAATAGCGATGGATACAATATCTATAATTAATTGTTAATAAGCTCGTTTTAAAGCTTGAGCTTAAAAACTTTAAATGAATGGTCAAATCATAAAAATCAGTTGGTTAGTTTTCGCGCTATCCGCCATAATAACAAAAATAACAAATTATACTTGTTAAATGTGGCAAGCCTTTGAAACATTGATACGCAATAAATGCGCCCATAATTGGTCTTTGGTGTTGATTGTGCTGTTTAAAGTGAATCTCAACATATCTTGACTTATTAGGCCTCCTAATTTTAAAAATAATGGAAACCACGCCTGTAGAAGTTAGTCAAGTTGTCACACTACTGCAACAAGGAATAAACCAATGTACTGTGTCCCGTCTGCTCGGTCTTAGCCAATCTTGCATATTAAAGGTCTATGGAAGATTTAGACAAACTCGAAGGTTGGTGTAAAGGCCAGGATCTGTGTGTCACCGGATGTTATGACTGATTCATCGTGATGGCGTTTCTTAATTAGAAAACGTTTGGTAATTTAATATGACTCTGGTTATGATCCTAATAAGAATATATTATCTAATATTTTATGTCTTAATCCTCCGTTTAATACGTAATTCTAATTAATTTATTATTTTCGTTTTAGCCAAACTAAAAGCTTGTTTAATTGATTAATTTTTTTTTTTCGTTTTAGCTAAACTAAAAGCTTGTTAAATTCTTTTTCATAATTATACTCTTTTAATGACGCACATAAATGTATGTCTCTCTTTATATAACTGCAATTCAAAAAGTAATATAAGTTTGTCAAATTGTTAGATTAAGAACAGACATTTTTTGATTATTTCATATTATATTATTTTTTTTATAAACTTTTTAATAACCGTATATACTTTTTAGATATTATTGATTTGTTAAATCTATCTCATTGAAAACAAAAATTCAGATAAAATCCGGCAGACGGCGTCCATGCCATACTTGTAATCTTTATTCAAATATAATGTATTATCTTTTTAAATAATAATAAATAAAGATTATCTATCTATCTATCTATATATACAAGATTGTCTTAGACCGAGCTGACGGGGCACAGTACATTGGTTTACTCCTTGTTGTAGTAGTGTGACAACTTGACTTACTTCTACAGGCGCCGTTTCCATTATTTTCAAAGATTAGGTGGCCTAATAAGTCAAGATATGTTGAAATGTACTTTAAACAGCACAATCAACACCAAAGACCAATTATGGGCGCATTTATTGCGTATCAATGTTTCAAAGTCTTATCAAATTTAACAAGTATAATTTGTTATTTTTTTATTATGGCGGACAGCTCGAAAACTAAAAAAGTTTTAAGTTCAAGCATAAAAAAGGAGCCTATTAACTTTGGAGCAACTTTGAGTGATTCCTTTTTTTGCTCGCAAGTGTATATCAGCTGTTATTCCGACCAATAAAACAAATAAATATAATGTTCTAGGCTTGACAGTTGTGTTAAAGACGAATTTCATAATTTTTTTAAATGTTGTAATGCAATTTTTTAATGAATATGTGTTGTGTATATACATTTTTTCGCTCATTTACAAAAATAAAATCTGGTATGCCAACATTTGTTATTTAATAAAATACAATTTTACACAAAATAATAAAAAAAATATTCATTAGCCTGTTATCAAGATATTGAATTTTCAAAAAATAAATTCAATATTTTTTTAAAAATCCAAAAATTAATTTTTCGAAAATTTGTATATGCCAAATTGTTTGAATTGTGAAAGAGCTCTTGCATACAAATTTTGGTTGCAATCTGTGTAGCTGTTAACGAGAAATTCTAAAAGCAAAAAACCGGTTATATGGCAGGTTCCGTTAATAACCGTTATTGGTACAATTTTTTTTTATCAAAATATTGGCCCTAGTATCAAAATATTACCTCGTTTAATAATATTGATCAAGTGGTTTTCAAAATATTTATAGTCTGAGAGCTATTTTTTTTCGCCAAAAAGGAAAATAATATTTTTCTCAAAAACGGGTTAAAAAAATGCAAATAAATTAAGTAAGGAAATGCTACTTTTTAATAATGTTTTGATTTTCATAAATTGAATATTTTAAGTACCTCCATTTTTTAGGTTTTTGATTTTCTCGAAAACAGTTAAGTTGAAAATTTTCATTTTTGTATGGTAAAACTTCTTAAAAATATAAACAGTACTGTGAACCAAAATTTAAAAAAAAAAAATCATTTAGCCCGAGAGCTGGTGAACATTTACTCAAAGTGTTTTATACCGCTTCAAATTTTGTGGCCGTGTGGTTTGTATCAGTGCAAGCTACATGCCATTGGTCTAGCAGCGATATCGCAAACACCACTATAATGCACTTTCAAAATGCATCAACAAAAATAATCCCTCTAAAAGAACTTTATTTAGTGGCTCCAATTTTCATCACTATATCCTTGTGCCTATACTAACTAGAATCCATCGGCCTGGCAACGGTACCATGGATTAACACCATTAAAATATCATTTCAAAATGCAATTTCGAAATGCATTTTTGTGGTCATTGGTCTGTGGTATTGCTGCCAGACCGATGGATTGTGGTTAGTATAGGCACAAAGCTTTAGTGATGAAAATTTGGAGCCGTATAAAGCTATTTTAGAGGGATTATTTTACGTTGTTGTACTTTGAAAGTGCATTATAGTGGTGTTTGCGATATCGCTGCTAGACCAATGGCATGTAGCTTGCACTGATACAAACCACACGGCCACAAAATTTGAAGCGGTATAAAACACTTTGAGTAAATGTTCACCAGCTCTCGGGCTAAATGATTTTTTTTTTTAATTTTGGTTCACAGTACTGTTTATATTTTTAAGAAGTTTTACCATACAAAAATGAAAATTTTCAACTTAACTGTTTTCGAGAAAATCAAAAACTTACAAAATGGTTGTACTGGAGGTACCCAAAATATTCAATTTATGAAAATCAAAACAATATTAAAAAGTAGCACTTCCTTACTTAATTTATTTGTATTTTTTTTTAACCCGTTTTTGAGAAAAATATTATTTTCCTTTTTGGCGAAAACAAATGTATGGCAGGTACCGTTATTTGGTCCTTAAAAATTTAAAAATCGTCTGGGCATATTAATCAAAAAACACTATATACCAAGTTTGAAGAAAATCTCTCCAGCCGTTTTGGCTGTACGTGCAAGGACAGACAGACAGAATTGCGGAACCCACTTTTTTCGCGTTCTATATCATCCTAATGTTAGGGAAAATTATTATCTCGAGTTTGATTTTTTTACGAATCCAGAACTTACCATATAGGACCTATAGGTATCGCAAGTAAAAAACTAGAGTGAACACTAACAATTTTAGTATCAAATGAAAGGTGATTTTGAGCTCGTTATAAACATAGGTATGAGTGAAATATTGCCAAAATCTTTACTATAGTAAACTATTTTGTGTATTGCTGATGAATGACTCGAAATGCATACAATTTTTTTAATTATAAATTAAATGTTTTCTTAAATAAAGTGTTAAATTTATTTTTTTAACTATTGTGGTCAATAAGGAATTTATTTTATATTAAAATTATTATTTCAAGCTACGAGACCACAAGCCGAAAAGCTTAACTGACTCTCTATGTGTTTTTTTTTTTGTTTTTAGGTTCGCCCACTGTTTGCAACAAATTATATTGAGAACAATTTAAAGTTGAAGATCCAATAAAACATATTGACGCTTACAGTTCAATAGCCTATCTGTTATGTGTGTGGACAACAAGTTAATAATGACATGGCTGACATGTTCTCTTTAAGACGGCTTCAAAAAAAGCCTTAGAATTGACCACATCGTAAGTGATTTTTTGTGTTAAAAAAATATCAAAAGTTTCTGTACTATAATGGTAGAATCATTAAACTTAACAGTACAAACAAAAAAAATCGCTTTTTGAATAAATAGATTTTTTTAATCACTTTATTGAAAACAAAATTAAGTGAAAAGTCGATTGATATAGCGAACGCTCTTGATAAAGAGAGCTCGAACATTGACGTCGACTGTATTTAGTTCTAGCTTCTTGAAAAAAAAAAAATAATAATAATAATAATTTTGCGCTATCCAAACAGGAATTTCATAGAGATTTATATAAATATTATGCGCTTGTTACGACACTCTGGTTGCTTACGCAGTATTTGTTTAGTTTCATATTTACCAACAGAAAAGGAATGCACATTAGTTTCATGTTGTTCTGAATCTTGAAAAATATAGCTTTATGTGATCCGAGCGAAGACTCATGGTATTTTTTCATACTAACCCAGGTCGAAATCAAAAACTCTATGAAACAGGTACGAGATGTGGTTAGCCTGTGCTTTATATTTTGCGTTCATATATATATGAGACAATAATGCTAATTAGCTGGCAACTGAAAGAGCTTGTTTGTTCATATTCGGCTAATTTAATTAGAGTTTCCGTTGTTTGTATGATGCTTTAGCAAGTGGTTGTCTTTTGCTTCGAATTTGTTTTCTACGGCGACTTATAACTTTATAAAGCAAGTAATTTAATTTAATTAAAATTGAATCAAAAAATGCAATATCACCGAAGTAGATTTTTTTAATCATAACGAAAATTCTCATTTGCTTCTACCTTATCCGATTTGAGGGCAATCTGGAGTTCTTCGAAATAATTATTCCAGACCAGCCAATGCAGAGGATATTCTTTTTTTATGTTTTCCAAACTTTTCATTTTGTCACACGTTCAATTTACTATAGCCCAGGTAATAATAAATTTACAAGATTTGGCACTCCAACGTATTTTTTTTCAGATGTATATTTTTATTTGCAGTTATTATTCCAATACACTTTAAATAAGTTAATTTTTTTAAACTGAAAAGAATATAATAATTGTTCACCAAAAAAATTAAGAGGCTTAAAAGGTGTATTTATTACTCGGCTGATATGTTTTCGTGATTTCGATTTGGTTGACGTTTGATTTCTTTCTTATCGTTATTCACCTTTTCACCACTGACAGTAACTTGGCAAGACACAGTGAGAGAAGAAAATGTGGCGCTGGCTGCTGTTAGAGGAAACACATTTTCCGCGGTCGGGTACTTAAAAGGCCTTCCACACTAGCCCACTGTGTATTAATACATGTCAAAAAAGTGGAAACAAATCATGTAGAATGGTGTGGAAACAAAATATGAAAACCCAGCCTACACAACCCGAACCGAATAGTTCTAATTCTGTCCTACATTCTCTGCCTTATTCTCCCGTTGTGAGGCTCACAGTTCACAATTTTTTGTGAGTTTTTTTTTGTATAAGGTGGTTACAATTTTGTATTCTGTGGACGCCCTCATAAGAAACCTCACAAGAACAGCGTGAGTTTTGATCTGCCAAGGAGCAGATCATAATTTTTAAGATTTTATGAAGCAAGTTCATCACGAGTTATGAGGTTATTGTGACTTGTGAGGCATCAGTGACCCAGCAAACGTAGAACTACATAAATAAGCGGTGAAATATGTACGTAATAGTAGTACTTCTTTTCCACTGAAAAAAGATAGGGGCTCGGGAAAAAAACTCAGTTATAAACCTCCTATACATGAGAATGCATGAAGCAGCTATCTCTTTCTAGTATGCGAAATGTAGTGAATTTCCCCTCCATTAAAGTACTGACAAAGGTACTTCAAAGGTATATCAGCGAAGCACTACTGGAAGTACTTCTAATGTTTATTTGCCAGTAGTTTCATAAAACATAGCGAAAGCACTAAAGCTTGTCTTTTAAAAGTACTTCTTATGCGTATACATTTCACCAGTTATATCCGTACTACTACAATTACTGAGTTCTCGAATCTAGAAGTACGGATATAACTGGTGAAACTTGTACGTAAAAGAAGTACTTAGTTTTATTCCTCTGAAACATGAGCCTTTTTAAATTATATATGAAATAATATTATATGATAAATTGAATTTTACGAATAGTTTTCGTCACCAGTTTATTGCTAGTTTTATCAAAATAAATACAAAAATTGTTCAGACCTTAGAGCCGTTCCAATAATTGAACAATTTGCTGTATAACAATCTCAAAACACACGACGATCGTCGACAATGGTTTCATTGACCCTGATGAATCTGAAATGCAGGAATATCAATAAAGTATAAAACACTAATAAAAACATTTGTATATTTTATTTAAATTTAATTACAATAATTAATAATAATTTGTTTCTTGTATAAACAACAACCAAAAAACAACCATTTATAACTCGCGCTCGCCGATAAAATAAATGTTTTTGTTTGTCATGTTCTTGAAATGAGACAAAACTTTGTGCATCGTATACATCGCACTCTTTCTTCCCTTTTACGATAGAAGAGTTTTAATTTTTGTTAGGAGAAACAAAAGTACTTTTGAGGGGACAGTTTTTGGTAAATAAGGTAACACATACATTTATAGAATGCGTTTTGTTAGTGGTTGTTTTAAAAGGCAAACTACTGAGTTTTGGTTTGCAGGGGAGGTTGCCAGAATAAGGCTGTCTATCACACTTTTTTTTAGGTTAAGGTAATGTATTTATACAAGCCAGTGTGGAAAAAAAATATGAAAAGTCATTTCTTTCCCACAAATTTGGCAGTCGCATGGAATTCTTTCCAACTTTCAATTTGACATGCATTAATACACAGTGAGGTAGTGTGGAAGAGCTTTAACCAAAGTTAAGACTTAACTACATAGACCTACTTTTGTACAAAAGTACAAAAGTGAGAAATAAATATCTATTCTGAAGACACCTGCTTGCAAAAAAACAATGGAAAATTGTGCATGGTGGTTTAATTTCTGTTTCAGAACAATTTTGGTATGTTTTTTTGTAAGTATGTTTCTTTAGCGAACATTTTAATTTCTCACTTTTATACTTTTGTACAAAAGTAGGTCTATGTAGTTAAGGCTTTAGGTTAGACCGCACTAGGCGGAACTGCACTGCAGCGGAACTGCGATTCAAAATAATTTGTATAAAATTTTATGAAGTTCAGTTGCCGCTTAGTGCGATATAGCTCACACAATTTCATACAAATAATTTTTTGCTGCGTCGTGAAGTGTAGTTCCGCAGCAGTTGTGTGCAGTCTAACCTTTTATCTGGATTTGTTCGTGTTGTTGGAATCATAGAGGTTGGAATGCCTAAGACGGTGTTCACATTGGACTGACTCTTCCGACTATTTTTGACTTCTCTGAAATTTATCTCACTCCCACTTCATTGTAGAAAGGGAGAAAAGTAGTAAATTTTTAAAAAATTTAAAAATTCGTGGATATTTTTTGAAGTTCTCTTTTGTAAATTCGGAGGAGTCAGTCCAATGTGAACACCGTCTTACATTCCGACTCCACAGGCCATATAAACGATGTCCATAATCTAATCCACAATCCAATCCACAATCTGATTTGTATGGATTTGTCACAGCTTGGACCATAGAGAAAATACTAGTAGTATACTTACTCTATGGTTCAGATGTTGTTTTTTTTCGCCAAATTCTAGGTTTGTTCCCGATATTTTTGGGCTGAAATTGTTGGTCTGTCAAATTTTAAAGAGTGGGGATGAAATTATCTCATAGAGAGTAAAACTGCCGAAAAAGTGTGGAACGGTTTCCGGGGAAAAATTCTGCCACACAACTTCACACAATTATTCTTTTAATTTTGTCTAACTTTTTTTCTTCCAACGCGAAGCAAAATGAACCGATGACTCTACAACAGTAAATTTTTTATACAACGTACCCCAACCTGGCATTTGACAGACCACCAATTTCTGGCCAAAGAAATTTCTTGGGCAGAATTTGCCAGGAGGGGAAATTGTTTTACTCTCCCAACTAACAATTTTAGCAGCAGTTTCTTGGTCGTTGACCCACAGTGTCGGTAATTGTCAGTCTTGAGTCCTTAAGCAATAGATCCAGATAGGAACCGCTTCTTGAAAACGAAGGCCTATCAGTAGCCAGAAGGTCGAGCATATACTCAACGTTGTATTGACACATCCAATTAAATAGATGGCCACCTCTCGGATTTTGTATTTGATTTCCCCAATCCTTATGTTTGGCATTCAAATCACCGGCCATGAGATAGTAATTCTCTTCCGAGTTCAGTTGTAAGCATTGAAAAAGTTTTTCGAGCTCTGTTAAAAAGTCAGTTGGCTGAGGTGATTCCGGTGCATAAGCCGCAATCGCATACATCCGCTTCCCATGTTTGAGAGGAATGCATACGATACACGCCTCAAGCAACCGAAATCTGCGTACTTCACTATTATATATAACCTTATAATTAATGCCTTTTCGTACAAAGATTGCGACTCCTCCCCCAAAAGTGGATTTGGGGCCGATCTCTTCGTACGATATTGTAATTATTGTGAGTCAATTTATGTTTCTGGTTCAGCTTAGTTTCGCTGGCCATAAACACATCTGGACTTTGATCTTTCAACAGTTGGAATAAATTTGCTCTAAGTTCGGTCCTAACCAGTGAATTTACATTCACAGCAAGGATCCTAAAGGGCCTCTCCGGCAGCGCGCCCTTAACCTATAAATTGCGTTAAGCTTGGCAAATAAGAGTAGAGATGGTCTACCCGCTTTGCCTTCTCCCCGATCTGTTTTTGAAGACCTGTTAATTGGCCCTGAATGGCCACCAACAAGGTCATAATATCCGCCTGTGCCGCCGGAGCCTTAGGCACGTGGGCCTGTGGGGCTGCCTTTTGCGTAGGCTGTACTGTTGTACCCCTCCCTGACGCAATTTGGGCGTAAGAGATTTGGGGGTTAACAGGCATTGTTGTGGGAGCACGCGTTAATGGGCGTTTCTCTACTTCTATTTGCCTTACTTTTTTATTTTTCAGTTCCTGAAAGATCGGACATCCCCGATAGCTTGCATCAGGGTGCCCGTCTTTCTGGCAGAGTGCACATTTGAGCAGGGCCTTGTCTTCGACCCTTTCCTCACCTAACTTACATTCCCTTTTAATGTGGTTCTCGCCACACTTAACACAGCGTGACTTCATTTCGCAATTTGCTGCGGCGTGACCGAACCTTTGGCAGCTCATGCATTGAAGCATGTCACCGCGCCTTTTTAATTTATCCCATGTCACATATTGGTAGTTGAGGAAGGAGATACTCCTCAAACTATCCAATTTGCTGTTGGGTGAGACAAGGAAGATGGACAAATTCCGCTTCTCCCGTCTTGCTAGGACTGTGGTAAATGGTTTGACCTCGATAAAGTCGAGAACGCCGTTCGCTTTTTATCGGAGCTCATTTAAGAGGTCCTGCGGTTCCGTGCAGGAATCTATGCCCTTCAAGAGGACCGTTTGCAATTTTTCAACTTTCGGCGTGAAGCTGAAGAACTCAGTTGTGGAAGCTTTTAGTAAATTTTTAACAATTTTATGCTGCTTCACTGTGGAGAATGTCTATCTACGCTTAGTCTTTTAATAATAAAGTTTTGGCCTTTGGCTGACTTACATAGATCAATGGTCTCTTTTAAGTCCATCTTATATACGTTAATGGGCGGCACCTTTTCTTTTTTATTATTCGGCGGCTGTGGCTGCTGCTGGTGTTCCCTCTGCTGCTGTGGCTGTTCTAGTTGCAGCTGTTTTTGAGGCTGGTTTTGTTGCTGTTGTGCTACTTTTTGTGTTAGCCTGTAGTGACTTTATTTTTTCCCGCTCCTGCCTTTCTCTTTCACGACGAGCTTCTTGCTTCTCCTTCAGCGCTTGTATCATGGGGTCAAGCTCGGCGCTGAGGTGCATTATCTGCTCCTGTACTTCAGTGATTTTTCTGTGGAGGGCTTGCTCCTCTCTATCACCATCTTCTGCTGCTGACATCTCTGGCGATGTGAGGTTCACGAAGTGATTCTTTTCGCCGCTAGTGTAGAGTCCTTCTCCACCGTCCGACATATATTGAATTTCCTCGTCATCATCAATGGCTTTGGATTCTTCTTTGTCTCTATGCGCCCTCTCCCCCATCCAGCTGGCAGCTGAGCTGTGGTGATGGAGCGGCGCTTTACATTGAGGTTGAGTACACTCCTTACCTTTCTCCTCCTCTTTTTCGGCTGGTCGGCTGGCGGTACCGTACCGGCATCGGATGATGCTGTTTCCAGGGCATCTTTCGATGTCCCCGGTTTTGATGCCGTTGCTGACTTGCTTGTTGCAGATGTTGTTTTTGTTGTTGGAACAGCTTTGGCTGCCTCTTCTGCCTTTGCCGTTGTCGGCTTTTTCATCTTTGCTGGGCCACCTTCCGGTGCCCCCGCACCTTTTCTACCTTCCATTCGTTGATTGTCCAATGCAATAATCGTCTGAACTTCTCGATTATGTAAAAAAGCACATAAAAGTTGAGACCCAGATTGGGGCTCGAACCTGCTACCCCACCGGGGTCGGCCACTCTACCTTTGTGCTATTGCACTATATAGGATTTGCTTGGCTAAACTTGAACTAATACCACACTCGCGATTTTATTTGGAATACTGTGAAAGCGGATAACGTTGTGCACACTTCCAGAGATCGAGATCGACTGTTGAAGAGCTCGCTAACCGCTCGGCCAATCTCGTATATGAAATAAATAGCATTCAAATCGATTGGCTTTCTCAAAGAATTTTATAACTCATAATTTATCTAAAAAAAATCTATTGAAATCGTTTTAGCCTAATGTTTTCATTGCACATAATTATTTTTGCAAATAATAAAGATGCCCACATTTTTGCAAAACTAAAAAAGCGTGCGCTCATTCGCTTTTTTACAAATTAATTATTACAATCACATAACACGTTTTACTTGAATTGCAAATGGTGTCAAAATGGAGTCATGGCGTTTGCAATATAAGCCTTTCCATATTTGCTTATATAAACATTATAGCAACCTAAGCAAGATACTAACTTTAAGGATTGCATTAATATTTCTTTGGATCACTATTGGATATGATTAAAGAAACATCAGTTCATCGCAATGTGACGTTATATCACCTTTGACTCCTATACCGATTTGGCTTCCCGTCAGAAGGATTTCTGGGTCACTAAAGAAACGAATGACACTTTAATGACTGAAATCGGAAGCAATTTTGTTAATTGGGCTCTCGTGAGCGCTCTCTTCTGCCCAAAACTACCGAATTTGTGAGGTGTGGAACAGCATTTGGGCAACAATAATTGTTGACAATTGGCGGTTTTGCTTAAGGTATGGAACAGACATTCTATCTGAACCTGCAAAAAAAACACCTAGATTACACATAGCTCTACACAGTTTTTTGAATGTGGCCATTTTTCTTGTTGAACCCGGCCATTCTTCCACTCTATTACATTTTCGGATGAAACTGTTCACCCTGTTCACAACACAACGCCTGTCAATTAACAACATACGTTACGTGTGTGTGTTAAAACAAGTAAAAATTCCAACAAGTGAAAGAACGCGTCTGTAGGAATTTTTAAATCCTAATTTGCTTTTTTTGTTTTTTTTTCTCAAATAAAACGTCCGAAAAAGTTTCTAAAGCTAATATCCATAAACAAAAAAAGTGCCTCTTCTCAAATCAAAAAGTATATTTGAGCTTAACAATTTGTACAAAATATCCAAGCATCAAAATTGTCAACCCCATTTCTGTTAAAAAAAAAAACTAATTTCCTCTGAAACCTAGTTTGTGTTTGGCTTGCCTTCTCCGTCACCTTTTGTTTTGCTGTTTATTTTCTACTTCATCACTATCGTTGTTATTGGTAACTCTTGCTCGGATCTTAAAAGGAATTTTATATCTTGTAGAGACGTCGGTTGTCGCGGACGTTGTCGGTGGAGACGGCAAGTTCACTAATAAATAGTACCCACGAACAAAATAAAAAGAAACTATCTTTGGCAAGATATGTATCTTTATACGAGCGTCGCGTCTTCGTTACTTTCGTTACAATAAGAAACTCTCAGTCAAAGTTACACTTATTTAGTTGAATCAACATTTTAATTTGAGTAGTCAATTTAGTCAAGAAACAAGTACAGCGAACTGTGTGTTATGTTTGTATTTCGCGTAGCATAGTTAAAGTTAGAGTAACCGCGCATTGCACATTCCCCATCCCTGCTGTCAAAGCCGAGTGCAGTGTCTTGTTTTGTCCAATCCATAGTTCCATAATATTTAAAGCCGCAGTGTGTCTCATCGCAATGGAATCTGGTGTGTAATGTTTTGCAAGAAAAATAAAAAGGTATAGGAAAATCGCTTGGAAAATGGCTTTTATGTACATTATATGTGTATTAATTTCTCAAGTGAAATCAGCTGCCGTCCATTAGTCGACTTGTTTATTTTTTAACTTGAAAATAATAAAAAGCTCATAGCTACACCTCTGAAGTAAAGTTGTTACTTATTTGTTAAAAGAAATCTTTTTCTTTATCATTATACAAAAAATAAAATCTGTGCTAGCATTATAAATATAATCGGAATACATTGCAAACAAACATGGAGGCAGGTGCAGCAGCAAAAATTTGGTTTTGATTTTGCTTTAAGCAATCTCATTTCAGGTTTGTTAAAAGATTATAACGAATTATTTTTATAGTTGGTATGATATGTTTTCCGTTTTGAATTAAATTATATATATGTATGTACATAGTTATAGATGTCTATTAATCTGAAGATGTTGAAATTATTGGGATTATGAGTCAGGAATGTAAATTATTTATTTAAATTAAAATTTAAACAATGTATACACAACCTTAGCACACTCAGGCTTACTTGATACTAAATGCACCTGCGTCTACTTATTTAATTACGAATTAAGCTTCCGGTTAGTCAAAAAAACGTCGTTTGGAAATAGGCTTTAACAGGTTTTTTCTGTTTTAAATTAAGGAAATGTGTTTATGAAATGCATCGGACAGGTTTTTTTATGTTTAAGTGAAGATGATGTACCTAAATTTCTTTGACTAAGTATTACTCTGAGACGTTATTTAAAATAATCGGAATGAAATAATAAATTTAAATGTTTTGCCTAGTTGAAAAAAAAAGAACCCTAGGGCTAGGGTTTGAATGTACTTACTCAACATTTGACATCAAGACAAACAGAAAATCCTTTTAAAACAGCTAAGTAGGCATATAAAACCTTATATTGTATTTCAACTTTAATCTTCATTCCTTTTCAATAAATATCCTAAAATAAAAATTTAAAGGTCAACTTTCCTTTACGGGCGCACGAATTTTCACACGTGGATAATTTTATTCGGTAGATTTCTGACTTAAAATAATAAATATATACAGTCTTGGCGGCCTAATTAAGAACTATATTTTTATAAAATTTTAAAATGCATAACTTTTGTTTGGGAAATCTGTTGAGGTTGAGTAGTGGTTTTAATAATAGACCAAGAACTACAGTACACTTTGAGTAATGTTTAAAAAAGATAAGCATGAGAATATTAGTAGGAAAAAAATAAACATTATTTTAACTCTTATTTTGTATGGCAATATAATTAAGAACAGAAACAAAATGTTGTCATAACATTTAAGATCTTTGAAATTTCAATATGTTAATGTGAATATATTGTAGGAAAACCTTAATTCTTTATAATTTGAGACAATGGAAGACATGGAATCTTGATAGTGGTGTACTCTATCAGATTTCCTTAATATTTAGAACATTCTGATCAAAATGTTTTTTTTTTACTTTAACCATCCCTTGATGTCTCCCCTCAAGTTCTCCAAAGAATTTAGGCCCGAGCTTTGGACGGTCTAATCTAAAAAATGACTTCTTGACTACGCAAACACCTTCTTAGAAATCCGTTGACGACTTCTTGGATCATTATCGTCCTTAAAAACAAATTTTATGGGCATGATTTCAAATGAATAAGACTCCATAACATGTTCCTCAATGTCTTTATAAACTTTCTAGTCAATTTCGAGCAATTTTTTCTAACTTATCGACCATACTATGACAAGTCAATGCACCCCAAATTAAATTAAGTTTATCCTGTACTCTGTACCGTCTTAAGAGTGTATTTTTGATTCAATTTCTTGTTCTAAGGGCTTCTTACATCAAATTTCCTTTTGACCTACAAAATAAGACATCATCAGAACAAGAAATTGAATCAAAAATACACTCTTAATACGGGATAAAACTTAATTTAATTTGGGGTGCATTGACTTGTTATAGTATGGTCGATAAGTTAGAAAAAATTGCTCGAAATTGACTAGAAAGTTTCTAAAGTTTTTAGGAACATGTTATGGAGTCTTATTCATTTGAAATCATGCCCATAAAATTTGTTTTTAAGGACGATAATGATCCAAGAAGTCGTCAACGGATTTCTAAGAAGATGTTTGCGTAGTCAAGAAGTCACTTTTAGATTAGACCGTCCAAAGCTCGGGCCTAAATTCTTTCGAGAACTTGAAGGGAGACATCAAGGGATGGTTAAAGTAAAAAAAAAAACATTTTGATCAGAATGTTCTAAATATTAAGGAAATCTGATAGAGTACACCACTATCAAGATTCCATGATTTACGCGAAAATATGCAAGAAATTTTGTCTGAAATTATAAAGAATTAAGGTTTTCCTACAATGTATTCACATTAACATATTGAAATTTCAAAGAGTTATGACAACATTTTGTTTCTGTTCTTAATTATATTGCCAGACGAAATAAGAGTTAAATTAATGTTTATTTTTTTCCTACTAATATTCTCATGCTTATCTTTTTTAAACATTACTCAAGGTGTACCGTAGTTTTTGGGCTATTATTAAAACCACTACTCAACCTCAACAGATTTCCCAAACAAAAGTTATTCATTTTATAAATTTATAAAAATACGGTTCTTAATTAGGTACCATCATTTTAAAGTGAGGAAACTTTTATTTTTATTTTTAATTAATTTATAGTTTTTATTTTTCATACAAAATGAATGAAATTTAATGCGTTTGTTTGATTTGACAGTTCTTTAACATACATACATAAATGAGGGTACATGCTTCTTTGATATTAGGCTATTGATTATTTCCTAAAAAACAGGGCAATAAGGAACTAAGACGTTTGCGGGTTTTTATTGTAAAAATCATTCCAAAGGTTATTGAAGATGAGAAAACCGCGGAGTGCTATTAAATGAGAGGGTGCAATTTTGATGGGGTGGTAACTGCAACCCTTTTCGGTTTTTGCATATAACACGAAAACCAAGCTAAACTTCGAGAAAATGCCGTTAACCTTTATTGTAGAGAATAAAATCGAAAAAGCATATTCAAAAAATTTTAAATAAATTTGTAATGTTTTGATTTGATTGTTTTTGTTTATTTTACTTATAGGTATGTGTTTGCTTTTAAATTTGTTTTCCAGTAGAGATAGGTATAATATATAAAAGAAAAATTATAAAAGTTCCTTTAAAATGACATAGGAAGGTACCTATTCAAAAAAAATTGATTAGACAAAATTAAAAAAACAAAAAAAAAGTGCTAAATTCGCAAAGCGCGATGTAGTTCTGCATTTTTTATATGTTGTTGGGGCATGTTAGAGTAGTCTATAGCCAAGTTTGCAACTTCGAAAAACCTGTGCTCGATGTAGGACAAAATGCAATAGTGAAAAAAACGCTTAATCACCCCATTTTTTTCCGAGATTTTCCTTTATAACTTTGGAAATATGCAACTTAGGAAAAAACCGTCCACTATAAACTTGTTTGTTATAAAATTTTCTACAAGACAATTTTAGTTTTAAATTCACGCATGTTATATTTGTGTTGCTATCTAACCAAAAATTAAAAAAAAATCTGAAAAACTAAGTCATTTTGAAGGACTCAAAAAACGATTTTAGAAGTTACGAAAAATGTTCACTTGGCATGTAAATATGTAATTTTGTAAACATTTTCGAGACTTAAACTCACTACCAAAGTTGCTTAAAAAAAGATATAAATATTATAACTATATTTTATGATAGTTCCAAGTACGAATACAAATATCAATGCCAACTTAAGTGTCTTATTTTGACCACAGCAATGATGCAAACATTGCTTGTTGCACTTAGTTCATCGAATTTTCGAATTTCGTTTTGTTATACTCTTGAGTACTATTTGATTCCAAATTTTAAGCAGATTTAAACAATTGTTGACCTGTTTTTGAGTGCTTCAAAATTACTTAGTTTTTCAGATTTTTTTTGAATTCCTTGTTAGGTAGCAACACAAATATAACATGCACGAATAAAAAACTAATGTGGTCTTGTAGAAAATTTTATAACAAACAAGTATATAGTGGATGATTTTTTCCTAAGTTGCATATTTTCAAAGTTATACAGGAAAATGTCGGAAAAAATGGGGTGATTTTAGTGATTTTTTCAATGTTGCATTTTTCCTGCAGTGAGCACAAGTTTTTAAAAGTTGCAAACTTAGCTACAAACTACTCTAACATGCCCCAACAACATATCAAAAATACAGAACTACATCGCGCTTTGCGAATTTATTGTCGAATTTGCCTTGTTACTTTTTTATGTAATGTGAAAATAAAAATCGTACAAAAATAAAATACAATTTTTCACTTCTAGATTTGATTAAATCTCATAAATATCGCCATCCATGTCTTCAAGAATATCATCTTCTTCTATGTGAGTTTCTTGCGAATTGAAGTGAATAAGTAGGCTTATTCGATATTAAATTGTATTCTCTACAATAAAGGTCAACGGCATTTTCTCGAAATTAAGCTTGCTTTTCGAGTTATTACAAAAAACGAAAAGGGTTGCATTTACTCCCCCACCCCTCAAACGCTCATTTAAAAGCATTCCGCGGTTTTCTCATCTAATAACCCATTGAATGATTTTTACAATAAAAACCCGCGAGCTCATGGTTTGATTCGAGCTGTAAAGAGCTTTTTAGGGTTAGAGAAGTAAACTTCCTATGTTATAAAGCCAACCCTACTGAGGAAAACCGGAAAAAGTTTCAACAAGGTAGAAAGACCTGTAACGTTCATATTCGAAAAACAAAATTTTTACATAAGCAAAAATTACGGCAAAAAATACTGCAATGTCCCAAAGGTAGTAAAAATGTTTGGTCATTTGTAAAAAACATACGAAATCCCACCTCGTCCTCGGCTCCAACGCTCGTCTTCAACGATACTCCTTTTGTCAGCTCGCAAGATAAAGCCAATTTGCTTGCAGCACAGTTTGCTGTTAATTCGACGCTGCCAGAAAGTGTTATGACCCCTCCGGTACTTGAGAGCGTAAATGATTTTATGGGACAAATCTTCTTTCGCACTCGTGCAGTTGCTAGAGTTCTAAAAAATCTTGACGTACACAAATCCGCTGGCCCAGATAGTATCCCTCCCATTGTTCTGAAGAGGTGTTCTTCAACGCTGGCAAAACCACTGCGTAAGCTTTTCCATCTGTCCTACTCTACTAGTCTCTTTCCGAGTGGATGGAAAACAGCATTTGTCCAGCCTGTCCCTAAGAAAGGCGTTGCTTCTTCACCCTCTAACTATCGACCAATTGCACTTACGTCCCTTCTTTCCAAGGTCATGGAAACGCTGATTAGTTTCCAGCTCAAGAAATATCTCGAAGAACGAAAGCTTCTTAATGACCGGCAGTACGGCTTTCATAGCAATAGGTCCACTGGTGATCTGATGGTATATCTTACCGAACAGTGGAACAAATCTTTACATCGTTTTGGAGAAAATAAGATTATTGCACTTGATATTTCAAAAGCGTTTGATAGAGTTTGGCACCAAGTTCTCTTATCGAAATGCGTGCTTTTGGTTTTGATGAATCTCTTCTTCGTTGGATTTGAAATTACCTTTCGGACCGGTCAATACAAGTTGTATTGGACGGTTTCAAGTCTGAAATCCACAAAATAAATGCTGGTGTGCCCCAGGGCTCCGTTTTGTCTCCGACTCTCTTCCTTATTTTTATAAATGATCTTTTGTCTGAAACTTCTCATCCATTAAACTGTTTCGCTGACGATAGTACCCTCAGCTTCTTATATTCGTTTACAGATTCTCATCCATGACCTTCGGATGTGGAACTTGAACGGCAGCGTATGATTAGCTCATTAAATTCTGATCTCGACAGCATTGTCCAATGGGGAATCAAAAAACGCGTAGAATTTAATGCTTCTAAAACTCAATGCTGACTCCTGTCGTTAAAGCGAAACCCACCCCCAATGCCGCTTTCCATGGATGGCACTTGCACCGAAGAAACCGAACAGCTCTCAGTTCTCGGTATGTGTGTCACAGACCACCTTTTGTGGAATGACCACATATTTGATGTCGCCAAAAATGCTGCTAAGTGTTTAGGTTTTCCCCGTAGACGCAAGAAGTTCTTCTCCCCTTCTGATCTGGCTGTGATCTACAAAGCCTTTATTCGTCTAAAACTTGAGTACAATTCTCATGTTTGGACAGGAGCTCCAAACTCTCCTTGTTGGACAGAATACAAAGAGAGCTTTACAAATGTTAGGTCAAAGATCTATATCAGAAACAATTAATCTCTCGAACACCGCCGTAATGTTTCGTGTCTTTCTCTATTGTATCGCTTTTATTATAATCAGTGTACTAGTGAAATAGCCAGTTGCATTCCTCCCCTTAAAAAATTCAACCGTAATACTCGCGCTTCTAGGAATGCCCATCAGTTCACCCTTGAGCCCAACTTCGGACGTACTGTAATGTACAGAGATTCTTTCTTCAGTCGCACCACACGAATGTGGAATGCTCCCCTCTCATTTCGATGTGCAAATGTTCAAAACCAATGTGCATCGGTATCTACTTCTAAATCCTCTCCTATTTACCTAATCGCTCGTGCTGTGTTAAAAACATTTTAAGGGTAGCCATAACCCCTTTCGCGCGCGTGGAATATAAAAAAAAAAAAAAACGGCGTAGTTCCTTTCTATATGACATAATCAATAGCCTATTTGGTTAGTGTTGTGATATGTGGATTTTTTTTCGGGATTTTGTTGGGACTTTTTAGGGATTACTAAACATAAAATTTCAAAAACAACTTTTTGAACAACTTTGATAACATACTGGCCGGCAACATAGGGGCCTGCTAGATACTGGGAATACCCTAAGCGGAGCGACGAAGTCGTGTGATCCTTGAAGCGAAGCAGGCCACCCAAAGTACTGTTTTGTACAAAAAACTTTGATTACAGATCGACTGACAACATTGGCGCCGCCAGACGACTGAGCATAACCTACAGAGGACAGAGGACTCAAAAAGGGAGTTAAAATCCTTGAACCCGTGAAGCGGGACACCCAAAGTACTGTTTAGTACACAAAAAGCTTTGATAACAGACCGACTGGCAACATAGGCGCCTGCCAGTCGACTGAGTATACCCTAAGCGGAGCGACGGAGTCGCGTGAGCTGAACAGAACTTTTAATCGAAAAGTTATTCGCAAAAAAATTTCCAACAAATAATTCCAGACAAAACCCACACATCACACAACACTTATCATATAAAAGTTGATGAGTAGTTTGAGTAGAAGTGTTAAAATAATTTGTATAGTTTTATTTAGTTGCCCCAGATTTTATGCATATTGAATGCAATTTTTTAACTTTAAGGCCCAGTTTTTCAGCGTTGGGTAAAGCCGAACTTAGTTAACTCTGGCAATAGATCTGTCTACAGTTACATCAGGAACTTACTTACTTTACTTTAGATGGCACTCACAGCCCATGACCATGGCCTCAACTAACAAGCCCCTCCAGCCAACTCTGTCCTAGCTCTCCGCTTCCAGTTGCGTACACCGAGTTGGTTGAGGTTGTTCTCCACTTGTGCGCGCCACCTGTTATGGGTTCTTCCTCTGCTGCGTATACCATCGGGGTTGGATTCGAGGACTCGTCGGGCAGGTGCGGTGCTGTCCATACGCTCCACGTGTCCCAGCTAACTCAGCCCCTGTATTTTCAGCTTTTTGACCAGGTCAAAAAGTTGAAAATACAGGTCAAAAGCTGAATCTTCCTCTCAAAGCAGACTTTCATCTGATTTTTCCAATGTCCATGCTTCTGCCCCATAGAGCAGAACTGGGATGATTAGGGTCTTGTAAAAAGTCTCCTTAGTTCTCTGAAAGATGGCCTTACTACTTAAGTGCCTTCTTAGCCCGAAGAAACAGCGGTTGGCAAAAGTAATTCTTCGTTTTATATCTGCACTATATCATTTTGCTAGTGGTACCCAGCAGTTATAGTGGTACCCACGTAGACAAAGTCCTTGACAATTTCGAAGTTATATCTGTCCATAGCGACATTTTGCCCGAGTCGACGATGTTGAGATTCCTTTCTCGATGATAGCATATACTTCGTCTTGTCCTCATTACCCGCGCAGAAAAACATTCTAGTTTTCGACATGGCACTAAAGAGTTTTAAAAAGATTCTGGCAAGGCCCTAGCATGGCTGAGTAATGGCCAAAACAAGGGCCTTGTCGATTATGAACCCTTTTCCCTCGTCAGAAAAACCACTCTAGGCCCCGGACCAGCAAAAACTAGATTTGTTCATATTATTGCTAGAAACATTAAAAAATGGTATTTTAGTAACTGTTGTGATTTGATAGTAACAACTCAGATCAAAAATAAAAACCTAAATAATAAAAATAATAGCGCAAATTTTTATGAATTTAATACGATATTAAAGCAATTTTACTATGATACTGGGCATTTTTGTAAAGTACTCTTATTATCATATTATTTGATTAAGTATCGTGTACAAAAATGCGCTTAATTTTTTTTACAATTATGACTATACTTCACAGGATTATTTCTGTAGTGAGTCTTCTTTTACTTTTAAAGAAAAGTACAAAAATGCGCTTAATCTAAACTACATCCCACCACAAAAACAACCATCTGGTATTAAATAAATATTATAGTTTAAGACAGTAAATGATCCGTTGGGAGGTCTATCACCAAATACCTTCATTTTCTTAAAAAAATGTTCTTTTAATCCGAAGGTCAAACGAGTTATGGTATCAAAACGGCGCATTACAGCGTTAATTAGGTTATCGAGCGAGGATGCTTGTGACTGCTATCTGTACCTACCTAAGACAGTAAATTATAATTTTTGATTAATTTTAATGAAAAGTTCAAAAAGCCTTTGGCGGGGTGGGTGGTTGAAAATAGAGATTTTCGAAAGTAAATACCTATATGGTTATCTTGACAGGATTTGCAAGAGCGTGAAATTTTTAACTTTTTTCTGAAACCAACCAAAACTGATCAACTGTAATAAAAGTTAAACTTTGTATTTTTCGATTCATCAATTCAATTTGTTTAGTTTGCATATGTATCAATAACGATAGTGCTTAGTCTGTTTGGATGCCGAAAACGTCCAACAAGTTCTTACTATCGAGAACCTCACGAGAGTATGAAACATTTTCCTCTCTAAATTTTACTTACTGAAAACTTGCAAGAGCTTGACATATATTTTACAAGATTTCCTCGTCTAGATTTTCCCTAAAGAAAACTGACTAGTGCCATGTCGAAACTAGACAGAAACTGGGCATTTTTTCAGTCGGGTAACCGCCTCCGATTCAATACTCGCAAATGCGCCTCCACTTCTCGCTTCGTTCTGCCGACAATGTCTATGTCATCTGCATACGCAAGCAATTGAACGCAATATTGATAAATTGTACCGCTGTTGGTGTTGATTTGTGCGTTGCGTACAATTGCTTTAAGAACGATGTTAAATAGGTTGCATGATAACGCGTCGCCTTGCCTCAATCCTTTCCCAACATCTAATGATTCGGTGGTGTTCTTACCGATTTTGACGGAGCAGCGAGATTTATCCATCTTCATCCTGTACAAGCGGACGAGTTTGGTAGGGATGCCGAGAGGCGGGAGGTTGAAAACCGCGATTTTTCAGATTTTAGTTTAGAGTATATAACCACTTAATTATATATATGTAAACTAAAGAGAACTACGCTCTCATCAAGAATTTCGGGGTCCCAGACGATTTGAGTGTGGCCCGATCTAGACAGACTCCCACAAAAGATGTAAAAAAAAATCACGTAAAACAAAAACGATCGAACGATATCGTTTTGGAGATAGCTGTCTTTATTTTTCTATACTGAAAAGATAGAGATAGCAATATTGAAAACGATATATCGTTCTATCGTTTTCGTTTTACGTGATGAGACCTCAGATTTTGGTTTGGAGTATATAACCAGTAAATATTATATGTAAATTAAAGAGAATTACGCACTGATTAAGAATTTTGGGGTCCCAGACGATTTGAGTGTCGCCCGACCCAGACAGACGCCCTCCAAGGCCCATAGCGGGGAAAACAAACTTTCTATTTTGAAGGTATACCAATATAAATTATATATCGCGAAATCAGGAAAAATCTCCTCATTACAAATATATGTCCCAGACGGTTAAAATGCCGACACACACTACCAGACGCCCTCCAAGGCCCATTGGGCCGAAAAACAACTTTTGATTTCGAAGGTATAACCATATAAATTATATTTCGAAAAATCAGAAAAAATCTCCTCATTACAAATATAAATGTACCAGACGGTTAAAGTGTCGCCATACCTAGCCAGACGGCCTCCAAAGGCCCATAGGGACAAGAACAAACTTTTGATTTGGAAGATATAACTAACGAAATAAATGATATATAAAAAAATAATCAAAAATCGCCTCATTACAAATATATAGGTCCCAGACGGTTAAAGTGTCGCCATACCTAGCCAGACGGCCTCCAAGGGCCCATAGGGGCGAAAACAAAATTTTGATTTGGAAGATATAAAGCCCGTTTGATACTACATTTTTTTCTCATTTTTAATTCATTAAATCATGACTTATTGTCAGCAAAGAGGAAAAGAGAAAATAGTATTTTTTATGAAAAGAACGACATTATGTTTTGACAATTACAATGTCCACAAAAGTAAATGTACACCAAAAACTAATGTTCTGATGAGTCTAGTGTATACTTTTTTTGTAGTCACAGTGTAGGTACTTTGAAATAATTTTTAATTTTCAATTTCTGAAGAGTCAAAAAAAAAGCTGCCAGAATCTGAAATATGTTCATTTTTAATACATTTTTTGTGACTTTTTTTTACATTAATGTGGTTATTGTGTACGCGCTCACTCATATCGGTACTTTCAATTATAAATTGTTTGAACTACTCTAGTTTCATTTTGAATGCCTTAAAAATGAGAAAAAAATGTAGTATCATACGGGCTTAACGAAATAAATGATATATCAAAAAATCATCAAAAATCGCCTCATTACAAATATATAGGTCCCAGACGGTTAAAGTGTCGACATACCTAGCCAGACGGCCTCCAAAGGCCACTCCCACCCAGATGCTCCGAAACTTATAAAATTAAAACCCATTCCAATGATTTTTCATACATACATTTAATTACAAAATCTTGTTTATTCGAAGATGTCCATTTTGGAACTCGTAATATCTTGCGACTGATGCCTTATACGCAAAAAAGTGTTAAAATGTTTCCTCTAGGCAATATTAAAGTCTGCAAAATAGGTATAAAACATTTTCCGAAAAGTTCGTCATTCAGGAGTAAAGAGCCAAAAACCAGTATTTTAGACTTTTGGTGTTTTTATTTAAATAGATATTTAAAAGAGCAAAGGAATAAAACGAGCTTTCGATATGAAAATAACGAAAAGATTGATATACATATTGCTCATTAAAAAGAAAAAAATCATAACTCAAAAAACATCAATTTTGACCTAATGATACAGGCAAAACTCGTTTTCTACAAACTATTTTTTGGCAAATCGTCATTTCTAGAACTTGAAAATTAAAGGCTTTAGAGCATTATTTGTCGTTATATACACTGTCACTTTTAAATGTTTTTTGTGGCAATACTGTATTTTTTACATTTACGCAGGAACCTTTGAAGTGAAAACAGTCCAATAAATATTTTAAGTGTCATATTTTGCGATAAAACTTTAATTAATAGCTGTACCAAGAAAAAACAAAAAATTAGATACAAATGAAGATGATTATGAAATACAGCAATGCAAACTTTAAATTGCGATTTCTGAAGTTTGAGGTTTTTTGAGTTATGACGTTGTTCTTTTTAATGGGTGATATATGTACATACATAGTATCTATTTTCATACAGATTATTGGAAGAAAATAATAATGCGTGTGAACAAGTGATGTGTAATTTATAAATCTAATTCTAAGGTAGAAATACATAACAAGTAATTTTAACATACTTACTCGCAAAAGAATGTTTTGTAAAATGCTGTGCGGCAAAATACTGTATTTTTAATTCGGTTTTTTTTTTAAATAAATTTCCTTAAAAAAAAGCACAGTACTAGTTTTGAAATTTGAATGTACATAATAAAAATAGTCAAGTCTATTTAGTCTTGCCTCCTATGGGAATCTTAAAAAGTAATGGGGAAGCAATTTTTTGTGGGCATCGTAAGATAACTTTATGAAAAGCTTAAGTCCAAGTTTTCGACCAAGCAAGGGTTCTTGCAGTGTTGCCGCTATTTAGATGTTAAGGCTCAACACGGTATTTTGTATTTTAAAAACGGAGGGGTGTACTGCATTTTTGTGTTTGCAATCGTTAGACTAAAAAATATAACAAAGTCTTACACACAAAATAAATCCGAAAAATTTAGGCATTGAGATATGATCGTTTAAAAGTCGAAAACGGGAAAGTAAACGTTTTAGAAATAATTTGCAGTAAATCAGGATGACATTTTATTATAGTAAGTTTTATATTTTGGAAGGGTAACTAAAAAATATTTTACCCATGTTTGAGGAATTTTTGATATGTGTTAATTTTTTGTCGCAGAAAAGTTTTTAAAACCTCAACTTTTGGAGTTCAACTTTTGAAATTTATATATTTTAAAAACTTCAGTTCACCATGGTGAGCGCAGAAAGTTCACAATTTAGTATTTTTAGGACTCAGTTTATAAGATTTAAGTGCTTACATGTTATGATATTGATTTTATATATTGAATAACTGTGAAAAGAACCAAACATTTGTATGTATCAAAAGTAAGTGTATTGTTGTATCGAGTTTCATAAATTTAATTAAAATTGTAAGCATACTACTCCTATAGTAAGTCACATTATTAGGGGAGTTTGTATTATTTAATTAACTGGGGCCCTATTACGTAAAACGATTATCGTTCAAATTCTATCGTTATCGTTGCAATTAGATTATTTAAAACGATAATCGTTTTAGTTTAACGATACTCGTTTTCACATACGACTTACATTTGGCAGTCGTACAGATTTCGTTATCGTTTATAGATTTATAATTTGCTGCGGTCTGCCGGTGATTTTTTTGTTTGTCTGCCGAGGTGTGAACATATGAAGAAAATATAAGTAAATTATGAGTAAAAATTAATATTGTGTGGTTATTATTTATTTTATACGACGCCGCCAAAACTATCAAAGCAATTACATATTGTATTTGCTAATAATTGCTTTTGGGCGACCTGCATCGTGCCTGATCGGGAAACTATTGATTGCTCAGAGCTTGGTCTGGACCAGTAGCGCAACAATCAGTCACGATGAAGTGCTTGTTTTACATCCTCGTGGTGGTCCCCGGGCAACTATTTGTGTATCCCAATATACATAAATAGGCCAAAATTACAAGTTCGAAAAGGCCTAGCTTTCTAGGGTAGGTTCCGGAGGTTAGCATTCTCCGTAACTGAAATCAACCCGCTACCGAAACCAACACTACGCCTCGGATAATTAATGATAACTCGTTGACGACTTTTGGATATTGTACCCGGACAAAGATTGGTTTCTGGAATGTGAAGACGCTTCTTGACGATGGAAAAGAAGGTCCTCAGAATGCCAGATTCCTGCAACTAGAGAAGGAATTCATGCGGTATAGGATGGACTTCTTAGGGATAAGTGAAGTTAGATGGCTGGGCTCGGGGAAGTTTAAGTCACCAACCCGTAACACTGTACTATTCTATTCTTCTGACGAGGAGAAGGAGGCCTTTTATAACCGACTGAGTGCTGCTTATGATAGCGTTCCACGAGGTGATATAATTATGGTGATGGGATACTTAAATGCCAAGGTTGGCAATGACAACACTGGGCTAAGGCATGTCATGGGAAAACATGGTGCTGGTAACTGAAACGACAATGGCGAACGATTTGTCGATTTCTGCAACGCCAACGGCCTTGTTATTGGAGGGACCATGTTCGAGCATAAGACGTGCCACAAAGTCAGTTGGGTGTCGACTGACAGACAAGCAACTTCCAACCAAATTGACCACTTCGCGATCAGCTGGCGTTTTAGAAGCAGTCTCCAGGATGTCCGTAACAGAAGAGGTGCTGACATGGGAAGGATGTCCGTAACAGAAGAGGTGCTGACATGGGAATGGCCCGGGACCACCATCTGATGATTGCTACCGTAAGATTGCGTACAGCTGCAGTTCGGAGATCCCAAGGAAACACTCGAATGCCCAAGTTTAATACAGATAGACTAAAGGATCCCGCAGTGCGCCAACAACTAGCGGACCACCTTTCACAAGGATTGAACGCAATCAGCAAGCACGGAAACCACATCCATCGAAAATCATTGGTGTGCTGTGAAAAATGTGTTCATGTCCGGTGCTGAAAGTATAGTCGGCCGGGCGCAAGAGAGAAATAGTGCTTGGTTTTCCGACGAAACTTGGGCAAGGATTGAAGAAAGGAAACACCTTTAAGCTCGCATTGCAGCTACCCCAGCAGCAGGGTGAAACGAGCTTGAGTCTACGTACATGAAGATGAGGGAAGTTCACCGTAGTGTGCGACGTGATAAGCGTAACTACATCAACGCATTGGCTACAGAAGCAGAAGAAGCCGCTAGTAGGTGTGACAGTAGGACCGTCTACAGAATTACCAAAGAGCTCACTGGTGTCCAGAGCAGTGTTGCCAGAAAATATTTTCTGAAATCGGGAGATTACCACAATAGAAATCGGTGTAAATCGTGGACATTTTTTTAACCCTACATTTCATGACAAATATTAGCATTTTGCCAAGTTTTTCTAAAGCCCGATTCAAAATGCGACGAGTAAACGCGGCGAGAGCGTGACGTGATTCGCTGTCATTTTTGTCTAGTTATAAAATCCTTGTCCAATTCACAATGCGGGGAGTTTTTGACAGCGTTAAATTATTTATTGTTTTTATTCTTGCTGTGCATTCAAAATAATGAAAAAATCAACTCAAATTACTTTTATTATTAGGGTAAAGTCGGGTGATACGGCACCACGGGGAAATGGCACCCTTTCAATATTTGCCACTTAATGACTTTTTTTAAACAATGACTTCAGAATATGTTTAAGTTTCACACATGCTTATAACGGGTGCAGTTGAAATTCAAGAAGCTTGTTAAATGTTTAAACTACAACCGAAAATACAAAAAATTGTGATTTTTTTGCAAGATTATTTTTTTGTAAATTTAGTGTAGAAACGAATGTATTCGGTCTCAGGTCTTCGTTTTAACAGAAAAACAAAGAGTGAATCGTGTCTGTTTGTTTCTTTTTACTGCAGTAACTGCACATCGTAAATGTTATTTTCATTTTGAATAACAGTGGCAATGTCCAAACGGTGATATGGCACCCCCCTCAAATTCAGTACATTTACACTGGTGCCATATCACCCCTTACTGATTCTAATACATTTTTGGTTTTAATTTTGGAACAGTTCTTTTGTAACTTTCGAGTGCATGAAGTGCACAATTTGTCAAGTCCCATTGCATTTTACGTATATAAACAACAACTGTGACAAAAAATCACTTAAAAAGTAAAGTTTCATATCACCCGCCAGTAGGTGCCATATCACCCGCCATTTTTTTCACTTCTCATTTTTGTAATATATTTTGTTATTGCAAAAAAATATGTTTTACATTGAAATGATTATCCTTTTTACTTTTAAAGTTATAAGAAAAACAAAAAAGGGGGCCATATCTCCCGCCTTTACCCTATCTATTGTGACGAGTTCTCGCCACGCTCACGTCGCGTTCTCTCGTCGCATTGTGAATCGATCTTGAATGTTTTTTTTTATTGTTTTTTTTTCTAGAACTAAATGAAAATAAAATTGATGTTTATTTAATTATGTATGTATGTATGTATATTAATTAATGAGAATCATGTATGGAACAATGATACTTGTGTATATTAGTTTAAAATATTTTTCCATTTGTTTTTTTTATTTGAGTTTTTTATTTCGACGCAAGCACAGTACGCAGTCAAATATGATCATTAAAAACAAAATAAAATCAAATAAGAAGAAGCAAGAACCCTTCCTATATAAAGATCGCAACCTTGGATAACATGGCCTACAAGTTGCGGAAAACAGCTGATGTATTATACGTGAGAATGTATGCGTAAATCACGCCCATACATTCCGAAGTCATCTGTCCATCACCATCTTTGTTGTTATTTTTGTTGTTAGTGCGCGTTTTTCACGCATACTTTCTCAAATATAATACATCAGCGGTTTGAATCTGCTCATAGACAATGTAAACCGTCTTTATATAGTGTTTTCCAATGACATGACACAAACAAGGCGACTTTGGCAGTGTTCAACAAACAAGAAGCATTATCGCAATGAGTACCGATGTTATGGATTATGACGATGAAAAATTTCAAATGGGATATTTTATGTAAGACACAGCGAGATTAAAAAGAGTTCAAATAATGTAAATTCCATAGTTGAAAATACATTAAGATACTTTTTTATATGAAATATTGAAAATCGGGGAAAAGTGTCATATTTCGATCAAAAATCGGTGTATCGGAAATAGGTCTAAAAATCGGGAGAATTACGATAAATCGGTGTTTCTGGCAACACTGGTCCAGAGCTCTAAACAACACCTGGTTAAAGACACAAACGGATCCCTGCTAATTTCGGATGAGGACCAGCTCATAAGGTGGAGGGAACACTTTTCTGCGGTTTTAAACCGCGTTTTCGCCAGTGAAGTGAACCCTATTCCGACTGAGCTACCCGAAGTAACAATTACCCGAATACGCACCGTACCCCCCAGTAAAGAAGAAATTATCACAGCCATCAAAGCACTGAAGAACAACAAAGCGGTTGGACTTGACGGTATTCCTGCAGAGCTCTGAGCAGCAGCCCCAACAACATCGAGCGAGCTACTGCACCCACTTATTAAGAGAGCTTGGGAAACAGAGAGCTTTCTTGAAGAGTGAAAAAAGGAATGATTGTCGAGCTCCCAAAGAAAGGAGATCCCACTCAGTGCGAAAACTGGAGAGGAATATGCGTTCTGCCTGCAGTAGCCAAGATAATAGCAAGGATAGTAATGGACCGAATTAAAGACCACCTCGAAGACACACTCAACGCCGAACAAGCAGGTTTCCGCACTGGATCTTCCTGTGTGGATCACATCAACACCGTTCGGATCTTCATCGAACAGTGCGTTGAATATCGATCACCACTTCACCTGCTGTTCATCGATTTTGAAAAGGCGTTGGACAGTGTCAATAGAGAATTTATTTGGCTTGCTTTGCGCAGGAGGGGCATCCCAGGTAAATTGATTGCTATTATCAAGGCTACATATGATGGATCCAAGTGTCACGTAGGCTGTCAGAGGAGTTTGAAATCCAAAGTGGAGTTAGGCAAGGCTGTATACTGTCACCAATACTGTTCCTGTTGGTGATAAGTGACGTACTGCACGCAGCTTTGTCAAATGGAAATGGAGGAATTCAGTGGACTCTGCAATCTCACCTTAAACATCTGGACTACGCGGATGACGTATGCTTACTCTTACGGATAGGATCATGGATCTCCATCAAATGACAACAAGGGTGGAGAGAGAAGCAGAAATCGTAGGGCTTAAGATCAACTCGGCAAAAACTAAAAGGATCAGCCTTGGAACTTCCTCATCAATCCAAGTAAATATTTCTGGACAACCGGTAGAGGATTTCCAATATCTTGGGAGTATTGTCTCTACGGGTGGCGGAACTGAACTGGACGTAAACAGCCGAATCAGAAAAGCAAAGGCTGCGTTCGGAATGCTGTCCAAAATATGGAGAAACAACTCTTTTAGCTTAAAGACCAAGCTACGACTGTTCCGCTTCAATGTTGAATCCGTTCTGCTTTACGGCTGCAGCACTTAGAAAGTCACTGACACTGTCCCTAGAAAGCTGCAAACCTCCAATGCCGAACTTCAAGCGAGATCGGGTCAGGAGCCCATAGACTCCATTATACGAAGAAGAAAGTGGCAGTGGATTGGCCTTACGCTTCGAAAAGGCGATCGGTGCATTGCATCTCAAGCAATGCAGTGGAACCCGCTCACACAGGAGGGAAGACAAGTGGGCCGGCCTAGAAGTACATGGCGAAGAACGGTCGAATAGGAATCGGCACGACTGGGGAAAAGTTGGAGAGAGCTGAAATATATTTCAAGAAATCGTACACGATGGCGCGTAGGTGTAGTGGAGGCCCTATGTCCCGTAAGGGAAACATCACGGACGTAATAGGTCCGAGGACCTAAGTAAGTAAGTAATAATTGCTTGTATGGAAAGCAACCCGGGTGTTGCTTAAAGTTATCTGCCTTCTACCCAAGCCAACGTAAAGTCCAAAATATTTTCGGCATACCTGACAGTGACCCGCCTCAAAAAACAGAGGGATGGAAAAATGTAGGTACATTTCATCCGATAAGAAAGTCTTGGCCGGTTCCTCTTTGTTATCCACCTACTAAAAAGCGAAGAGTCGCACACAATTTTATAATACTTGATATAGTTGATATGGCACTCGGAAGTTGCGAATTAATCCTTTATATATGTACATATATCTAAATGCTTCTTTGGTTAAACGAAAAAGGTTAAGCTTTCTTCCTTTTCGGATTCACTTTATCTGTAAAAAAAAAAAATTACAATGGAGCAAAATTTTTGGAAAATAATAAAATTTTGTTGATTATATATTTCAATTTTTGACAGTCATAAATAGGCATGAAATTGGTTGTGCTTCAAAAAAAAAATAGATATTTTCGTTTTAGATTGGCAACATCTTTATACCACCATTCTCATTTTACATAATCGCTCTCTGTCGTGACTATCGTTTACGTCAGTATCGTTTACTTGCCTCTCGTTTCGTTATACGCAATATGGCCCCTGATCATGAGTTTTTTGTTTGCAATGTTTAAACTACTTAAATATATAAAAAATCTTGAACACGGGTATTCGAAAAACAAACCAATTAAAACAAGATTTTCTTCTAGCACTTTTGCAAAAAGTGTCATTTGGTGTCAGGTGGTGACAGTTATTAGAAAAATAATAAAAAAAAAATTGTTGCCATGTATCTTGTGAGTTATGTGCATTTGAACAAAAATCGAAAAAATCTTCAACCTGTGACGGTCAGTTTTAAATAAATTATCACTTTTTTGACCAACTAAGTACTCAAAGTTTTTAAATGACCCCAATTCAATGGACGGTAGTGTACAAAAAATATACTACGAAATATTGACAAGTTACCTTAAAAGTTGGCGTGTTCAATTCTCATTTCAAAATGGTTTAACATTTTTGAGAATATTCCATTAATAAAGGGAAAACAATTCTTTTCTCAAGTAACTCGCTTTTAAGATAATTCTTTTTAATTAATAAAAAAAACTTTAAATAAAATCTAGGCTTTCTCGTGTCTAAGTTTAAGTTCAAGGGGGATGAACAGTTATTTTTAAGTAACCACTACCAGGCCCAGAATACCCCGGGCTATCAGACAGTGATTCATTTCTATTACTTTGGTTTAAGTTTTAAATAAAATCAATTTGTCAACAAAATTTACATGAAAAGTTTATTTAGATCAACTATAACAAATGTTCAAATTGTTTGCCTCCAACGGCAATGCAAGACCTACATCTTCTTAAAAAAGATCGATTTATAAGACGGGTGAATCTTCTTGATTCGATGTCTGCAACAGCCTCCATAATTTTTTGGAGCAGCTCGGCCAAGTTTTGAATCGGTTTTGAGTAGACTTTTTCTGTTACTGACCCCTAAAGAAAGAAATCCAGAGGGTTTAAGTCTAGGTGAATGGGCTGGCCACGAAATTGCACCAGACCGCCCTATCCACCAAAGTTTTTACTTGCGAGATACATAGTAGGGCAAGTTTAGGATTCGTGAAAAAAAAAATCGAGATAATAATTTTCCCTAACATTACGATGATAGACAACGCGAAAAAAAATGGGTCTCGCAATTCTGTCTGTCTGTCTGTCCGTCTGTCCGTCTGTCCGTCTGTCTGTATGAACCTTGACCTGCAGCCTGAACGGCTGAAGCGATTTTTTTCAAACTTTGGACTTAAGGTTCTTATGGGATTCCTTAGAGGGGAAATTTAAATTTTTTTCAGCTCAAAAAATAACGGTACCTGCCATACAACCAATATACAAACATTGATATATTTCAAAAACGACTCTAATGATTTTGAATAAAAAAAATTACGAGCTACTATAATTACGACAATTAAAATTTTGGGGTGCAAAATTTTTTTTATAACGGTTTTTAACGGTACCTGTCATAGAACCGATTTTTTGGTTTTCAAATTACTCGTTAACGGCTACACCGATTTCAACCAAATTTTTTGTGTAGGAGGTCCTTTACAATTTTTACAATTTTGCATATACAATTTTTGAAAAAAAAAAAATAATTTTTGGATTTTTAAAAAAATATTGAATTTTTGTTTTGAAAATTCAATATCTTGAAAATGGGTTGATGTTTTATTTTTCAAATTTTGTGAAAAATTGTATTTTACTAACAGTTGGCATATCAAATTAAATTTTTTTAACTTTTCAAGAATTTTTATATATAAAAAATTATTTAAAAAAAAACCGCTCTAACGATTTTTGAAATTTTTTTTCATAAATTCATATTTATTAAGCAAATCAGATAGCATACTTTTTTTGAGCTCTATCCGTTTTAGCTATTACAAAAAAAAATAATATTTAATATTTTAAATTGTTTTTAAATCTTTTTTTAATGATATCACAATGTTATAGAACCACTATATATGTACATTTTTAATTTTAAGCTACATTCAAGTTGTTAGCTACGAGAGCAAGTTTGTCCGATCCAGTCGTGCCCATTTTTTTTTAAATGAATTAAAGAGAATTAACTTAAAACCGAGTTACTTGAGAAAAGAAATTTTTCCCGTTATTTTTGGAATATTCTCAAAAGTTTTACACCGTTTAAAAATAAAAATTGAACACGCAAACTTTTAAGGTAACTTGCCAAAATTTCGTAGTACATTTTTTTTACACTAACGTTTATTGAATTAGGGTCATGTAAACGTTTTGAGTACTTAGTTGGGCAAACAAGTGATATTTTCTTTAAAACTGATGCAGGTGTGTTTAAATTTTTGAATGGACTTGACTTTTGAATGGCATTATCAAGGTTCCATTACAAAAATAAAAATCGAGAACAGCTAAGATTTGTAATCACGGCACATGAAAGACCGTCACAGGTTGACAATTTTTTCGATTTTTTTTTCAAATGCACATAACTCACAAAATGCTTGGCAACAATTTTTTATATTATTTTTCTAATAACTGTCACCACCTACCATATCACCCGTTTTCGTTTCGACGTTGACTTTTGGGACACCCTGTATAAGAAGAAGAAATTACAACAGACGGATGACTATCTGAAATTTTTTTTCACATTTGAACTGGCACCGGATCGCGTATTGCCAAACTGTATATCAGTACAGAGCTCCGGCGCCGCCGGTCTCACGCAGACAGAATGATGCCTCAAACCACTACACGTGCTGACCATACAAAAACTTAAACCAAACTTAAATAAAATAAGGGATGAAATAAATCACGAATTTACCATAAAGCACACTGTGCTAAATTACATTATTTATTACTAAAATATTTGCGAAAAAGTAATTTTTACGGTCTCGCAGACCAATACGCGGGTATAGGAAGGTTTTATCAGTTTTTTCAACTAGCCTTCCCAACTAATATTTCAGCTTCGGTTCGGCTTAATAGAAGCTTCTATTAACTTCTAATAGGCCGTAACGAAGCTGAGGTTTGCTTGGCTGTAACGTAAAAGAAGTCTTCCATCAACATTAGCTGATTTTCTTATTTTATTCAATAAGTTGAAAGACAGTTTTCTCGCTTCTCTGCATTAACTATAGAAACATTTTTGTTTCTCTATTTACTTAGCGTTTTTACCAGGAGTTGGATAAGATTTCAAGATACATTTTACAAGTTTTTCCAACGATTCGTGGTCAGTTTGGGTTTCTATTTAAGCAAGGTTTTGATCGGTGACGTGAAATAAGGCCCAACGAAATAAAGGCAAATGTCAAAAATTTGGCCTTATTTCGCTTTTTATATGGAAATAATGCCAAATTTTAGTTTTGGCTTTATTTCGCTTTAGAAAACGGAATAAGGCCAATTTGGCTTTATTTCGTTTTCATGTTTTTTTTTTTTTTTTCAGAAAACTGCAAAACAAATCGCCGTTATGTTATTTTCATTCGATGCAGTGCAAAAACGCCCACGGAACTATCCCCACCGTTGTTATTTCCCAAAAAAAAACCCGCTTGGGTTAATTCCACCACAAAAAAGAACTAAGACCGCAGGTGCTTTTGAGAATTGGCGAAGCGGGCCACCCAAAGTACTGTTTAGTACAAAAAACTTTGATTATAGATCGACTGACAACATAGGCACCTGCCAGACGACTGAGCATACCCTAAACACTTTATTCCCGAAAAGGCTGATTAAAGAATAAGCTTTGTTTATATTAACTTGTCACACACCATGTGCATGAAAAAAAATAACGGGACATATTTTAAACCTTGTGCGGTTTTTGTCTCTATGATCTATTTTGTACAGTCCATAACACTTGAATAGTCTCACACAAGATTTAAATTACTATAAATGTTTGTTTGCTGTACATTTTAAGGTTTAATATTTTGAAACTTTGCTAGTTATTCAAATTGGACGAGGAATGTGATTGCTTGGTGGTTTTTGTATGGAAAATTGCACCCACCCCAAATCCTGTACTGAGTCAAGAAGGGGGGTTGCAGGGGGAAAATATGCACCCCTCCCTTACCTATTATTCTGTTTATGCACTGGTGCAACCAAAACACAAAAAACTGGAAAAATAAATACAGCGCTCAAAGGTGTTTTCTTGTGATAACACTTGCAGTTAGGCTGCATAGCTTTCGCTCCGTCATATTCACATTGAAAGTTTTGAATGAACAACAACCACTTGTGATGGCTACCACCAAGCATTACTATATGCTGGCATTATTGCAATTTCATGGCTGCCACACCAATTATCAGATTCCTTTTTAGTGGTTGTTGAAATTAAAGCCCAATTGAAGAGGTATAACTCAAAACAACCTAAAAAATTCAACCGTTTTTTGTACTATGCTGACATTTTTAATAATGTTGCACTCGGCCCTGGAAGTTAAAAGCTTGGATTTATCATTAGGACAACATCATAAAAACAGGCAATCAATCAAAAATCTACCATGTTCAACGCATGGCATTATTTTCACGTCTACTGTGCTCATTTTGAAAACTTGTTTTTGTTAAATTGACTCTTGTATTGCAGACTTTTACGAATAACTTGCTATTGAGTCTAGATACCAATTGAAATCAGCATTTAACGCGCATATTTTTAAAATGGTTGGCCACTTAGGTATTGATGCATTTTTTTTTATACCGGAGATGATTTAACTTTTTTAAAAATTATTTTCTTTCACATTTTGCATTGAAAATCAAAGTTAAATATTTTTTTTCTCTAAGTTATTCCAACAGTTATTATAATTTTCTTCTACTAATCTTCTAAGACAAATAATGTAAAATATTGCTACGAAAAAAAGGTAGAATTCATTCACTTGTAGTGGTGGTATTCAAAAATGGAAAGTAATGCAAAAAATAATGCACTGAAGAAAAAAATGCAATATCTTTTCTTGTGGTTGGGACTTTTTTTATCAGTTTTCAGGACGGCCATAAAGTCTACTATGAGGCATTTTAGGATTATCCATTCTTTACGGGGCACCCTGTATTAAATTCGATTTCACTTCTATCCCTAAAATAAATGACGTATGTGTGTCAAAACAAACAACTTTTTTAGTTAATCATATCAAAGAAGAGATTAGAACATTACAAAATTTGCGACTGCGGTATACATTCGCTCAAAACTGATTTAGAACGGCCGACATGAATTTTTTGAATTGATTTTGATTTTTTTTTTTTCATTTTTAAATTTGGTGATTTTTTGGGTTGAAAATGTTGAAATTTGGCGATTTTTTGGCGATTTAAATTTTAATTTTGTCGATTTCGCTTTTTAAAACCTGACAACCCTGGTTATAGCTTTCATTGAAAACTATCATTGAAACACAAATCAGTGAAACGGTGGAATATTTTTTGACAAGTCGGTTATAGCCATCATGAAAATTTCTTTCATTGAAAATTCGAGTCCCCATACAAAAACCAACTTTGAGGTTAGAGTCGATCATTGAACGAAAAACTGACAGACGAAAACAGGAAGAGAAAGGAACACATATCATTGGATCGAATGTGTTCCACTTTTGGGAACAAAATATCAACTGTTCATTGAAAACGATTTTCATCATTGAAAAACTAAAAGTGATTTTATTTAAAAGTGTTAAAGCAAACTAAAATTTTTGTTGACCAAAAAAATATATAACTAACAACCTTCATTTTGGTACCAAAACGCCATCAGTTTTATTTTTTTTAAGTGCACCAAAATTGAAAGACAAAATTTTTAATGATGGTAATCAATGATCATTGAAAACCATAATTGAAAATATTAATTGTCAATTTTGAGAGATTTTGAAGAAAAAATAAATGATTATTTTGATGCCAAAGTAAAGCTAATTGACTTAATTATTCTTTCTAGGTAAAACAAAATTCAATTTGGCACAACTTTTCTCATAAAATGACTTTTAATTTTTCAATGATGAACTACCTTACCAATGATCATTGACAAAATTAAAAGTAACTTTATGGGGAAGGTATAGGTCAAAATGCATGTTTTTTTGGAGGAGAAATAATTTTGAAGTCGTAAGATATATTTCTGCATTTAAATATTCAATGATTAAACTTTCCAAGGGCCTTAAATTCAACAGCTAACTTTTTCAATTATGGTTTTCAATGATAGCTATAACTGGGGCCTAAGGCAAGTTTTGCATTTTAATGAAATGAACTAGTTGATATTTTGATTTAATAGGTTACTATGTAGGCACGTGACGATGATAGACAGGGAAAAAAGTAAGTTCTGTTTATGATGAGTACTTTCTAGTACATTTTCAGCGTCTGCTTTTGCACGATTCGCGCGACGATTTTTGAGCCATGACTTATCGAAATTTGTTAGATTTATTGCGAAGGTGAGTTCAGAACTTGTTCTCGTTCGCACTCATTTAATTTCGAAAAAGAAGACAGGACTCAAGAGTCGTCGTGCAAATGCAGACGTATTCGCACAGAATCTACAAATTGCGAAATTGTACTCAGACTTTTTATGAATTTGTATTATTTCTACTTTTCTAGTATTTGTAGGTATAATAATGAAAACAAAATGTTATTTCGATGACAAATCTCTTAACTTAATGAGATGCCCTCTAGTTTTTAGATGCCATCTGCCATCTACTTGAACTCGCTCATGTGTGCATGACTTAATGCATTTCCCAGCGGGAAAAAATTCAAAAATTCATTGAGGAAAAATCAACTTTTTCCTCGAGGAATGGCAGCTGCATCGTCCACTTTTCAGCTGATTCCTTTGATGAAATTAACATGGGCGTGTCCTACGCGGGAAGCACATGCTGGAAATCCGATGAAAATTTACCAACGAAATCACTACTTCGTTGGAAGTTGTTTATTTACCGACCCAAATGATGAAAAACATGGTGGTTGCTGTGAATTCACTACATAAATGTATGTGGTTTATTCAGCAGTTCAATATTTTCGATGAAAATGGTAATGAAAATTCAATTATCAAATGAGAGTAGTTGTTTATTCAGCAATTATTTAATTCAATATGACAAATGTGAAGAAAATTAAATAAATAGTGAATTCAATAACTCTGTTGTGAATTTGTGATTGGTTAATTAAAATATAGAATTAAAACTTTAAATTAAAGTGAAATCACTAGGTCAATGGTTTTTGGTTAATCACCACTTCACTTATGCGAAGTGGTGATAACCAACAACCTGAAATACTTTGAGACAATCTGCGATTGCCTGATTTTGATGATTTTTTTTTAACGATTATTTATTGAACAAAAATATTAGTATTTACAATTTGCTTAACTTTAGTTATCTTAAAGTATACATTGGTATTTCTTAATAATATATTGGCACAGAAGGGGCCTAACTTTTTTACATTGTTTATTATTTTAAGCTTAATTTACATTTAGTTGTCATTGGGTTTTAAAAATATATTTTAAGGATATATTGGCAGCTACTCCTCTCGGGTTGTTCAGGTCCGGTTGTCATGTTGGTGGATGGTTGGGGGGGATGTGGTTTTAGCCACGGTAGTGGGCTGACCCTGGGTCAGCGTAGAAGGGGATGTTCCCTTCGTCGATCGTTGATATCAGTTCCTCATCCAGAATTTCCATTGCTGTGAGGTACCGCTGGTCAGGATGTATCTGTTGGTTTATCACTCTTTCTATCAGAGGGTTCGGGTGGTTGGTTGCATTCTGCAGGCATCTTCGGCTGGATTGAATGAGGTATCTGTCCAGTTGAATTGCTCACGTGTTTCCTACGTATCCTGTCGTAATGCAATCCTGTACATAGCCACAAGATCTTCCTCTCGAATACTGCCAGTTTGTTGATATGGGATTTTGACCCCGTATACCAGATGGGGAAACAGTAGGAGATGATCGGCCTAATAAGCTGTTTGTAGAGGAGTAGCTTTGTCTTCTGACTAAGTCCGTTCTGCTTTCGCATGAGCGGATGAATGCGGTTAGGTAAGGTTAGGTTAGGATAGTGGGCTGACAGTTGACCTTGTGACCGTCACACTTAGATCAGTGTAGATCCATTGTGATAACCTGGGGATTAATCCCCATAAAAGAAACCTATGATAAATCCTATGACATAGCCCGCAGAGGGCGTCGATACAGTTCTTACAAGCTGAAGCTTGGAAAAGTCGTTTACAAATTGATTGAAGGAGTGTCAGTCGCTGCGCAAATACCGGGTTGATGATAGGTTGACGCACCATTGTCTTTTAAGGGCGTGTCCCTTTCCTTTACTTTCACTGGATTGATCAACCCCACACCAGACCCGTAGGAGCAGTGGCTCCATGCAACCTCTAGCGCTGGGTTCGATAAATCAGTGGTTGGTGCCAGCGACTGCCCAGTTAGGTCAGATAAGGAGAGTCCGTTGACACAATCACCGGGCAAAGGAGAGGCCAGACCACCATAGTGTTTTTAGAGCGTGAACCTCTCTCTTACCCCCAACAGGTAAATCATTCCTCCGCCAGGCCCGTAGGAGCAGTGGCTCCATGCAACGTCTGGCGGGTAAGTTTGATAAATCAGTGGTTGGTGTATGTGGTAGCTTTGTTAAGTTGGTCCCATTAAATGTCTGTCAAGTTAGCATTACCAGTTCAAAATTTCAGGAATCTAATAATTGGATTAATTGTCGTGAATTTGTCGTAAAGTTGTCGTGAAAGAAAAAAATTTGTCGCGCCTTATTTTTTTAAATTAACCCTGGGTAATACTAACTTGACTAAAAAAAATTCTAAAAAAAAAATTAAGATGCAGTTAATTGTCGTGAATTTGTCGTACATTTTTCGTGAAAGAAAAAATTTTGTCCGACCTTTTTTTTTTAAAAAATAACCCTGGGTAATGCTCACTTGATAGTCAAGTTAGCCCTAAAAAAAAAATCAGTTAATTGTCGTGAATTTGTCGTGAAAGAAAAAATTTTGTCCGACCTTTTTTTTAAAAACAACCCTGGGTAATGATAACTTGGCAGTCAAGTTAGCATTTCCCACCCTCAAAAAAAATTCTAAAAAAAAGATCCAAATAATTGTCGTGAATTTGTCGTGAAACAAAAATTTTGTACCACTTGTATTTTCTGAGAAAAAATAAAAAAACCCCTAACCCTCTAAAATCGCATTTATTTCAATAAATCTAACACTACCATACCAAATTTTTTTTCTTAGAAGACTTAAAAAAAAAAATTATCAAAACAATTGTGGTAAGACGTCCTTAGATAAGTGACGTACTCAAATAATTTGTCGTGCCATTTTTTTTTTTCAAAAAAAAAAACACCTTTTTATGACTAAACCCCCTAAAATCGCATTTTTTCATAAAAACTAGCACTACCATACCAAAACTGTTTTCCTAAAAGATTTTTTGAAAAAAAAAAAATGTATCCAAACAATTGTCGTAAGACGTCCTTAGATAAGCTACGTACTCAAATAATTTGTCGTGCCGTTTTTTCTCAAAAAAATCAACTTTTTATGACTAAACCCCCTAAAATCGCATTTTTTAATAAAATCTAGCACTACCGTACCAAAACTTTTTTCCTAGAAGATTTTTTGAAAAAAATGTTTCCAAATAATTGTCGTAAGACGTCTTTAGATAAGTTACGTACTCAAATAATTATCGTAAGACGTCTTTAGATAAGTTACGTACTCAAATAATTTGTCGTGCCATTTTTTCTAAACAAAAATCACATTTTGATGACTAAACCGCATTTTTTCATAAAATCTAGCACTACCATACCAAAACTTTTTTCCTAGAAGATTTTTTGAAAAAAAATGTATCCAACCAATTGTCGTAAGACGTCCTTAGATAAGTTACGTACTCAAATAATTTGTAGTGCCCTTTTTTCTCAAAAAAAAAATCACCTTTTTTATGACTAAAACCCCTAAAATCGCATTATTTCAGAAAATGTTGATAAATTTATTGAAATCATGCGATGTTAGTGCTTTTTGTCATAAAAAGGTGATTTTTTTTTAGAATAAAAGGCACGACAAATTATTTGAGTACGTAACTTATCTAAGGACGTCTTACGACAATTGTTTGGATACATTTTTTTTTCAAAAAATCTTCTAGGAAAAAAGTTTTGGTATGGTAGTAATAGATTTTATGAAAAAATGCGATTTTAGTGGGTTAAGTCATAAAAATGTGATTTTTGTTTAGAAAAAAGGGCACGACAAATTATTTGAGTACGTAACTTATCTAAGGACGTCTTACGACAATTGTTTGGATACATTTTTTTTCAAAAAATCTTCTAGGAAAAAAGTTTTGGTATGGTAGTAATAGATTTTATGAAAAAATGCGATTTTAGTGGGTTAAGTCATAAAAAGGTGGTTTTTTTTTTTTGTGAAAAAGGGGCACGACAAATTATTTGAGTACGTAACTTATCTAAGGACGTCTTACGACAATTGTTTGGATACATTTTTTTTTCAAAAAATTTTCTAGGAAAAAAGTTTTGGTATGGTAGTGCTAGATTTTATGAAAAAATGCGATTTTAGGGGGTTTAGTCATAAAAAGGTGATTTTTTTTGAGAAAAAAAGGCACGGCAAATTATTTGAGTACGTAGCTTGTCTAAGGACGTCTGACGACAATTGTTTGGATACATTTTTTTTCAAAAAATCTTCTAGGAAAAAAGTTTTGGTATGGTAGTGCTAGAATAGTGCTAGATTTTGCGAAAAAATGCGATTTTAGGGGGTTTAGTCATAAAAAGGTGATTTTTTTTGAGAAAAAAGGGCACGACAAATTATTTGAGTACGTAACTTATCTAAAGACGCCTTACGACAATTGTTTGGATACATTTTTTTTCAAAAAATCTTCTTGGAAAAAAGTTTTGGTATGGTAGTGCTAGATTTTATGAAAAAATGCGATTCTAGGGGGTTTAGTCATAAAAATGTAATTTTTGTTTAGAAAGAAGGGCTTGACAAATTATTTGAGTACGTAACTTATCTAAGGACGTCTTGCGACAATTGTTTGGATACATTTTTTTCGAGGGTGTGTAATGCTAACTTGACTGTCAAGTTAGCATTACCCAGGGTTATTTTTTAAAAAAAAGGTCGGTCAAAATTTTTTCTTTCACGACAAATTTACGACAAATTCACGACAATTAACTGCATCTTCATTTTTTTTTTAGAATTTTTTTTGAGGGTGGGTAATGCTAACTTGACTTTCAAGTTAGCATTACCCAGGGTTAATTAAAAAAAAAAGGCGCGACAAATTTTTTTCTTTCACGACAAATTTACGACAAATTCACGACAATTAACTGCATCTTCATTTTTTTTTTAGAATTTTTTTTGAGGGTGGGTAATGCTAACTTGACTGTCAAGTTAGCATTACCCAGGGTTATTTTTAAAGAAAAAGGTCGGACAAAATTTTTTTTTCACGACAAATTTACGACAAATTCACGACAATTAACTGCATCTTCATTTTTTTTTTAGAATTTTTTTTGAGGGTGGGAAATGCTAACTTGACTGTCAAGTTAGCATTACCCAGGGTTATTTTTTTAAAAAAAGGTCGGACAAAATTTTTTCTTTCACGACAAATTTACGATAAATTCACGATAATTAACTGCATCTTCATTTTTTGTTTTAGAATTTTTTTTGAGGGTGGGTAATGCTGACTTGACTGTCAAGTTAGCATTACCCAGTGTCAATTTAAAAAAAAGGCGCGACAAATATTTTTCTTTCACGACAAATTCACGACAATTAATCCAATTATTGGATTCCTGAAATTTTGAAGTGGTTTTGCTAACTTGACAGACATTCCCATTAAGGTGTTGGAGAAGTGTCTGTTTGCGCATAATCACTGGGTTGTGGAGAGGTTAACGCACCGTTGTCTTTTAAGGGAGTGATCTCTAACTCTACCCCCTCTGAATAGATCATCCACTCACCAGGCCCGTAGGAGCAGTGGCTCCATTCAACGTCTGGTAAGTGAGTTTGATAGATTAGTGGTTGGTGTCTGCTTCTACCCCGTTCTGTCATATAAACCTACGTCAGCACAATCACCGGTTTTAGGAGAGACCAACGTATCACTGTCCTTTAAGGGCGTGATCCCCCTTACCCCCACCCGTTAAATCATCCCCCCACCAGGCCCGTAGGAGCAGTGGATCCGTGCAACGTCTGGTGGATGAGTTTGAAAGATCAGTGGTTGGTGTATTTGTCTGCCTAGTTAACTCGGTGAAGCTATCAAGGTATTGAAGAATTTACTGACGGCATATTAACACCGGGTTGAGGAGAGTTAAACGCACCATTGTCTTTTTAGGGCGTGATCCCCTCATTTACCCCCACCGGAAAGATCATCTCTCCACCGGGTCCGTAGGAGCAGTGGCTCCATGCAACGTCCGCTGGGTGAGCTTGATAGATCAGTGGTTGGTGCATGCGTTCAGTAAGATTAGTCTTCAGGTTACTGAAGAAGTGTCCGTAAGCACAATCACCAAGTTGAGGAGAGGCCAACGCACCATCGTCTTTTCAAGGGCGTGGTCCCTTCTCTTTACCGCCACTGTTTAAATCATCCCCACCACCAGGCCCGTAGAAGCAATGGCTCCATGCAACGTCTGGCGGTTGAGTTAGATAGATCAGTGGGTTGGTGTATGTGACTAATTTTTTTTAGCTGTATTTAAGAATTGTCAAGCCATTTTGTAGCGTTAATAAATTTTAACATGTTATTGCTAGTAATGTCAGATAGTTCCTCTAAGAAATTGATTGATCATTGAAGAAATGTCTCCCGAGGAGCCTATTTCTTAGATGACATAGAACAGGGCAGTGACAAAGGTAGTGTGGAGTATCCTCATGTATCTCTTCGTCACCACATGCTCTACATAAGTCGTCCATACTGAGACTCATCTTTTTCTTATGGGAACCCAGTTGGTTGTGCCCAGTGGTAACGCTCACGAGAATAGATAGAGACTTTTTTCCCAGGTGGATGATCTTGTCGGCCTTTTGTTAATCAAAACTAGGCCAAAATTTTCTAGTTATAACACAGGTATCGAGTGAGTTCCATCTCATGTTGGTTATAGCTAGAACTTTACTCTCGATTACCCTCTTAAGATTACAGGGCGGGACTTGAACAGTTGAATCTGCTTGATTAAGATCAAATGCTGATCCCATTCTTGCCAGTTCGTCAGTTGTGCTGTGTACCAAGAACCCTTAGCTCTTCGCGACAGCATGTCACAAGCTTCGATTTTATTTCAATGACAGAAATTGCTTTTATTGCCGCTTGGCTGTCAATGAAAAAGGTGATATCCGCTTGTGGTATTGCCATCATTGAGACCAGTCTAGCAGCTTTCGTCACTGCCAGGACCTCAGCTTGGAAGACACTGCTGTAATAAGGAAGTCTGAATGAGCTGGCTAGTCCAAGAGTTTCCTAAAAGAAGCTTGCACCAACACCAGTATCCATCTTGGAACCGTCGGTATATATTGCTATCATCGATTCGCTGGTTGATGGTTCTTTAGTTTGCCAATCCTCTCTACTAGGAAAGGCGATCGTGAACGGCTTGTGAAAGTCTAAACGGGGTGTAATGTAGTCAGTGCATACCATACTTCCCGTGTATTTCTGCAGAATATGCGCGTGTCCTATGGCGCTGCGCTTCCAGCTACCAGTTTGGTTAAGCCGAAGTGCGCTCTTGGCTGCCGATTCTTGTACAAATAGATCAAGGGGTGTTAAGTTGAGTATAGCTTCCAAGACCGCTGTGGGGGTGGACCTCATAGCCCTAGTCATTCCAATACATGCCATTCTTTGTACCTTGGTCATGAGTTTAAGGTTAGTAACTTTGTCGAGCGCATTCCACCAGACTACGTTACCGTATGTCAGTACAGGTCTAACTATCGCCGTGTACATCCACATGATAATTTTTGGGCTAGGTCCCCAGGTTTAACCAAATATCCTGTTTTAGGAGTAGAATGCAAACATGGCTTTGCTAGTTCTTTCTTTAACGTTGCGACTCCAATTCAATTTATTATCCAAGATTACACCAAGGTATTTTGCGTGATCGGAGATTTTGAGTTGGGTCCCTTCAATGAAAGGAATCTTGAAAGTCGGTCTTTTCTGTTTGTTCGTAAAAAGGATTAGTTCGGTTTTTTGCGGATTAACCGCAAGTCCACAATTCCTAGTCCATGTATTCACTATTGATAGGGCATTTTCTATTTGTTCACTAATTGTGGAGGGAAATTTGCCTGTCGCTAGTAATGCTAGCTCATCTGCATATGCAATTACTTTGACTCCACTGTATCTTAGTCTCACAAGAACTGTTTTCATCACGAGTGTCCAGAGAAGGGGAGAAAGCACCCCACCTTGTGGGGTTCCTCTGGAAGTAGATACTTTGATTTGCACTCCTCCTAGCTCTGAGTTGATCTCTCTGTTTTTCAACATGAACATTATCCATCTGATGATAGCGTTATTCACATTAAGCTTCACGAGCGCTCCTTCCACCGCCTCGTTCCGAACATTGTTGAAGGCTCCTTCAATGTCTAGAAAGGCAGCAAGGGTGTATTCTTTGTCTTTGAGCGTTTTTTTAATTGTGCTGACGACACTGTGTAGTGCTGTCTCAACACTTTTACCTTTTGTATAAGCATGCTGGGCTGGAGATATGACTTCCGTGCTCAGTGCGTTGCGTATATATATATATCAATCGATCTTTCTAATGTCTTTAAGAGAAAAGACGTGAGACAAATGGGTCTGAAATCTTTAGCGGTCGTGTGGCTTGGGTTTTCAGCTTTCGGAATGAATACCACTTTGACTTCTCGCCACGCCTTCGGCACATATCCTAATTAAAGGCTACTTAGGAATATGTTTTTTAAGTGTGGGATTACATGGTCTTTACATTTTTGTAGCATCGTGGGGAAGACACCATCAAAACCTGGTGATTTATACGGTGAAAATGAGTTAATAGCCCATTTTATCCTTTCTTCTGTAATCAGCTCCGTTGGTGTTGTGTTCTCTATGCAGAGTTCTACTTGTGGGTTGTTATTCCCTTTAGAGGTGCAACCAGGAAAGTGAGCGTTTACCAGGAGATCCAGTGTTTCGCTACACGATTCCGTCCAATGTCCATTGGGTTCCTTAAGAGATCCTAGAACAATTGGTCCCTAAGCAAGTATTTTTCTGAGTCTAGCTGATTTGTTGGTACTCTCAATTTGTTTGGCTCTTTGAGTTTCCATCTTGAATTTCTTTTGACTAGGTTTGTAAGTTTCCCAGTCACTATCTGCTCTTGTGCGCTTGGAAACATTAAGAAGTCTCCTTGTTTCCTTCCTGATGTTGTCAAGTTCAGTTGTTAACCAGGGTGGTTTCTTTTTACCCTGTCCCCCTGGTTTTAATGGACATCCTTTTTCGAATGCTTTACCGAGATTTTCAGTGAAGCTATCAGTAGATTTCTCTATAATCTCGGGTTCTTGCAACGCATCAGTATTTAGCTTTCGTAGTTCTGTTTCTACCTCCCTATTAAAAATTTCCCAGTTTGTTCGTCTGAGATTTCTAAATGGTTTGTGAGGATCTGGGGTGTCAGGTATTAAGTTTTCTATGAGTTATGGTCAGAGAATGATTCCTCTTTTAATACCTTCCACTGATCTATGAATATGGTATCTGAGTTATTTAATAAAGTTACATTAAGTACCTCTTTACGAGTTTTGGTGACAAAAGTGGGCTCATTCCCTCTGTTCGCTACCAAAATGTTATTTTCAATAATAAATTCAAAGAGTAACTCACCCCTTTCGTTGATATCAGTGCTTCCCCACTGCAAATGGTGCGCGTTGGCATCACAGCCTACAACAGCGTCCCATTTCTCCAGTGCAGCACGTGCAATGAGTTGCTTTGTCATCTCAGCCGGTGGTCCTTCAATTCCATCACCCGACATATAGCATGATGCTATAACTAGTGGTTGGAGCCCGGCTCGATCAAGTTTGACCGTCGTTTGGTCTAAAGAACTGTATGTAGATAGATGAAAGAGATTAATCTGTTTTCTAGCTACGATACAAGCTCTAATACTACTGTTAATACCTACGTTTGTGGTCTTATACAGCGTTAGTTCTTTTGAGTGAAGGCCCTTAATTCTGCCACCTGCAATCCAGGGTTCTTGAATAAGGGCAATATCTATTTGTCTATCCTCCATGAGGTAGACTGGGTTGGCACTGGCGGCTTTACTGTGTTGGAGATTAATTTGTATTATTTTCATATTGTTATAAACCTTTCTCTCCCCTATTTACCTTCTTCTTGTTGTCTATCAGCCGCAGTCTGTATCGGTTTGTACCGACGCGTACCTTAAAATCAATTTTTCTGAGCAGCGGTATTGATTTGTGATTTAAGATCACAACCACTTCAATGCCATCTTTAGTTTTCTGACCCATCTCGACTACCTCCCAGTTTTGACTAAGCTGTTCAGTATTGAGTGACCTAAGGTATCTTTCAATTCGATCCCTCGAGATGAGCGGTCCCTTCATAATTAGCTTTGCTCTAGGTCTTGACAGTTCACCGATTTCCTTCCTCCCCATGGTCAGCGTTTGGCCAGGGAGCTTCAGCTTTACTGACAAATTCTTGAAGCCATGTGTGGGTATGTTCATCCTCACATGTCAGCATTTTGAATCCTTGGTAGGTGCCGAGAGTACCGAAGAGTGGCGGTGGCCGGCTCTTGGCGATAGCCTCATTTACCTCCTCAAGGATTCGAAGTTCGATTAATTGCCATGTTCGATTAATTGGATGAATGCGGTGGAAGGCGAAGTTTGCTTTTTTAAGGACAGTTTCTGCGTGAGGATTGAACCCCAGCAGTTCGTTAAACTGTATTCCCAAGTATTTTACATTTTTGCTGGCTGCAAGCTGTGTTCCGTCAGGTAGGCTGATCATCGTTTTCCTGCATTTAGTGGCTGAGCGTCCTCTTGCATTCCCGGAGCTGCTAGGTCGTCTGAAACATATCAGTACAGATTTGGCTGAGTTTATTTTGAAGCCCCAGCGCTGGTAGAACTCGTAGAGTCGTCCAATGTGGGCTTTAACTCTTTTTGCAGCAAGTATTGGAGAGATGGACTTGTCGTATATCAGGGAGTCATCGGCAAACAGGAGAGTCTGTGCGTTTTCCGGCTGTGGCTGGTCTGCTGTAAAGATGTTGAAGAGGAATGGCCCAAGTTTGGATCCTTGAGCAACTCCAGCTCTTATTGTCCCTGTTGTAGATTGGCAGCTTCCTATTTGGACGTAAAATGACCTGGAATGAAGAAAGTTATAAATTATTTTTATAAGATTGGCTGGAAAATGAAAAAGTTTGAGCTTATGAATAAGTCCTTGTATCCAGACAGTGTCGAATGCTTTTTCGATATCTAGAAAGCATCCGACAGTTACCTGGTGGCAGTTGAGAGAGAACGCAATATCATGTTGCAGTTTGAGTAGAGGATGAAGGGTGGAGTGCTTCTGCCGGTATCCGAACTGCATATCGGGGAATATGCCGTTATTGTTGGAGAAAGTTTTGAGTCGTCCGAGAATCAGTTCTTCCAGTATCTTGCTCAAGTTGCAGAGGAGAGAGATTGGCCTATATCCAGAGACGTCATTGTTGTTGCCCTTTTTCGGGATAGCGACAATTTTTGCCAATTTCCATTTGCTGGGGAAATAGCAGTTGTTGATGCAGTTGTTGAGGAGAATCGCCAGTAAGATAATAACCGACTGTGGAAGCCTTTTAAGGACGAAGTTCTTGAACATGATGTTAACACACTTGAGCTCGCTCAACACAGATTGGTAGTTGCCGTTGATGGTGTTGAGCTCTCTTTGGTGAATCCGTTGTAGCCGCTTCCTAAGCCGCTGTCTGTGATGATAGAGGTTTTGGATGTAAATAGCAAGATGTTGGTATATATCTTGTGAGCTTCACCGCTGCGTCTGGTAACCAAGAGCATTGGTGACTGCTTCCTCCAAATCCTCTAGCGGTGTCGATCTCGGAGTTAGGGAGGTTTCTGTTTGTTGGAGGTAAGGTGATCCTTTGATCGAAGTCTCTTTGTAGTTTATTAGTATAAAGCTTTGAGTAATTGATATACGCCTCGGGTAGGCTGGTGGAGATGATTTGTAGCCGAAGGTTAATTGCCAACTACACAGCTTCATGATCCGAGTCACTGTCGAGAGTCGTACAGACGTAGTTTCGCAACTCTGGTAGAACAAATACCAGGTTCGAAGTTGCGAGATAAAAGTCCAACGTTGACGGGGTTCTGGAAAAGGTAGGTTACGGTTGGGATACGATGACCAGTGAATGCTGATCACTATTGCCGTCCATCCAGTTTACAATAGTGTTGCCATCGTTGCTGTCTTGGGTATCCATCCATCGTTGATGTCTCGCATTAAAGTCGCCCCCTATGAGTCCGTAGGTGCTTTTGCTGACCGTTTGGCTTAGTATCTAAAGATCGTGCTTTATGTCTTCCGTATTCGCCGAGCATTTTTTGTAAATGCTAACGATGGTTAGGGATTCATCCAATTCAAGCTGTACTATGATGGCGGTGGCTTCGAAACATTTCAGGCCCAAGATGGTTACTACGGTGGCACAGTGGGCAAATTTGTTCCGAAGATAGAGACCAGTTCCTACCTTTCCCTCTCTCTTGTCAGTTCTGAAGGCATTGTAGTTGGCGAAATCAATGTTGTTCCTCTTCGTGACGTTAGTCTCGCTGATGATGGGAATGTCCGGGTTGTTCTTCTTTAGGAACAGGTTGAATGCTGTTCTTTTGACTAGGCTTAATAACGAGTTAACGTTATAAGCCACTATGCGCAGTTTTTGTATGCACATTACGCGCTGCATAGAGTAAAGATGACAGTGGCTAGCGCCACGGAGATCTGTTCTTCGTTCAACTCGGTGTAGTTAGTTGATTTTTGATGGAAATTCACAAGTCCTGTTATAATATTTACTGTCAGTAGACAATGTGAACACATTAAATTCAACTTCTATCAAAACACACAATGGCGGTGCACTCTTAACAAAGCATAGGAGTGGACATCGCTTAATTTTCCGTATCAAAAGCAATTTTTAATTCAACGAAAGAAAGGGTTGTTTTCTAAACACGAAGCAGAAAGTGGGTTCGAATCTATAAAACTGAGGAAACCTTGCATGACTCTTCACTTACTAAATCATTACAAATGTCGTTTCCTTATATTATCTGGCTAGTGAATTGATTTCTGAATTCAGCTATAAAATTCATTGGGGACGATATTTCCGGTGATAATGCCTCCTGTACCTGCAAGATGAGTATTTTCATGAACCCATACATTTGTCCCTCCAAATGCTTTTTTTTTTAAATAGATAAATGTATGGGTATTGGGTATATCCAATATTACTTACAGTTCTGAACTAAACGCTCGGTAAAGCGATTTCATGCGACTCAGTAACTCACTTTTTTCTTAACATGCATTCATCGACAAACATTGAAATGTTTACACACCAATAAATGAAATAAAAACAGAGACACTTGCTTCTCCATTTTCCGTAAGGAATTTATGAGAATTTATTTATTTATAAACAGATCTTTAACTCTGTCAAACTCCTATCTTGTCAAAGCCCGAAGCTTGACGTGACATTTCGTTTTGCAAATTTTAGTGTCGTGCTTAATGACACATAATATCTTAAAGTCGGTAAAAAGCGGTAGTGTCTCTCGTGGATTATTGTACAGTCCACGGTTCTTTAAAAGGGTATAGATCATTATTTTTTTTGTATGAGGCTGCGGTAAAACCAAATTAAATAAACATAATATTACGACTATTTTTTTTACTAAAAATTGAAATTTGTGTATTTCTGAAAAGTTTTACGCATGAATATATTTTATAGTTTAAGAACAAACAATTTTTAAACATTTAATGTATCAAACTTATTCCTACATCAATAATATCCAAATATATAGCCATTTTAACTAAACGAACAATTCCCAAAAATAAAAAAAAAATTAACAATGAAATACCGTTATTATTTTATCCTCAACACCCACAGGTGGGGATATTTCTGAAAAGTCATATAACGGAATTAGGAACAATATAAGTTAGTATCAAACCTATTTCCGAAATTTAGAATTTTGTATGGAGGCATGTCTCTAGGAATTTTGTGAACAAAGGGTGCAACTAAAATCTTCTCAAATACAGTTAAATACATTTTTTAATTTATTCTAAACACCAGGTTTTCTGCACAATTGAATTCTTAAAACTGAACATTTTTTTTATTAAGTTACACGATTAAACAAAACTAAACCAACCTCCATTACGACTTTTTCCAAAAATTTGACTTTTTGTGTATTTTTAAAAAGTTTTTATCGTATATGTTTCGTATCATATTTTATTATTTAGAAAAAAAAAAACAATTGCTAATAATTCGACGTACCAATCTTGTTTCTAAACCAATTATATCCAAAGATATAACAATTTGAATGAAACGAAGAATTCACAAAAATTTAAAAAAAAAAATCACACTAAAATCCTGTTATTTTTTTTTTTGCTCAACAGCTACAGTCGGGGATATTTCTGAAAGGTTGTATAATAATATTAGGTACAATATATATATATATGTAAGTATCAAAGCTATTACCAAAATTTATAAACTTTTACGGAGCCATGTTTTTGTTTCCTGGGATAATATTAAAATTAATTTAATTTCAAACAATCTCCACAAATTTGTTTTTGTTAACTTCAAAATCACAAAGGCAGTCATTTTTAAATTTCTGACAATCCTGCGCAGTATAATTAGACCTTAGACATAGTCCCGATCTACATTTTGGAATTTTGTGAACTAAATTGTTGGCACGAGTACGATAACTCAGGCGCCAAGAAAAAATAACGGTTTTTTGTAGAACCGTTAAATACAAGCATTTTTTTACTATGGGAGGGGGGTCTTTCGCCCCCCTTTTGGGCAGGAGGGCAATTATATAAAAAAAATTCTAAAAATAAAAAAAAAAAATATTTAAAAATAACGGTAACAGTTACAATTATGTTTTAGGTCTTTATTTAAAGCCAATACTTTGTTCTATGAGATAGTTTTTAAATCAAGTGAAATCTATGCATAGTTTTAGAAAAAATGGGTTTTGAACTCAAAATTTGGGAAAAAAAACATAAAAAAGAGTTTAAAGTGTAATTTTTCAGAAATGTAAAGTTATATATATTATTTTTATATCTAAAATTCGTTGCTCTAATCAAAAACTGAAAACTAGATGATTTTTTGTCTTCTACTTCTTGATAAAATTAAAAATTACTGAAACTACTTTTTTATGAAATTGTTGTTTTTTTTTGCTTGCTTACATAAATATTGGACTATAGCACCCAGAATTACGACGTATATATAAACAGTGAGTCATGTAAGGGGGGGGGCATGCTGCCCCGCTGCAACCCCCCTGCTTGGGCACACTATATGATTTGGGGTAGGTGCGAGGTTGGGTGTATGCAAAGTTTTAATTTAGAAAGTCATTTAGCGTTATCCAAAATGCACCGCGAGGAGGCATACCACGTCGGAGTCAGTCAATTCGTATGTAGACGGTGTCTCAGCGAGTGAGTCAGTCAATTTGTTAAGTTTAAATAGTCAAGTCCGTGTTTTAAAATGTCTTAAAAATGTATGTTAGTTTCATCAATGAAGTCATATCAAAGATACCAAATCCCCAAACGAACAAAACATTAGATAAATAATAGAAACTGAATAACTCCTTATTCTCATACAAATATAGCTTTATTTAAAACTTACGTTTTCGAGAATATCTTCTCATTCTCGAAAACGTTAGTTTTAAATAAAGCTATATTTGTATGAGAATAAGAAGTTATTCAGTTTCTATTATTTATCTAAAAGAACTCAAACAGTGCCAAAAAAGTAATTTATCACTATATTTAATTTTGAACAGAACATTGGAAAATTTTTTGAGTTTTGAATGGAGTAGTGGATGCTTAGCCGCCATTGTTAATTAACAAAAGAAAAACACTTTATTTATTCAAAGGTAGAACACAAAATGACCTTTGTAAATATTAATTTGTATACCACACGTGCATGAAAAAACAACGGCACAAAATTCGATGTTTGTTCGTTTTTTAATGAGCTAAGTAGATATACATACTTTGAACATAACAATTACATTATATAGGTATATAAATTTAGTAGTTTTAGTAATTTTTAATTTTCTCAAGAAGTAGAAGACAATAAATCATCTAGTTTTTAGTTTTTGATTAGGAATTAATTAAGTAACGAATTTTAGAAAAAAAAATAACAATATATGTAATTTTACAGTTCCGAAAAATTACACTTTAAACATTTTTTTATGTTTTTTTTCCCCAAATTTTGAGTTCAAAACCCAATTTTTTTCAAAAACTGCATAGATTTCACTTGATTTAAAAACTAGCTTATAGAACAAAGTATTGGCTTTAATGTAACTGTAACGGTTATTTTTTAATATTTTTTTTTAATTTTGAGTACTTTTTTTTTATAAAATTGCCCTTCCCTCCCAAACGGGGGGAGATAGACCCCCCTTCCCATAGTAAGAAAATGTTTGTATTTAACCGTTCTACAAAAAACCGTTATAATTTCTTGGTGCCTGAGTTATCGTACTCTCTCCAAATTGTTCATTCTACTCTTGTTTCATTTTCAATTCGCTAAAAAAGAAGAAAAAAATTAGTGTCAATGTGTCATACGAGCTTAAGGACAAATGCCTATTATTATTATTTCGAAATTTAGCGATATAAAAGGCAAACTTTATTGCTTTGTATTAGCCAAGTTATGAAAATTACGAACAGATAAATAATTTTCAATAGGTCTAAAAAAAAAAACTGAGTGAAGATTAACAGTTTTATCATTTTAAGTTCAAGAGGGATTGACATTGACAGATAAGACAAAATTAAAAAAAAAAAAAATGTCCTTATTGAAACACCATTAAGTGGTTAATTGATAATCAAAACAAGAGAATTTTAACATATGCACATATGAAATAATGAGTATTATAAATTCAATTAAATATTCCCAAAAAAAAAAACTAGAATTTCTTAAAAAAAATGACTACTAAAAAATAGTTGAAAACTGTTTTTCAGCTTTAATATCTTAATAGCAAACAATGATATCGATACATAAGGTATGAAGAATAAAAATACTACTAAAAATTGTTTAAATTTTGATTTTGCCTCCAAATTCGCATATTCGGGTGATCGCATAAAGTAGAGCTTAAATCTAGAGTGTGTAGGTGGGTCGAGACAATAAAAAAATTATATGGTAGGCGGCCACATACACCTCTTAGATGGTGAAATCTATAGCTTTTTCTCTTTAACAGTTTAGTTCATAGCTGCCTAAATTTTAATTAAAAATTGTGTTCTAGAGCTGAAGTTCTGAAACACCTTTAAAAAAACAGGGCAATAAGGAACTAAGACGTTACCGGGTTTTTATTGTAAAAATCATTGTATGGGTTATTGAAGATGAGAAAACCGCGGAGTGCTATTAAATGAGAGGGTGCAATTTTGAGGAGGGGGGGGGGGTAAATGCAACCCTTTTCGTTTTTTGCATATAACTCGAAAACCAAGCTAAATTTCGAAAAAATACCGTTAACCTTAATTGTAAAGAATAAAATTAACTATCCTACTCAAAAACTTTTTAATACATTTTTAATGCGCTTGAATAAAAAAAACAAAATGTCAAAAAATAGATTTTTTGGTTTATTTTACTTATTTGCCCTTAACTTTTTTTTCCGGTAGATATAGGTATAGGAATTGCTTTTAAAATGGCGTTTTCAAAAGTATTCTTTTAGACAAAATTAACAAAGATATAGTCGCTCAAAGTAAGCCATTTTTTCGATTTTTATTGCGTTTGCTTTGACATTATTTTAATTCTTATTTTTAACAACAAAACTAAATTTTATTTAATAAAACAAGAATAATAAGTTTATTTATTAATTATAATTGATTGTTATTACAGTCTTGTTACTTTTTATAAAATGTGAAAATGAAAATCATACTTAAATAAAATAGTCACTTCTAGGCTTGATTTGATTAAATCTCTTGAATATCGCCATCCATATCTTCAAGAATATCATCTTCTTCTTTGTGCAAGCCATCTAATACTGAATTTGAAGATAATTTCAGTTATGAACTATCACCCTATCCAACAGCAATTTTTGAGGGGTTAAACATGAGACAAAAAAAGAAAACAGACTTATATGAGTTTTTCACACCCGTTGAATATAATTGTATCGATAATATTCATTACGTTATTGATGGCGGATATTTAGTGCACAAAATCGTGTGGAACACTGATGAAACATTTGCAGAAATAAGTACCAAATTCATAAATCATTTGGAAAGATTCTATACCAGTTGCAGTGTAGTTTTTAACGGTTATCCAAGTGATTTATTATTGGTACAAAAAGTGCAGAAAGGTTGCACCGGACCAAATATGTTGGCCTATTGAGTTAAAATTAAAGATGAATTGAAAGCACTTTCCAAACCCGACCAATTTTTGTCAAATGAGAGCAATAAAAAAAAATTGTATTACATACTTGATACAAAAATTCTTGGTCGCCTATATAGAAACGAAACAAGCCCATGAAGATGCAGATGTACCCATTTTGTAATGTGCAAAAGAAAAGGCATCCCTGTCAAAAAATGTGTGGTAGTTGGCCAAGATATTGGTCTTCTTATCATTTTTTCATTGCTACCAGAGCAATTTCAAAATGTGTACTTTTTGAAACCAAGCATAGGAAACGTACCTGCAAAATGGTATGATCGAAATAGTTATAGTTTTCCGCAACAACAACAATATCTTGGAATTATGCATACTTTTAGCGGATACGATTCCACATCCGGATTTTTTAATATAGGGAAACAAAATTATGAAATCTGTTACTAAAAATATACTTACTTAGGTCCTCGGACCTATTACGTCCGTGATGTTTCCCTTACTGGACATAGGGCCTCCACTAAACCTACGCGCCATCGTGTACGATTTCTTGAAATATATTTCAGCTCTCTCCAACTTTTCCCCAGTCGTGCCGATTCCTGTTCGCCCGTTCTTCGCCATGTACTTCTAGGCTGGCCCACTTGTCTTCCCTCCTGTGTGAGCGGGTTCCACTGCATTGCTTGAGATGCAATGCACCGATCGCCTTTTCGAAGCGTATGGCCAATCCACTGCCACTTTCTTCTTCGTATAATGGAGTCTATGGGCTCCTGACCCGTTCTCGCATGAAGTTCGGCATTGGAGATACGGTTGGGCCAGAAAATCCTCAAGATGTTTCGTAGACATCTATTGATTGATAATAGCAATCAATATATCTGGGATGCCTCTCCTGCGCAAAGCAAGCCAAATAAATTCTCTATTGACACTGTCGAACGCCTTTTCAAAATCGATGAACAGCAGGTGAAGTGGTGATCGATATTCAACGCACTGTTCGATGATGATCCGCAAGGTGTTGATGTGATCCACACAGGAAGATCCAGTGCGGAAACCTGCTTGTTCGGCGTCGAGTGTGTCTTCGAGGTGGTCTTTAATTCGATCCAAAACTATCCTTGTTATTATCTTGGCTACTGCAGGCAGAACGCATATTCCTCTCCAGTTTTCGCACTGTGTGAGATCTCCTTTCTTTGGGAGCTTGACAACCATTCCTTTTTTCCACTCTTCAGGAAAGCTCTCTGTTTCCCAAGCTCTCTTAATAAGTGGGTGCAGTAGCTCGCTCTATGTCGTTGGGGCTGCTCCTAAGAGCTCTGCAGGAATACCGTCAAGTCCAACCGCTTTGTTGTTTTTCAGTGCTTTGATGGCGGTGATAATTTCTTCTTTACTGGGGGATACGGTGCGTATTCGGGAAATTGTTACTTCGGGTAGCTCAGTGGGAATAGGGTTCACTTCACTGGCGAAAACGCGGTTTAAAACCGCAGAAAAGTGTTCCCTCCACCTTATGAGCTGGTCCTCATCCGAAATTAGCAGGGATCCGTTTGTGTCTTTAACCAGGTGTTGTTTAGAGCTCTGGACACCAGTGAGTTCTTTGGTAATTCTGTAGACGGTCCTACTGTCACACCTACTAGCGGCTTCTTCTGCTTCTGTAGCCAATGCGTTGATGTAGTTACGCTTATCACGTCGCACACTACGGTGAACTTCCCTCATCTTCATGCGGTACGTAGACTCAAGCTCGTTTCTCCCTGCTGCTGGGGTAGCTGCGATGCAAGCTTTAAGGTGTTTCCTTTCTTCGATCCTTGCCCAAGTTTCGTCGGAAAGCCAAGCACTATTTCTCCCTTCCGCCCGGCCGACTATACTTTCAGCACCGGATATGAACACATTTTTCACAGCACACCAATGATTTTCGATGGATGTGGTTTCCGTGCTGCTGATTGCGTTCAATCCTTGTGAAAGGTGGTCCCCTAGTTTTTGGCGCACTGCGGGATCCTTTAGTCTATCTGTATTAAACTAAAATATGATATCATCAAATCGTGAATGGACACGTTTTTCGTGAAGATGTTAATGAAGAAGTTCTGCATCCTAACTTCTTGCAGCATCTTTGTATGGGGTGTTGAATACCACACTAAGTAGGTTTCTCTTTACACTTTTTTGTGAGCTATCAAAAAATTCTAATTTTCATTGGCCAAATTACCACCAACGCGTGATGCCATCGCACAACACGGCTTAAGGACTTATTTGCAAGTACCCGGGTGGAGTGGAAAAAATTTTAATCCTCTCGAGTTGGGGTGGAAAGCAACTTAATATGGATTGGTACCTAAAACCATGAATCAACCTCCTGCACCAGATGTTTTTCTGAAAAAATGGCATGCGGATATGAAACGGGTTGTCACGGAGGCTGTGGGTGTAAAAAATTGGGGCTAACGTGTTCTATGTTTTTTAAGAATTACATGGGTGTAAACTGCGACAATGCGCAAGAAACGCACAAAGAAGAAGATGATATTCTTGAAGAAATGGATGGCGAAATGCAAGAGATTTAATAAAATCTAGAATTGAACAATTTTATTTTATGTTTATATGATTTTCATTTTCACATTTCAAAAACCCCTTGAGTGTGCGCACAAAAAAAGGGGGTACTCTTATTAGGACGCAATATATAAGCTTTTTAAGCGAACCTTTACCGTCTTTTTGTTTTGAGACTGTTTTGTTGATTGTTTGCGTTTTATAAAAATTGATAAATAAACTTATTATTCTTGTTTTATTAAATAAAATTAAGCTTTGTTGTACAAAATAAGAATTAAAATAATGTCAAAGCAAACGCAATAAAAATCGAAAAAATGGCTTACTTAGAGCGACCATATCATTGTTAATTTTGTCTAAAAAAAAATTTCTGAAAACGCCATTTTAAAGAAAATTTTATAATCATTCTTTTATATGGTGCTATTTCTATACCTATCTCTACCGCAAAAAAACTTTAGGGCAAACAAGTAAAATAAACAAAAAAAAATATTTTTTGACATTTTGTTTTTTTATTAAAGCACATTAAAAAAATATCTAAAATTTATTTATTTGATAGTAAATTTTATTCTCTACAATAAATGTTAACGGCAGTTTTTCGGAATTAAGCTTAGTTTTCGAGTTATATGCAAAAAACAAAAAGGGTTGCATTTACCCCCCCTCCTCAAAATTGCACCCTCTCATTTAATAGCACTCTGCGGTTTTCTTATCTTTAATAACCCATTTAATGATTTTTACAATAAAAACCCGGTAACGTCTTAGTTCCTTTCAATATGACATAATCAATAGCCCTAGTAATAGTATCCCAGGATTCAAAAATATGGTCCTTATAGTCTAAGAGCTGGCAACATTTTTCGACCTCATTGGTACATGGATCAAACTTTGGTCACAGAAAGGTTGAGGGCCGTCAAGCGCAAAAATTTTTACACTTCTGGTCAGAGGCTTAGGTCTTATATTTTTAAAACATTAAAAATAAGGGCCTAATTGATCGAACCGGAGTGGCAGACTGTTGTTTTTGTATTAAGTGGATATTAATCTATCAGTACCCAAATTTTTAAATCGTGGCGCAAATACATCCGTTGCTAGTTCTTGGTCCATTCAGAAAACTAGCGACCGATTAACTTGAATACCTCACTTCGTTAAAGGTTGAAACTTTGGTTTATGACCATTAAATACAAAAACAACAGTCTGCCACTCCGGTTCGTTCGATTAGGTCCATATTTTTAATGTTTTAAAAATATAAGACCTTAGCCTCTGGCCCGGAGTGTAAGAGTGACATTTTTGTGTTTGACGGCCCTAAATCTTTCTGTGACCAAACTTTCATCCATGTACCGATGAGGCCGAAAAATATGTTGCCAGCTCTCCGGCTATTACTTCAGTTCACACGACCAATTGACGAGCTACCTTTGAACATCAACACTAAACGCGACGTTATAAAGCTCCCAACTACACTTGTATTAAGTACTTTACGTATGAGTCAACAAAAATGCCAACAAATAATAGCATTAACAGATTCACGCAAAAGTCGGTTCCAAAGAAAATAATAATACTTTCTAACAAAGACTTCATAAAGTAAACTCTTAAGTATGTGTGCAATTGTGAAGTGTCAGAAAAGCATTAATAGTACTACAAGTAGCTACTGTGCAGCTGAATGCTAAACCTTCTCAATCAAATTTCACAAGACATATTGTGAGGTGTTATACACTAGGATAAAATAAAATCTTCAACAAAAACAAAAATAAATAAGGGACAGAAAATAAGTGAATTGCTCACTTTCGAAGAAATGCCGGAACTAAGCATATATATGTATTATACTTTGTAACTATATATTATGTACATAACTATTTTCTTTATCAACCCAATAGAGATTTTTTTTTAAATAAAATAAAATGTAGCTAAAGTTACGACTGAATCGCACACACTTGCTCCTGAATGTTTCAGGTAGGAGTATAATAATACTCTTTAAATAAAACTATTTTTAAAGAGGATTTTTTATGAACTTAAATTTTTACGGTTCAGAATTATTTGGTTTCAATTTCTATAACACCCTATATTATATTCATCCCTGAATGCAAAACTGTCATCTTGTAGCTACTAGCTTAAGAAAACGCAATTCTTAATGCAAAATTGCAGCTCTATTGTGTTACATATTAAACAAGTTAATAGGAACAAGTTTTGAAATGTGCTACTATTTAAGCACCTACGTCTGTGAACATATTTTCATATTCTCTTATTTAATATTTAGCATCACACCATCCATTGTTCCAGTTAATCTTTTAATCCCGTAAGTAAACCTATTTTATTTATACTTAAGCTAGACTTATATCTAAGATTATTGCTCTCTCTTATTGCAACCACCGAACAGACAACACATATTAATAAATTATAATATTTTGTAAGAATATTGAAAGAAGTGTTTTCTTTACTATTATGTTAAAAGGAACATTAAATTGGCGACGAGGAATTTTTTTTGTACTTACGTGCTTTAAGACAAAAGTTTTAAAAAATGTCTCGCCTTGTGGGAAATATCGAGCCTTTTATTCCGGGAAATAGTTTTAAAGCGTACGAAGACAGAGTACGCCAGTTCTTTATTGTGAATGATATACAAGCAGAAGGTTGTACTCCTTTGTTCATAACCATTGTCGGTGCCGAAATCTATGAGATCTTGATGTCTTTGACGATTCCAAAATTACCCAGTGAAATATCGTTCGATGATCTGCTGAAGTTATTGAGAAATCATTTCGCACCAAAGGCAAACAAAAGAGCTGAAAGATATAAATTTAATAAGATCTTTCAAGAAGATGGTGAGTCGATGAATGAATTCATCGTTCGTCTGAAAGCGATGGCACAAACGTGCAGGTGCGGAGATTTTTTGGATGAGGCATTGGCTAATAGATTCATTGTTGGTGTCAAAAGTGAGAAAATACAAGAGATGCTCCTTCGAGATGACTCGCTTTTATTCGAAAAAGTATGCCAACAGGCCTCAATGTTGAAGCTTCACAAAAGGCATCACGTGCTATACAGCCGCAAAATGCGGTTTACACTCACCCAAAAAAAATCTTCAAAGAACGCAGTGCCCGAGGGGCTCCCACGAGGGTCAAGAAAAAACGTAAACCACTCAAAAAGTTTGGTGAGTCATGGCAAGACAAATTGTTTTCGTTGTGGACGTTACGACCTTAAGGAATTCCGATGTCCAGCTAAAGAGTGGGTTTGTGTTGCATGCAAGATGAAGGGACACATAGCCAACAAGTGTCGTTTAAAAGCAGGCATACAGTGTGTCAACAGCGTGCGCATTGCTAACAGGCCCCAGTAGGTGTCAATCTTAGGCAGATGGTTACTATGGAAATAGATACAGGGGCGACGACAACTATAATGAGTGAAGCAGTTTATTTAGATAAGTTTAAAAATTGTGTTTTAGAAAAATCTAGTTTTAATCTCTGTTCGGACTCAGGTGTGCGGCTGCAAGAGCTAGGTAGCTTCGAGGTGGAAGTCATATCTGGAGGTCAGTCAGGGAAGTTACATATTGTTTTTTTTTTTTGATATGCCAAGGAAAAGTCTAATATATCCTAGATGGGGGGATCAGTTCATTGAATCCCAAATTGGTAATGTGAGTAACAAAACACAATTTTTAAGTCATATAAAAGCAAGTTTTCCGAATATATCAGAGTCAGAGTTAATCCGTCCGATTGTGGGTTATGAGGCGGAGATTGTCTTAAAGAAATCTCAAACACCAATTTTTCATGCAGCATATCGTGTTCCGTATAAGCTTCGTGAAAAAGTTGAACAAGAATTAGATATGTTAGTTCGCGAAAAAATTCTTGTCCCAATTGAATTAAGTCCTATTGTGATTGTGCCTTAGAGTGATGGTAGTATTAGAATATGCGTCGATTGTAAGGCCACGCTTAATAAGTGTATTGAAACACAGCATTACCCAATGCCTTTACCCGAGGATATTTATCGGTTTCTTCAGTAACTTTAACTGGTCACTATGCTTCCTCGATAGTGACGTAGATGCCAGTGCAGATATGATCACAAATTTAATTCTTTGTGGAATGAGAAATTTTATCCCGAATAGAGTTAAATCTATCAAGCCCAAAGAAAACTCGTAGTTTGATTCGAGCTCTCAAGAGGTTATTAGGGTTAGAGAAGTAAGTTTCCGTAGTTACAAAGCCAATCCTACTAAGGAAAACCGAAAAAAGTTTCCACAAGCCAGAAAGACCTGTAACGGTCATATTCGAAGAACCAAATTTTTGCATGACCAAAAATTAAGGCAAAAAATACTACAATGTCCCAATAGTAGTAAACATTTTTGGTCATTTGCAAAAAACATTCGAAATACTACTTCATCTGCGGTTCCAACTCTTGTCTTCAACGACACACCTACTGTTAGCTCGCAAGATAAAGCCAATTTGCGTGCAGCACAGTTTACTGTTAATTCGACGCTGTCAGTAAGTGATTTTATGGGACAAATCTTCTTTCGCACTCGTGCAGTTGCTAGAGTTCTGAAAGATCTCGACATTCACAAATCCGCTGGCCCGGATAGTATCCCTCCCATTGTTCTGAAGAGGTGTTCTTCAACGCTGGCAGAACCACTGCGTAAGCTTTTCCATCTGTCCTACTCTACTGGTCTCTTTTCGAGTGGATGGAAACCAGCATTTGTCCAGCCTGTCCCTAAAAAAGGCGTATCTTCTTCACCCTCAAACTATCGTCCAATTGCACTTACGTCCCTTCTTTCCAAGGTCATGGAAACGCTGATCAATTTTCAGCTCAAAAATTATATCTCGAAGAGATATTCATTAATGATATGCTGTCTGAAACTTCTAATTCATTAAATTGTTTTGCTGACGACAGTACCCTCAGCTTTTCATATTCGTTTCCAGATTCACATCCATGTCCTTCGGATGTGGAATTTGAACGGCAGCGTATGATTAGCTCATTAAATTCTGATCTTGACAGCATGGTCCAATGGGGAATCAAAAATCACGTAGAATTTAATGCTTCAAAAACTCAATGCTGTCTAGTGTCGTAAAACGAAACCCGCCCCATGCCACTATCCATGAGTGGCTCTTGCATTGAGGAAACCGAAAAGCTTTCAGTCCTCGGTATGTGTATCACAGACTACCTCTTGTGGAACGATCACATATTTGATGTTGCCAAAAATGCTGCTAAGTGCTTAGGTTTTCTTTGGCGATGCAAGAAATGTTTCACCCCTTCTGATCTGGCTGTTATCTATAAAGCCTTTATTCGTCCAAAACTCGAGTACAATTCTCATGTTTGGACAGGTGCTCCAATAATTCACTTGAGTCTATTGGAAAGAATTCAAAAAAGAGTTATGAAAATGATAGGTGATAGAAATATAACGGAAGCATTTGCACCTCTCGAACACCGCCGCAATGTTTCATGTCTTTCGTTATTTAACCGTTATTTTCATAAACAGTGCTCTAGCGAAATAGCCAGTTGCATACCTCCCCAATTCAACCGTAATACTCGTATTTCTAGGAATGCACATCAGTTTAGCCTTGAGCCCAACTTCGGACGTACTGTTAAGTATAGAGATTCTTTCTTTAGTCGCACTACAAGAATGTGGAATGCTTTACCCGGCACTATTTTTCCCTGCCATTTTGATATTCAGAGGTTCGAAACCAATGCGCACCGGCATCTCCTCTTGAACCCTCCCTTATTTCCCTAACGCTCGCACTGTGTTTAAACATTTTAAGGGTAGTAAGAACCCCTTTAGTGCGCGATTAATTAAAAAAAAAAAAACTGTAAAATCAGTATTAAAAAAATTGTGTTTGGAAGATAACAATACAATGTCGTTTATTGATAAAGTAAATGAATTTTTGTTTAACTATCGGAATACTCTATCGTCAGTTACCTACAGATCACCCCAGAATTTTGTTAAATAGTATAACGCCTAATGTGAACGGCTTGCAAGAAAAAGAAGAAAAAATATTGTCATAAGAAGAAATGTTAAAGAAAAAAAAAATGTAATAAAGAAAATAACTTAAAAGAAAAAAATTATAACGTAATACAAAGTAAAAAAAAACTTGAAAGTTAAAAATTGTCAAGTTATAGTAAGGCCTAAATTTAAAGTGGGAGAAGATATCCTTTATAGAACTCATTATGTTAATATGATAAAATGGATTCCCACAAAAGTTTTCAAAGTAATAAGTAAAGTAACTTATATTATAAGAGTAAATGAAGTATAACGTTTTGTTCATGAAATTCAAATTCGTAAAAGAAAATTATCTGATCAATTATATATTGCGGACATTGATCCAAATAAAATAATGAGTTCTCCTGAACTGAATATCGTAGACCGACGTTCATGTCGGATTAAAAATTTAGAATCAAAACAATTTTTAAATAAACAAACCAAAGTAAATCAAAAGAAGAGGAATTGAATTGGTATACATTTTTACTGTTGAATTGAGATTGTTATTATTATATGAATTTGCATTATGTTGTCAAAGTAAAACGTTATTTAAGTGGAGGAAGATGTTACATATTAAACAAGTTAATAGGAACAAGTTTTTAAATGTGCTACTATTTAAGCACCTACGTCTGTGAACATATTTTCAACTAGCCCAGTCAAATTAGCAAAGCGCGATGTAGTTCTGCATTTTTGATTTATTGTTGGGGCATGTTAGAATAGTCTGTAGCTAAGTTTGCAACTTTGAAAAACCTGTGCTCACTGCAGGAAAAATGCAACAATGAAAAAACGCTAAAATCACCACATTTTTTCCAACATTTTCATTTATTACTTTGAAAATATGCAACTTAGGAAAAATCCATCCACTATAAACTTGTTTGTTATAAAATTTTCTACAAGACCACATTAGTTTTGAATTCATGCTTGTTATATTTGTGTTGTTGTCCAACCAGGAATAAAAAAAAATCTGAAAAACTAAGTAATTTTGAAGCACTCAAAAAATAGGTCAAATTATGTTAAATTATGCTTAAAATTTGGAATCAAATAGTCTTGTGTATTACAAGACGAAATTCAAAAATTCTATCCAAATTGGTAGTTAGAATATAATAAAATATATTTATAACTATTTTTTGTGCAACTTTGATAGTGCATTTGTCTCGAAAATGTTCACGAAATTACATATTTACATGTCAAGTGAACAATTTTCGTAACTTTTAAAATAGCTACCAAAGTTGCTTAGAAAAAGATATAAATATCATAACTATGTTTTATCATAGTTAAGGGTTCCATGTACGTGAACAAAAATCAATGCCAACTTAAGTGTCCTACTTTGACCACAGCAATGATGCAAACATTGCTTGTTGCACTTAGTTACTATCATGTATCTTGCCAAAACTATATGACTGATTTGGATCGAATTTCTTCTTGTAATACTCTAGACTATTTGATTGCTAATTTTGAGCAGAATTGAAAAATGTTTGACCTTTTTCTTGAGTGCTTCAAAATTACTTAGTTTTGCAGATTTTTTTTTTAATTCATGGTTAGATAGCAACACAAATATAACATGAATGAATTTAAAACTGGTGTTGTCTTGTAGAAAATTTTATAACAACGAGTTTATATTGGATAGTTTTTTCCTAAGTTGCATATTTCCAAAATTAAAAAGGAAAATGTCGGAAAAAATGGGGTGATTCTAGCGTTTTTTTCACTGTTGCATTTTTTCCGCAGCGAGCACAGGTTTTTCGTAAATATTATTGGGCTAAACGGAAAAGTCAACAATGATTGTTTAAGTGAACAGTTTTTGAAATATGAATTTTGAATCTCAAAATTTTGAAAACAAAAATGATAAAATTAATTTTAAAATTTTGAAAACAAAAATGATAAAATCAATTTAAAACTAACTTCAAAATTTTACATAATTAAGTAACTACCATTTTTGATTTCAGAATTCATTGCTCTCATTGTTTCTTAGTCACACTGAAACCGGGTGGTTCTAGGACTGTTACTGTTCAAAATGATGCAGTCGCGTCGACCATTTTGCAATTTTGATTATCATTTATACTATTTGCAATTATCTTGAATTATCTTTTGAAACTTGTGAACATCATATATGTAACTATATGTTTTATATGTCAAAATGTTTGTTAGAATTGGCGTGTTCAGGAAAACGAGATATCGGAGATTTTGCTCCATTAAAAACTGAGCAAGTTAATCCGAAATTTTTGTGCCTCAGAATTTTGACAGCTTAAATGAGTTTAATCGAGTTTATTGTAAACCCTCTTACATATGTACAAAATAATATTAAAGAATTTAAAAACATTTAATCCGCGTGGTAAAAATATAAAAAATAAACTCGTTAAAATGATAATCAATTCTCATAGTTGGTTTTCTTCAAAGTTAATCATGTTCTGTACTTTTTGTTTGAATTTTTCCCCTTAGTTCGAGTTCGTATTAATTAGTTATTATTAAATTTATAATTATTTTTTTACAGATATTGACGGACTAAACCAGTTGTTTGTTTTTTTTTTCTTCAAAAAAGCGGCCTTGAAATTTTAATATCAACACAAAATGTACACAACGAAACTAAAATCAAGCTACATTTCTGAAGCCAAATATCTATTTCTAAGTGCATTTCATTCCAATGAAACACTGTAATAAATAAACTTAATTAATTCAAGTTAGATGTTTGAATATAATTTTAGTGCTTTATAATCGGTTTTCACTTTTATGATAAATACACATTAAAAAAAAAAACCGTAGCATATCAAACTGGTTGAAGAAGCAATCACCAAAAAGTAGAAAAAACGTCTTTTGCAAAACAAATTTATTATCTGAAGCGCACAAAAATAGAGGTTAATTCAAAAATATGGCAATTGAAAATGAAGGCAAACACAAGGCACAAACTACAACATCAGCATCAATGGTGGCAGGGAAACTCAGTGTTGATAGCAATACATCTACTTCTTCAAATTCTGCAAATTCGTCTTCTATCTCATCCCCGCCGCCACCGTTGGCTTCGTCGAATGTGGTAATGATGGCGACCAAACAGCAACAGCCACTTCCACTCCTCCTGCCACCGCCCCATTTGCAACCGCCGCACCCTGTAACATCATCATTATCTTCTGCTACTTTGACTACTACAAGTTGTGTGCCCGTTTGTTCAACAGGTGGCTTGACAACACCGGACTACCATCATCATTACGTTGGATCGGATCCTGATGCCTCTATTAACGGAAATTGTATCAGCAGCGGAAAAGGCAATAATAATAATAACAACTGCTTTGTCAGCGGTAGTAGCAATAACAACAGAGCTATGATGAATGCTGTAGTATCTTCTGGTTCTACAAACTCTGCGACATCCAATAAGTCAGAGACATCATCTCTAGGCAGTGGGAATGGTTCCATAAAGAAGGCCGCTTCCTCTAATGCTTTGATGAACTCTCGTGAGGATGTTACATCGATTGGTGGAACCTCATCAATAAACAGTCATCAATCGGCGAACAGTTCTTTCCACAAAGGAACCAAAGGTAAGTTATAATTTATAAAAATCAATTACAGGTGAGATTTCAATTCTTATATCGTTGGACAGCGGGTCTTTTTGTTTTGTTTTTTTTTTTTTTTTTTTTTTCAAAAAATGCTAAGGGACCAGTTATAGTGATCAGTAAAAACCATCAGTAAAAGATTTTAAACATAAAAACTATACGAATCGATGGCAAATCATTTAAAATAATTTTTCTGACTAAAAATTATCCCAAAAAATAATATATTTTCTAAAAAAATAACATTTAGTTCTAGTTTTATATGTTTCATTTTGTTACTGTTCCACTCATTAGTAAAAAAAACTACTGAATCATTTTGCATCATCAAAAGTTGTGGCTGGTGGTTTGACTTTTTTAACCGCCCGTACGTATAACATTCCAGTTTAAACCTGTGTCAACAAATTGTTCCCCCAGTGACCACCGCAAAATGATTTCATTTGTATGGGAGAGCGTTAAAAATCTATAAAAACTGAACCAATCAATCAATTTTGATGAAATTTTCGGGGATGATTACAATTACGACAATCAATTTTCGCCCCATGCCATGCCCACTTAAAAAAATGTTATATCACGTCATCAAAAATGATAAAAATCCAGGTTGTGTTTCAAGATATTTTTTTTAAGAAAGTCGGCCGGCCATATCTGATTTTTTGACCTTTTTTGTTTTCGATTTTTTGTTTAACTTTTTACTTGAGATATGTATATGTATATTTTATGGCAAGTTATGGATTTATAAAAAAAAATAGAACTCGAGATTTTATTTTTCCCTAACATTACGATGAAAGATCGCGAAAAAAGTGTGTCTCGCTATTCTATCTGTCTGTCGGCGAACCTACATCCTGAATGGATTTTTTCAAAGTACTGTTTTTTTTTTGTATGAGTGCCCACACATTTTTGACCACAATAACGGTACAAATTTTTTTTAGCCAAAAAGAAACAAATATTTTTCTTAAGAACGTCTCCAACAATTTTCTTAAACAAATTTAAATAATAATAACAGGTAAATACTACATTTTGTTTGGTTTTGATTTTCTCGAAAACGGTTCCGTTAATACTTTTCATTTGATTCATATCATTCATTTCATTTATTTCATTAATTTCCTTCATTTCATTAATTTCCTTCATTTCATAAATTTCTTCATTTCATTCATTTCATTCATTTCATTCATTTCATTCATTTCATTCATTTCATTCATTTCATTCATTTCATTCATTTCATTCATTTCATTCATTTCATTCATTTCATTCATTTCATTCATTTCATTCATTTCATTCATTTCATTCATTTCATTCATTTCATTCATTTCATTCATTTCATTCATTTCATTCATTTCATTTCATTCATTTCATTCATTTCATTCATTTCATTCATTTCATTCATTTCATTCATTTCATTAATTTCATTCATTTCATTCATTTCATTCATTTCATTCATTTCATTCATTTCATTCATTCCATTCATTTCATTTCATTCATTTCATTCATTTCATTCATTTCATTCATTTCATTCATTTCATTCATTTCATTCATTTCATTCATTTCATTCATTTCATTCATTTCATTCATTTCATTCATTTCATTCATTTCATTCATTTCATTCATTTCATTCATTTCATTCATTTCATTCATTTCATTCATTTCATTCATTTCATTCATTTCATTCATTTCATTCATTTCATTCACTTTATTCATTTCATTCATTTCATTAATTTCATTCATTTTAATCATTTCATTCATTTCATTCATTTCATTCATTTCATTCATTTCATTCATTTAATTAATTTCATTCATTTCATTCATTTCATTCATTTCATTCATTTCATTCATTTCATTCATTTCATTCATTTCATTCATTTCATTCATTTCATTCATTTCATTCTTTTCATTCATTTCATTCATTTCATTCATTTCATTCATTTCATTCATTTCATTCATTTCATTCATTTCATTCATTTCATTCATTTCATTCATTTCATTCATTTCATTCATTTCATTCATTTCATTCATTTCATTCATTTCATTCATTTCATTCATTTCATTCATTTCATTCATTTCATTCATTTCATTCATTTCATTCATTTCATTCATTCATTCATTTATTTCATTCATTACATTCATTACATTCATTACATTCATTTCATTAATTTCATTAATTTCATTAATTTCATTAATTTCATTCTTTTCATTCTTTTCATTCATTTCATTCATTTCATTTATTTCATTCATTTCATTCATTTCATTCATTTCATTCATTTCATTCATTTCAATCATTTCATCCATTTAATTAATTTCATTAATTTCATTCATTTCATTAATTTCATTCGTTTCATTCATTTCATCATTTCATTCATTTCATTCATTTCAATAATTTCATTCCTTTCATTCGTTTCATTCATTTCATTCATTTCATTTATTTCATTAATTTCATTCATTTCATTCATTTCATTCATTTCATTCATTTCATTCATTTCATTCATTTCATTCATTTCATTCATTTCATTCATTTCATTCATTTAATTAATTTCATTCATTTCATTCATTTCATTCATTTCATTCATTTCATTCATTTCATTCATTTCATTCATTTCATTCATTTCATTCATTTCATTCATTTCATTCATTTCATTCATTTCATTCATTCATTCATTTCATTCATTCATTCATTTCATTCATTCATTTCATTCATTCATTCATTTCATTCATTTCATTCATTTATTTCATTCATTACATTCATTACATTCATTACATTCATTTCATTAATTTCATTAATTTCATTAATTTCATTAGTTTCCTTCATTTCATTAATTTCCTTCATTTCATTAATTTCTTCATTTCATTCATTTCATTCCTTTCATTCATTTCATTCATTTCATTCATTTCATTCATTTCATTCATTTCATTCATTTCATTCATTTCATTCATTTCAATAATTTCATTCCTTTCATTCGTTTCATTCATTTCATTCATTTCATTCATTTCATTTATTTCATTCATTTCATTCATTTCATTCATTTCATTCATTTCATTCATTTCATTCAATTCATTCATTTAATTCATTTCATTCATTTCATTCATTTCATTCATTTCATTCATTTCATTCATTTCATTCATTTCATTCATTTCATTCATTTCATTCATTTCATTCATTTCATTCATTTAATTAATTTAATTAATTTCATTCATTTCATACATTTCATTCATTCCATTCATTTCATTCATTTCATTAATTTCCTTCATTTCATTAATTTCCTTCATTTCATTAATTTCTTCATTTCATTCATTTCATTCATTTCATTCCTTTCATTCATTTCATTCATTTCATACATTTCATTCATTTCATTCATTTAATTCATTTCATTCATTTCATTCACTTCATTCATTTCATTCATTTCATTCATTTCATTCATTTCATTCATTTCATTCATTTCATTCATTTCATTCATTTCATTCATTTCATTCATTTCATTCATTTCATTCATTTCATTCATTTCATTCATTTCATTCATTTCATTCATTTCATTCATTTCATTCATTTCATTCATTTCATTCATTTCATTCATTTCATTCATTTCATTCATTTCATTCATTTCATTCATTTCATTCATTTCATTCATTTCATTCATTTCATTCATTTCATTCATTTCATTCATTTAATTCATTTCATTCATTTCATTCATTTCATTCATTTCATTCATTTCATTCATTTCATTCATTTCATTCATTTCATTCATTTCATTCATTTCATTCATTTCATTCATTTCATTCATTTCATTCATTTCATTCATTTCATTCATTTCATTCATTTCATTCATTTCATTCATTTCATTCATTTCATTCATTTCATTCATTTCATTCATTTCATTCATTTCATTCATTTCAGTCATTTCATTCATTTCATTCATTTCATTCATTTCATTCATTTCATTCATTTCATTCATTCCATTCATTCCATTCATTTCATTCATTTCATTCATTTCATTCATTTCATTCATTTCATTCATTTCATTCATTTCATTCATTTCATTCATTTCATTCATTTCATTCATTTCATTCATTTCATTCATTTCATTCATTTCATTCATTTCATTCATTCCATTCATTTCATTCATTTCATTCATTTCATTCATTTCATTCATTTCATTCATTTCATTCACTTTATTCATTTCATTAATTTCATTCATTTCATTCATTTTAATCATTGCATTCATTTCATTCATTTCATTCATTTCATTCATTTCATTCATTTCATTCATTTCATTCATTTCATTCATTTCATTCATTTCATTCATTTCATTCATTTCATTCATTTCATTCATTTCATTCATTTCATTGATTTCATTGATTTCATTGATTTCATTGATTTCATTCATTTCATTCATTTCATTCCTTTCATTCATTTCATTCATTTCATTCATTTCATTCATTTCATTCATTTCATTCATTTCATTCATTTCATTCATTTCATTCATTTCATCAAAATCATTAATTTCATAATTTTATTCATTTTAATCATTTCATTTATTTCATTTCAATCATTTCATTTATTTCATTTTCATCATTTTCAAGATAGAATAAAGTAGTTTTTTTATTATATCATGGAATATTTGAAAAAATCATGTTTCTAAATTAAAAAACAGCGGTACCTTCACCTTTCATACAAATGTTGAAAAACGTCCAGAATTCCAAGAACCTTAAAAAAAGATTTATGTTATATTTATTTAGTACATTCTACTTTATAACTTGAAAATATTTTTGTTTGCGTTCTTATTAACAGTACTTGCCATAGAACCACTTTTCATATTTTCCACATTCTCATTGCATAAACCGATTAAGATATTTTTCTTTTTTGCAGATGTATCTAAAAATGTTTAACAATAATGTACATACACTCCACCCCACTTGAATAGAAACAAACTTTTTGTTTACTATCTGAGCGTGTACCGATTTGGTTAATTTATATATAAATGCGCCATTTGGTTTTAGTTTCTTTAAGAGGGATCTATTGCGAATAAAACTGCAGAGCATGAATAATTCAGGAAAATACAATTAGGTTATTTTTTACTACTTTTCTAATTACTTCATAAAATACACGTTTTTTTTTTGCGCCACTTGAATAGAAACATTCTCATAAATAAGTAAATAAATTGTAAACATGCAATAAAAGACGGTAGTTTTTGATTTGTGATCCTATATTAATAACTAGCGGAAACACCCGGCGTTGCCCGGGTCCCTTTTGATAAAGGATAGTTTGTTAACAAATCTTGAAAAAAATATTTCCCGTGGAAAATAGTTTTCCTTGAAAATATTTCTGCTGTCGTGAATATCTCTGAAATAAATTCGATGAATTGACCGCCCGATTCCCAAGGAAAACTTATTCCCGACATCAATAAATTTTCAACATCATTCATGTTCTCAATTTTCAAAGGATAGAAATATTGTGCAAGTGTTAATTATTGTAAATATAAAAGCTTATTCACGTACTTCTAAATAGCTATGCTAAAGACACCTACTTGTAAGAAAATATTTGAAAAATTTGTATGGTTTGCTATCTCGCCCCCAACTATCAACTGTCAAAGCAAAAGGTGTGATTTTTCGGATTTTTGACATTTCACCATCATCACTGTCAAGTGCGATTTTTTTGATTTCCACTGGACTTAGAGTGCAAACTCCACCTCCTTAATCGATTGGCGCTCTCAGATCTTGACATTTCGACACCTTTCAAATTGAAAAGTGAAATTTCTTATTTTCTGTTGGTGCTAAAGTGCTGGCCGAGACATTAGGTAATAAAACCCTCCTTAATCGATTGGTGCCCTTAGATTTTGACATTTCGACACACGACCTGCAACGCACAGAAGAGAGGAGCTGTAATACGGCAGTTTTTCCTCTTATAGCATTGCTGTTACCATTTTTGTTATACATGTGAATGATTTACTCTACGGAGCGAATGTTCCTCACTGATTTGGGAGATTGTGAAAGTATTCGCCGTGTTGATTTCAGCATAACTAAATTTTCACCGACCATGTAAATCAAACATGATTGGTTAAGGTTTTACCTTCCACCACACTCCAATCAACAACCATCGCATTTGTACTTACTTGAGAATTATATCATGCCATTCATTAGCCTTTCATCACTACTTATTATATTTTCCAACATTCTTACATTCACTTACACATTCAACAAAAACCAGGCAAAAAACTCATACGCACTTGAAACGTCAAATCTCATAGCTAAGCTTTGTACAACGCTTATGTCAAGTTATATTTTTCGCCATGTCGGTCGCTGCATGTGGACATAGATTTTTGGGACTCCATTGGATTTTTTCTGGACATGTTCATAATCCTGCCATCTGTTTAATCGAATCAGTCTTTAAAATTGTATGGTTTTCTATTAATATTTTGAATGTATTTAAAAAGTGAGACAACGACCTTTCCAAAGAGATCTAAATTTTGAAATTCGAATAAGTACTTTCCGATTTATATCCCATTTTATGCAGATAAATTGACAATTTTGAATTTTTTTCTGGATTTTATCTGTAAAAAATATTTCTAATGTAAAATTTTAATATTTGAAATTATTTTGTGAGCAACGCACAGTTATGTTTTGTATCCATGATCCATTTTGTATTTTGTTTGGTAAATAACTCAATAAAGCTAATTCTGGAGTGGCTTTTGTTGAAATGATCACTTAATATTTATTAGCAATATTTTAGAAGAGGATTAGAGCAATTGGTGTGTTCGTTTTGTTTTTCAAAATTTATCATTTTTGTATTAACTTTTGCTTTAAAAGTACCAAAAATATGATATATGATTTTTTTTAAGATTTTGCAAAAATTTTAACACAAAAATTTAGATTATAAATTTCTACTGTAGTCTATATCATTTGTTAGTATCATTTGTTATGAACTATCAGGCATTACTAAAGTTTGAAACCTCTAAATTTGGCTAAATGGAGCTTTATTGTGATTTATCTCATTAAATTGCCCCTACTTTTTTTCCTTTAGATTTACAAATATAAAATTTCTAACATATTTGTAGAAGAATGTAACACCTATAATTGTGTGTTATTAGTTTTTCAAAATTTATAAATTTTTCATTAACTTTTAACAATTTTCTAAGCAACTACACTCAAAAGGTATGAATTTTTCGCATTATGACAAATTCTTTCTCTTTTAACAATTTATTTTGTCATGAAAGTGAATTATTTTTTATTTTTATAATTTTGAATGTCTATAACCTTTCATTGGATACCTAATTTATAAATATCAAAAAAGTATTGCCCAAGTTATGGATATTTACAGGTATCTTAGGTATATTTTTCCAAAAAGAAACAATTTTATCGACCAGACTTGATTTTTGCAAAATTTTTCTTTCAGTTATGTTTAAAAATCCATATTAAAGCTTTTGGTTATCGTAGAAATATGTTTTATATACCAAAACAATTGTTGATGCGTATCGATTATTACAAAATTTAAATTTTGATAATCGGTTAAATAAAAAGTAACAATATTCACTATTTAGTAAAAATAATGCTATCTTATCTGTTTAAGCGTATTAGTCTTTAAAATTGTATGGACGTCCATTAATGTTTTGTATGTATTTAAATAGTGAGACAATATCCTTTCCATCGACATCTTAATTTTGAAATTCGAATTCGTACTTTCCGATTTATAGCCAATTTTATGCAGACAAATTGACAATTTTAAAATTTTTTCTGGATTTCATCTGTAAAAAATATTTCTAATGTAAAATTTTAATATTTGAAATTATTTTGTGCAGCTTGTGAGCAAAGCGCATTTATTTTTTATATATCAAAATTTTTATCAGATTTTCAGGATTTATAATTTTTAAATTTAAAAATATTTTATGGGCGTGGTGAAATTATAAAAATAAAATTCGTTGAAAAGGCATGATTTTTTGGTAAATAAATCAATAAAACTAATTTTAGAGTGGTTTTTGTTGAAATAATCACTAAACATTTATTAGCAATATTTTAGAAGAGGATTAGAGCAATTGGTGTGTTAGTTTTGTTTTTCAAAATTTATCAATTTTTTATTAACTTTTGCATTTAAAGTACCAAAAATTGAATTGATTTTCCACTAAATCACATTTTTAGTATGAATTTTTTTAAGATTTTGCAAAAATTTTAACACTGGAATTTATATTATAAATTTATACCTCAAATTCATGTATCATTTGTTATGAACTATTAAGTATAACTCAAGTTTTAAACTTCTTAATTTGGCTAAATGTAGCTTTTTTGTGATTTATTTTATTAAATTGCCCCTACTTTTTTCCCGTTAGATTTACAAATACAAAATTATCACATATTTGTAAAAGAAAGCTACACCTATAAATGTGCATCCTTTGTTTTTTTCAAATATATAAATTTTTGATTAACTTTTGAATTTAAATTACGAAAAAATAAGTTGATTTTTCATTAAAAATCATTTTTAGTACACATTTTTTTAATATTTTGCAATAATTTTTACACACAAATTTAAGTTATAAATTTCTATTTAAACTTCATGTATAATTTATAATGAACTATTAAGGTTTGCTCAATTTTGAAACCTCTAAAGTTGTCTAAATGTAGCTTTTTTTGTAATTTATTTATTAAATTGCCCGTGATTTTTTCCCGTTAGATTTAGAAATACAAAATTATTGACATATTTATAGAAGAAGGTTACACCTATAAACGTACATCATTAGCTTTTTGAAATAAAACAAAATTTCATCAAGTTTTGAATTTAATATATGTAATATAAATTTGACGGGTCGTTTACACACCCTTTAAGTATGAAATTTTTCACCCCCCTCAATAATTTTTATACAAAAATTAAGCCACATCTCATAGCTAAATTCTGAGATCAAAACTTTAATAATCGTCTGAGTAGAAATGAAGTTATGATTTTGTATATTAAAAGAACTCCAATTAGAAATTCAATTGAGATAATGGTGCTCTCCACTGGTAGACGATTGTTGACAATGAACAAAGCGGAGCATTTCTATGGATTTTATTCGATTTTTTATGAATTTTAAAAAATCAATTGTGACGCTAATATAGGAGATAGATTAAAAAGTGAGGTATCAAATTAATGGCTATACTATTGAGATTAAATATAAGAAAAAAATAAACCAATCCCTGCACACACCCACATGTTATTAAGTAATATGTGTGAACAATATTATATTGTGAATTTCTCAGCTCAACGGTAGACAAGTTCCTAGGACATATAGCTATAATTTATTACTACATTGCAAACCTCTACGACTGTTAATTAAAAAGATATTAGTAAAAAACCAAAAAAACAAATTTCATATAGGCAACATTTTTTTATTATTGTTAAAGATTTCTAAAAAAAATTAAGTTTAGTTTTTTTTAGAAGCTATCTATCGGATAGCAGGGGGATAGACATTGTTGATGCCATACAAAAAAGTTAGTATTTTGATTCTTTTGTTGTTAGTTTGGACACCCGTACAGCCAAACTGACAAGAAAACAAAAAAAGACTTTTATATATTAGTTAAGATAATAATGCATGAAAACCCCTATTGGATACTGAATCATGCAGTTATTTTATCTAATTCAAAGAAATTGCCCTTCATGCTTCTTTGATTGCAGCAGTAAGTGATTCTTTGTCCTTATATTGTCGGTCTTAATCGTAAACTCTACCAACCATATATCCCCATAGGTTTTTAATAATACAGGGTGGCTTCTTAAATCTTAATAACTTTTTCCTGAATAGTTTCTTAACACCAATTTTTTTTTATTTTGTTGATCGATCTTTAAAATTAATAAAAATGAACAATTGGGATGAGGAAATCCGCATTTGTGTTGTGCGCCGCTATCACGTACTAGACTCTATAATTCTTGTCGAAAGAGAATTTCGGCGCCTGATTGGCGGCACGCCTCCTAGAAGATGGACAATAATGAGGCTTGTTCAATCTTTTTTTGATCGTGGGACAGTTGCCCGAAGGAGTTATCACCTAAATTCACCCGTTTGGACGCCGGAAACAATTGCTGCTGTAGCTGATGCCATACAGGATACTCCAAGCGTTTCCACAAGAAATTTGTCTGCACGTTTGGGTATCAGCAGGCAAACGTTGCAGACAATATTGCATAATGATTTGAATTTGTTTCCCTACAATATTCACATTACAAGCAAATTAAACACTTCAGACTTTCCGGTGCGCTTGGAATTCTGTCAAAAGCTGCTCCAAATGGTTAGAGGAGGACGAAACCATTCTTAATTGCATTTGCATGTCGGATGAAGCTCAGTTCGACTTAAATGGCAATGTAAACAGCCAAAATTATCGAATATGGTGTGAGTCGAACCCACAAATCTTGCATGAAACTTAACTTCATCCAGATCGGTCACAGTGTGATGGGCAGTTTCCTCAAGCTACATTGTCGGTCCATACTTTTTTGAGGAAAACGGACGCACCGTAACGGTCAATGGTGACCGTTATTTAAAAATGTTGAGTGAATTTTTTTACCCAGAACTGCGCTGGAAGAGAATTCCTTTCAATTCCGTTTGGTTTCAACAGGATCGAGCAAGTAGTCATGTAATCAGGGTTGTTTTGGCAGAATTGCAACAACAATTTCTCAATAAATTAATTTCGAGAAACTCTTCTTTTCGTTGGCCTCCCAGTTCCCGAATTGACTGCACCGGATTTTGTTGTGGGGATATTGCAAACAGGAAGTATACAAGACGAAACCAAATAATTTGAACACCCTGATGAAATCGATCAAAACAATAATTGAAGCAATTCCGAGGTCAACTCTTCAGTCAGTTATGGACAAGTTTCTATTAAAATGCCGCACATGTGTCAAGGAGACGGGGGAGGCCACTTAAATTCTATTATTTTTAAGAACAAACGAAAATATTTAACAACATTTTATTATCTTTTGAACTGTGTAAGCAAAAATAAAATAAACGTTCTCTTAAAAAAGTTATTCGCGTTTCTCATCAGCCACCCTGTGTATTTAGGTCCGGAGAATACGGTGGCCATTGTAGTAACGGTAACGTTTTTCTCAGATATCCAACTGTTAATGGTCCTTGCGGTGAGGATTGGTGCGTTGTTTTGTTGAAATGTCCTTGTCCATGGTATTTGTCCAAAGACATCGGTTAACTCAGGGAAAGCTTCTTGCAATATTTCCTTGTAGGAGTTTGCCGTCATTTTCAATATGGGAAAGTCCAGATCCATTGCTCCAAACCAGAAAATCGCACCCCACGCCATAACACCGCCTTTTCGGCTATGGCGGCGCTCCAGAAACCTGGGTTCCTTCATCATAACATGAAAAAAGTAATTATATCCGTCCGGGCCACCTATATTGAATTTTATTCGTCGGAAAATAGCACTTTTGTTCACTCTTCCTTGCACGTCATATTCTTCCTGCAAAAATCTATTATATTGTGTCATCGTATTGGATTTAACGGTGGTTATTTGTTCAATTTTAGGCGCTTTAAATATTGTGACCCACGAATAACACGTCTAATAGCGTTAAACTCGCACTCTTCGCCTTGATTTAAGGAGCAGAGTCGCTTGAATTTGAAGCCAGTCTAGTTATCTTTCTTTGGTCTGCTTCTGTTGTGGCTCTTGATTGCCTACCTTACAAATTTTTTCCAAAGGTTTCTTTATTTCTATGGTTCGACCAAACAATTTTCACACTTCTAATTATTTGTTTGGTAGGGGAAACTTGTTTTCCGCGTGTACAATGGTTTTCCATGGCCCATCTTTTCTTTGATAAAACAATTATTATTTTAAATCTACGCTTTATAACAATATTTTTCTTACTGTAATCTATAGAGACAAAACGCACACTGTTTCTATTGAAGTGGCGCAAACAAAAAAAAAAAACAGTGTATTTAATGAAGTAATTAGAAAAGTGATCAAAATTATTGCATTTATTGAAAGTCTGGATTTTATAAATAAACAATAAACAAAATTTATTAAAAAGATTTAGTTTCGTTCTTGAAAATTATTTTTCAGTTATAGAAAATTACAAACTTCCTAAGTCTAAATAAATAACACAGTGTTGTTGAAAGCTCAACTTGAATGTAACATAATTGCTTAACTTCAACACCTTCCCTTGTTACTTGGAAGTTATATAATAACGCAATTTTAACTAATTTTAAATATCGAGTCCCATTTGCTTACATAGCATCTTAAGACGTGGACTTGGTAATGGCTTAGTCATTACATCTGCCAGTTGATCTTCGGTTGAAATCTGTTGAACCACAATCTGCCCTTCAATAACTTTCTCTCTTATAAAGAAATGCTTAATGGCGATATGTTTGGTTCTTCGGTGGAATTCTGGGTTTTGCGAAAGTCTAACTGCTGCAGAATTATCAACTTGTATTAAAGGAATGTTCTTGAGTTGAAAAATGCCACCGAATATTCTTTTCAACCAAATGGCTTCCTTCGCTGCTTCATTTGCTGCTACTATCTCTGCTTCTGTTTTCGATGTAGCTACCATCGCTTGTCCTTGGCTGAGCCAAGAAATAGCATCACCAGCGAATTTAATTACAACTCCTGAAGTTGAACGTCCTGTTTTCATACATCCCCCAAAGTCTGCATCGCTATAGCATTCGAGAATTGCTTTTTCTGCATCGTGATGATAAGTTATTGCATATTCCAAAGTTCCTGCTATTTATCGAAACACTCTCTTGACTTGGGTAATGTCTTCAGTTGTTGGATTCTCGAGTGTTCTTGACCGAAATCCCACGCTGTAGGCAAGATCTGGCCTTGTACCAAGCATAAGGTACATCAATGCACCAACGGCTTGTCTGTACGGAAATGTTTGTTTCTCGATTTGTTCTTTCCCTGTTATAGAAGTTTCTGTTGTCTTAATCATAGGTGTTGAAATCGTAGTAGCCCGTAACGTAATGGTTAGTGCGTTCGACTGTCACGCTGGAAGTCTGGGATCGCTTCCCAGCCTCGTCCACCTAAAAACTAAAGTTTTTTTCAGGGCTACTGCCTCTTGCGAGGAATTGACAAATCCTCCAGGAGTATTACTTGTCACGAATAAGTGCTTCTCGTCTAGCCGTTCGGATTCGGCATAAAATTGTAGGTCCCTTCCATTCCTGTCGAAAGGCGCACACAGGAATGGTTGCGAGTTGTTAGTCACTAGGCCCTGGTTCTTCATGAGCCGTTGTGCCACCCGATTTATTTATTTATTTTGAAATCGACTTGCATTCAGAAAAGTTAAATCTCTCCAGAATCCTTCTTGCATGTGCTGTCTGTTTAATCTTAATGTTCTCAATTTCTAGCCCCAAAAAATATACAGCCTCCTTTGAGATAATTTTGAATTCTTGCTTAAGTTCAGTAATGAATACATTTAAGTCCTTTATATCTGTGGCTGCAACTAAACCATCATCAACGTACAAAACTAGTATGAGCTTTTTCCCGTTGCGCTCTCGAATAAACAAACATGGATCAGCTTCACTTGTTTTAAACTTCCAAAGCGTTTATTCCAGCACCTTGATGATTGCTTAAGACCATATAGACTCCTGTTAAGCTTGCATACTTTGTTTGTACCATCGCTGTATCCCTCTGGTTGTTTCATGTATATGGTTTCCTCAAATTCTCCATAAAGAAAAGCTGTTGATACGTCAAATTGTGCTAAATGCATTTCTTCACTTGCAGCAATGCTTAAAATTGACCGTATCGTCCCCAACTTTGCCACTGGACTGAACGTTTGACAGAAGTCAATACCATAACGTTGGCTAAAGCCTTTTGCAACTAACGTGGCTTTGTATTTGTCGATACTACCGTCAGGATTCTTCTTTAAGTTGTTAACCCACTTGCACGGTATAGCTTTCGCCCCTTTAGGTAAATCTGTTAGTTTCCATGTCTGGTTTTCCTTGAGTGATGCAATTTCTTTTTCCATTGCGTCCTTCCATTCTTGTTTATGTTTGCTGCTTGTTGCTTCTTGGTAGTTTTCAGGGTTTTCTCAAGCATTCACGAATTCTTCCGCTGCCATAAAAAATTGGCATACTTTTTTGGTATTGTCAATTCTGAACGAGTTCTGAGACTTGTGGATGGCTGTTGAAAATCTTCTTCTCTGTTTTCAAAATCAGTGTCATTGCCGGTATCGTATTCTTCATTGTTGCTATCTTTAGAACTTATTTCAGGTGTTTCTTCTTCAGGTGCATTTTTAGGTTGACGACTATACTTTTCTTCTTTTATATCTTTCATAGGTAACTTTACTGTGTCTTCGCAAATTCTTGGCTTTTCTTCAAATTGGACATCTCTGGATAATATAACTATATTATCTTCCTTGTTGAAGACTCTGTAGCGTTCGTCGCCATCATACCCAACCAGAAACCCCTTCTAAGCTTTTTTATCCATTTTCTTTCTCTTTTGTACAGGTATATGAGTATAGCAAGTAGATCCTATTATTCGGAGATGTGTTATCCTTGGTTTCTTACCTATCCAAAGTTCGTGTGGACTTATTCCATTTATTGATGACTTTCCGGTTCTATTCAAAACGTATACAGCTGAATTTACAAGCTCTGCCCAGGTGTATATGGTGCTTTTAGTCTTTTCACGATTCCATTGTCTCGAAGCATCTTCTTGATTTCAGCATTGTCGAACTCACCACCATTATCACTTAACAGTTCTTTTATTGTGTGACCCAATTCTTTTGCATGCGTTAGTACCCCCTTCAGAGCGTCGTTAACGTCCGATTGTGTTCAATAGCGAAATTTTGTGAAAATATCTTTAAACACAACTAAATATCGCTTTTTCTTGAAGGAAGTACTAAACGGTCCACAAACATCAGTTGACATAAGCTTTCCTGGCTGAGTTGCTTTTCTTCGAGTTCCAAATGGCAATCGATGCATCTTTCCATAAATACATGGCTCACAGATATTGTTATCTAGTTTTACTTTTATACCCAGTTCTCTTTCAAACAATTCTTTTACATGGCGTTTGTCTTGGTGTCCCCATCTCTCATGGTAAAACTGCAACGTTGTGTTTTCGGCAACTGCAACATTTACACCAAACCTTTCGTTGCTGTCAAGTGCTCTTATATCTGCTTTGTATAATGTTCCGTTCGTCTTGCGATAGCCACACAATAAAGTGTTTCCATCTACTTTAAGCGAGCATTTAGTGGCCGATGACTTGAAAACACTGTTTTCATTTCTGTCCTGTGATGCTAAAACAGAAAAGAGATTTCTAGATACTTTAGGTACATACCAAACATCCCTTAGTGTGACTTCTATTTCTCTTTTGTTAATTCGGGATTTAACAAGAATATTTCCTTTTTCCAACCGCATGAAGCGTTTCTTTTCCAGCTGCTTGGATGCTACGGTCGATATAAAAATCATTTTAAGAAAACACATTGTTTAGTTTTTTTTGCTCACAAATCAAACCTTCTATTATGATGATAAAGAAAATAAAACTAGTTTTTCCTTTTAGTTTTAGTTATCCCTTTATTATCACATACCAGTAAAACCCAACACAATTTATAAACAAGAAATTAAACATATTTAATATTTATAAGTGCTTGTATTTTATCAGCTTCTATTGGGAGTTTAGAGGTTTTTAAATTTTGAATAAAATAAAACAAGGCAACAAAATTGTATAGATACACAAAACACACACATTCGTGTTGATACACACAGTCATCCATCATAATAATATTTAACGTGTGATTCACCCTCATTTCCAACTGTCCCCATTTTTTAAAAAATCGTCTATGACATTAAGTATTTATGTAACTTACAAAAAAGACCCAGTTTTAACACATTCTTGAAAACACAGAATCGACTAATATTGTGGTTTATAAATAGAACATGGGAGGTAAAACGGTGTTAAACCATTGAAAGATTCTGAGAGTTTTGAACTAAATTGGAACTAAATTATATAAAGGCATATTATACAAATAACTCTTCAAGGTATAAGCTTATAGACAAATTGTAGTTAAAATATGGCTAACCGGCTTGCCTAAGGTGTATTTATACTCTACTTTAAGCCTCCCGATGTTTTTGAGTATAAAAAGGTTGCACTAAATTCTTAGCTCATCAGCTCTGAAACTCCAAATACAAAACATAAACCCATGTCCTTTCATATGGTATGATATTGCTTCCTGGTCATATATCGAGCAACAAAAAATATCATCATACTGTGTGGGTTGCAACATGCAATATAGAGTTTTATTTAAATATGCACATACACTAGACAAAGTGCGCTTTCCACAGAGGGCAAATATGCTTCTGTGAGTATGTTTGCATAACTTCTCACAAAATATCTATGTATCTATATCTACTCGTACTTGAGAGATTACTATCAACTCGCCAGGCTTTATATTTTCCTTTTCAATGGATACAGATTGTAGATGTTGTATACTCACTGGGCTGAACAGCATCATCACCTAAATTTAGCTTATCACACTGGGTAAAATAAATATTGAGGAAGAAGGGTATCGGCCCATTTCAAGAGTTTTTTTTTTTTTAATATAAACATCGCTGGTAGGCATACATGCGGTATTAAAAGTTTTTATTAGACTTTTTTGTGCAACCTGGTGTATAACTGAATATAATTTTAGGAAAAGTATTACTTATATATTTATATTTTATTATATAGATATTAACATCGTTTCGGCCCGGAAGAAAACAGAAACAATTCAACTTATTGTTCAGGGAGCAAAAGAAGGTTTTTCTATTAATCTGTTGAAATATCAATATTTAACTTTTAGAAAAATAAATATGTACATAATAATATAATAATAGAAATATTATATCTATCGGGTATCCGATCTTTGTATTGTTCCTTGCAAAGAGGGGGAGAAGGTAGACAATTATCAAACTGAAATATTAATAAGACTCAAGACATAAGTTTTTTTAGAACCTTACCTTACGACTTTTTTTCGAGGTTTATAAAACGCAAAAATCCAGCAAAACAAAGTCTGTACAAAAAAGTCAATGGGGCGTATTCATAGTCATTTTAGATCTGTTTCTTAGTAAAACATCGGTTTAGTTGAATTTTCGGACGTTGATTCTATTTGTTTAAGTTTATCATTTCATAAATATTTGAAGCTATTTGTTATACTACACAAATAGCTTCAAATATTTATGAAATGATACACTTAAACAAATAGAATCAACGTCCGAAAATTCAACTAAACCTATGTTTTACTAAGAAACAGATCTAAAATGACTATGAATACGCCCCATTGACTTTTTTTATAAAACCAATAATTTGTAATTAAAATCGGTCTGTATTCATTGAGCCAAAATTGTCTTAAACTATAGTTTAGTTAAACCTGGGTCTATCTGCGACTATGAATGCTCCATTGTATCTTAAAAATGTAAATTTTCGATGTTCTAAAAATTTCAAACTTTCAAGACATTTTACATACATATACATTATATCATACACGCAACCCCATAATTTGTCCTAAATAAATAAAAAAAAAATCGTGTAAAATTTTAGCTCATTATTATGAACGTTAACCCGGACCCGAAGACTTCTGATGTTTTATATGGGAATCCAATAGATTTTTGTTAATCCAACCTAAATAGAGGGGAGGGTGATACATCAAGAATTTAATGATTTCTTAGAAAAAAAAATTCTCACAAAATTTGAAAAAAATGTAAAATAATGCGTAGCTAACAACTTTAATTTCAATAAATATGTACATTGTCTATTGCAAAGACAATGTACATATTTATTGGTTCCATAACATTATATCATTAAAAAAAAAAGTTTTAAAATCAATTTAAAATATAAAGGATTACTATGAATTATTATAAATTAGTTATTTTAATAACTAAAACAGATAGAGCAAAAAAAGTATGCCATCTGATTTGCTTAATAAATATGAATTTATGAAAAGAAAATCAAAAATCAAATATATTCATTAATTATGATTGTGACCTTTTATAAATTATAATAATTTCTTGTTTTGTAGGCTATAGGTCAATTGAAACAAAACTTTGACGTTTCGGGTATGTTTATAACCTTCATCATCAGGCCTTTATTAAAATAAATACATACATTATAAATCAACTAAAAAAACAAATTATAAATACTTACAATTAATTTAGCCTCAAATTTGTACATACATGTGTATGATATTGAATAATATTTAATTTTAAATTAAGAAAATTATTGAAAACAAAATCTACATTAATTATATTTTAAAAAGTAAATTAAAAAATCAAGTTAAAAATCCCTTAAATTTTATTTTTTCGCAAGTTGGCTATACAGGGTGTCCCGTAAGTAATGGATAACCCTGAAATGCCGCATAGTAGACTTTATGACCGTCCTGAAAACTGATAAAAAAAAGTTCTATCCCAACCACAAGAAAAGTCATATGCATTTTTTTGTTCAGTGCATTATTTTTTTTCTTACTTTACATTTTTGAATACCACGACTACAAGTGAATGAGTTCCATCATTTTTTTTTGCAGGAATATTTAACATTACTTGTGCCAACACATAAGTAGAAAAAAATTATTATAACTGTTGGACTTCTTAGAGAAAAAAATTATTTAACATTGAATTTCAATGCAAAATGTGAAAATAAATAATTTTTGAAAAAGTTAAATCATAGCTGGTATTAAAAAATGCATGAATACCTGAGTGGCCAACTATTTTAAAAATATGCGCGTTAAATGCAGATTTCAAAATGGTATTACTTATTATTATATCTAGAGTCAATAGCAAGTTATTGGTAAAAATCTGCAATACTAGAGTAAATTTAGCAAAAACAAAAGTTTTCAAAATTAGCACAGTAAACGTGAAAATAATACCAAGCGTTGAACATAGCAGATTTTTGATTTATTGGCTGTTTCTACGATGTTGTCCTAATGATAAATCCAAGCTTTCAACTTCTAGGGCCGAATGCATTATTGATAAAAATGTCAAAAAAGTGCAAAAAACGGTTACATTTTCGAGCTTGTTTTGAATTTTATCTGTTCTATTGGGCTTTAACAATCCCATCAAATATTTTGTTGGTTGCTATTTTTTATTTGTAATTTTCTCCAAACAAAAAGTCTTCTGATTCAATTTTAATTGTGTTTTTTGAATAGTAAATTGTAAGATCCTGAGAAAGTGAGAACGCATAAAATCGTAAGTTTTTTAAATTTTGAATTAAAGTTTTTGTAATTTGATCTTAATTCATAAGATTAAGACCACGACGAGCACTTATTTATATCGTTTTTATTGTTCATTCTTCAGAAAAATTAACGGTCTAAATAGCTGTTTTCCTGAACCTGCTTTTTGATAATTAAGACGTTTTATTGAACTTTTTCGATGCCACGTATTCTGTATTCTGCACAAGAATATGCAAACATGCATTTCATTTATGGAGAGTGCAGAGGCAACGCAAACGAAGCTGCGACTCTGTATAGGGAAAGGTACTCTTTGAGTTGCCGGGGATTTTAACTGGCCAAGGTTATTTGGAGTTCCTCCAAAATGATCTCCCAACCTTGCTGGAAGAAGTGCCTCAAGAACTAAAGGAATCCCATTGGCTTCAAAATGATGGTTGTCCAGCACACTATGCTGTGCCTGTGCGGGCATATTTAAATGCCAGATATCCAGGCAGATGGATAGGACGTCTGGGACCAATTTTATGGCCACCCCGTTCACCAGACCTAAATCCACTTGAATTTTTTTTATTGGGGATGCATTAAGGAAATCGTATACAGCAAGCCGATCAGGTCTTTAGAGGAGCTAAGAAATCGTGTGGAGGCAGCTGCATTACAAATTTCTGAGCAAAACCTTGCACGTTCACTAAGACGTTCATTTATTCGGAGGTGCAGAACCTGTATAAGAGTGGGTGGAAAACAGTTTGGGCATTTGCATTAAATAAATAAATAATTAAAAAATATCTATTTTTGTTTTTGTTTTCTAACTAAGCGATCATGTGATTAAAAGCTGGCTCAAAAACTTTTTGTTTAGAGAAAATAACAAATAAACTAATAGCAACTAACAAAATATTTGATGGGTTTGTTAAAGCCCAATGGAACAGGTAAAATTCAAAAAAAGCTCGAAAATGTAACCGTTTTTGCACTTTTTTGACATTTTTATCAATAATGCATTCGGCCCTAGAAGTTGAAAGCTTGGATTTATCATTAGGACAACATCGTAGAAACAGCCAATAAATCAAAAATCTGCTATGTTCAACGCTTGGTATTATTTTCACGTTTACTGTGCTAATTTTGAAAACTTTTGTTTTTGCTAAATTTACTCTAGTATTGCAGATTTTTACCAATAACTTGCTATTGACTCTAGATATAATAATAAGTAATACCATTTTGAAATCTGCATTTAACGCGCATATTTTTAAAATAGTTGGCCACTCAGGTATTCATGCATTTTTTTTATACCAGCTATGATTTAACTTTTTCAAAAATTATTTATTTTCACATTTTGCATTGAAATTCAATGTTAAATAATTTTTTTCTCTAAGAAGTCCAACAGTTATAATAATTTTCTTCTACTTATGTGTTGGCACAAGTAATGTAAAATATTCCTGCAAAAAAAAAAATGATGGAACTCATTCACTTGTAGTCGTGGTAGTCAAAAATGTAAAGTAAGAAAAAAAATAATGCACTTAACAAAAAAATGCAAATAACTTTTCTTGTGGTTGGGATAGAACTTTTTCTTATCAGTTTTCAGGACGGTCATATAGTCTACTATGCGGCATTTCAGGGTTATCCATTACTTACGGGACACCCTGTATATGCTGCTTAAGCCATCGCAATCCGAACGTCTGTTAAAAGCATTATTATTTTCATTCTTTTTTAATAGTTTTTTTCGACTTCTAGAATTTTAATGTTGGAAAAGTTTAAATCAGCTCTATGGTTTTGTTCTACGCAATGCGATACTAATGCAGTTGTTTGATGATTACTGTGTCTGATATCTGATTTGTTTGGGTGTTCCCACATAGACAGAAGAACATAGAGATCCTCCACCTAAACAATTAATTTCATAAACAATATCGCACTTTTCTTCTTTTTTTATATTATCTTTAATTCTTGAAAAAAATTTAGTTTTAAGAGAGTTTGAAGTTTTGAAAGCAATTCGCGTCTTCAATTTATCTCTAATTTGTGCAGCTGATAGGCGGTTTGCAAGATTTGGAATATATATTGCACTTCTGTATATGATTTGTCGGGCATCATTTACTCTATTAGAATTTATTCTAGGCATTTATTATGACAAAACAATATAATATAAACAAATATATATTAAATAAAACTCGACTTATAAAATTTATCGCCGTATTAATTATAATTTGCCTTGGTTGTTTTGAGTTATATTTTATAAGACGTCCTGAAGATGTTGGTTTTTTGTACCAATCAAATAAAAAGTTGTTGTTGTTTCCAATAATCATGACATCCAAATATGGTAAATTACCTCCTTTTTCAATTTCGACTGTAACTCGTTTTTTTGAAAAACACCAGATAAGTCATCTACTTATTTCACTAAAAAACTTTGGTTTATGTGGTAGTTTTTTTTTTTAATTTCTTTTAACGGGTTGGCTACGTTTTACCGCAAAACGGTTGACCGCTAAACGTTTGACCGTACGTCAGTTACACGCGTAACGATATTTCTTCTCACATTTGCCCGTATAACGTTATCTCGCCAATTCCCACCTTTCATTATAAAACACGACAGCGATGTTTTGAATTATCAAATTTTATATGAAGAGCCAATCAATATCACGGATTTTGTGATATTAGCCAATCAAAATCCTTTTTACATTTTTCGAAGACAGCACTGTATTGAGAATGTCAGTACTTTTAGTTTTGGTCACTTGATTCTGTGAGAATCAACGAGAACGAACAAAAAATTCTGTTGTTTATTTACGTAAGAATTGGACGGGAAATTTTTTTCGTTCATTCGTGTCGAGAAAAATTTCTCGTCCACAAAAAAGTATTTAAGCAAGCGTGATTCTGGAAATTAGCTCAGGTTTTAAACTCAGCCAAATCTGAACTGATATGTTTCAGATGACCTAGCAGCTCCGGGAATGCAAGAGGACGCTCAGCCACTAAATGCAGGAACACGATGATCAGCCTTCCTGACGGAACACAGCTTGCAGCCAACAAAAATGTAAAATACTTGGGAATACAGTTTAACGAACTGCTGCGGTTCAATCCTCACGCAGAAACTGTCCTTAAAAAAGCAAACTTCGCCTTCCACCGCATTCATCCGCTCATGCGAAAGCAGAACGGACTTAGTCAGAAGACAAAGCCACTCCTCTACAAACAGCTTATTAGGCCGATCATCACCTACTGTTTCCCCATCTGGTATACGGGGACAAAATCCCATATCAACAAACTGGCAGTATTCGAGAGGAAGATCTGGCGGCTATGTACAGGATTGCATTACGACAGGGTACGTAGGAAACACGTGAGTAATATTCGACTCTATGAAGAAGCCAAGATAATTCAACTGGACAGATACCTCATTCAATCCAGCCGAAGATGCCTACGGAATACAACCAACCACCCGAACCCTCTGATAGAAAGAGTGATAAACCAACAGATACATACTGACCAGCGGTACCTCACAGCAATGGAACTTCTGGATGAGGAACTGATATCAACGATCGACGAAAGGAACATCCCCTTCTACGCTGACCCAGGGTCAGCTCACTACCGTGGCTAAAACCACATCCCCCCCAACCATCCACCAACATGGCAACCGGACCTGAACAACCCGAGATAAGTAGCTGCCATTATATCCTTAAAATATATTTTTAAAACCCAATGACAACTAAATGTAAATTAAGCTTAAAATAATAAAAAAATGTAAAAAAGTTAGGCCCCTTCTGTGCCAACATATTATTAAGAAATACCAATGTATACTTTAAGATAACTAACGTTAAGCAAATTGTAAATACAAACATTTTTGTTCAATAAAAAACTCGTTAATATCGTAAATAAAAAAAAAATCGAAATTAGCTCAGTTCTTCTTAGAACTCAGACCTGAACAACCCGAGAGAAGTAGCTGCCAATATATCCTTAAAATATATTTTTAAAACCCAATGACAACTAAATGTAAATTAAGCTTAAAATAAAAAACAATGTAAAAAAGTTAGGCCCCTTCTGCGCAAACATATTATTAAGAAATACCAATGTATACTTTAAGATAACTAACGTTAAGCAAATTGCAAATACAAAAATTTTTGTTCAATAAAAAAATCGTTAAATTCGTTAAAAAAAATCGAAATTAGCTCAGTTCTTCTTAGAACTCAGACGAGATAACATGTCTTGGGTGCTTGAAGAGATATCTACTTGATTTGGTATTTGTGTTGCGTGCAGTATGTTTGGGTTGCTATTGAGTGTGGGCTGTGGTGTTGGAGTGTTGCTGATGGCTTGGGTATTTGTTGGCAAAGGGGTAGTGTATTTTTTTTGTTTTTGGGATTTTTCATATGGTAGGGGCACGAATTTTGTTTAGGCGATGAGAATCAACAAGAACGAACCTAGTATATAAGCAATCGGTGTTTCTAAATATACTTCAGTTCAGTTCGTTTCGTACGATATGGCTATGAAAGGTTGCACGCCTTTGACAACGAAACTAATATTTTTTATTCTGTGAGATGCTTAGTTTCGCCAGAAATCGCATTTTATATTGTAATAAAGTAATTTAAAGTAATAATAGTAATATTTACTCGTAAACTGTTTTTAAGTCGGTGAGACGTTTAGTTTAGCCGCAAATCAAGTTTGAATGTGCAAACTTTGGGGGCCTACGATGCTTCTTTGCCTCGCAAATCGAGTTTAAAGATAAAAGTCGGTTTTTCATATCATGCGATAAATCGATTGAAAGGTGGCAGTCCCTAGATCACGAATATACAATTTTAAGTTTTGTAAGATGCTTAGTTTAGCTGCAAATCAAGTTTGAATGTGCAAACTTTGGGGGGGTCTACCATGCTTCTTTGGCTCGCAAATCGAGTTTAAAGATAAAAGTCGGTTTTTCATATCATGCGATACATCGATTAAAAGGTGGAATTCCCTAGATCACGAATATGCAATTTTAATGAAAATGTAAATTGAAAATAAAATTCGTTAAAAAAAAAAAAAAAAAAATATTTTAAACTAAAACATTTTTTTTTATTATTTAAAAACTTATTTTTAACATTTTTTCACAACTAATTTAGATTTTTAATTTTGGCTACGCGTTTCGGAAGTTATATTCCATCATCGGGCTGTTTGTAATTGAATATGGTTGTACTTTCAGATCTAAGTGTACATTTTAGATCGTTTAAAATTGTCATCTTCCCTTTCTTGGTACGTCATAAACCTGCAATGTCATCTTTGTTATTTGTTGTTTCTCTATTTCTTCGATTTAGTATGTTTGATTAAATGTGGTTATGTTTAGTTCTAAGTGTGCAGTTGTCTCTTTCAATTTTGCAATTTTAAGTTTTGTAAGATGCTAGTTAAGCCGCAAATCAAGTATGAATGTGCAAACTTTGGGTAGACTACGATGCTTCTTTCGCTCGCAAATCGAGTTTAAAGATAAAACCTGATTTTTCGTAAAGTTTATGTTATCAGTTGGTGTGATTTTAGTTTGTGTACTACACACAAACAGCACTTTTCGGGTCCTCTGTCCCGCGCACGCGACTGCGTCGCTCCGCTTAGGGTAAGCTCAGTTGTCTGGCAGGCGCCTATGTTGTCAGCCGATCTGTTTTTGTAGTAAACAGTACTTTGGGTGGCCCGCTTCGCGGGTTTAAGGATTTTAACCTCCTTTTCGCGTCCTCTGTCCCGCTCACGCGACTCCGTCGCTCCGCTTAGGGTATGCTCAGTCGTCTGACAGGCGCCTATGTTGTCAGTCGATCTGTTATCAAAGTTGTTTGTAGTAAACAGTACCTTGAGTGCACCGCTTCGCGGGTTTAAGGATTTTAACCCCCTTTTCGGGTCCTCTGTCCCGCTCACGCGACTCCGTCGCTCCGCTTAGGGTATGCTTAGTCGTCTGGCAGGCGCCTATGCTGTCAGTCGATCTATTACCAAAGTTTTTTTTGTTATAAACAGTACTTTGGGTGGCCCGCTTCGCGGGTTTAAGGATTTTAACCCCCTTTTCGGGTGCTCTGTCCCGCTCACGCGACTCCGTCGCTCCGCTTAGGGTATGCTCAGTCGCCAGGAAGGCGCCTTTGTTGACAGTCAGTGTGTTTTCAGTAGTAAATGGTACCATGGGTGGTATTTTCATTTAAAAAAAAATAATTTTTCGGTTAAAAAAGTTGTTTTTTTTTTATTTGTAAGAAAGTTTATTTATGTTCATTTATCTTGTAAAAATGATATTTTTTTTTGTTAAAAATTTAATTTTTGTTTGAAAAAGTTATTTTTTTTTTGTACAAAAATTATTCTTTTTTTGTAAAAATAATTAGTTTTTTTTTGCAAAAAAGATATTTTTTTTTTGTAAAAAACTTTATTTTTTTTTGTGTAAAAAAGTTAAATTTTTTTGTAAAAGAAACTTTTTTTTCACAACTTCATCTCTGCTATGTAAGAACTGAATTAAATTCCGGAATTTAACTTGCTTAAATACTTTTTGTTGGACGAGAAATTTTATTCGTTCCTGTGAAAAAAAATCGTCGTCCAATGAAAGTACTTAAGCAAGCCAGTTAATGGAAATCGTTGCCGCAGATTATAGTCTTAGGCCACTTTGAAGTGAAAATTCTTTTCAGATTTTAAAATTTTCTTCAAAGGGATATTAATTTGTTGCTAATTATAAAAAAAAATTGGTAAAAAAAGTTTTTTTCCAAAACTTAAAAAAGTTAATTTTATTTTTGTAAAAAACTTATTTTTTTTTTTAAACTTTTTGTCGGCAATTCCACATCGATCTGATAACTCGGCTATGTTTTAATGTCCTGCCACGACCGAGTTCTAACAAGAACTGAATTAAATTGAAAATTCCGGAATTTAACTTGCTTAAATACTTTTTATTGGACGAGAAATTTTTCGATGACCAGACAAAAATTTGTCGTCCAATGAATGTACTTAAGCGAATGAAAAATTAAATTCAATGCCTCAGCCTGTGGCCTGGGGTACGTTTTCAGTTCTTCTAAGAACTAAAAAAAATCTTAAAGAGATTTAACTTATTGTTAATTTCATTATTATTATTATTATTAAAAAAAAAAAAACTTACAAAATTCCAAAAAAAAATATTTTTTCTAGTACCAAACAGTACTTTTTTAATAGTACTAAAAGTACTGTCAATCTCGCCAAATTATTTTGCGAGGTTAGTTGGCGAGATATCGTGCCGCAAGATTACGTTCGGCGGGTTAGAGGCAAAAAATGATCTTAAAAATTTGGCGAGATAACGTTACCCGGTCAACTGATCTGCGGCCAATCGTAACATTCCCTCTTCTAACAATGCTTCCATTATAATATCTGCCAAAATAGGAGATAAAGGACGTCCCATTGGAACACCTTGATTTTGTTTATAAATTTGGTTATTAAATTCAAAATAGTTATTATCCACGATGCAAAAACTCAACATTTTAAGAACATTTTCTTTTTCAATATTTGTGTGTTGTTGAACAATGTTCCAACTTTTGTCAATTTAATCCAATGCCATTTTAAAGGGTATATTTGTAAATAAAGATATATAGTGGAGCGGCAAAGCACCCATATAAAGACTTATTGTGCACTTTGTGATACAAGCATGAAATTTTTATCATATTTGGTACCGTGCAAAAACATGATTTTAAGAGATTGGGCCACTTGATATTTCTGCCCCTTTAGGTGGGCGGGGCATTTTTGTTAGGAAAATTACTTAAAATGGAAAAAAAAATTACAAAAAAAACTACAATGCCTACAAAAATGTGTTATAAGTTTTCTTAAAAGCTAATACTTCATTCTCTTATTTTGTATTTAAATAAAGTTTTTTCAATGGTAATTTTTCGAAAAAAATATTTTTCAAAGTCAAAATTTAAAAAAAAAGTTGAAAAAAAAAATTGTATGATTTTTTTTCAAAATTTTTTGTAATTAGTTACTAATTTTATTTTAATTTTGTAATAATATTATTAATTGTTGCTAAAATGGTAGAAACTAGATGGTTGTAAGTTTTCTAGTTTTTGAGAAAATTTATAATTACCAAAACCACTTTTTTATAATTTTTGTTTCTTGATCTTTAAGTACATGCAAACCGTCGTCTTTGATCTAAAAACACACAGATTTTTTTTCTGTTGTTCATTTCAATCAATATCATAAAATGGATCCCCCAAGCGTCTTACACCATCTCCCTTATTTTATACCGTTTTTTTTTTTATATTTTTTATAGATTTATTTCGTGTTCTTTTGTAGGAAAGAAAAAGTCAGTAGACAAAAAAGTATATATTTTAATTGTATTTGTACATAATTCCCCCTTATTTATAAAGAAAAAATAGTTATTTCAGCTCGCGTGTTTATAAAAACCACATCATAGAATAAGAATGTTCCGGACTCAAATGGAGCAGTATGCAATTGCCTTAAGTTTGAGTCTGGAAAATTCGTATTCCATGCTGTAGTTTTCTTAAACACGGGAGCTGAAATAACTATTTTTTTCCTTATAAATATAGGGGAATATGTACATGTAGATATATACAAATTTTATATTTCATGTTCATTTATTTTGTCACATTTTATATATATACTTATACTTATATTTATGTAGTATGTTGATTTTTAGATATTGAAATTAGGTAGGTAGGTAGAAAAGGCGGCCACAGGCAGCCTAGCCCATAGCCCAATTAGCGCTTAAGTGCGCCGTTTTGATACCATAACCCGTTAGAACTTGTGGATATAATTAAAATGGGAGGTTGTGGGCATATCCTCAGGATATCGTCCATGTTGGTTTGAATTTAGAATAGGATAGAAAGGACTTTGTTGTTTGTGGAATGACTGGGTAGCTTTAAGCACAACCATCACGCACCATCCACAGTTTGTTGGCCGACAAGACACTGGGGCATCCACTGATCTCATCGAATGATCATACGGCCGCTGTGTATCATGAACCCAAGCCAGAACCCTAGTCCGCTATCTTGCGATCATAGGGAATCAGCGGAAGGTGTGGTGCAGAGGTAGCCGAAATTTGTCCTAGATCCATTTCGTCGCGTTAAGGAAATAAATCAAGTATTTGATCTTCATTTCCAAAAGTTCGTTAATGTCGTCAAAAAATGCCTTTCCGAATGATTGTGCTCTAGCTTTGGCCAGAGGAGGGCATTTGCAGAGGAAATGAATTACAGTTTCCTTTTCCTGCTGGTCCCCACAGCTCCGACAGTGAGTATTGTGAGGAATGCGCAGCTTCGTTGCATGCTCTCCTATTGGCCAGTGTCCGCTACAGGTTGCAATGACCCAGGATATGTCTTCCCAGGCTCAGCTTATTAGTTCAATTGTTCGGGCCTTATCATAGGTGGGCCAAATATTTCTAGAAATAATACAGTTTGATCAACTGTTCCACCTGCGGTTTTATTCAGTAAGAAAAAATAAGAGAATATTGGCCTTCATAGCTCCTAGCGGAATGTTGACTCTTTCCGCAAGTGAGCCATGAAGGGCTGATGCTTCCCTGGCCAGCTCGTCAGCCCGTTCATTGCCCTCAATGCCACTGTGACCCGGAATCCAGGTAAGAGTGACACCGAGTGTTCAGACTTGCAAGCTCATCTCGGCATTGCTGGACCAATTTGAAGGATGGTTAAGCTGAATTAATGGCTTTAACAGCCGCCTGCCTGTCTGTAATAATAGCTGCATTACGGTTCTGGTTTGGATCTTCTTTAAGTAACTTACATGCTTCCCTGATTGCTAGTAATTCAGCAAAGACAGGTAGCCGAAGGACCTAGAGACATTTAGAGACTCAGAAAAGATTCCTGCACCAACACCACACTCCATCTTTGAGCCATCATTGAAGATAGTTGTGTCCTGTTTTTTTGGACATGGTATAAATGTGTACTAGGTGAAGCAATTTTTATAGGAAAGTTTGAAAAACAAACGCTTAATACTTAAATGCCCCATAACCGCAGGAGTTGGGATATAGAGCATTTAAGTACTCAAAATATATAAAAAAAAGTGAGATTTTTGGAGCTTATGTGCTCTATATCCATGGATGAAAGTGCAGTCAGCTGGAAAATTATAAATAGAAGTAACATTTACGCTGAGTAAATAAATAATATAAAATCTTTAATTAAAAACCCAAAAATGCTGTCTTCAATATTAATTGATTACTTGCCGATGTTTCAATTCTGGTTTGGATCTTTTTCAGGGCTGAATAAGTAATATCGACTTTTTTTATGTGCTGAAAACAAATAAAATCGAGGTACAAATGAGTAAACAAAATTATTTTAAATATGACTATTTATATATATTCAGGTTGACAAACTAAATAACCGCGTTTAATGTATTCTAAATGTATTCTATCGGTGATAATTAAGCACCCTTTTTTTGTTTGACTAAAATGGATAAGAACAAAAGGGTAAAAAAAGAAATTTAATTTTAAAAAAGTGTGAAAAAAATATCAAAACCGACTCCTACGAATGTTGAAGTATTTTTAAAACGAATAGATTTCGCATTCGTATGGAAGAGGGTTCTATATCCATTTCTGACTTTTTCCAAACTTAGTTTTTTTTTAATTAACCGTAACGTTTTATAACATCAGGACTTCAAAATATAAAAAGGAATTTTCAATTAATATATGTATATAAAAATTCAAAATTCGTAGTTGTCAAGTAAAATATAACGGAATTATTCCAGCCGACGATTTATCAGGGCTGCTTCATCTGGGGGCAGGCACTTATTCCAAGTCCTGTGTTGGCTTTTATGTTCAGGAGTGGATTACAATCCCTGAAGCAGCTAAGGCATGTGTTAGCTCCACACGTTGTTGTTGTAAGAAGGGATGCCAGAGCGGCTGTAAATGCAAAAAAAAAAAACCATTTACCAGGCATGGAAATTTGTATATGCGAAGGAGAGTGCTCCAGAGTTATATAACTTAGGTACTTTTGGTAGGTATACTAATTTGTTAGTAGTGCTAGATAAATTAAAATTTTGAAAATACCTGGTAAACTAAATTTTTAAATTCAAAAATATTTTTATTTAAAAGAAAAAAAAAAAACAAATCCTAAAATAAAAATCCAGTGAGTTTTTAGATCAAAGATGATTATAAAAAAGTGGTTTTGGGAATTTTAAATTTTCTCAAAAACTAGACAACTTTCAAACATCTAGTTCCTTCCATTTTATCAACAATTAATAATACTATTAAAAAAATAAAATTAGTAACTAATTACGTAAAATTTTGAAAAAAAAATCATACAATTTTTTTTTTAACTTTTTTTTTTTAATTTTGACTTTGAAACTATTTTTTTCGAAAACGTAAACTTAAATAAACTTTATTTAAATACAATATAAGAGAATGAAGTATTAGCTTTAAGAAAACTTATAACACATTTTTTTAGGTATTGTCGTTTTTTTTAATATTTTTTTTTTTCCATTTTAAGTAATTTTCCTAACAAAATTGCCCCGTCCACCTTAAAGGGCGGACATATCAAGTGGCCCAATCTCTTAAAATCATGTTTTTGCACGGTACCAACTATGATAAAAATTTCATGCTTGTATCACAAAGTGCACAATTATATTGCTAAGCCCCCGCACTTATAACATCGAAAGAAACTTAGTTATCATTATCTTCTAATTTAACCTTTTTAATTTGTTCAGTAAATTTGTTTGAAATTTTAACATTAAATTTAGAATTCTCTGTTAAGTTTAAAAGAATTTTAACTAGAGACTTTGATAATTGATAACAAGGAACATTTATTGAAGAACAAATTGGCCGTAACGGAATCCCATCCTTGTGTATTTTTGGTAATCCATAAATTTTGGGTAGTAGCCCGTAGCGTAATGGTTAGTGCGTTCGACTGTCACGCTGGAGGTCTGGGATCGCTTGCCAGCCTCGTCCACCTAAAAACTAAAAAAAAGTTTTTTTTTCAGGGCTACTGCCTCTTGCGAGAAATTGACAAATCCTCCAAGAGTATCACTTGCCACGAATAAGTGCTTCTCGTTTAGCCATTCGGCATAAAATTGTAGGTCCCTTCCATTCCTGTCGAAAGGCGCACACAGGAATGGTTGCGAGTTGTTAGTCACTAGGCCCTGGTTCTTCATGAGCCGTTGTGCCACCCGATTAATTTTTTTTTTATAAATTTTGGGAGCATTGACATTGTAAGTTGTTAATTTTTTCTTTTCAAATTCATCAATCATTATTAATAGTCTAAAGTTTATTTGTTGGATTGTTTATATTAGTAACATACGTATTAGCATCTGCCAATAACCCGTTCATCTTATTTATGTAGTCAACTTTAAACAAAGCAACTGTTACATTACATTTGTCTGCTGGTATTATATATATTTCTGGATGTTCTTTTAGGAATTTATATGTTTCAGAATATATCTTATTTAAAAACTTGTCAAATGATGGAATTGTTGTGGATCTCGTGTGGTCTTGCAATATTTGTGTAAAACATGCTCTTAATGATTCATGTTGCTTTTGGTCATTCGTTTTTATGATTTTTTCAACATCAGCTTTTATTTTAAAGAGTGGAAATCCTTTTTCTTTGATGGTAAGTTAAATTTTTGATCCATTGAAAGGAGCCATTTCACATCATCCGGAAATCTAGCGTCAGTCTTGTTTACAAACCATTTATCAATTATTCAATCTTTTTCTTTTTTCTCTTAAGAAATTTCTTAAACTTTTCAAATTAAAAACAATGGTTTGCTCGGCAAAAAATTGTTCAGATGGGTCGCAGTCTTCACCGCAAATGCAAAGTGCATTGGATCAAGTAATGCATTTATTGACAAAATATCAAAATCTAAATTTGCTTTTTCGTATTGCACCGTTGTCTGTATTTCAATTAGCTTTCAAAATGTCTTCCTTTAAAGCAGATATTAAGAACCTTTCAAAAGATTTTGAAGAACTGCTCAGCATGTTTAACACGACTGTCTCTAATTTAAATTCCCTTACTTTCGCTAATTACATGGTAAATAGTGCCACTTCAACTGATGATTTGGTAAGTGAACCTTTTTCTGTTAGTCTTTTGACAAATGATCTAGAAAAGGATCTGCTTGCCCAGTCAAGTTCTGTAATACAAGAGGACGTGATAACTCATTACTTGTTAAAAACTCTGGTCCACCCCCAAAAAAATCAAATCTCACAAACAATCCCAAACACCATAGTACCAATAATACAATTGAATTGCCTATTCAGGTTGTGAATCAAGGTTCAGTTCCAAACATAGTCTCTGATACGGACTTTGTAACTCAATCAAATAACTGCACTGAACATAAACAATTAAAAGCAGTCTCTAAGCCGAGATCTATTTTACATGCGATATACGTAGGATAGGGGCAAGTTTAGGATTCGTACAATAAAAAAAATTCGAGATGATAATTTTCCCTAACATTACGATGATAGAGAACGCGAAAAAAGTGGGTCTCGCAATTCTGTCTGTCTGTCCGTCTGTCTGTACCTCGACCTGCAGCCTACACGGCTGAAGCGATTTTATTCAAACTTTGGACTTAAAGTTCTTTTGTGATTCCCTAGAGGGGAAATTGAATTTTTTTTTAGCTCAAAAACTAACGGTACCTGACATACAGCCAATATACAAAAATTGATTTATTTCAAAAACGGCTCTTACGATTAAAACAAAAAAAATTACGAGGTACTAAAATTACTAAACTAAATATTTTAGTAGAAAAACATTTTTTTTATAACGGTTATTAACTGTACCTGTCATACAACCAATTTTTTGGTTTTCAAATTTATCGTTAACTACTAACTGATTTCAACCAAAAATTTGTATACAAAAGATCGCTTACAATTTTAACAATTTTGAAAATAAAACTTTTCGAAAAAATAATTTTTGGATTTAAAAAAAAAAACGGGCTAATGAATTTTTTTTTTTGATTTTATGAAAAATTGTATTTTATTAAATACTAAAAGTTGGCATAGCAAATTTAAAAAAAAAAAAAATGTTCAAGAATTTTTATATATAAAAAATTAATTAAAAAAAAACCGCTCTAACGATTTTTAAATTTTTTTTTCTCCAGAAATTCACATTTATTAAACAAATCAGATGACATACTTTTTTTTTAGCTCTATCTGTTTTAGCTATTAAAATAACTAATTTATTATAATTCATAGTAATCATTTATTATTTTTAAAACTTTTTTTTTAATTATATCATAATGTTATGGAACCAATACATATATACGTTGACTATTTCAAGCTACGTTAAAGTTGCTACGTAAAGTTTTTTTATTTCTCGCTTGGAACCAGATATTCTTCCAAACGATATTGTTTCTCACCTAGTGTCTAACAATATTATTCCCTCCATCACGTCTATAATTACGCACACATCATATTTTAATTCAATTTGTGATATTAAAAATTGGCCTTCTGAAGCCCTTGTTAAAAAGTTTATTGTCTCAAATAAAAAAAGATAACCGCGTAATTCACCCAAAATCTCAACTGCAAAAAACTAAGCAGGATTACCCTCTTCTACCAAAATGTAAGAGGGCTTCCAGTAAAACCGCTGATATCTACATAAACTCCCAAGCATTGTCACATGACATCTTTGTTTTGGCAGAAACTTGGCTTAATTCAAGTTTTTTAGACACGGAACTCTTTAGTCAACAGTTTTTGGTTTATAGAAATGATCGTCATCTTGACAAACCAAAAGAAGTGGGAGACGGTGTTTTGATTGCAGTTCGCGATAAATTTATGTCTTCGCCTGTTTCCTTCCCTTTCAATCTTTCTATTGAATTAGTCTGTATTAAGGTAACTATACAGTCAAAATTTGTTTATATTTTGAATGTCTACATACATCCAAAAAGTTCACACGCAGTTTACGTTGAACTCTCAAGGGCCTTAGATTTTGTCGTTGACTTGTCTTGCTCTAACAGCAACATTTTACTTCTCGGAGATTTCAATTTACCACACATTGATTGGGTATCTTCTGAAGACGAATCTTGCCTAGAAGCTTCTTTAACTTCTTCCCAAACTGAGCTGCAGTTTCTTGATAGGATTACCTCAACTGACTTACAGCAAGTTAGCTGTATTAAAAGTTACAAAAATCGAATTCTCGATTTAGTTTTTTCCTCAGACGCTGTTAGTACTCTGGTTCTATAATCTAGTCCCGGAATTACTATTATAGATAGCTATCATCCTTCTTTGGATATTATTTTTGACTTGAGCAGTCACCTTACTGAAAACAGTAACAGATGAATTAACTAGATCTGGTATTGATAGTTTATCAGTGTCTAATAATATAGACGAAGCAGTTAACAGTTTCTATACCATCCTTAATAACTGCATGAATAATACTATCCCCATAAAAATATCGAAAAATTCGAACGCTAGCTTTTCATGGTATACGAAAGAGCTGAAAATACTCAGAAACAAAAGAAACAAAGCATGGAAGTTACATTTAAAGACCATTATTTGAAGAATCTAAATCCCTTTCAAATACTCTCTATACAGATCATTTTAACGAAATGGGTAGATCTTTAAAGGATGATCCTAAGAGATTTTGGAAATTTGTTAATTCAAAGAAAAATTCTGACGGTTACCCGGCAAATTTCACATACGAGAACTGTTCTTTGCAAAAACCTATTGATATTTGCAACGCTTTTGCGAAAAATTTTCAAATTTCATTTGTCGACACATCTGATGTTGATGAAACTTGTTTAAGAAATTTACATATCTATGCCCAAACAAATTTCAGTAATATACCGGTGCAACAAAGTTCTAATTTAGAGCTTCTCTCATCGATAAATGATGATTACTCATCTGGGCCAGATGGAATTCCTCCAATACTACTTAAAAAAATGTAAAAATATACTAGTTAATCCCATTAAACTTTTGTTTGAGTTTTCTGTTAAATCAGGAAAATTTCCTTCTTTTTGGAAAAATGCATTTTACTCCAGTTTTTAAAAAGGGTGACAACTACCACCTCGAAGTCAGCCGGCGCACTTTCGATTTTCGGAAAAATAAAAATGCCAATCTATGTATTTCTTATTGTACACTTGATTTAGCCAAAAAAAATTTATGTACACCCCTCGTTAAAAAAAAAAAAAAAAATAACTTTGTATGGAACTTTGAAACGCCCATATCTCCTTCACTATATCGGATATTTTTATGTACACGGGCTTAAATCATTCTCCTATTTCAAACCATTATTGTACATAGCACATTTTTTTTTTTAGACCTCCCCCAATCAATAAATGGATAATGAAAATTTGCAAGCGAAATGCTTTACTGTGAAAATCTTTATATTACCAAACTATCCCATGATATTTAATATTAACCGCAGTCTGTTGGCAGAGTTCCGCCCATGGCTCCAACAGTCGTGAGTTCGAATCCTACCCGGGAAAAACTTTTTTTTTTAATTCACTTATTTTATTTACTTTTCAAAAAAAAAAATAACTTTTTTAGAAAAAAAAATAACTGTTTACAAAAAAAAAAACTTTTTTACAAGAAAACAAATAACTTTTACAAAAAAAAAAAAAATAAAAATGTTTACAAAAAAAATTAACTTTTTTACAAAAAAAAAAACTTTTTTACAAACAAAAAAAATTAACTATTTTACAAAAAAAAAATTAACTTTTTTAACAAAGAAAAATTAATTTCTTTACAAAAAAAATAAAAATTTTTACAAAAAAAAAAATAACTTTTTTAGAAAAATAAATTAAAAAAAATAAAAAATTTACAAAAAAAATTAACTTTTTGACAAAAAAAAAAATAAACGTTTTTACAAAAAAAATTAACTTTTTGACAAAAAAAATTAACTTTTTGACAAAAAAAATAAACTTTTTTACAAAAAGAAAATTAACTTTTTTACAAAAAAAAAACAACATTTGTACAAAAAAAAAATTAACTTTTATTCAACAAAAATTTAAAAAAAATTTAAAAAAGTGAATTATTCAATCATTTTGTTATTTTGGTTATTTTATCTTAACTAAAGCGAATTTTGAATTCTGCATAATTTAAAAATATTATTTACTTCTTAAACTTACGTCTTAAACTTTTAAATCAAAAATCTGTTTTCGTACACCCCTAGTTAGTTTTAAAATAAATTTTCAAAAAACTTAAAAAACTGATTTTTTCATTCATTTAATTATTTTGGTTTTTATTTCTTAACTAATGCGAATTTTGATGTCTGCATAATTTTTAAATAAAATCTACTATAATATTAAGCTTTTAAATCAAAAATCTGTTACTGTACACCCCTAGTTAATTAAAAAAAAAAATCAAAAAACTTAAAAGAATGAATTTTTTCATTAATTTTGTTATTTTGGTGATTGTTTCTTAACTAAAGCGAATTTTGAACTCTGCATAATTTTAAAATATTACTTACTTCAATCTTAAACACTTAAATCAAAAATCTGAAATTGTACACCCCTAGTACATTTTTAAATAAATTTTCAAAAAACTTAAAAAAACTGAAATTTTCATTAATTTTGTTATTTTGGTTATTATTTCTTAACTGAAGCGAAATTTGAACTATGCATAATTTTAAAATATTACTTACTTTAATCTTAAACACTTAAATCAAAAATCTGAAATTGTACACCCCAAGTAAATTTTTAAATAAATTTTCAAAAAACTTAAAAAACTGAATTTTTCATTAATTTTGGTTATTATTTCTTAACTAAAGTGAATTTTGAATTCTGCATAATTCAAAATATTATTTATTTCAGTGCGGGGTTCACAATATGCTTATACATTTTTGATTTAAAAATTTTAGGATTGAATTTAGTCATATTTAAAATTTATTCGGAGTTCAAAATTCACTTTGGTTAATAAATAATAACCAAAATAAAAAAATGCATAAAAAATTAACTTTTAAAATATTTTTTTAATAGTTTTGCATTAATTGACTTAAAACTAAACTAAGGATGTACAAATAGAGATTTTTGATTTAAAAAAAACATACGATTGAGGTAAATTAAATCTAAAAATTATGCGGAAATCAAAATTCGCCTTAGTTAAACGATAACTGAAAAAACAGTAAAAACAGATTTTTGATTTTAGTGTTTAAGATTGAAGTAAGTAATATTTTAAAATTATGCATAGTTCAAAATTCGCTTCAGTTAAGAAATAATAACCAAAATAACAAAATTAATGAAAAATTCAGTTTTTTAAGTTTTTTGAAAATTTATTTAAAAATTAACTAGGGGTGTACAATTTCAGATTTTTGATTAAAGTGTTTAAGATTGAAGTAAGTAATATTTTAAAATTTTTCATAGTTCAAAATTCGCTTCAGTTAAAAAATAATAACCAAAATAACAAAATTAATGAAAAATTCAGTTTTTTAAATTTTTTGAAAATTTATTTAAAAATTAATTAAGTATGTACAATTTCAGATTTTTTATTTAAGTGTTTAAGATTGAAGTAAGGAATATTTTAAAATTATGCAGAGTTCAAAATTCGCTTTAGTTAAGAAACAATCACCAAAATAACAAAATTAATGCAAAAATTCATTCTTTTAAGTTTTTTGATTTTTTTTTGAATTAACTAGGGGTGTTCAATAAAAGATTTTTTATTTAAAAGCTTAATATTATAGTAGATTTTATTTAAAAATTATGCAGACATCAAAATTCGCTTTAGTTAAGAAATAATAACCAAAATAATTAAATGAATGAAAAATTCAGTTTTTTAAGTTTTTTGAAAATTTATTTAAAAACTAACTAGGGGTGTACGAAAACAGATTTTTGATTTAAAAGTTTAAGACGTAAGTTTAAGAAGTAAATAATATTTTTAAATTATGCAGAATTCAAAATTCGCTTTAGTTAAGATAAAATAACCAAAATAACAAAATAATTGAGTAATTCACTTTTTAAAATTTTTTTAAAATTTTTGTTGAATAAAAGTTAATTTTTTTTGTACAAATGTTGTTTTTTTTTGTAAATAAGTTATTTTTTTTTGTAAAAAAGTAAATTTTTTTTTTGTAAAACCTTTTTTACAAAAAAGTTTATTTATTTTGTAAAAAAGTTAATTTTCTTTTTGTAAAAAAGTTAATTTTTTTTTGTCAAAAAGTTATTTTTTTTTGTAAAAAAATTAATTTTTTTTGTAAAAAAGTTTTTTTTGATTGTAAAAAAGTTAATTTTTTTTTGTAAACATTTTTATTTTTTGTAAAATAGTTTTTTTTTTTTGTAAAAGTTATTTGTTTTCTTGTAAAAAGTTTATTTTTTTTTTGTAAAAAGTTTTTTTTTTCTAAAAAAGTTATTTTTTTTTTTTTGAAAAGTAAATAAAATAAGTGAATTAAAAAAAAAAGTTTTTCCCGGGTAGGATTCGAACTCACGACTGTTGGAGCCATGGGCGGAACTCTGCCAACAGACTGCGGTTAATATTAAATACCATGGGATAGTCTGGTAATATAAAGATTTTCACAGTAAAGCATTTCGGTGCAAATTTTCATTATCAATTTATTGATTGGGGAAGGTCTAAAAAAAAAAATGTGCTATGTACAATAATGGTTTGAAATAGGAGAATGATTTAAGCCCGTGTACTTAAAAATATCCGATATAGTGAAGGAGATATGGGCGTTTCAAAGTTCCATACAAAGTTATTTTTTTTTTATTTTTTTTTTTTTAAAAGGAGGGGGTGTACATAATTTTTTTTTTGCTAAATCAAGTGTACAATAAGAGATACATCGATTGGCATTTTTATTTTTCCGAAAATCGAAAGTGCGCCGGCTGACTTCGAGTTGGTGACACAACTGATATCAAGAATTATAGACCTATATCGAAACTTTCATGCATTCCAAAGCTTTTTGAGCAAGTTGTATGTGAAAGTTTAGCATTTTATACTAAGAATATAGTATGTGAACAACAGCATGGCTTTGTGAGAAGGAAATCAGTGGTAAAAAATCTCCTTACTTTCTTGCACAAATGTTCTAATGCATTGGAAAATGGAAGTGAAATGGATTGAATTACACTGATTTTTCAAAATCATTCGATCAACTAAGTCACAACATTATTATATTTAAACTCCAAGCTTTTGGTTTTCCGAATATTGTTATAGAATGGATAAGGTCATACCTTGAAAATAGATGTTACCAGGTGAAATTTAGGAACTGTCATTAGGAAGATTCATTCAATGCTCACTCGGGTGTACCTCAAGGAAGTCATCTTGGTCCACTTCTATTCATTCTGGCTATAAATGATGTTAAATCCTGTATACACTATAGTGATATTCTGATATATGCTGATGATATGAAAATTTTTAAAACAGTAAAATCTAACAGTTATCGCATTCTCTTGCAGGCAGATATTGACAATTTTAATGTTTGGTGTAACAAAAACAGTCTTTCTCTTAACCCAGTTAAGTGCCAAACTATTACTTTTTCTAGAAAACGAGTACCAAGTGATTTTGATTATTCCATTTCACAGCACTCACTGTTTCGTGTTCTAAGCTTCAAAGACCTTGGTGTTCACTTTAGTTCTAATCTAGAATTCACAGAGCATTATTAATTATATTGTAAAAAATCAAGCAAGTTCCATGCTTTGCTTGGTTTTATAAAACGGTGGGCTAAGGAATTTAACGATCCGTATGTTACCCTCTCCTTATACAATTGCTATGTACGACCCCATCTTGAGTATGCCTCAAAAGTTTGGTCTCCTTTTTACGTTATGCATAAACACCGTATTCAAGCAATACAGCATAACTTCATTCGATTTGCTTTAAAAGGGTTACCCTGGACTGATCCATATAATCTGCCACCATATGAACATAGGATCCAGCTTCTGCAGGTTCAAACTTTATATCAGAGGCGGGTTAATAATGATTTAATATTTATTCATCAACTTATTACTGGTCAAATTGATGCTCCTGATTTGCTATCCTGTATTGGCTTAAACTACCGCGGGTGTTCTCACCAACTGCGAGAATTTGAACTTTTCACGTAGATTTTCATAGAACTAACTATGGCATGCATGAACCTCTTAACCGAATGAGTAAACTCTATAATTTAAATGTTTCCTCAAATGATTTTAACATGTGTAAAATATGACTTAAAAAGTTATTTCGAACCAGTGCTCCATTGTCGTGATCGGTATAATTTTTTGTTTTATTCTTAATGTTGCATTTTGTTTACACATAACGTAAACTAAACATAATTTTATTTATTTGATTTCATAATCCTAATTTTTTAAATAGTTTTTTTTTTTTAATTTTAAAGGAGAATGGGCATTTTGGTCTACCTATTACCCACAAATGAGATATAAATCGTTGGAAACCTTAGCCCTTGTACATCATTTTTTTGTATGGACACAAAGCTGTAAACCATGGGGTTTAACCAGTATACGGCAACAAACATTGCAATTAGAGCAAAAATGTATTGCAATAGTGTTCCATTGAAATGACAGTATTGGTCACTTTTGATGAACTGAATGGACCCCAAAATAAAGGAACTTTGATACCGTGGGCGTGGGCTTTAAAAAAAAAAAAAACTCATCCATATTCTCTACATTTCATAATAGATAATAGCGATATATTGTTTCGTCAAAAAAACATGAAAATTATAACAGAAATTCTTTTAGCTAACTCATTTCCAATCCAAATTATTAAAAATTAGTTTTCTGTATATTGCTCAACCTAGAATAAATTCTAATCGAATAAATGATGCCCAACAAATCACATACAGAAGTGCAATATATATTCCAAATCTTGCAAACCGCCTATCAGCTGCACCAATTAGAGATAAATTGAAAATTTCAAACTGTCTTAAAACAGATAAATAATAGAAACTGAATAACTTCTTATTCTCATACTAATATTATATTATTTATCTATAAAAGAACTCATACAGTGCCAAAAAAGTAATTATTACTATATTTAATCTGTCTTAAAACTAAAATCTTTTCAAGAATTAAAGACAATATCAAAAAAGAAGAAAAAATCGATATTGTTAATCAAATTAATTGTTTAGGTGGAGGATCTCCATGTTCTTCAGTCTATGTGGGAACATACAAACAAACATTAAAAAATAGAATTGCTGGACAGAAATCAGATATCAGACACTGCATTAGTATCGCATTTCGTATAACAAAACCATAGAGCTGATTTAAACTTTGCCAACATTAAAATTCTAGAAGCTGAAAAAAAAAACTATTCAAAAAGAATGCTAATGAAAATTTGGTTCAATTGTCCTATAGCAAACAAAACAAGAAATTATTTAATTTTGTATATAGAACATTTTTAAAAATAAAATTTGGTATGCCAACTTTTAGTATTTAATATAATACAATTTTTCTTTTATAATTTTTATAATATAATTTTTTTCTTCTACCAAAATATTCATTTTAGTAATTCTAGTACCTTGTAACTTTTTTTTTGAAAATCCTTAGAGCTGTTTTTGAAATAAATCAATTTTTGTATATTGGTTTATTACAGCTGCCGTTATTTTTTGATCTAAAAAAAAAATTTCGATTTCTCCTCAAGGAAATCACATAAGAACCTTAAGTCCAAAGTTTGAAGAAAATCGCTTCAGCCATCTAGGCTGCAGGTCGAGGTACAGACAGACGAACAGACAGAACTGCGAGACCCACTTCTTTCGCGTTCTTTATCATCGTAATGTTAGGGAAAATTATTATCTCGATTTTTTTTTGCACGAATCCTAAGCTTCTTGCCCTATACTACATATGTATATCGCAAAAAAAAAAAAAAAAAAAAAAAAAAAAAAATATATCAGACGGACTGGGTTCTCGGGTGCTTATTGGTTCTAGGAACATTGAAAATTGTTTGTTCATCGATCCGTTGAATCCAAAGTAAGTTGTAAAGCATGGACTGTTTAAAGTGGTAGTTGCTATATTTCTTGAGAGTTGATATTTGAAATTGGTAACTCTAAATGTCGTTTCTGGTATTTGTACGAGTATTTTTACGAATGTAAAGGCTTAACTACATAAACCTACTTTTGCCAAAAAGTACAAAAGTGAGAAATATATATATGCTAAAGAAACCTACTTGAAAACTTAATTTATCTGTGGCTTAATTTATCTGTGTGAACCATTTTCGAATGTTTTTTAGCAAGCAGTTTTCTGTAGCAAACATTTTAATTTCTCACTTGTACTTTTGCCAAAAGGTAGGTCTTTGTATTTGAGCCGTCAATATTCAATCAAAATGTGAAGGTACTGGTTACCATAATTTGGAACGATTATAAATATTTGTACATATAGTTAGGGCGTTAAGGGCATCAACCTTGCACTTCATCCTGACGGGATGAGCTTTGTTACACTAATAGTCCACATCCTAAATTTACTTTTAAGAAGTGTTGCACGGTGGCAAGACTGGCACACCGGAGATAAATGGGTTTTCTCCATACAAGTTATAACAACGAAATTCCACATAAATTGGCCTATAATTCGAGAACCAGACATCGGACGTCTGAATCCAGGACATCTCATTGGAGTCAAAAAAAATCGTAATTATACAAAAATTCATACAATTTAGAAAGAGTGTTGACGCAGAATTTAATATTCTACAGCATATCCAAACTCCATTTTAATCCACGTTTTTGTTTTTTTTTATATATATACATATATACGCTTTCAAAACAGGGGAAGCTGGAAGTATATCAAACCACTATATATTTGCCTTGGTAATATAAGCATATGGCACATGACTTTAAGGAAGTTTTAAATGCCCAATCTCATGCAATCAAAATAAATACAATACAACTTCCCCAGAAAAAGTTATATTACTTTTTATAAAATGATGGCATATTTTTGAGTGAAACGAGCATAATATTAACAAGTTTCAATGGTATGGTGATGAAACTTGGCACAAATGTATCATTTGTCATAAGAAACAAGAATCAAAAGAGTCCATTCAAATATCTGGTTTGAAAGGGTGTTATTTTTGTAATGAAAGAGAAAAGATTTAAGCTATAATCAATAAACCCCTTCCAAAACTCGAAAGTAAATATTGAACTGATTAAACTCGAACAAAATGTTCTAACGCCATGGCAACCAAAAATTGAAAGGATCCGTGAAAATATATGTTCCATGAATGTTTTTTGAGATGGAAACAATATATGGGTTTTAACCCAAAATTGTATTTTTGGATAATCAAGGTAAGGTAAAACGTTTTAAATATAGTACATGATTTTAGGTTATTTTTTTAACGCTGAATCCAATAAAAGAAAAAAAAAAAAACGGTACAAGCCTCCGTCGTTTTAAAGGAAAAATTACTGTGTTTTCTGTACAGAACAGATAAAACACTACCCCTCAAAATCCACACTTAGACCATAGATATACATATGTAAGATCTGTTTTGATTCTTTTTTTTTACGAAAAATGAAACATTTCTACAAATTTTCATCAACAAACAAGTTTTGGGAGTGGTTGACTGGCAATAGTAATTCACTTTTTCCTTTCACTCAAAAAAAAAACCCTTTCGCCCCAGATATTTTGGTGGACTCAGTTGATTCTTATTTCTTATGACAAATGAAACATGTGTTCCAAATATCATCACCATACCGTTGGAACTAGGTTATGTTAAGTTAACACATGGTGACCACACGGGTCAACAAGTGCAGATAAGTGCAGGATGAAAAATGACACCAACCCCGAAATAAGATCGGGATCATCGTAAACTACATAATTTATGACCCAAGCCAACATCATCTGCAACAGATAATGAAATGGCTTATGACCGACGACGCCGCTGATAGCTACCGCTATCCGAACCTTCGAGGAGAGTACGACGATCACAACGAGCTGTCCGATTCGAACCCCGCAACCATAAACATCAATACTTGTAAAACTAGTAATAAGTTGCATTTTAAATAAAATATATTTTTTTATTAAAAATATTTGTTTGAAAAATTAATTGGCGCCCGAGCAGGAACCCGTTAAATTGTTAAAAAAGTGTTAATTAAAAGTGAATTAAATTCAGTGGGTGAAAAACCATACAAACAAAAACAATTAAAAAGGCATTCGAGAAGGAGAAAACAGAAAGGAACACACCGACGAAGTATCCTTCAGCCACGAGAACCTAGATACAAAACTCAGACCTAAAACCTGAGCAACGAGGGAACGACTCAAAGAAGACTGCAGACTTAAAACACATGAAGCCAAGAAGGGGACATTAACATAACCCAACTGATCAGATAAGTAGGTGCATCAGTAGCCGAAATCTCAACGTAATAGTACGAAAGTAAGAATATTTTTTATTAATTCAAAAGGTTTTAAAATTCATTCGCATCATTGAAAATTATATTGAATAAGTAAGAAGTGGTTGAAGTTTAAAAAAAAAATATAATAAGTGTAAAAATATTTCCATCAAAAATTGATAAAGAAAAAATAAATTGTGAATATTCAGGGAAAATTGATTAGTAAAGGAAAAAAACAGAATGGCAATGACACCAGAAGAACTTGACAGTAGTGAGTAGGTTGGTGGCTGACGCCAACCGAAAACTAGAAGAAGAGGTTAATAGACTAACCAAACAACTTTCGGCGTTGACGACAAGAGACGACATCGAACCTTACAAGGACATAACGATCGACCCAACAGTAGTAGGCGGCGAAGGCTTGGAGGTAGCAAAATGCCTACCACAATTCGATGGGGAAAATTATGTTTCTTGGCGAACAGCGCTAATAAATGCTATGAAGGTATATGAACCCTGTAAGGGAGGGGCAAGATATTTTTCTGTAGTGAACATAGTTAGAAATAAAATAATAGGGAAAGCGAACGATGTTCTCACCAGTCACGGAACACCATTAAATAAAGACGCTATTTTAGGTCGGTTAGATTTAACATTTAGTGACAAAAGGCCTGTCCATATGCTTGAAACGGAATTAAGCCATATGAGACAAGATAGGAAAACCTTGCAGGAATTTTATGACGATGTAACAAAGGTACTGACGCTTATAACGAACAAGACGATAATGAGTTATGGTCCTAGAACTGCCGAAACAGAATGCCTTACCGAAAGGCAAGACAAAACGCGCTTCGAGTATTTGTTACTGGGCTTAACCAGCCCACAAGTAATATAGTGTTCTCTCTTAACCCTGGGGATTTACCTAATGCTCTAGCGAGAGCACAGGAAATAGAGTCTAATCAGACAAGGATTAGAAACATAGGTCACAGTAACGATAGACATCAGTCTCGATAACATGGACCGAATCCATTGTCCGACCAGTTGACAACCAGGCCATTCCGCCAAAACAGAGCAACGAACCACAATGACTTGCCCCACCAAAATAGACAGTTTACGGAACCCTTCCAACAACGGAATAAACCATTCCAACAGAATCGCCATTTTAGCAATTCTGGTAACGGTTATAACCGACCCGAGAGGATGGACACATCGAGTGGGAATTTAGTGCCCGCGAGACAATTTACGCCTAATAACTTTAGTAATAATAGACCACAATGGTCTAATGACATTTACAATAAAAACCCGTTCAAGAGAGAGCGAACAATAAGCGATCAGATTGCTACAAATAAAGTTCCACGCCTCAATAACTTAAATGATAGCGGTAATTTTTTTTGAATAAGGCACCGACTTACTAAATATAAAAAGAACGGATGGTAGGTCGGGGCGCATATTTTATATTTTGATTGATACAGGAGCAACTCATAATTATGTAAAACCATGTCTGTTCCCAAGTATGGAGCTTGAAACTCCATCGCGAGTTAATAGCGTCCACGGAACCACCATCATCCACACTTTACAAGACATTGGGAGTAAGGGATACATTTTATGAGCTTAACGAACTCAAGGATTTCGATGCGATTATTGGCATCAAATTATTAAGAAAAGTAAATGGAAATATTAATATCAAGGACTCGACGTTGGAATATGATCAGGGCATGATACCCTTAATATTCAACGATAATTTAATAAACACTCTTAATATAAATAACGAAATCTCTACAAAAGCAAAACTAACTTTAATCTTAAAAAAATATCAGGGTGTCTTCACCGAGAACCCAAATTACCTTCCATACAACACTCGTGTGCAATGTAGCATAGATACTACTATTGACCCAGCTATTTGGACCAAAGGTTATCCATATCCACAATCAGTGGAAAATTTCGTTAACAAAGAAATCGAGAACTTGCTCGAAAATAAAATAATACAACCTAGTAGAAGCGCATACAACTCTCATGTATGGGTTGTAGACAAAAAGGGTTTTAACGAAGATGGTACGAAGAAGCATAGACTAGTCATTGACTATAAAAAGCTTAACTCTTTCACCAAAACCGAAAAGTACCCGATGGCGGAAACATCCGTGATCCTAGCTAATCTAGGCAAAGTTAGATATTTCACCACTCTCGATTTGCAGAGCGGTTTCAATCAGATTATACTGAAAGAAAGCGATAGGGAGAAAACGGCTTTTAGCGTTAACAACGGCAAATACAAATTCCTTCGAATGCCGTTTGGACTAAAAAACGCACCTATATCTATATCGATGACGTCATCATATACTCAGAAACGGAAGAGGAACATCTCGAACATATCGAGATAATAAGCCTTGAGCACGGCAAACATGAGAATATCGAGCGTAAAATCTAAATACTTCATGAAAGAAGTATAATTTCTTGGGAACATCGTATCATTTAATTGTATTAAAATGGACCCAGTAAAAACTCGATGCATAGAGGAATTCCCACAACCGCAGACTTTACGTCAACTAAGATCTTTCTTGGGATTAGCCAAACCCATGACCAAGTATTTTAGAGGAGAGAATGGTAGAACTGGCCAAAATAATAGCAAGAAGGTAACAATAGAATTCGATAAGGAAGCCATTAAAGCATTCAAGATATTGAAAGACAAACTCTGTGAGCAAGTTACTCTCAACCAACTTGATTTTTCCGAAAGATTTGAACTAACAACAGACGCTTGCAACTCAGCCATTAGGTGCAGTGCTTAGCCAAAATAATAAACCAATAATTTTTATAAGTCGAACTTTACGTAAAACCGAAGAGAGCTACGCGACAAACGAGAAAGAACTTCTTGCCATAATTTGGGCATTGAAGAACCTTCGAAATTACCTTTACGGTGTGAGTGGTATCCGCATATATACAGATCACCAACCATTAATGTTTGCCATTGGTGATAAAAACCCAAACGCAAAAATAAAACGTGGGCGCGCCTTCATAGAAGAGTACGCTCCGGAAATTTTATACAAACCAGGAAGGAGAATATCGTAGCTGATGCTCTCAGTAGACAGGAACTCAATATGATGAACGAAGATGAATCAGAAGCAGGAACTGTTCACAGTGCAGAGAGTAGTCCCATTTCAGATGAAAAAGAGTAAACCAAAGAATTAATAATTTTAAAGTACAATTAATCATAGACGAATCACTTAAGAATAAAATAATTTCAAAAGAAATACACACAGGCTACTGGAGACATACAGTGCTTTTTAAAGATTTAGACATAGTTAGAGAAATTAAAACAATACTAAAAACAGGCTTAATTGTAGGAATTTATAGTAACGAAGAGATATTCTTCAAAATTAAAGATAAACTTTTAGAAGAATTTCCAACAGTTAAGTTCTTATTCTGTAATCAAATAGTTTAAGATGTAACCGATAAGGAAGAGCAAATAGGTATTATCACTGCTGAACACAACCGAGCTCATAGACAAGCTAAAGAAGTGTAATAAATATTATTGGCCAAACGCTTTCAAACAAATTCTCTCAATTAACGCTTCATGTGAAATCTGTTAAAAGAATAAGTATGACAGACATCCGAATAAGCAACCAATTGGAGAGACTCCAATTCCTGAAGAAGGGGGAGAACGCCTTCACGCAGATATTTACTACTGCGAAAACGCATCATTTCTTACAATGACAGACCCTTTTTCAAAATATTTGATTACGACTCAAGTTCATTCGAAAATCGAAGCAAAAAATAGAATGATTGAATTATTACCGCTTTTTGGTAACGTCAGAACGTTGATAACCGATAATGAGGCAGCATTTTGCTCACCTTCTGCTCAATGTGCATACAACCTCCTAAATATAACCCATAAGACTACACCACCAGCTCACTCAAAGAGCAACGGAGCAATAGAAAGAGTTCACACTACACTCACAGAGCTTATTAGAATAGTTAAAGAAACTACGCCACAATGAAATATAACGAAACAATTCACACGGTGACAGACAAACGACCGACGGACATATTCCATAATTATGTAGATAATAGTGACACAAAATGTAAACTCCAAACGCACCAACAAAAAATGTTAGGATATTTTAATAAAAATAGGAAAAATAAAACATATAAAGTAGGAGAAACAATTTTTGTTAACAATGGACAGAGAAAAAATGAAGAACAAACCTAAATTTGGAAAAAGAAATTTAAAGAAGACTTAGGGAATATAGTTATAGATTCTAATAATCGGAAAATCCATAAAGATAATATTAGAAATTAAACTTACAGATGAGGGTTCTTATACTAACGCTAGTAGCCTCAACTTTAGCGCAACAAATCACCGACTACACCAATGATGAATTTATTTTGATAGAAGATGGTAGAGCCGCAGTTTACGAAGACTTCGAGGAGATCTATCACGTCATCAATTTAACTACATACTCCGAAATATTAGATAGATTTAGAGCCAAAAAGGAACTTTTAAAAATTATTAACCAGGAGCCAGAACTAGCCGACAAATTACTCAACGAATTATCTATCAGGAATAGGGAACGTAGAGGTATCAACGAATTAGGCACCCTTTGGAAATGGATCTCCGGTAGTCCAGACCATGATAATGCCACCGAAATCAATTTAAAGTTGCAGGAGTTAATCAAGTCAAACAACAAACAAAAAAATATATAAACAATTGTTCGACAAGTTAGACAGCATACATAGAGACATTATATAGTAAAGAGTCAGCAGAAATTAAAATAATGAAATATATAATTATAGAACTTAGAGAGATAATAAACACCATTAATTTAAGTAAATCAAATGTACTCAATACACTATTGTTAGATTTTGACGAAATAAAAAGCATTATGGAACAAGAAAAAGTAAATTTACTACACTACTACTTACACTATATGCTTCCATATTTAAAATGGTGCAAAAAAATAATATAATTGTGCTATTTGTCAAATACCAGAAAGTAAAAGGGTTATGTTACCATTATATAACTAGAAGTAATGATGTAAATGGTGGAAAAATGATTATATTAAGTGAAATTGTTAAATATAAGAACAATATTTATAAATCCGCATGTAAAAAAGAACTCAACCACGATTACTGTAAAATTATTAAAGAAACAAGCTGTTTAACGAACCTTTTTAATAAATATAAAGCTAACTGTACAAAAATCAAAGAAAGAAACGAACCTATAGAAATTATTAACGAAGGAAATATTGTATTAACAGGAAATCATATTGTCAATGAAATAAAACTAGCAGGAATCAACCTGGTTCAATTTGAAAATAATGTATCAATTGATGGAAAACTGTATTTTAACTCAAAAATCCAAATATTAGAACATATTAAGTTAAATAAACCATCCCAAATTCAAATTCACGAGTACATTGCTTCACAAGACGAGAATCTTATGTACACAACCTTAGATTACATAAAACCGTTTTTGTCCGATGTAAAAGAACATCCCGCATTGTGGGGAATATGTATAAAAATATCTATTTGCATATTAATCTACTCTGCCTACAAGATTTACCAGGTACTGCGAGTGTATCAAGCGAACAAAGCGAACATACCTGATCATGATCAACAAGTCGCAATAGAAATGGAAAATTTCATAGACAATTCAAGATCAAGAGTACAGGAGATGTTAAGCGAAAGATTGGGAAAATCTTCTTCCGACCAAGGGGAGAGTTAACACATGGTGACCACACGGGTCAACAAGTGCAGACAAGTGCAGGATGAAAAATGACACCAACCCCGAAATAAGCCAACATCATCTGCAGCAGATAATGAAATGGTTTATGACCGACGACGCCGCTGATAGCTACCGCTATCCGAACCTTCGAGGAGAGTACGACGATCACAACGAGCAGTCTGATTCCAACCCCGCAACCATAAACATCAATACTTGTAAAACTAGTAATAAGTTACATTTTAAATAAAATATTTTTTTATTAAAAATATTTCTTTGAAAAATTAATTTGTTATGCTAGTTTTACTAAAATTTCAGTCATCAATTTATAAAAAATAACATAACATTTCCAGGGATTTTGAATTGCATTTATTTTGGTTTCATAAGATTGGGCACTAAAAACTATCTCAAATTTATGTACCATATGCTTAGATTATTATGCAAGATAAATATATATCGGCTTGACATACTTCCACATCCCCATCTCACCCACTTAAAAGTGATTATGCAAAATACAAATGCTTCGGATATGCTGTAGAGTGTGAAATTCTGCGTCGACACCAATCTTATGATTTTATAAAGGTGTACATAATTACCATTATTTTCTGACAAAAAAAAACCTTATCTGCTGATGGTATTTTGCGCCCCCAGCACGCTAGGGTTATGGAAGGGGCTAAAAAATATTTTCCTATGGTTTCATGTATTCTGAATTCAATGATATATTCCGCGTCATCGTCTCATGTCTGGTTCTCGATTTATAGGCCAATTGATGTGAAATTTCGTTGTTATAACCTGTAATGAGACAACCCTTATATCTCCGTCCTGCCAGTGTTACCGCCATGGCAGCACTTCTTAAAAGTAAATTTAAGATGGGGACTATTAGTGTACCAAATATGACGTTAATGCCTTTACTAATATACTTTTTCCCTGTGGAGTAGCATCTGTCTATCTCGCCTTAATTTCATCGCTTATAATTTGTCCATTCGGTATGAGGCCTCAACGACTTCACAAGCAATTTCAATCGCAACAATAATATCTATACGCTGTCCAACAAAAATAGTCAATACAGCCCATGGGAAAGCTTTTGCTGATCGCATGGCAGATGGCACTCACCTGGACAAATTGTTTTTGTAATATAAGCCGCGTTTTATTATGAACTTGAACTTGAACTGGATCAGATCATGAAAATAAAACGATTTGGGTGATCAAAAATTTTTACCCTTCAAGTTTGGCACCCGTAATAAAATTTTGACATTTATTTTTTTTTTTTTCTTGACAAGATTTATTTTGTTGACTTCAAAGTGGTGCGTTGTATTTACATAATTTTGTAAATACTTATTTTCTTTTTAGTGCTAATAAAGTCCCTATAAATTGTTCCTCACATTAATTTTTAATTCAAAACAATTTTCGTATAAAACAAATTTCATTTGAATTTATGTGAAAATCAAAAAAGTGTGAGATAAACCGTGCTCTAATTCCAAAACTTCTGGCTCGATTTTGGTGATTCAAACGTTTCGTAGTCCTTTGTGAAGTGTTCAAAGTGATCGTTGCATTAGTTTTTAATTTTGAGGAGAATTACAAAAAATTCCATAAAAAAAAATAATTTCTTTCGAATTTTGCATCAAATTGAGTATGTTACACACGATTTTTTTAAATATTCCTCAAAATTAAAAATTGATGCGACGATCACTTAGAGCGCTTCAATAAGGAACCATTTGAATCACCAAAATCGAGCAAGTAGTTTTGGAATAAAAGCAAGGTTTGTCTGACACTTTTTTGATTTTCCTACGAATTTCTATGAAAATCAAGAAAGTGTGAGATAAACATTGCTCTAATTTCAAAACTACTCGCTCGATTTTGGTGATTCAAACGGTTCTGAGTCCTTATTGAAGCGTTCTAAGTTATCGTCGCATCAATTTTTAATTTTAAGGAATATTTAGAAAATTATCGTCGCAGAATTTCATCCTCTACACTCTCTATCTACAACATCTACTTTGAAAATGGCGCACTGGAGCGCTAATTAAATCAACGAGCGACAATGCGTGTGGCCGCCATCTCTACCTACAACATATCCAAATTCCCCAAAATGCCCTCATTGGCTTTATGGACTCATTTAAAGAGGGTGGGGGGGAGCCGGTAGTTTATCAAGCTGAAATATATGTTATAATCTAATTTAATCTAAACTTATCATATGACACATGATTTTAGGGTGCTTTTCAACGCTGATTTTAAAGAGACCAAGAAAGTTAGTCCTTTTTATGGAATGATGACTGTTTTTTTTTTTTAAGCACAACAATTAAAATAAAACCCAACACCATTTTAATATAGTGGAATATTAAAGAAATTTGGTATAAATATTTTATTTGGCATGTTTACATAGAATCAAAAGAGTACTCAAAAATATCTTTTATTAGGGCCCAGTTATAGCTTTCATTGGAAACCATCATTGAAAACATTAAAAGTCAATTTTGAGAGATTTTGAAGAAAAAATAAATGATTATTTTGATGCCAAAGTAAAGCTTATTGACTTAAGAATTGTATCTAGGTAAAACAAAATTCAATTTGGAAAAACTTTTCTCTTAAAATGACTTTTAATTTTTCAATGATGAACTACCTTACCAATGATCATTGAAAAAATTAAAAGTTACATTAGGGGCCAGTTATAGCTATCATTGAAAACCATCATTGAAAAAGTTAGCTGTTGATTTTGAGACACTTCGAAAGTTTAATTATTGAATATTTTAATGCAGCAATATAGCTTACGACTTCAAAATTATTTCTCTCACAAAAAAACACCATTTTGACCCATATCTTCCCCAGAACGTAACTTTTAATTTTTTCAATGATCATGGGTAAGGTAGTTCATCATTGAAAAATTAAAAGTCATTTTATGAGAAAAGTTGTGCAAAATTGAATATTTTTTTATCTGAAAATATTAATTAAGTCAATAAGCTTTACTTTGGCATCAAAATAATCATTTATTTTTTCTTCATAATCTCTCAAAATTGACAATTAATATTTTCAATGATGAATTTCAATGATAGCTATAACTGGCCCCTTATGGGGAAGATATGGGTCAAAATGAATTTTTTTTGAAGGAGAAATAATTTTGAAGTCGTAAGCTATATTTCTGCATTAAAATATTCAATGATTAAACTTTCGAAAGGTCTCAAAATCAACAATTAACTTTTTCAATGATGGTTTTCAATGATAGCTATAACTGGCACCTTAGATTCGACGTCATACACAAAAATACAATTTTTCGTAAGACTGATCCGTAGGGCAGTTTGAACATACCTCTCAAAAAAACACTCTTTGCACCAAGTTATTTTGATGGATTTTTTTGATTCTTGGGATCCATTTTGGGGGACTTTTGATATGTTGTAGAGGATGATGAAAATTCCATGAATTAATTTTCGCCCGCTTACCCAGATTAAATTTTATATCGTTCCTGAACTAATTTATTTCTTGTTAAATGAGTTTCAAGTTTTATCTAAAACTAAAACTGTAGTATACTCGTATGTATACATAAGTACTTAAAACTAAAAACGTCTATAGTTATACAAAGATGCTTTCTCGTGATAAAACTTGCAGTTAGGCTGCATAGCTATTCGTCATATTAAGATTGTCTGTAGTTATAGTTTTGCTATAAAACTAGTTGTAGTAGCCCGTAGCGTAATGGTAAGTGCGTTCGACTGTCGATCTGGAGGTCTGGGATCGCTTCCCAGCCTCGTCCACCTAAAAATTAAAAAAGTTTTTTTTCAGGGCTACTGCCTCCTGCCAGGAATTGACAAATCCTCCAAGAGTATCACTTGTCACGAATAAGTGGTTCTTGTCTAGCCGTTCGGATTCGGCATAAAATTGTAGGTCCCTTCCATTCCTGTCGAAAGGCGCACACAGGAATGGTTGCGAGTTGTTAGTCACTATGCCCTGGTTCTTCATGAGCCGTTGTGCCACCCGATTTATATTTTTTTTATAAAACTAGTTTGGAAATTAGTCAATTGTCAATAACTGTTTGATTTTTAAAACTAGGCAAAGCAACGCAATGATGCGTCTTCAAGTAATAAATGCCGCATATTCAACAATCGTTATTATTATATATTATATCATACATAATATCATTCAGGTAAAAACAAAAAAAAAACTACACTTTGGACAATTTATTAACTTTTTAGGCACTTACTACACAGATTCAGACCTAGACACTAAATGCTCAAAGTTGCAACTAAATAAGTTTGTTCATACAGTTTCTCTGCGATCAATAATAGGAATCAAAATATGTGTATCGATTTAAAAAATAAATGGGTAAGCGCCGTGAATACGTCAAGTTTTGGTTTATGATTTAGACAAATTCAAAATCCCGCCTGTTACAAAAGACTTGTGCAGTAAATTATTATGTTACTTTTTTTAATGACTTATCAAATGAACTTTTTGAATAATTTTATAAAAATAGCCTCTTTTAACTGTAATTATTGTTTTATATCGAAATACGGATGTGGTACCTTTGTTAAAAAAAAACTTTAGTTCTGCATGTGTAACCGTATTCTTTGTTTTAATTTCAGATAATGCAAGTCACAACTATTGTAATGGGGCATCCACGCGCGACACAAGAGAGAATGACGAAGATGACGGTCTAGGTCCATTGCCTCCGAAATGGGAAACTGCATATACGGAACGTGGTGAACTATATTTTATCGAGTGAGTCTTACGTGAATGATTATATAACATAATCTTTTTTTAATGTCTAATTTCATTTGTGAATATTGTAAGAATGCATTGTTGAATTTCCTGGAGGTCTCTAATCTTAGAATCTAGAAATTATCCTGCTTTTCTGTTTCCTAAGAGTCGAAACATTCATTCATAGGTAAGATCGTATGTTAATTGGGTTATAGCAACACACAAATCGTAGGTTTTGAAAATGAGGATTGTGGGCTTGAGGAGTTTAAGTGTTTGGATTTTTAAAGATTTTTTGTTTGCCTTATTCAATAGTTTAAACGAAAATAAAACGCATAATTTATGTTCAATTTATAAAACAATTTATTTTTCTGGTCAGATAAGAACAACAATCGAAAATGTTCTTAACAAAAATCAAATATTTTATAGGATATGTATATATATGTATACTCGTACCACAACATAACAAATATCAAAAAAGTACAATAATTAATCAATAGAAAGGAAAATTGTCAAAATATAACAAAATTAAACAAATAACTCTAACTATAATAACTAAATAACTTCTATAAACTGGAATTATATGCAAGACTCTTAAGGTAGCTTACATAACTTTTTTCTTCTTTTTCGTCCAGTATTTTTAAGATTTGCTTTTCTTTTTTTAATAAATCCCTTTTAACCTTAGTTTCTGGACCAATCTGAATGTTATGAACCACACAACTAACCTGAATTGACTCAATATGTTTATCAATTATCATTATGCTTGACTGTAGTTACCTTGGCACTACAAAAATGATATTTATTCATTTCACACAGCCAGTAAAACTTATTTTTTACAGATTTATTTAAATGATAAATAAACCCATCAATTTCAATTTTGATAGAACATTTGTTTGTAACGATTGCATTTACTTTAATTGCACTTTTTTTTAATAAGAAAACTTGCGTTGTTATAAGGGACCGCCCCTAGCAACACTAAATTTAGTCACCTACTTGTATAGTTGGAAAATGTTGGATGGGTGCATGTGCAGTGTACTGATTCTCTTAAGGAGACTTTCCTAATCTAGAATAAATATTAACTGCACTGAAGCTTATTTTATAAATACGTCGGTAGCCATCGATAGCTCTTACTGAAGAGCTCAATTGTTGTTGTCAGAGCGAAACACATCTGCACTATAGGTCGCAAAAACCTTCCAAATTAATATTTCATATTAAAAAGTGCACTTAACAAAAAACTTATCAACAATTAATATTTATTCTAGATTATGCTTTCTAGATTTTTGTTTTCGAGATTTTTTCAATTCTAGATTTTTTTTTCGAGATTTTTACTTTCGGGATTTTTGCTTTCTGGATTATTGGTTTTCAGCTATCGTGGTAAACCCGAAGGCAATGCTATGGTATATTTTTGATTTATGGTTGCCATCTGTCGATTCTTGTGTTTTTTGATTATTGTTGTATTTTATTTGGTTGATTGTCATTTATGAGTTCATTTATTATTTTGTGCGGGAAGTTGTTCATAAGTCGTATTTTTCTCATTCTTTTTATTTTTTCGGGGTAAAATTTTGCATTACTAATGCCTAATACTTTGTTTACAAAACTTTTGGCGGTAGTAGTTTTATATTTTTGTGGTTGCTTCGAGTTATTCTTTATTATTTTATTTATCCTCATACTTAAACCGACTGTTGATATTGAACTTATTCTGAATAAGAAAAGATAATAATAATCTATGTATATCTAAATGAGAGAGATAATAGGCCCTATTGCGGTTGTCGACCAGCGTTCGAACTTTCGACGATTTCTCAATCGGGATTGTGTTACTTAATCGACTATTAATACATACATATTTTTTTCTAAATATGTATAACTTAACGTAGGGTTTTTAAGTGAAACAGTCAGAAAAAATTTAATGTTGTAACACAAGGCTCTATAGTTTTTCCTTTTATTTTGTGTTTTTATAACTTCTTCTTCTTCATTTTACCGGCGATTATCATGATCTCGAGGGGGACCGCGTTCGCCTCAGAAGACGTCGACAGCCCTCCCGGTTTTGGATTGTTCATGTCTGAGGTCAACTAAATGCAGGTGTCGTTGCATTTGTTTCATCCAGAAGTTTTTGTGCCTGCCTTTCTTCCGCGATAGTGTTGGAACGTCTTGTGCTATTGCCTTTTGAACTGGGTTCTCATGGCATCTTCTTTGTACATGACAGTACCAGCTAAGTTGGTCATGCTGTATTTTGTCCAAATGGTATTTTTGACGTGTAGGCTTCCTCGGATTCTCTTGATTCTTATTCGATCACGCTTTGCCACTCCTGCTGTCATGCGAAGCATCTTCGTTTCAGCTGCCGTCAATTTACTCTCATACTTCTTGTACATTGTCCAACACTGTGAACCGTATGTAAGCGCTGGACGAACAACTGCCGTGTAGAGCTTTCCTTTCAGCTTAGGGGCATTTTTTTCACAGAAGATGGCAGCGTTTTCCCGCCACTTCATCCACCCTACGCTTACGCGATGTTTGATGTCGTCATCACAAGATCCTTCGCTATTGATCATTGATCCAAGATATTTAAACTTTTCGCACTTGGGAAGCACTTGTAGCCACCATATTATTATTATTATTTTTCACTTGTCCAATTTAACTCTGTTTTCAATATTCGTTATCATTATAAGTTTTTTCATTATTTCATTGATTATGTTCATCAAATATTTTTAGTATAAATAGAAGAAATAATTTAAATAAAAATCAGTTCTGATTGGGAATTCAAACGATTAGGATCTTGGTCTTTTCCTTATTTCCCTTTCAGGAAACACTCATACATTTGATTTGGTATCCCCCCACGAACGGTAAGGTGCCAATCAAATTCTTTACACATACATATAAGGTATCCCACGACCAACGGTAAGGTGCCACACACATTTATACAATTAATAAAAGGTATCCCCCGACCCCTGGTAAGTTGCCTGTCTTAATACACTACTTTACATATACATCCAAACATCCATACAACCAACGAAAATAATGGCTAAAGAAGAAACCATATCGAAGGTATCGATGAGAATTACACCTTTCTGGAAGCGGAGCCCTGATCTTTGGTTCCACCAGCTTGAAGCCCAATTCCACACCAGTCGAATCACTTCCGACGACACGAAGTACTTCACCCTGGTCGGAAACTCGGAAGCTGACATCCTTGCTGAAGTCAGAGATGTCATACTAGATCCTCCTGTCACCGAAAAATATTCAAGTCTGAAGACCCGCCTTATGTCAGCATTCCAGGAGTCAGAGCAAAAACGACTCCAAACGCTTCTGAGTGGGATTACTCTTGATGGAAGACGACCAACACAGCTGATAAGCAAGATGAGGAAGCTTTCGTCAGCTAGCATTTCTTTCGACGTTCTCAGAACACTGTGGATGCAGCAACTGCCCAATACGACACAGTCAATTCTGTCATGCAGCCCTAATCAAGACCTCAAAACTTTGGCAGACATGGCAGACAAAATTTCTGATGTCTACGGAAATTCAGTTGTTGCTTCCGTCTCAGCACCCTCCAGTGTTTCTGCGATCTCCAACTTCAAGAGCAAATTTCTGCTCTAAGAGATAAATTGAAACACCTCAGCGTTGGAAGAAGTCGTCGAAGTCCTTTGAAGATAAGAACAGATTCCAGTTCTAGAAACAAAGACCAACATCATCTTTGTTTCTACCATCGTCGTTTTGGCAAAGATGCGAGGAAATGCCAAGAGCCATGTAACTTTCAAGCGGAAAACTAGCGTGTGGCCAGCAACTAGCCAGTCCGCAGAAACAATCAGTCGCCTTTATGTTCAGGAGAAATCTGCAAAACAAAGCTTTCTTATAGACACCGGTGCCTCCATCTAAGTAATACCGCCTACATTAGCAGAAAAACGCAGTGGCCAAGGAAAGCGCATTCTTTATGCTGCGAATGGTTCCAACCCATGGAGAACGACTGATGATGCTTAATCTCGGCCTTCGCAGAAGCTATTGCTGGCCATCTGTCATCGCTCAAGTCACCGAGCCCATATTTGGATCCGATTTCTTATCATTTTTCGATGTCAAAAATAATAAACTGATTGATCGAAAAACGATACTTCAAATGTCTGGTTTTGACGCAGCTACATCATCTAGTGCTCCTAATATTGGCACTATAAATCCGTCATCCTTCATTTATGACCTGCTAAAAGAATTAGAAGACGTCAAAAAAACAAATTTCTTGGCCAAGACGAAGCACAATGTAACGTACCACAATCAAACTAGGGGACCTCCGGTATATTCAAAGGCTAGACGACTATCACCCGAACAACTTATAGTACAAGAGCCGACAGCAAATTTTGGGAGTGGATGTATAACTAAAATCTAAGTATGAGGGTTTAAAGGAGCATATTTTGTGATATCGAAATCAAAAGTTTGGCAGGTTTTTGTCTCAGCCTTTGGCGGGGAAGGGGTATTGAAAATAGAGATTTTCTAAATTTCTTTTCTAGGGTTTTATCACTTCAATTATTTTTTTTTACACATCATGATGCTCTGTCATTTTACCTAAGTGCAAAGACCTTAATCTTGGTGATCTGATTAATAGAACTCGAGATATAAGCATTTAAAGCGAACCCTAATCGTCTTTTCTTGGAGACTTTGTTTTGTTGATTGTTTGCGTTTCATAAATCTCCAAGAAAAAAATCATAAGGTTCGATTAAAAACCTTATATCTTGTGTTCTATCACGGATCACAAAGATTAAGGTCTTTGGACTTAGGGAAATTGACAGAGCATCATAATGTATTTTTAAAAAAATAATTGAAAGGATAATACCCCCGATCAGAAATTTGTAAAATCTCTATTTTCAACATCCCGCCGCCGCTGAAGGCTGAGAAAAAAACCTGCCAGACTTTTGATTTCGATATCACAAAATATACCCCTTTAAACCCTCATACTCAGATGTTGGTTATACATCCACTCCCAAAATTTGCTGTCTTAGAATATTAAGATAGCTAACAAGTAGTTGGAATATATGCTCAGCCAATTAATCTGTCGACCATCAAAAAGCATCTGGGCTAGTCCTCTTCACATGGTCAAGAAGAAAAATGGTGACTGGCGACAATGCGGGGACTACAGAAGACTCAACTCAAACAGCGTCTCAGATCGTTACCCCATTCCTCACATTGGACACTTTGCTCACCATTTGAAGGGCAAGAAGATTTTCAGCGTCATAGATCTCACACGTGCATACCATCAAATCCCTGTGGAGCCAGAAGACATTCCGAAGACAGCCATATTAACGAATTTTGGACTGTTTGAGTTTATGGTGATGACTTTTGGACTCTGCAACGCTGCTCAATCATTTCAGCGGTTCGTCCACGAAGTAGTAAGAGGCCTTGATTTCTGTTTTCCTTACATCGACGACTTTCTCATTGCATCCAACTCAGCAGAGGAACATCGAGAACACCTGAGACAGCTTTTCCAACGGTTAAGAGATTATGCCCTTACAATAAATCCATCCAAATGCACATTTGAGACTTCATCTGTAAATTTCTTGGGTAACCTTGTCACTGAAGAGGGAACCAAGCCATTACCATCCAAAGTTGACGACATCACCTCCTTTAAGAAACCGTCTACAATTCAGGAGCTGCGAAGATTTTTGGGTATGGTGAATTTCAACAGACGTTTTGTTCCCAAAGCTGCTTAGATTCAAGCACCACTTTATGCATACCCATCCGGCAACAAAAAGAAGGACAAAACTGTCATCCATCGGACACCCGAACTGGACAACGCATTCGAAACCTGTAAAGAAGCTCTCGCCAACTCAGCTCTTCTCGCACATCCAATTGAAGACGCACCGTTGTCTATCATGGTTGATGCCTCTGATACAGCTGCAGCTGCAGTTGTACAGCAACTTGCGTCAAATGATTGGCAACCTCTTGAATTTTTCTCAAAAAAACTTTCACCATCGCAAACAAGCTACAGTGCTTACGACCGTGAGCTTTTGAGTGCTTAGGTGCCAGTTATAGTTATCATTGAAAACCATCATTGAAAAAGTTAACTGTTGATTTTGAGACCTTTCGAATATTTAATCATTGAATATTTTAATGCAGAAATATAGCTTACGAATTAAAAATTATTTAACCTCTAAAAAAAATTCATTTTGACTCATATCTTCCCCATAACGTGACTTTTAATTTTTCAATGATGAACTACCTTACCAATGATCATTGAAAAAATTAAAAGTTACGCTATGGGGAATATATGGGTCAAAATTAATTTTTTTTTGAAGGAGAAATAATTTTGAAGTCGTAAGCTATAGTTCTGCATTAAAATATTCAATGATTAAACTTTCGAAGGGTCTCAAAATCAACAGCCAACTTTTTCAATGATGGTTTTCAATGATAGCTATAACTGGCCCCTTACTTAGCTATCAAGCACTTTCAACACCTGCTTGAAAGAAGACAGTTTGTGCTTTACACGGACCACAAACCTCTTACCTTCGCTTTTCAACAGAAACCGGAGTAGTCAAGCCCACGTCAACTCAGACACTTAAGCTACATCGGACAGTTTACCACAGATTTAAGGCATGTATCCGGCAAAGATAACGTCGTTGCTGATGCTCTATCCAGAGTGCTTGCCATATCCTTACCATCTGTCACAGACATGTGTCAACTGCCAAAAGAGTAAAATTCAGCAGCACATCAAATCTCCAACCGGCAATTTTTCACCGCCTGAAGGAAGATTTCAACACATCCTTTTAGACCTTGTTGAACCTCTACCATTTTCTGATGGGTACACGTATGTCTTTACTTGCATAGATCGCTTCACTAGATGGCCAGAAGTCATTCCAATCACTGACATCACAGCCGAAACAGTGGCAACAGCTTTTCTTTCTGGATCGATTTCCAGGTTTGGAATACCAAAAGAAATTGTGACTCCCACTTGTTTTACTTGGCCTAAGATCATCTCTGGAAGAAAACTACAAAGCGACCCTAGCTGAACTCGTCTATTGTACAAACTTAAAACTTCCAGGCGACACCAACAGACGCTACTTCAAACCATGATTTGGTAAGCAAATTTCGAGACCAAATGCTTTATCTTCAGCCAATACAACCCACACGTCACGGATCAGTCAAAACTTTTGTACACAAACACCTTCAAAATTCTACACATGTTTTTATTCGGAACAATGCAGTCAAGAAACCTCTTCAGCAACCTTATTTTTTTTTTTTTTTTTTATAATTTTAACTATATGCCTGTAGGACCTCAGATCTTTTAAATGCAATGCACGGCACAAGTTAGAAGGAATAGAAGGAAAGGAAAGATTTTTGTTGGCACAGTGGATTGATAATTAGATGTTAATTATCTTATTAAATATCACGGGTGGCATCCAGTTGAACTTGGGGAATATAGAAAAGAATGCTACCTAGACTGGGGATCGAACCCACACGTCAGAGGTTAGCATTTGGGTGCTATTGCCACCCATTGCCACCCGATGGCCCATATCTAGTAAAATCAAAGACAGACAAATATTTTACACTGGAGATAAAAGGTCATCAGAAGAACATCTCAATTGACCGCCTCAAACCAGATTTTCTGCTAAACGAACATCACGACCAAGAACGTCAAGAAAAGAAAAAAGCACCAGATTTGCCTTCAAACCCTCGAATTCCATTACAAACAACCAAATCTGGCAGACGTGTCTACATCCCAGCAAGATATCGTTGACACTAGAGGGGGAGTACTGTAGCGACCATATTATTATTATTTTTCACTTGTTCAATTTAACTCTGTTATCAATATTCGTTATCATTATAAGTTTTATCATTATTTCATTGATTATTTTCATCAAATATTTTTAGTATAAATAGAAGAAATAATTTAAATAAAAATTAGTTCTGATTGGGAATTCAAACGATTAGGATCTTGGCCTTTTCCTTATTTCCCTTTCAAATAGATGTCCGGAATAGGCCTGTGTGGATCAGAAAATGGACAGCGTAGGTATTCGGTCTTTTTCGCGCTAATGCGGTATCCATTCCCCCCGAACATCCACCTATACATAAGTGCTCGTTTCAAGGACACAGGATCATCATTTATGATGGCTCCATCGGCTGCAAAAAATAACTGATTCACTTTGGGGTCCGTCACCTTATTCTCAAGCAGAAATTTAAGAACAGTAATAAAGATCAAAGGACTCAAGACTCTTTCTTGGTGCACACCTATTCTAATTGGGAACTCTTTGGTGATTCCAAATCTTACATCTTACTTTTGTTTTAACTTGCTCGTACATGTCCATGATCATCCGCACGTAGGTGTCCGGAACTCCTCGTTGTCTATCAGATCTCGTGGTTGTCTGTCGAATGCTTTTTCAAAATCAACCAATACAATATGCAAATCTCGTGAGGCATCCCGCTATTTTTCCATTCTGGTTCTTATACCTTAAATATCATCTGTGGTTGATTTACCCGAAACAAACCCGCACTGGTCGTCAGACAGCCGTATTATTTTTCGTAGGCGGCCATCCAATATCCGCTTAACGATCTTCATGGTATGTGACATCAGCTTGATCGAACGGTAGCCCCTGTAGATTGAAAGAAGGTAACTTTTCCTCCACTGATTAGGCATTCGGTCGCCGCCGATAAGTTTGGAGATGAGAATTATGAGCCATCTAGACCCGATGTCTCCCATCCTTTTCCAGAACTCAGAGAGAATCTCGTCTGGCCCAATAGCTTTTCCCTTTTTGGAGTTTTTCGCCGCATCGTTAACTTCTTCGACTGTGATGTCGACTACTTCTTCATTGTTAGGTGAAGCTATTGGAAAGTATATCCTCGGAAACTTTTCATTTAAAAGTCCTTCACAATACTCTTGCCAACTGTGAAGAATTTTGTCGTCATCCACAAGGAGTTGGCCTTGAGCGTTGTTAATGAGTTTTGGTGAACGAATCTCCTGAGCATTTTTCTTTCTCTGTGCGGCGATTTTGAAAATAGTTGCGCCCTTGTTCTTGTTGGCATGTCCCAGTTCCTGAATAGCTTGGTTTGCATCAGCTTGGTTTGTAACTTATCTATTTTTGTTTGGATTTACTTTTCATAAACTTTTATCAATTCCCAAAATCCTTAAATTGTGTAGGGCGATATAATTTTGTGCCATAGGATCATATCAATTAAGTGTGTGTGTAATGATGTCTGTGTAAAAAAGAAGTGTTAGGTGTATTAGAAAAAAAACTACAGTAAGATTTTCCTACCGAAATTTTGGCTGATATTCCGTGGTGTTGTCTATTATTTCAATGAAATAAGTGAGAGTTCTAATCTGTTTTTTGGTAGAAACAATTAAAATTTTGTTCCCAATTCAATTTTTCACAGTGCCAAAATACAAAATGGTACAAAAAAAATGGTATCCGTCTTTTAAAACCGTTATAAGTTTTGAAAGGCTATCCTTAAACGATGGCCTTATGATTCTATATTTTTCAAAATGTTTAAACTATTTTCTTCTTCTTTAAACTAAAACCAAAGGTCAAACAAAATTACAAAAAGTATTATCAAAATCGGCACTGTGTCTGAGAATTAAAACGCTTAGTCTTCTTTATTATATTTTTTTATTTTTATTTAAATGTAGTTCTACGTGCTATAAATATTTATTGTATTGGATTCAAGAAACGATCATTTTTTTTGTATTTATAGCCACAACACAGGCACTTCCCACTGGCTAGATCCTAGGCTTTCAAAATTCCAAAAGAAATCTCTGGAAGATTGTGGTGATAATGAACTGCCCTATGGTTGGGAGAAGATCGACGATGCTCTTTACGGCACATACTACATTGATCACGTTAACCGACGTACTCAATATGAGAATCCTGTTCTTGAAGCTAAAAGAAGAGCTGCCGAGCAGACAAATCAACAACTTAATGCTGGTGTTTCGGTTCAGAGAAATGAAAACAATTCCGTATTGCCATACAAATTCACAAGGAACCCTCAAGAAATGCAAGGAGAGAGGATAACAACAACTCTTTTAAAATCATCTCGTGGTCTTGGCATCACAATTGTAGGAGGCGATGATAATGTTGAAGAATTTTTGCAAATTAAATCGATTGTTCCAAATGGTCCTGCATGGCTAGATGGTCAGTTGCAAACTGGCGACATTCTCGTTTATGTTAATGACACATGTGTACTGGGGTTCACTCATCATGAAATGGTAAATGTGTTCCAAAGTATTTTGCCCGGAGAAACGGTTACGCTAGAGGTGTGTAGAGGTTATCCACTTCCATTTGATCCAAACGATCCGAACACTGAAGTTGTAACAACTATTGCTGTCGACGGTATTAGTTCAAACGCGGAAAAGAATCGAATGCTAATGAATTTGAATATGGACGGGAACTATAATTTTTTAGATATATCTGATTCCACAGGAGCAGCTGGCAGTACACACTCTATGGACAAATTACGTCCTGGAATATCGAGTGGATCAAATGAGAACTACGTTGGTGATGACTTTATTTTAATGAAAAAACCCGAGATTCTTACTTTGGCCATTTCTAAAGGCGGAATGGGTTTTGGTTTTACTATTGCAGACAGTGCCCATGGGCAGAAGGTGAAAAAAATTCTTGACAGAAATTGCTGTAAGAATCTTCACGAAGGAGATATTTTGCTTGAAATAAACAATTCTCCAGTGAATCATATGACGCACTGTGAAGTAGTTCGAGTCTTAAAAGACTGCCCAAAAACTGAATCGACTACGGTAAAAATTCAGCGAGGAAATACTTTGAACAGTTCAAATTTGAGCGGGCGAACGTCGGTAAATAGCGGCAAATTTAGAAAAACCGATGGAAGTGGCAAGCAAATTTCAGAAGGTGGAATGTTTCGGAGCAAAACACCGACTGCAGATCTTTATAGCACTCAACCGAAGGAGATTCTGCCGATCAGACCGAAAACACCATTGGTGGATACACGACGAGCTCGTGTGAAGACTCCTTCGCATGAACTCAATGAAGAAATAGAAGCAGTCACAAATGGCCTGGAGAAGCAGGGTGAAGACAATAAGTCGATTAGTGCAGATGCCAAGTCGACCAATAGTCTACAAGAAATTGATTCCATAAATAACGACATTCCATTTATGGATCCATATCCAAAGTTAGTAACCAGCTTAAGTGAAAGATTGGCTGAGGCATCTTTGGTAGGTGAAAATCATAATAATATCTATCACATGGATCCAAATACTATGCTGCCGAAAATGGAGGGATATGAAAATACGCTTGCATCTCCTGACTACGGATATAATTCACTTTACGATGGCGTATCTGTTCGAAGAGAGCCTTACGATGGAAGTGCTCCTGATCAACAGAATGGTGATTTAGGGGGTGGTTTGTACTCACCTCCTATGGCAATAATGGCTCCGGTACCGACCTATCACCAAGAGACTTGCTATTGCTATGAATGTCAGGATTATCAACGTTACAAGTTCCATCAACATAATCAGTCGGCAACACAGGGGTTCTACCATCATCATCAGAACTCCCAAAATGGAAGAATTCAAAAAAGAGTCAACGAGTTAATGAATGATCGTCGGAAAACAGGCTTTAGTCCACTGGAGAATCATCGTTCTTTAATCGCAGAGCAGCATCAGCATCAACAGCACCAACAACAACAGCAAAACTATTTGCAAGTACATCCCCAAATGTGGAACTGTATGGTGGCTGGGAATAGTACAGCAGCCAGACATATGGATGATGTAAGTTTTGTTAAGCTTATTTTATATTGAATAGGTGTAATTTAATTTTTGTTTTGTTTAAGGATGAATGCGAGCTATCCGAGGTAACGCTAGAAAGGCAAGCACAAGGTTTTGGTTTCCGTATTGTTGGCGGAACGGAGGAAGGTTCTCAAGTAACTGTTGGGCATGTAGTTCCGGGTGGTGCAGCCGATGGAGATCCGGGAATGGCCACGGGCGATGAAATTCTAAGTATTGATGGAGTAAATGTGGTAAGCTAAGATGAAAAATAAATATTTTACTCCTTAAAATCTTTTTTATTGCCAACTTTACGGTTATATATATTCTACACAGTCTAATGGCTATGGTCACTAAGAACATGAAATCATTAAATAAAACTATTTAAGATACTTCTAAAGAATGCATTTGAAGGGTCCAGGGGAAAAACGGCTTTGGAAGAATTTAGGTAATCCTACCAAAAAATCAATAAAACAATATGACTTAATGCGGAAAAACGATTTAGGTAGAATGTAATCCTACCTGATGGGGAAAAACGACTTAAGTAAAAAAAAACTGTATGGAAGATACAAGTTCACAACTGAATGCGACTATTATTTGTATCTACTTCGACTTAATTTTATTTGCTAAATATGGTGGAATAAAAGGCTACAACAAAAAGCACCTAGTACGCGACCTCTCAGGTGGTTTAAAATTTAGTAAGCTTTAACTTCTTATTAGCAATTGAAACATACAAAATTAAATAAAAATGTAAATGGCCTCAACTACAAGTTCGTACAAAAAAAAAATAAAATATTTTTCTGAGATACACAGTCTGAGATATTTAAATTGACTCACTGTAACTGACAGCTGTCACCGGATCTGTGAAGAATTCTCTCAGTTTTAGAGATTTTAACTGTGAGTAAATGAAGTAATTTTGATTTCTTAGTACAAAATAAATTGTAGTTAATGAGAAGAAAAATAAAAAAAATGTGTGAGTACCGGGACTCAAGGGGATGATGTGTAAACATCAGTGTAGTATATAGTTTATACTATAGCTTACAGTATATAGTAAACTGATAGGTTGCCAAAGGCGCCCGTCGAACATGTTATGTTATTTCATGTGATTCAGGGCTGAGCGTAAATATGTATTTAATTTTGTTTCTAACCTCACCCTCCACTTTCAAAAAAGGTACTTTTAGAGAATGTGGCAACTCTTAAAATCATACCCAATTTAGACATTTAAATCATAACAGTTGCACCATGCCTTAAAAAACTGCATTTTGCACAATTATATGATAATGATAATTTTCCTGACACTATTTAATGCACAAACCGTTGTCTTGGTTGGTGTCGTTGGTGTATTACTATACCCAACCACATTACCGACATTTACCACATTAACTCAATTTACTCTATTCAATGCACGAACCATTCGCATACATTAGTTAAAAATCTAAATAAACAAGATGGTGGCGTATCTGTAATTTTGTCTTTCCTCTTTCAAGTTTACCCATACCGAGAGTTTGTTTTTTTCTTAATACCTAGCGCTAAGATGTTTACACATCAAAAGGAAAAAGGTTTATTTTTGCAGTGTTTATTAAAAAAGTGTACTGCAATAAATATTTGTTTACAAGGTCCGCCGAGGAGACCTTACTTCTGTGTCGTTTATTTTAACATCAAAAACGGAATCAAGTTTTTCGAAAGACGGTTTGAAACCGAATTTAACAAATAGTTAACTATTTCTTATATAATTGTAGCAATTTTTTACGATCACTACGGCAATCCTGTAAGAGTTTTCAAACAGCGACAGTCTATTGAGTTCCATATAAGATACCCGCATAACTAGATTGTTTCTTTTTAAATCAGCAGAATACATAGGCTTACACTTAGACTCTAAAACTTCACTCATAAGAGCAAAAACTTACCACCCATGCAATTTATTTTTAGTACAAGCCAACTCGGCCAGATCGTTATAGTCTAAGAGCCGACAGCAAATTTTGGGAGTGGATGTATAACCAAAATCTGAGTATGAGGGTTTAAAGGGGTATATTTTGTGATATCGAAATCAAAAGTCTGGCAGGTTTTTTTCTCAGCCTTTAGCGGGGACGGGATGTTGAAAATAGAAATTTTAGAAATTTCTGATCGGGGGTATTATCCTTTCAATTATTTTTTTAAAAATACATCATAGTGCTCTGTCATTTTCCCTAAGTCCAAAGACCTTAATCTCTGTGATCCGACCAATAGAACTCAAGATATAAGGTTTTTAATCGAACCTCATCCGTTTTTTCTTGGAGATTTATAAAACGCAAAATATCAACAAAACAAAGTCTCCAAACAATGACGATTAATGCTTATATCTTGAGTTCTGTTAGTCGGATCACCAAGATTAATGACATTTACCACATTAAATCAATTTACTCTATTCAATGCACGAACCATTCGCATACATTAGTTAAAAATCTAAATAAACAAGATGGTGGCGTATCCGTAATTTTGTCTTTCCTCTTTCAAGTTTACCCATACCGAGAGTTTGTTTTTTTCTTAATACCTAGCGCTAAGATGTTTACACATCAAAAGGAAATAGGTTAATTTTTGAAGTGTTTATTAAAAAAGTGTAGTGCAATAAATATTTGTTTACAAGGTCCGCCGAGGAGACCTTACTTCTGTGTCGTTTATTTTAACATCAAAAACGGAATCAAGTTTTTCGAAAGACGGTTTGAAACCGAATTTAACAAATAGTTAACTATTTCTAATATAATTGTAGCAATTTTTTACGATCACTACGGCAATCCTGTAAGAGTTTAAAAACAGCTACAGTCTATTGAATTCCATATAAGATAAAGACCCGCATAACTAGATTGTTTCTTTTTAAATCAGCAGAATACATAGGCTTACACTTAGACTCTGAACCTTCACTCATAAGAGCAAAAACTTACCCCCCATGCAATTTATTTTTAGTACAAGCCAACTCGGCCAGATCGTTATAGTCCAAGAGCCGACAGAAAATTTTGGAAGTGGATGTATAACCAAAATCTGAGTATGAGGGTTTAAAGGGGTATATTTTGTGATATCGAAATCAAAAGTCTGGCAGGTTTTTGTCTCAGCCTTTAGCGGGGACGGGATGTTGAAAATAGCGATTTTACAAATTTCTGATCGGGGGTATTATCCTTTCAATTATTTTTTTAAAAATACATCATAGTGCTCTGTCATTTTCCCTAAGTCCAAAGACCTTAATCTCTGTGATCCGACCAATAGAACTCCAGATATAAGGTTTTTAATCAAACCTCATCATCCGTTTTTTCTTGGAGATTTATAAAACGCAAAATATCAACAAAACAAATTCTCCAAACAAAGACGATTAAGGTTCGCTTTGAATGCTTATATTTTGAGTTCTATTAGTCGGATCACCAAGATTAATGTCTTTGCACTTAGGGAAAATCACAGAGCATCATGTTGTGTTTAAAAAAAATAATGATAAAACCCTTGAAAAAAAATTTTAGAAAATCTCTATTTTCAATACCCCTTCCCCGCCAAAGGCTGAGACAAAAACCTGCCAGACTTTTGATTTCGATATCACAAAATATACTCCCTTAAACCCTCATACTTAGATTTTGGTTATACATCCACTCCCAAAACTTGCTGTCGGCTCTTGTACTATTAATTTAAGCAAAGAATTCAAAATTACTTATGTGACTTGTTTTTGTAATAAAGCTATATACATTTGTTCAAACTGTTGATAGTACTTAATAGATAGTCCTAAAGTACAAGTTTATAATATAATCCTTAAGTTTTACATTGAATATGAGCATGGTCTCCAGTCTGCTCAGATCTTAAATGTTCCCTTCTCAATCAATTAACTTGGCATCAGTAAACATATGCAAATGCATTATAAATTAATTTAGGGGCCAGTTATAGCTATCATTGAAAACCATCATTGAAAAAGTTAGCTGGTGATTTTGAGACCCTTCGAAAGTTTAATCATTAAATATTTGAATGCAGAAAGACGACTTCAAAAAAAAATAAATTTTGTCCAATATCTTCCCCATTACGTAACTTTTAATTTTTTCAATGATCATTGGTAAAGTAGTTCATCATTCAAAAATTAAAAGTAATTTTGTGAGAAAAGTTGTGCCAAACTGAATTTTGTTTTAGGGGCCAGTTATAGCTATCATTGAAAGCCATCATTGAAAAAGTTAACTGTTGATTTTGAGACCTTTAGAAAGTTTAATCATTGAATATTTTAATGCAGAAATATAGCTTACGACTTCAAAATTATTTCTCCTTCAAAAAAAATTCATTTTGACCCATATCTTCCCCATAACGTAACTTTTAATTTTTCACTGATGAACTACCTTACCAATGATCATTGAAAAAATTAAAAGTTACTTTATGGGGAAGATAAAGATCAAAATTAATTTTTTTTGGAGGAGAAATAATTTTGAAGTCGTAAGATATATTTCTGCATTTAAATATTCAATGATTAAACAATCGAAGGCCCCCAAAACCAACAGCTAACTTTTTCAATGATGGTTTTCAATGATAACTATAACTGGGGCCTTACCTGGAAATAGTTATTAATTCAATAAGCTTTACTTTGGCACCAAAATAATCATTTATTTTTTCTTCAAAATCTCTCAAAATTGACATTTAATATTTTCAATGATGGTTTTCAATGATAGCTATAACTGGCCCATTAGTAACACAGTGGGCTAGTGTGGAAGGCCTTTTAGTGCGTTCACTTCCCAGCCTCGTCCACCTAAAAAGTTTTTTTTAGGACTACGGCCTCTTGCGAGGAATTGACAAATCCTCCAAGAGTATCACTTGTCATGAATAAGTGCTTCTCGTCTAGCCGTTCGGATTCGGCATAAAATTGTAGGTCCCTTCCATTCCTGTCGACAGGTACACACAAGAATGATTGCGAGTTGTTAGTCACTAGGCCCTGGTTCCTCACGAGCCGTTGCGCCACCCAATTTTTTTTTTTGTTTTATACATCGACTCTAAAACTTCACTCATAAGGGGCAAGTTAAAGTTATCATTGAAAACCGTCATTGAAAAAGTTAGCTGTTGATTTTAAGACCCTTCGAAAGTTTAATCATTGAATATTTTAATACAGTAATATAGCTTACGACTTCAAAAATATTTCTCCTCAAAAAAAATTCATTTTGACCTATATCTTCCCCATAAGGGCCCAGTTATAGCTATCATTGGAAACCATCATTGAAAATATTAATTGTCAATTTTGAGAGATTTTGAAGTAAAAATATATGATTATTTTGATGCCAAAGTAAAGCTTATTGACTTAATATTTATTTCTAGGTAAAAAAAAATTAATTTGGTACAACTTTTCTCATACGACTTTTAATTTTTCAATGATGAACTACCTTACCAATGATCATTGAAAAAATTAAAAGTTACGTTATGGGTCAAAATGATTTTTTTGGAGGAGAAATGATTTTGAAGTCGTAGTCTATATTTCTGCATTAAAATATTTAATGATTAAATCTTCCAAGGGTCTCAAAATAAACACCTAACTTTTTCAATTATGGTTTTCAATGATAACTATAACTTAGGGACTGATCATTGATCATCATTGAAAATATTAATTGTCAATTTTGAGAGATTTTGAAGAAAAAATATATGATTATTTTGATGCCAAAGTAAAGCTTGTTGACTTAATGTTTTTAGTTATAAAAAAATTCAGTTTTTCACAACTTTTTTCATAAAATGACTTTTAATTTTTCAATGATGAACTACCTTACCAATGGTCATTGAAAAAATTAAAAGTTACGTTATGGGGAGGATATTTTTAAAAATTGATTTTTTTTGGAGGAGAAATAATTTTGAGGTCGTAAGCTTTATTTCTGCATTAAAATATTTAATGATTAAACTTTCTTAGGCTCTCAAAATCAACAGCTAACTTTTTCAATGATGGTTTTCAATGATAGCTAACGCAACTTTTAATTTTTGTAATGATCATTGGTAAGGTAGTTCATCATTGAAAAATTAAAAGTCATTTTATGAGAAGTGTTGTGCCAAATTCTATTTTGTTTTACCTAGAAATAATTATTAAATCAATTAGCTTTTCTTTTGGCATCAAAATAATCATTTATTTTTTCTTCAAAATCTCTCAAAATTGACAATTAATATTTTCAATGATGGTTTTCAATAATAGCTATGGGGCTAGTTATAGGTATCATTGAAATTCATCATTGAAAAAGTTAGCTGTTGATTTTGAGACCCTTCGAAAGTTTAATCATTGAATATTTTAATGCAGAAATATAGCTTACGACTTCAAAATTATTTCTCTTCCAAAAAAAAAATCATTTTGACCCATATCTTCCCCATAACTTAACTTTTAATTTGTTCAATGATCATGGGTAAGGTAGTTCATCATTGAAAAATTAAAAGTAATTTTATGAGAAAAGTTGTGCAAAATTGAATTTTGTTTAAACTAGAAATAATTATTAAGTCAATTAGCTTTACTTTGGCATCAAAATAATCATTCATTTTTTCTTCAAAATCTCTCAAAATTGACAATTAATATTTTCAATGATGGTTTTCAGTGATAGCTATAACTGGCCCCTATAATTAGTACAAGCCAACTCGGCCAGATCGGTAATTTAAGCAAAAAATACAAAATTACTTATGTGAGTTTTTTTTTGTAATAAAGCTATATTCATTTGTTCAAACCGTTGATAGTACTTAATAGATAGTCCTAAAGTACAAGTTTATAATATAAACCCTTCAGTTTTGCGTTGAATATGAGCATGGTCTCCAGTCTGCTTTGATCTTTAATGTTCCCTTTTCAATCAATTAACTTGGCATCAGTTAACAATTAACTTAGTAAATTCTATTGTATTTTAGGTAAAGTCATCTCATCACAAAGTTGTTTCTTTAATGGGCGAAGCTGCACTACGTGGGCAAGTGACAATGATACTGCGACGCCGAGTGAGACATACATCAGCTCCGGTGCCAGTGCGACCAATTCGATATCCATACGATGTCATTGTCAGCCGACATGAAAGCGAAGGTTTTGGATTTGTAATTATATCATCATCAAATCAATATTACGGCTCAGCTATTGGTAAGTACCTAATATTATAATAATAACAATGTGTATAAATAGAAAGCACAAAAATTGTTTAAATTAAATTTTACGCTGAAAAAAAAAAACACATTTTCTTCCTGACAGACTGCGTTCATACCCACCAAAGATAATTCAATTATGCGGATTTCAATGGTGATATTCATTTTTGTTGATTGGATAACAAAGATTTTCGTCTTTAAAGTTTTTTTTTTTCCTACAGACTATGCTTTAAGTGTTAAAGTTATTGATAACTCTTTTTGTTAATTTATACTTGACATGTTTAGCTTTTATAATTTCATCTAAGTTTGTTTTTCAATTTTATTATTCTTATCAAATCTATTCAAATGATCAGTTCATTATTAAATAATTCTTTTTAATTAAATACTTTTTTATATAATATTCAATCCATACAAATCGTCACAACTTATAGGCCTTGTCTCGAATATTGATAAATTATTTTAGTTTAAATCGAATCTCCGAATTTTTTGATTGTAAAGTATTGTTAAATTCTGAAGAATGGGTTTAGGGAAGCACATCAAACTTTTAGCTGGTGAATGGCCTATGTGGAAAAGACATATCTGAGACTTGCTGGATTAACATTAAGGAGCTATAGATGTAATTGATAGGATTCTATTAATAGTCTAGGAAAGATAGAAAATTTGATATGGGCAAGGGGGCAAATTAATTCATGAATTTTTTTTTATCGGAGCAGAATTTTATCCTCCACAACATATCCAAAGTCCCCCAAAATCCCCGCACTGGTTTTTTGTAAAGACGCATGTAAAGAGGGGGAGGAGGCGGGAGTTTATCAAGCTAAAAAAAAATGTTATAATACAATCTTATCATATGACACATGTTTTTAAGGTCCTTTTTAACGTTGATTCTAAAGAGACCAAAACTGAACAGATACATTTATCCTGCAGAAAGTTAAAGTCCTTTTTATGGAATGATGACTCTTTTTTAAGTACAACAAGTAAAATATTACTCAAAACCATTTTAAAATAATGGAATATTAATTAAATTTGGTATAAATGGCATGTTTACCAAGAATCAAAAGAGTCCCCAAAAATATCTGTGGTTAAAGGTTGTTTTTTTGACGGAGAGATGCAAGTAAGTGATTATTACCATAGCATCCATGAACACATTCTGACACTCATGAAATTTGCTAAAAATATTGGCACCCAATGATCAAAAGAGTCTTCATACAAATATCTAAGGTCGAAGGGTGTTTTTGGGGGGGGTGTAATGTTTAACCTGGTTAACGGAAAAAACAGTAATTTTTGCTTCAAAATTAATCTTACTTTTTTTTAGGAAGCTTGCATCATATTGGTTTTTCTTTTTTTAGATTTTGCGTTAAAAAATACCTTTAAATCATATATCATATGTCCTATCTCGATTAAACGAAAATACAATTTTTCGTAAGAGCTAATTTCATCAGTCTCAAAACTTATTCACAGATCTTATGGTAATAATGACGCACTAACATCTCGCCCTCAAAAAGCACCCTTGCACCACAGATATTTTTGGGGACTCTTTTGATTCTTGGTAAACATGACAAATGGAACATTTATACCAAATTTCATTAATATTTCATTATGTTAAAATGGTTTTGGGCAATATTTTACTTGTTGTACTTGAAAAAAAGTAATCATTTCATAAAAAGTACATTAACTTTCTACAAGATACATGTATCTTTTCAGTTTTGGTCTCTTTAGAATCAGAGTTTTAAAGCATCTTAAAAACATGTGTCATATGATAAGTGTGTATTATAACAAAATTTTCAGCTTGATAAACTCCCACCTCCCATCCCTCTCCATCTCTTTAAATGCGTCTATACAAAAATCCAATGCGGGGATTTTGGGGGACTTTGGATATGTTGTTGAGGATATAATTCTGCGTCGATACCAGCTATAAAATTTCATGAATTTATTTGTCCCCGGTGAGATCCTATCTTTCTTAGACTATTATAAAGCCAGAGATCTTAGGAGAGGCTGCTAAACCAGAAGAAATAAATCAAAGAGCAGCTTATATCGAAAAGCAAATAGTTATGCGAAATCGATGATAACAAACTCTGTTGTGGACGAAGTTTACCTGAAAATCATGGACAAAGAGACTACACGTGATACATGGAATGCACTAAGACAACAAATCGAAACAACTTCCAAGGATCAGCTTTTTAAGATCTGGATTGATCTATTTACTTTCAGTTGGAATTCAGGTCAAGATGTCTCGACTCATATTGCAAAACTGTGAAATTTGTGGAATGAATTGAACAGTGGTTTAAAGCTAAGAACGAAAAGGCATTACCAAACTTAATGTGAGTATGCAAAGCCTTTGCTATTTTGCCGAGTACGTTGGAAACTTTCAGATCAAGCTGGATGCTACTAACAAAGGACGAAGAAAAAACATTTGATGAGTTGTCAATGCAGCTTTGCATATATAAACGAAACTTCAGGAATGTGAATATCCTGAAAACTTATCTCAAGAGGTGCTAGTTGCAGGCTGGATGCTACTAACAAAGGACGAAGAAAAAAAATTTGACGAGTTGTCAATGCAGCTTTGCATGTATGAACGAAACTTCAGGAAGTGTGAAGATCCTGAAAACTTAACGCTAGTTGCAAGAATTGACAAAAAGAACCAAAAAAAAAAAAACACCAAAGCTAAATAACTACTACTAATTTTTGCAAAAAGAAAGGACACTGGGTTCGAGATTGCAGAAAATCGATAGCTGAAGGAAGACGAAACAGAAGCAAAGGGTCAAGTAGCAACCAAATCTAAAACTTCTCTAGTGTCGGTGTGCAATAAAGCATTTGCAATGGAGTATAATATATAATATAATATATTTTATTGAACTGAAGTATATACAATTGGCTCCTAATTCTAATTTTTAGTATATTACATTGATGTTTTAACTTGTTTTGGCACATAAGGGGCCTTATTTTATACATTGTTTTTTATTTTTATAAAAATTATTTAAAAAATTGTCTTCTACTATTTACATTATTATGGATGGTTCATCTCGGGTTGTTCATATCCGGTTGTCTTTGTGGTGGTATGCGGGGTAAGGATGGCTACTAGCCACGGTGGTAGTTTGACGCTGCGTCCTCATAGAATTGGATTGCTTCGTCGTCGTTGATAGAAATGATTCCTTCGTCCAGTATTGCTTTTACATCCAGGTATCGAAGCTCGGGGTATCTCTCTTCGCTTGTTATGGTTCTCACTATCGGGTTCGGATGTTGCATAGATTGCTCGTCAATCGTTTGACAACATTTATCATGTATTTTCCAGGGGTGTTACTCCGAAAGCTTCGTAGAGTCGCTTGTTGCTGTGATGCTTTCGTCGCTGTTGGTTGAAATGTAGTCCCGTGCAGATCCGCAGAATTTTCCTCTCAAACATTTCAAGCTTTCTTATGCTGGTTTTGGAAATAGTAAACCGTGGAGGAAAGCCGTATGTGATGATCGGTCTGAGAAGTTGCTTATAGAGAAGCAACTTTGTGCTCTGGGTTAGTCCATTCCTCTTCCGCATTAGAGGGTGGATTCGGTGGAAAGCGTAATGAGCTTTTTTCAGAGTAGCTGTTACGTGCTGTTACGGGTTGAAACGGAACCTCTCCTCAAAGTTGATACCCAGGTATTTCACTGATGTTTTGGTCATCAGATTGAGGATAATGTTGCAGCAGCTTTTCGCTGAAGGGGTGTTACGATGTCCTGCGGGGCTTCTGAAGCAAGCCAGCTCGGACTTAGCTGAGTTGACTTTAATGCCCCATCTTGTGTAGAATTCCCACAGACGTCGGACGTGTTCTTCCACTATTCGGGCTGCAATGACTGGGTACATAGATTTGGCATAGGTAAGTGAGTCGTCCGCATAAAGCAAATTCATTGCATTGTTGGGTTGAGGTTGGTCCGATGTGTATATGTTGTAGAGGTATGGTCCCATTTTCGATCCTTGAGCAACTCCCGCTCTGATGGTTTTGGTTGTCGATTGGCTGTTTTCGATCTGCACGAAGAATGATCTGGAATCGAGAAAACTGAAAATTATTTTTATTAGTGTACCCGGAAAATTAAAAATGGTTAGTTTGTGTATTAGCCCCCGTATCCATATGCTGTAGGATGCTTTCTCTATATCTAGGAAGCAGCCAACAGCAGTTGTTGAGGGTGTTAACAACGTCGTTCTGGAACCTCAAAAGTGGGTGCAGAGTTGAGTGTTTCTCCCGAAATCCAAACTTCATATCCGGAATGATGTTGTTAGTGGTGCAGAATGCTTTCAACCTCCGAAGAATAAGTCCTTCACGGATTTTGCTGGTGTTGTTAAGAAGGGAAATGGGACGGTATCCGGAAACGGTACTCCTGTTGACTTTCTTCGGAATTGGTACAATTTTTGCTGTCTTGCATCTCAACGGGAAATAGCAATTGTTGACGCAGTTGTTGAACAGGATCGCAAGGAATAGGATCATGACTTGGGGAAATTTCCTTATGAAGTAATTTGAAATTGTGTCTGGCCCGGATGATTTCTTAGGGGTTCCACTGTGGATTAAATCAGCCACTTCTTCGGGTTTGGTGAAGATTCCAGTCAGCTCAGGATCACTGGCAGGATTATCATCGTTGAAAATGGTAATTTCAGTGTGTGTTTGCTGAAGGTGCTGAAACGTTGACTCGACTTCCTCTAATAATGCAGGGTCGTTGGGCGGGTTTGGCACAAAATTTTCTTCAAAATATTCGAAAAAAACGCTTCCGCATTTTGCTGAGAAGTCATGACGTCCCCGTGTCTGGTGCTGATTTTGTCTGGCAATTGTTGTCTTTTGCCGATGATCTTGTTAATTTCCTTGAATGCGTCTGGTCCAGGTTTGATATTTTGCAGCGTGTTTTGGAACTGATTGTTGTTGAAATGTTGAATAGCGTTCCTCAACATAATGTGTTTACATTGAAGTTCGCTCTTCACTATTTGATAGTTGCTGTTGGCAGTGTTCCATTCCCTTTGTTGGATCCTTTGCAGTCGTTTCCATAATCGTTGTCGATGATCATACGACCGACTAATCCCTTCTGGAATATGCTGGTATCTGTCTCTTGAGGTTTTCAGTTTCTTCTGCTCGTCGAGGGCGTTTGTTATAGTAAGCTCCATCGCTTCTATGGATTTCTCTATTTCGTTGTTGGTGAGGTTTCTGTTGGTGACTGGCATCACGATCGTTTCCTCAATTTTTATTTGCAAACTTTCGATATCCAAGCGGTTGTAGTTGATGTATTCTTCGCTAGTTTGTGGATCTATTGCATTAATCGGCTGGTCAAGTTTGATGTTGAGTTCCACTGGCTCATCTTCTCCATCTCCTGTTAAAGCCCTGCACGAGTAGTTTTGCAACTCAGGAACTAAGTTGATGAGGTTTGACGATACCAGGAAGAAGTCCAGCCAGGATGGTGTCCTTGGATATGTTGGCTTCGGTTGCGAAACCACCAACAACGAATGGTTGGCAAAATGTTCATCCAACCAATTAGTTCATCAGGTAGTTTCCAGCGTCAGATGAGGTTGTGTCATACCATGGGTGTCGAGCATTGAAATCGCCTCCAATCAGTCCAAAGGTGTGCTGGGCGGCTAGGTTACTGAAAATAAAAAGATCGTGATTAATATCAGCTTGTGTTGCACTGCATTTGTTGTAACTGCTGAAGATAATTAGAGTTGCGTCCTCTTCAACTTTTATGACGACAGCTGTAGCTTCGAACGATCTTAGCCTCGGGATCACAACTTGATAGGCGTTGATGTTCTTCTTAACGAAAAGCGCTGTGCCTCTTTTGCCTTGAGCCTTGTCTGTTCGAAAGGTGTTGTAACACCTGAAGTATATGCTGTTCGGCTTGGTGACGTTAGTTTCGCTTATAAGGGCTATGTCCGGAGAGTGTTTCTTCAGAAAGAGGTGGAATGTCGCTGTACAAATGTCGGTGAAAAACGCTGTACAATGAATTCACATTGTACCCGATTATTTTTAGTCGGTTGATGCGCATTATGCGCTGCATAACTCGAATATAAAGGTAGCCAAAGCTACCGACTTTTCATCCTTGCTTAGCGAAGTGTCATTTTTAGGCACTGCAGAGCGAGCTTTCTTGATTGTTGATGCTAGATCGGTCCCGAAGTGTTTCTTTACTTCTTCATTAAGGTTTAGCTTCCGAGCTGTTGTTGGTGCGTCTCTTGCTTGCTGGTGTTTCCTTGGTGGGTTTATTGAAGTTGGTTGATGATGTCTTGGAGCTGGCTTTTGAAGTTGGTGAGGCTGGGGTTTGGCTGTGTTTCCTATATTGGCTATGTCTGTGAAGCTCATTGCGGGACGAGTCAAAGTACATGCTGACTTGGTCTTGAACTCTTCTTGAACTTTTTTCTAAAGTTCTCTTTTTTTATTTTCTTCTTTTTTCGCCAGCAGAACCTTACATCCAAGGTAGTTTGCTGGGTGGCCAAACTACTTGCAGTTGGTACAGTAAACTCTTTCGTCCTTGGCCTTCCTCTTACAATCACCTAGTTTGTGGTCTTCGATGCACTTTACACACACGTACTTCGTACCGCAATTGATCGCCACATGACCAAAAATTTGGCACTTCTTGCACTGAACTATGTCAGTGTTCTGAAGACGTTCCCTGTCTACCTTCTGGTTGAGGATCCGCTTTTTTGTGAAGATGTCAGCGACATCCTTGATCTAAAGTGAGTGACGTTGATGGCGGGTATTCCTTCGATCTGAAGTTTGTGCTTGAGTTCTATAGCTGAACAAGTGTAGTTTATTCCCTTCAACAGGAGAAGGGTTTTCCTGTCTTCACGAATCGTGTACGTGTGGTTCTCAATGTCCTTTGTTGTAAGGTAGTCCCTTATTGTGTTGAATTTATCCTTGGTGGTCGTGTTGATGATTGTTTTTGTCGTATTCAAATTCTTGAGCGTGATGTCGATCTTCTTTTCTCTTGCTTATATCCGCGATATTCCCGGAGAAAACAATAATTGGAGGCATGTCTGGCTTGGTGGTTTTATTCGTTGTTGGTGCTGTCCCATTTGTTTCTGCTGTTGTCATTATTTTTGCTGTTGGTTCATTTATTGGCGGTTGGTTGGTAATTGGTTGCAGCAGAAACATTCCAATGGCACAAAAAGTACGCTTCTGACAATTGTGAGAAGAGAAATTTGATTCTTGATTTAAAATCAGAATCCACTCAAGAAGCACTAATACATTTAAAATCAAATGTCAAAAAAAATCACTCAAGCGTTTTGACCACAAATTGTGAGTGATGAACAAAAATTGTTAAGATGTTTATCGATGTTGTCAAAACATCGATGTTAGACAAAAAAAATCGATGTTGGACGAAAAATTTATTTTAGCTTTCAATTATTTTAAAGTATTAAAATCATCGATGTTTAGAAAGCCAGACACCAATTACACATGATTTTTTGTATAAACGACTTGTTAGATGTTTATTCATGCGAAATAATTTAATATCGATGTTCAAACATTAAAATCATTGATGTTCAGAAAGGAAAGACACAGTTTACAAAAGATTTTTCTTACCTACAACTTGTTAGATGTTCATTGATGCATAATAACTTAAGATCGATATTCAAGCATTAAAATCATCGATGTTCAGAAAGCTCAGGCACCGTTTGCACATGATTTTTGTACAAACGACTTGTTAGGTGTTCATTCATGCTAAATAATTTTAGATCGAATTTAAAACATTAAAATAAGCGAAATAGATAAAATCATGGAAACTTGTTCGATATATTTTTGTATAGAAAATTTGGTCTGGATCTTAATATTTTGAAATTCGAATTCATCGATGTTATGGAAGAAAATAACGTTCAAGAACATGGCTATAATTTTCAAAACAATGATGGTATTTTGAATTTGTAATTAATTGCATTTTTAAGTTGAAAAAAATGTATTAAAAACATCGATGTTAAAAAAAGTCGTTGTTTCTGATTCAAATATTTTTGACATCGAGATTGGTTCTTCGATGTTGACTTATCGATGTTAACATCGAAGATTTTTCAATATCGCTCATCCCTAACACCACATTTTTTGACGATTCACCAATACAAATATAAAACGTCAGAATTGAGCAGAAGCATTACAAACTGTTCCATTGGATTTCAGAATGAGTGGAACCTTGAGTGAAACCAATGGAAAACGGTATAAGGCTTTGTGAAGGGTTCAGCCTTGCGCTACCTCTGCTTGTGAGGAAGTTTAACACGTTATCGAACTATCGAGTAATCACATTGGTATGATGTTATACGAAGTATCACGTATCGAATTAAGTTCGTATTGTACTAGGATAATTCTAGTACATTTTCCTAAACGTCAATATTCCTAACTTTTCATTGGTCGATTGTCACAGCTGCTTGTGTTGGGCTCATGTTTTGTTTACATTTGCCTTTGGAAATTAATTTGGCCAAAAATATTTTTTGGCTAAATCGAATTATTGTGCCTTAAAATCAAGTAAGAATAATTTTGTGGGTGATGTTTCATTTATTTTAATTCACACTGAAACACCATTAATTGATACTGTGTAGGCATATTTGCAGAAAAGAGAATAATTGTATTTTTCCACCATTTTACTGCTCACTCATCTACCTAGCATCTATCGTATGAAAAAACACTCGTTCACTGACGAGGAAATAACAAAAATCGAATTCGATACTCGATACTTTAGGAAGGAATCCCAAATGCGGTAATTCGGCCCCTGATTTGACTAATCCTTTTTTGTTTAGGCGTGGACTATTTATTTTAGAAATATATTCCACTTGTACGTCCGTGCACATCGGATGACTGAACTGAACATTGGAACAAGCGTTTTGGGAGTTTCGTTTCCAAACTAGGATTCAAAGTTAGTGACGCTGATCCTTGTTTGTATATGAGGAAAGAAACGGAAACAAAATTATACTTGTTCTGTACGTGGACGATGGGCTTGTTGAATCAACTGATCACTCCGAGCTTGACAAATTTATCGAGAAGCTGAAAACTGAATTCAAAATAGTTTCGTTCTTTTTGGGATTAGAGATTGAACAAAGAGAAGACAAAATAAAACTCAGTCAAGGAGCACATGCGAGAAAAATCCTACATAGAAGATAGAACGTTTTCAGTCATGTATCTAATGCGAGGAACAAGACCAGATCTGGCTTACAGCATAGGATTCCTGTCGAGATCCTTGGAGAATCCAACTACTGAATATGTCACTAGATTGAAAAGAGTACTCTGGTACATAGCTGGCACTTAAAATTGGGAATTGAATACAGACAAAATATTAAAAGAGGCATGATTGAATGTTTTGGTGATGCGGATTTCGGTGGATGCCAAAGCACTGGACGATCAACTTCTGGTGTAGTTATCACTTATGCAGGAGGAGCTATTTCGTGGTTAAGCCAAAGGCAAGCAATGGTTGCAACGTCTACAACTAAAGCTGAAATCGTAGCAGCAAATGAATTGACTAAAGAAATAATTTGGTTATGCGGTTGTTTAAAGAAATCATTCAACTGTAGCAGACTCCTTTTCTTCAAGTGGACAATTTTGCGTCTGTCAGACTCGCTCAAAACCCGGAATTTCATAGAAGAACAAAACACATTGCAACAAAACACTTCTTTATCCGAGAGAAAGTCACTGAAGGCAAAATTAAAATACAGCAAGTATCAACGGAAAAACAAGTAGCTGACATAATGACAAAACCACTTCCTTGTCCAAGACTAAAACTTTTGTGCAGTGAAATGGGTCTATTCTAAAAATGTTAAGTTTCAAATAACAAAGAAAAGTGTTAAAGTTATTGATAACTCTTATTGTTAATTTATACTTTACCACTTCACATTCATAAAGAAAAAATAGTTATTTCAGCTCCCGTGTTTAGGAAAACTACACCATGGAATAAGAATTTTCTGGGCTCAAACTAAAGGCAATTGCTATCTGCTTCATTTGAGTCCGGAACATTCCTATTCCATGGTGTAGTTTTCCTAAACACGGGAGCTTAAATAACTATTTTTTCTTTATGAATGTGAAGTGGTAAAGTATAAATTAACAATAAGAGTTATCAATAACTTTAGAAGTCAGCTTTTATAATTTCAGCTAAGTTTGTTTTTCTGTAGGTTCTTTTCAAAATCTGTTTATTTTTTAATTTTATTATTCTTATCAAATCTATTCAAATGTTCAGTTCATTAATAAATAATTATTGTATTTAATTAAATACTTTTAGTATTTAGACTAAATATAATAAACTAACGATTTCTTGAAAAATAATAAAAGGATAAGAAAAATTTCAATTGTTTTCATTATTGAAGAAAAATAGTACATTCAGATTGCGTCACGATTTGTTTTCGAAAACATTTATGTAATAGCACACAAAAACTACAAAGATTAAAATCTTTTTTATCTGGTGGGTATGAAAGACGTCTGTCTGGTTTTGAAACGAGCACAGTATAACCAAATTTTTTGATTTTTGGTCACGTTTATTTTATTTGGCATCGACTTTGCCAAACATCAACCGATTCTTGATATGATAACGGTTTTCCCGGAAATTCATTATCAAATCCATTTGTTGGCATTTAAAGTTTTTTTTACTTTTATATAATTTTTTTTTCACGTGGCATGACACGTTATTAATCTTTATACAAATAAGCTTAAAAAAATGTTGTGGTACCATTAGCTCAAAAAGTATCCAACCGATTTCGATAAATTTTATTTTGTTTGAAAGCCATAGGCGGAAGACCAAGAGCCGGCATCAAGTTTTGGGAGTAGAGTGATAACCAAAATTTATATGCATGCATGTGTAGATATACGCAGTCTTATGCTTGATTCAACCGTCTGGCAAGTTTTTTTTGTCAGCTACCTTATGGAGTTGAAGTGATAACCAATACAAAAATCAGAAAAATTCTCCCGATTATATAAAATGTGTGTCCAGAGGTTTTGGTCAGTCTTGTGCTTGCCAGACGCATTTCAACTTTTCTCAAATGCATTTTTGAACTTAAAACCTTAACAACTTTTTACCTATAATATATAACCAAAAGAATGATACACTAAAAAATCAGAAACACTCTTCTGATTATAAAAATGTGTGTCCAAGACGTTTTGGTTTCAGCCTTGTGCCTGCCACACGTCCAGTTTTTTAATATCCTCGAATGCATTTTCTACTAAAAATGCATATAAAAAACATACATCCCAAAACTTGCTGCCGGCTCTTAGACTATGGGGAGCTGTGTAGAATATACTTGAAACCTTTTTTTTGTTTTTAATTTTCAAACAAATAGTTTGAATCTAGAGTCTAAGAATGCGAGTTTTTGGTGTTCTATACATTTGTGTATACTATACATTTTCCTATTTTATTATGAAGGATCAATTTGTTCTTTTAAAAATGTGTACATTATAGAATAAAATTTAAAAAAAAAAGATATTCAAGAAAATTTGAATAACAACTAACTAACATTTGTAGCATAAATTGTAAAAGTAAAGCCAGAACCACACTGGTCTCGTGTGTTGTGTTGTAAAGCCATGTGTCGCTGTAGTGTCTTGACGTAGCCACCGAGGTGGAAATGGGCCTCAACAGTCAAGATGGTTTTTCGATGAAATTCCGTATTATTTTCATGCATTTCTTATAGATAAGTTTAATAATTTCAATGAGTTGTTGAAGCGTGTATCGTTCCATTTTTTATTAATGGCGTAGTTTCCACTTGCCAAATGTCAACAAATTACAGCTTCCAAAGTGACAACTACCGAAATAGCGGGCTTTTCAAAATAACACCTCCTATTTCATGCGCCACAAAGCGACAGAACACACGAGACAAATGTAGTTCTACCAATATAAAATACATTGCAGCGATAGCGAAACACGAGAACACACGATCCGGTTCAACTTATATCTCTCTGCGCGTTTTGTCAACTAGTATGATATTAAATATTTCATATACAGAGTGTCCCAATAGCAATGGTCCAAACTGAAACTGGTGAAAGGCCAGGGCATGACATCAGAATTTGTTAACTTTTCCATAGCGGTTCTCGAGTGACGGCTATTTTTTTAAATTAAAAAAAAACTTACTTTGAACCAGTTTTTGTATCACCATGTCCATAATTGATTTTTGTTTTCTACAATTTTTGCATTAAAACATTAGTTAATAGTTTTACTAGTTTTAGTGAGTAAAATATTTTTCATTGGCATCATCATTTGCCTACAATTCATTAGTTAATCTTGAACTTTGCCAAACTTAATTTTTGATCTCAATCTTCTGAAGAGCTCCCTTAACAAAATTTTCTGCAAGTTTTCCATAGACACTTCTTACAAAACCTGATGGTTTTCGAGAAATTTTCAAAAATACTGAATTTTTCCGCTTTCACCATAGAAAATCGAAAGTCCTTGTCCAAATTTAAGGTATTTATTTGAGAAATGCGTAAGACATCAAAATGAAGCTCTCCACCAAAATTCAGCTCTCTCGGAGTTATATTTGATCAAAAATGTTTTATTTTTGTTTGATTTTGAACCTGTTTGATTGGGTTCAAACGGTTATAGCACCACCGCGAAGTTAGCCGACCGACGTTCGATTTTCGAAAAAAAAGAATGTCAGGCGATGAACCTCTAATGGGTCATACTATTTCTGCAAATATAAGCAAGTTAGAGCTTTTAACTGCCTATAATCCCGGTAACCAAATTGAATTCCAAATGCATAAGGACTTTTATATAGGGTCAATTTTGAGATTCAATTAGTCATCAAAAAATATGATTTGAAAACCTCGTAATTTGTTAATAAATCAATAATCAAAATCTTTACCAACCGAAAAGTTAACCATACATACATATATTATTGTAATAAATCGGCCACGAAAATATAATATTGAACGTAGCTTGATGGATGTGTTACCGCCTATGGTGCCATGGGTCACAGGTACGAACGGTTATACGTATGTTTTTTTTGTATGTGTTTAACTTGTAACGAATGTTCTCGGCAGGGGGTAATTCGAAAAAAATGGCTTAAATCACCCCCTGCCGAGAACATTCGTTACAAGTTAAACACACAAAACATAAGTATATTAAAACAAAAAAAAAATATATCGCGAGGTTCGAACCTGTGACCCCTGTCACCATAGGCGGTTACACATCAAGCTACGTTCAATATTATATTTTCATGGCCGATTTATTACAATAATATATGTATGCATGGTTAACTTTTCGGTTGGTAAAGATTTTAATTATTGATTTATTAACAAATTACGAGGTTTTCAAATCATATTTTTTGATAACTAATTGAATCTCAAAATTGACCCTATATAAAAATCCTTATGCATTTGGAATTCAATTTGGTAACCGAGTTATAGGCAGTTAAAAGCTCACTTGTTTATATTTTAAAAAAAGTGTGAGAGTGACCCATTATTTTTTTGCAGAAATAGTATGACCCATTAGAGGTTCATCGCCTGACATTCTTTGAATAATTGAATCTCAAACTCGACCCTATATAAAAGTCCTTATGCATTTGGAATTCAATTTGGTTGCCGAGTTATAAGCATTTAAAAGCTCCATACAAAGTGCAACTGGTTTATATTAAAAAAAAAGTATGGGAGTGACCCATTTTTTTTTTTTGCAGAAATGGTATGCCCCATTAGAGGTTCATCGCCTAACATTCTTTATTCTTTCGAAAATCGAAAGTTGCTCGGCTTACTTCGCGGTGGTGGTTATAACCGTCTATTTAAACATAGCTTTGAAAAGTTTTATGCCTTTTTTAAAACTATTGAAAATAAAATTTTTTGAAATATAAAAACTTTATTGAGCCATACGAATTTTGTTCAGGAAGCGCTTAAGAAGATTGAGGTCAAAAATTAAGTTTGGCAATGTTCAAAATTAACTAATGAATTGTAGGCAAATGGTGATGCCAATGAAAAATATTTTACTTAGTAAAGTTAGCGAAACTATTATTCAATGTTTTAATGGAAAAATTGTAAAAAACAAATATCAATTATGGACAGGGTGAGCAAAAAACTGGTTCAAAGTATGTTTTTTTTTTTTCAAATTTCAAAAAATAGCCGTCACTCGAGAACCGCTTTGATTCGGTATGGAAAAGTGACCAAATTCTGATAGACCTGGCTTTTCACCAGTTTTGGTTTGGACCATTGTTAATGGGACCCCCTGTATATAGAAAAATAGAGAAAATATGGAAACTATGGAAACAAAACAAAAAATGAATATAAATACACTCCACTAGCAGGATAACTGGCAGGCAACTATAGCAAAAACAATATAATTTGGGCTACTATGTAGTTGGCTCTCTCGTGTAAAGATACACTAACATACATAAATGCTACTAGTTCTACTTGCTTGTCTAAACCCCGGGTATAATGAAAAGCGATTCTTAACCGTTTTACTATTTTTTTTAGACCATTGGCTGTAACACTCATTAACTTAACCTTAGTTTTTTATTTGATTTTATGTAGGTAAATATGCAAATTTTCTTGAGTTTTATTTTTTCTTTATTTTATTATTAAATTGAATTTACCTACCTAATTTTGTATAAAAAAAGGCGTTATTTAAGGAAAATAATGAAAAAGAAAAACTGGTACTTTATAACGTGTTTTTGTGACAAAAATGATACCAACGTCAAAATAACAAAAATGGGAGAAAACCGCTATCCGCATAGAAATTTGTGTAAATTCAAAAATCAAGAATCGATTGCAGTTTGGGAAAATTAAAGCAAGTTAAAAGAAACAACACTAAAAATAAAATATGAACTGTTATAAGCGAAAAGGAAGTGAAAACGAAAAATTTACCTCTCGAGTTTTTTGACTTAAAATTACCCCATTAACCCATGGTTTTTGATGGGTGACTATGAGACACCCTGTATATTTTTTCTTTGAAACTAATTTGAAGAAGAAAACAAATTGTAAGTAAATAATTAATTAATATTGATGCCACTCTGACGGCATAATATGCCAAGACAGTATTTTTTGAAGTATAAATCATGTTATGTATAATTATTAAAATGTTGTATTTTTATTTTGGGTCAATACAAATCTAATCGTTAATAAAAAATCTAGAACATTAAGCCCTGTCAATAATTACAAAAAAAAAAAGGGCTTAAATCGCAATGCGCGTTGTAGGTCTGCATTTTTGATATGCTTTTGTGGCATGTTAGAGTAGTCTGTAGCTAACTTTCCAGCTTCGAAAAATCTGTGCTCGCTGCAGGAAAAATGAAACAGTGAAAAAACACTAATATCTCTCCATTTTTTCTGATATTTTCCTTTATAACTTTGTAAATACGCAATTTAGAAAAAAAAAAAACATAACTATAAATTTGTTTGTTATAAAATTTTCTACAAGACCTCATTAATTTTGAATTCATCTAACCATAAATTAAAAACAAATCTGAAATACTAAGTAATTTTGAAGCACTCAAAAAACAGGTACAAAATTGTCCAATTCTGCAAACAAATTTGGAATCAAATAGTCTATAGAGTATTACAAGACAAAATCCTAAAATTCGATCCAAATCGTTCTAATGTAGTTTTGGAAAGAAACATGATGTAAACTTAAGCCAACGCGCAATGTTTGCATCATTGCTGTGGTCAAATTCGAACACTACTGTTGGCACTGATCTGTGTGGAACACTTAACTATCTTAAAATATCGTTATAATATTTATATCTTTTTTAAATCCAACTTGGCAGCTATTTTTAAAGTTCCAAAATTGTGTAATTTGCCAGTAAATATGTAAGTTGTGAACAATTTCGGAACTTTAAAAATCGCTACCAAGGTTGCTTAAAAAAAGATATAAATATAATAACAACATTTTATGATAAATAAGGGTTCTTAGTTTGTATACAAAAATCAGTGCCAGCTTAAGTGTTCTAATTTGACCACAGCAATGATGAAAACATTGCGCGTTGCGCTAAGTTAACACCATGTTTCTTGCCAAAACTATTAGACCGATTTGGATCGAATTTTAGAATTTCGTCTTGTAATACTCTAGACTATTTTATTCCAATTTTTTTTGCAGAATTTGACAATTTTGTACCTTTTTTTCAGTGCTTTAAAATTACTCAGTTTTTTAGATTTTTTTTTAAATTAATGTGGCGTTGCAGAAAATTTTATAACAAACAAATTTATAGTGGATGGTTTTTTTTTCCTAAATTGCATATTTCATATGCATATAAAGGAAAATATCAGACACAATGGCGTGATTTTAGTGTTTTTTAACAGTTGCATTTTTTCTGCAGAGGGCACAGGTTTTCCGAAGTTGCAAAGTTAGCTACAGACTACTATAACATGCGACAAAAACATATTTAAAATGCAGAACTACATCGCGCTTTGCGATTTTATTGTCGAATTCGACTGGGCTATTTCTCCAATAAAAAAAAACAGCGTCAGCGTCCCTATTCATCCAGCTGGATTGTTAAAATTATCAAATATAAGCCAAAATGCTCTATTGCTCCCTTAACCTCCTATACACCGAACTTGAAGTAACATTAACTGTTAGGGGATGGCTCACGCGAAAAGTATACGAAGAAGGGAAGCAATACGATGAATGCATCACGCCAATAAGTTGGGCTTGAGTGAATTATTGAAATCATTGTATAACTCTCTTAAAGATCGATTTTTTTTATTTACTAAGAAAATTTGTAAGAAAACATTAAAACCATTGTTTTTCGTCATTTTTTGTATGTGCTTCTAATCTTATGAAACATAAAATTACTTACAAAAAGTGACTCGGCTAACATTTATTCACTTATTTGCCGTTAACTATTTTCTCAGAGCTCAAACATATGTATGTAAGTTGTTATATGGTACATTTAACAGTGACTATTGTGTCATACCAAATATTGATCTCTTTCGCATACAAAAGGAGATATTTCAGATTAATTTTTCACAAATGCCTGCTTCTAACCTTATGACGGCAGTTCAGTAAAAATTATTATTATTATTATTATTATTATTATTATTATTATTATTATTATTATTATTATTATTATTATTATTATTATTATTATTATTATTATTATTATTATTATTATTATTATTATTTTTTTTATTATTATTATTATTATTATTATTATTATTATTCTTATTATTATTATTATTATTATTATTATTATTATTATTAGTATAATTATTATTATTATTATTATTATTATTATTATTATTATTATTATTATTATTATTATTATTATTATTATTATTATTTTTATTTTTTTTTTTTATTATTATTATTATTATTATTATTATTATTATTATTATTATTATTATTATTATAATTATTATTATTATTATTATTATTATTATTATTATTATTATTATGTTATTATTATTATTAATATTTTGTTATTATTACTATTATAGGAAAGCTTATACCAGGTAGCCCTGCCGACCGTTGCGGAGACCTAAAAGTAGGCGACAGAATTGTAGCCGTGAATCGCATCGATATAGCTGGCATGAGCCACGGTGATGTTGTTAATCTCATTAAAGAATCTGGCTTGCATGTTCGACTGACGATTGGATCACCAAAAGAAGATAACGCAATACTTAACCCACCACAACCACAATCATCACCTGTGTTGCCGCAACTCAAAAGTGAAACACCAACATACTTCGACAGATCCCACATGAGTCAATACCCTCAATTATGACTCTGAGATTTGAGAATTCGCCTGTATAAAAGCTTCCAACTGGAAGGATTTTAGTAAAGGCAACGCACTTGTGATGCAATCGATGATTGTAGCATTTAGTGCATTTGCAGTAGGTTCTCCCAAAATTTTGTAAATACAAAACATAAGAACACGATAAAAACAAACTACTACCTACGTTGTTATAGTGTTTAATATTCTACTCCCAAAGACTGAATTGAAAAGAAACAAGAGTGAACAAACACTATTCTATAGCAAATAAAGTATTTAAAAGAAAAATTTTATATTTTGTTTTGTACATTCCGAATCGAATAAAATAAACTGTAAATTGTCTCAAATAAAACCATACACCAATAAGCATATATCGGCCTTAAGGTACACGTAGATGAACAATGTTTGTTCTCTTTTTTATAAAATAAGACCCTCTTTCAAAAACTTAAGTTATTCATAAATTGTTCACAAACTACTGTTAGTCTTTGAAAAAGAATCTTACATAGTTTACGCACGAAATACAAAAACAAAATATGTAACTAGATAATATATAATATATTTATATAAGTGTAAATAAAATTATAAATATATATCAATGTACTCTCATTTAATTTGTTTTTTTATTGATTGTTTTTTAATTTTTTTTACTTTTAACATCAATAATAGTAGATAATAGTATTTGTTAAAAATAGATTTAAATGTAAGAATTTTTAAGAAATTTTGCCGAAAATTCTGTATCGGACTTTTATTAAATGTGACTTTGCTAAAAATAAATTAAAGGGAATTAAAAATGCAAAGTCCTTCCGTTCATCCAAGGGCATTTATTAATTTTATGATCGAGATTACTTATACTGTTTGATTTGCATTGAAAAAAGTAAGTACATATGTTAAAAGTGCAGATAACTTAATAACCACCATTTTAAACTATATGAGGACAACCTATTTTAATATTTAAACTAGAAAATTTTGGGCACTTAAAATAGTATATATGTATACAAAATTCTTCAAACTATGATATTTTAACGTTCATTAAACGTCGTAAGAGTTTAATTTCCCATAAGAACGAAGAATAAAAAGAGTCCATACAAATAATATTTTAAAATAAAGATGGTAGTATTTTCCGTACGAGAGGTTATAATCCCACATGTTACTCTCTCTCCTAAAAAAAAAATCAGCCTTCGTGATTAATGCAATTAATTAAAACTTATTAATTTTTCCTAAATTTTCTCTAGTTATTTTCCGGCTTCATCAGGGGTTTTAAAATTTATTAATTCTTACAAATAAAAAACAAAATACAAAATTAAATAAATAAATTACTTGTTAATAAATAGTTAATAAAGAAGTTATAATGATTATTTTGAATAGTTTGAACAGATCTATGACTTATTATTCCTTTAAATAAATTTATTTTTAATTATTTTAAGTGGCTGATATATTAATTGTTTGAATAAAATAAACATTGAAAAACACTAAGTGGCTTATTGCGAGAGTCTATTCGACTTTTTTCGATTCTATCAAATTTGAAATTAGTATTGCCTTGCTCAGTAGACTTTTTGAATAGAATCGATTTTCGAAAATAGAATATTAAAAGCTCTCGACTAGAGCTTCAGACTGAAATGTCAGATCTCCCCAATAGTTTTAGAAAATAAATATAGTTTGACGAAAATTTGACGTTTTTTGATGAAATAAATAGCTTTTCTTCAAAAAAAATAATTTTTCATATCGCGACTAATTGCAAAAACGAACTCCGGTCTTTTGGAACTGACATTGGATGAAAATATGCAGACATACATTTGTATAATATTATTATGGTGTATACATATTTATGATGACGTGGTAGCTTCACAGACTCCTTTAAGGGTGCAGTGGTGATTTGTGCATCTTCAAAATGCACTTACTCTAAAAGTCTTAATAACAGTTATAACAACTTGAAAAATCATTTCGCAGTTGAATGTAAAGCTCCTTTGTACCAAATATGACATTGCAGCTTTTTGCAAACGGAAGGACATTGAGAAAATTGTTGAACATCCATATAAATATCAATAAATACATCAGTATCAACTTTAAGACTTTTGGAAAAAGTGCATTTTATGATGCATTTTAAAAATGCATAATTTCTAAAGAATGTATAAGAAGTATATAAACATCTTTAAAAAAAATGTATTATGGTAGCAAATTTTATATTGCAGCACATGTTAAGATGATTGAGCATCTTGAAGGAAGGACACCAAACATGGATGACGATATGAAAGTTCATATTGTACCAGAAGATGTTCATTACCACTAAAATACATTCTTATTATAGGTTTAAACAAAAATTTACACAAAAGTCGATCAGAAATTCCTGATCGAAAAAAAAGTCTATTTAGTAGAAAAAAATTGATTCTAATAGAAATTCGCAATACCGATGATAGACTTTAAATCTATTCGATTTTAAGTCTATTCTGAATAGACTCTCGCAATAAGCCCCTAAATTAATCAATAATCAAACAAATTTTAAAGTTATTATCACAGATTATGTTATAGCAACAATATTATATGGCGCTTATATCATCAATGTCCTTTATGGTTCATCGTTTTGCTTATATTTTGTTGGATGCGAAGACTTTCCAAGGTGAATCGTGTGTTCATTCTTCGTTCGTTGAATTGGTTTTAATAAATTGCATGAATCTCGAATGATCATAACAGCCCAATTTATTTAAAAATTAAATACATGCTCAAATACCTTCACTAATGATATTTTTTCTAAACCAAATGTAATCAAAACGGTTGTTTGGATTTTTATTGTAAGGAGTCGATGGTGTTTGCATTTGGATCATTTTGAAAACACAATGGAATTTTATTTAGATATTTTTCCATTACAGATTACAAATGAAAAAATGTAGTTCGATTTTTCTTAATTAGATATTGCACAGAGCAATGGGTAACTTTTAATCGGCTAACTTAATTTTGTGTAAGTCAAGAAAATTGAAAAGTGGTAAACAAAAATCAAAGTGCATAGTAATTTGAAGGAAAAGGTTAATCTCGAATATTTTCCTTAGATTGTTTTGAGCTATGATTTTATCAATTATGTGGAAACTCGGAATTTGACTTGGGATAATTAATTATAATAAATTAATAAACTTGTGTGCAAGGTTTTTGGTGTGCTACGTACTCTATGGGTACTCAGTCTTTTACACCTCTTAAAATACGCTTATTAGTCGTAAAAACGTTAATAATAACAATTTTAATCTACGCTTGTATAATTTATTGCAACTGCAATTATGTTAGTAAACGAAAGCTCAATGCCGCGTTTAATAGTGAAATACGTCATGTGTATGGCCTGCGAAGATACGTCAGGTAGTCTGGCTTTGCTAGTAGGTTGCTGGATATGCCTTTTAAAATATCAGATACATAAGCCAAATTTCTAAACGCAACATTGGCAAAGCAAAATACATGCAAAGCATATGTAAGAAGCAAGTTGAAATGTTAAAAGCATATGTTTGCATAGCATGTATATGACGTTTCCGAAGGGACATTTGCGTTGTTTGTTGATTTTTGCTGGAATAAATTATGGACCCCCAAACAAAAATTATTTAATAAAGATTTTACTGAGTTTTTGCTTTGTCCTATATCTACACTTCATGAAAAAAGTCATAATAGATACTCCCACCAGTTGCACCTCGTCCAGTTTCCCCATTCATTTGTTTTATTCTTTTATATGTTAGAAGAAGGTTGTTCCACTTATGAAGCATTTCTTCTTTAGTAAAAGAAAACTGAGGACTGTTTTCTAATATTTCCTTAAGACACACGCTTTTTAAGCCTTCAGTTTACCATACTTTTAAAATTGGTCACAGCATAGCTATTTTTTGTCTTTTAGTAAATATAAATTATATTATTATTATTATTATTATATAAATTATAATTATATTATTATTTTATATAAAATTATATTATAAAAAAAAATATTATATATAAAATTATTATTATACATATAAAACAAATAATTAAGTGTAGCAAAATTGCACAACCAACGCCAAACAAATTGAAATGCAAGTGAAGTGCGCAAGATATTTTTTACATTTGCTCAAATGCCTTTACATTTGAGCAAGTAAAAAAGTCGACTGCGTTTTGGGACAATCTGCTTTGCAGGGATTTTTATGTTTGAATTTAGGAACTATTTGCTTAGCATAATTTGCGCAAGTTTTGCGTTTAGGAATTTGCCCCTATATTAATAACACACCAACCACAATACTGTGTTGAAAGAATAAGAATTGCAACATCGCATTGATCTCGTCAATTAATTCACTCCCGATGTGTTTTATTTACACCTGAGCGTCAATTTTTTCAATGAAGGAAATTTGTGAATTAATATTTAAAACCGAAATTTAAGACTTTTTGTATATTTTTTTCTAATTTTAATCTTAATATATCTATCTATCTATATTTTTAATATATAAAAATGAATTGTTGTTCGTTTGTGTTGCTATAGGTACAGGGTGATTGGTATGACGTGCACCAAAAAGAAGTAACGAATAGTTTGGGTTAAGACAAGAAAAAAATCGTATAGGATGGGGGTCTTTGATTCAAAACAGAAAAAAAAATATTTAAAAACAAAGGTAAAGCTTGCAATGCCCTGCCATACATTTTTGGAAAGCCAGGCAGCTCTACACTTTTGCCTGGCACTTAACAGCTATTTACTTCAAAAAAATATGTTTTTTTAGAAAATTAAAAATCAAACATAATTTGCCAGCAAAAAGTAAAATCAATTACATCTTATTTTATTTTAGTATCCTTATTGTGACAATTCAATCAGCTTAAATTAATAAATCGTTTTCCTTTTTTACCTCCCCTTTACCTACTAGGTACTTAACAAAAAAAAACCACTACTTTAACATTCCTTTACACTAATGCCGTTTTCCATTGATTTCACTCAAAGTTTCACTCATTCTGAAATCCAATGGAACAGTCCAAGATGTTTCTACTCAATTCTGGGGTTTGGTATCTGCATAGGTGAATCGTCAATTAAAAATTATTTGCTACCGCACAAAAAGTGAAATGTAAAACACGAGTGTATCAACTCCGAACTTCCAAATAAAATTTTTAGTATGATTTTTTCTTAATTTTTTTTATTAAAATCTACCTAAAACTTGATTTTGGATGCAAATTAAATTAAAATGGAAAGTTTAAAAAGACATGAAGTACATTGCAATTTGTTGTGACGTTTGAGTTTGAATGTGTTAGTGCTTCTTGAGTGGATTCTGATTTGAAATCCAGAATCAAATTTCTCTTCTCAAAATCTGCAGAAGCGTTTTTTTTTGGTTTCAGAAGGCTTCCGGACTTCCAATGAAGAACAGCATTCATTTTGGAGAATTTAGTGTACCTAGCAGGCTTGCCAGATTTTTATAAGCTAATATCGCAATTAAAAAAAAAAAAAATATAGCAAAAAAACCGCCAAACGAATAAAATAAAATATCCCAAAAACCGCAAATCGTTTAAAAACAACATTTTATAGTAAAAAAGCAAAGTTTTTATATTAACTCTTGTTTTAAATTATTTTAGTAGAAGCAAACGATAACAATAAATAAACAGGTAGTATTGCAGCAACGAAATTGGATTTAAGACATTTTAGGTATACCTATGTACATACGTTATTTTAATTAGTTCAAAAAGTTTCGATGTATCAGTAGATATTTTGTACATGGGAACGAATCCTAATCCTTAATAGTGGATCTAAGAATTGTACTTTAATCTCAGAACGGCTACAAAATTTAATTTTGTTCATTTGATTGCATTTTTAGAAAGAAATTTTAATTTAACGCATAATAATTTATTTAAAACTCAATTCATTATATAACAATGTTTTTTTTAATTTCTAAGAAAACATTAACACCATTGTTTTTCGTCATTTTTTGTATGTGCTTCTAATCTTATGAAACATAAAATTACTTACAAAAAGTGACTCGGCTAACATTTATTCTCTTATTTTCCGTTAACTATTTTCTCGGAGCTCAAACATATGTATGTAAGTTGTTATATGGTACATTTAACAGTGTCTATTGTGTCATACCAAATATTGATCTCTTTCGCATACAAAAGGAGATATTTCAGATTAATTTTTCACAAACGCCTGCTTCTAACCTTATGACGGCAGTGTTGTTAAAATAATAATAATAATAATAATAATAATTATTATTATTATTATTATTATTATTATTATTATTATTATTATTATTATTATTATTATTATTATTATTATTATTTTTATTATTATTATTATAATTATTATTATTGTTATTATTATTATCATTATTATTATTATTATTATTATTATTATTATTATTATTATTATTATTATTATTATTATTATTATTATTATTATTATTATTATTATTATTATTATTATTATTATTATCATTATTATTATTATTATTATTATTATTATTATTATTATTATTATAATTATTATTATTATTATTATTATTATTATGTTATTATTATTATTAATATTTTGTTATTATTACTATTATAGGAAAGCTTATACCAGGTAGCCCTGCCGACCGTTGCGGAGACCTAAAAGTAGGCGACAGAATTGTAGCCGTGAATCGCATCGATATAGCTGGCATGAGCCACGGTGATGTTGTTAATCTCATTAAAGAATCTGGCTTGCATGTTCGACTGACGATTGGATCACCAAAAGAAGATAACGCAATACTTAACCCACCACAACCACAATCATCACCTGTGTTGCCGCAACTCAAAAGTGAAACACCAACATACTTCGACAGATCCCACATGAGTCAATACCCTCAATTACGACTCTGAGATTTGAGAATTCGTCTGTATAAAAGCTTCCAACTGGAAGGATTTTAGTAAAGGCAACGCACTTGTGATGCAATCGATGATTGTAACATTTAGTGCGTTTGCAGTAGGTTCTCCCAACATTTTGTAAATACAAAACATAAGAACACGATAAAAACAAACTACTACCTACGTTGTTATAGTGTTTAATATTCTACTCCCAAAGACTGAATTGAAAAGAAACAAGAGTGAATAAACACTATTCTATAGCAATTAAAGTATTTAAAAGAAAAATTTTATATTTTGTTTTGTACATTCCGAATCGAATAAAATAAACTGTAAATTGTATCAAATAAAACCATACACCAATAAGCATATATCGGCCTTAAGGTACACGTAGATGAACAATGTTTGTTCTCTTTTTTATAAAATAAGACCCTCTTTCAAAAACTTAAGTTATTCATAAATTGTTCACAAACTACTGTTAGTCTTTGAAAAAGAATCTTACATAGTTTACGCACGAAATACAAAAACAAAATATGTAACTAGATAATATATAATATATTTATATAAGTGTAAATAAAATTATAAATATATGTATATCAATGTATTCTCATTTAATTTGTTTTTTATTTATTGTTTTTTAATTTTTTTTACTTTTAACATCAATTATAGTAGATAATAGTATTTATTAAAAATAGATTTAAATGTAAGAATTTTTAAGAAATTTTGCCGAAAATTCTATATCGGACTTTTATTAAATGTGACTTTGCTGAAAATAAATTAAAGGGAATTAAAAATGCAAAGTACTTCCGTTCATCCAAGGGCATTTATTAATTTTATGATCGAGATTACTTATACTGTTTGATTTGCATTGAAAAAAGTAAGTACATATGTTAAAAGTGCAGATAACTTAATAACCACCATTTTAAACTATATGAGGACAACCTATTTTAATATTTAAACTAGAAAATGTTGGGCAGTTAAATAGTATATATGTATACAAAATTCTTCAAACTATGATATTTTAAAGTTCATTAAACGTCGTAAGAGTTTAATTTCCCATAAGAACGAAGAATAAAAAGAGTCCATACAAATAATATTTTAAAATAAAGATGGAAGTATTTTCCGTACAAGAGGTTATAATCCCACATGTTACTCTCTCACCTAAAAAAAAAATCAGCCTTCGTGATTAATGCAATTAATTAAAACTAATTAATTTTTCCTAAATTTTCTCTAGTTATTTTCCGGCTTCATCAGGGGTTTTAAAATTTATTAATTCTTACAAATAAAAAACAAAAGACAAAATTAAATAAATAAATTACTTATTAATAAATAGTTAATAAAGAAGTTATAATGATTATTTTGAATAGTTTGAACAGATCTATGACTTATTATTCCTTTAAATAAATTTATTTTTAATTATTTTAAGTGGCTGATATATTAATTGTTTGAATAAAATTAACATTGAAAAACACTAAGGGGCTTATTGCGAGAGTCTATTCGACTTTTTTCGATTCTATCAAATTTGAAATTAGTATTGCCTTGCTCAGTAGACTTTTTGAATAGAATCGATTTTCGAAAATAGAATATTAAAAGCTCTCGACTAGAGCTTCAGACTGAAATGTCAGATCTCCCCAATAGTTTTAGAAAATAAATATAGTTTGACGAAAATTTGACGTTTTTTGATGAAATAAATAGCTTTTCTTCAAAAAAAATAATTTTTCATATCGCGACTAATTGCAAAAACGAACTCCGGTCTTTTGGAATTGACATTGGATGAAAATATGCAGACATACATTTGTATAATATTATTATGGTGTATACATATTTATGATGACGTGGTAGCTTCACAGACTCCTTTAAGGGTGCAGTGGTGATTTGTGCATCTTCAAAATGCACTTACTCTAAAAGTCTTAATAACAGTTATAACAACTTGAAAAATCATTTCGCAGTTGAATGTAAAGCTCATTTGTACCAAATATGACATTGCAGCTTTTTGCAAACGGAAGGACATTGAGAAAATTGTTGAACATCCATATAAATATCAATAAATACATCAGTATCAACTTTAAGACTTTTGGAAAAAGTGCATTTTATGATGCATTTTAAAAATGCATAATTTCTAAAGAATGTATAAGAAGTATATAAACATCTTTAAGAAAAATGTATTATGGTAGCAAATTTTATATTGCAGCACATGTTAAGATGTTTGAGCATCTTGAAGGAAGGACACCAAACATGGATGACGATATGAAAGTTCATATTGTACCAGAAGATGTTCATTACCACTAAAATACATTCTTATTATAGGTTTAAACAAAAATTTACACAAAAGTCGGTCAGAAATTCCTGATCGAAAAAAAAGTCTATTTAGTAGAAAAAAATTGATTCTAATAGAAATTCGCAATACCGATGATAGACTTTAAATCTATTCGATATTAAGTCTATTCTGAATAGACTCTCGCAATAAGCCCCTAAATTAATCAATAAGCTAACAAATTTTAAAGTTATTATCACAGATTATGTTATAGCAACAATATTATATGGCGCTTATATCATCAATGTCCTTTATGGTTCATCGTTTTGATTATATTTTGTTGGATGCGAAGACTTTCCAAGGTGAATCGTGTGTTCATTCTTCGTTCGTTGAATTGGTTTTAATAAATTGCATGAATCTCGAATGATCATAACAGCCCAATTTATTTAAAAATTAAATACATGCTCAAATACCTTCACTAATGATATTTTTTCTAAACCAAATGTAATCAAAACGGTTGTTTGGATTTTTATTGTAAGGAGTCGATGGTGTTTGCATTTGGATCATTTTGAAAACACAATGGAATTTTATTTAGATATTTTTCCATTACAGATTACAAATGAAAAAATGTAGTTCGATTTTTCTTAATTAGATATTGCACAGAGCAATGGGTAACTTTTAATCGGCTAACTTAATTTTGTGTAGGTCAAGAAAATTGAAAAGTGGTAAACAAAAATCAAAGTGCATAGTAATTTGAAGGAAAAGGTTAATCTCGAATATTTTCCTTAGATTGTTTTGAGCTATGATTTTATCAATTATGTGGAAACTCGGAATTTGACTTGGGATAATTAATTATAATAAATTAATAAACTTGTGTGCAAGGTTTTTGGTGTGCTACGTACTCTATGGTTACTCAGTCTTTTACACCTCTTAAAATACGCTTATTAGTCGTAAAAACGTTAATAATAACAATTTTAATCTACGCTTGTATAATTTATTGCAACTGCAATTATGTTAGTAAACGAAAGCTCAATGCCGCGTTTAATAGTGAAATACGTTATGTGTATGGCCTGTGAAGATACGTCAGGTAGTCTGGCTTTGCTAGTAGGTTGCTGGATATGCCTTTTAAAATATCAGATACATAAGCCAAATTTCTAAACGCAACATTGGCAAAGCAAAATACATGCAAAGCATATGTAAGAAGCAAGTTGAAATGTTAAAAGCATATGTTTGCATAGCATGTATATGACGTTTCCGAATGGACATTTGCGTTGTTTGTTGATTTTTGCTGGAATAAATTATGGACCCCCAAACAAAAATTATTTAATAAAGATTTTACTGAGTTGTTGCTTTGTCCTATTTTCCCCATATACACCTCGTCCAGTTTCCCCATTCCTTTGTTTTATTCTTTTATATGTTAGAAGAAGGTTGTTCCATTTATGAAGCATTTCTTCTTTAGTAAAAGAAAACTGAGGACTGTTTTCTAATATTTCCTTAAGACACACGCTTTTTAAGCCTTCAGTTTACCATACTTTTAAATTTAAAATTGGTCACAGCATAGCTATTTTTTTGTCTTTTAGTAAATATAAATTATATTATTATTATATAAATTATAATTATATTATTATTTTATATAAAATTATATTATAAAAAAAAATATTATATATAAAATTATTATTATACATATAAAACAAATAATTAAGTGTAGCAAAATTGCACAACCAACGCCAAACAAATTGAAATGCAAGTGAAGTGCGCAAGATATTTTTTACATTTGCTCAAATGCCTTTACATTTGAGCAAGTAAAAAAGTCGACTGCGTTTTGGGACAATCTGCTTTGCAGGGATTTTTATGTTTGCATTTAGGAACTATTTGCTTAGCATAATTTGCGCAAGTTTTGCGTTTAGGAATTTGCCCCTATATTAATAACACACCAACCACAATACTGTGTTGAAAGAATAAGAATTGCAACATCGCATTGGTCTCGTCAATTAATTCACTCCCGATGTGTTTTATTTACACCTGAGCGTCAATTTTTTTCAATGAAGGAAATTTGTGAATTAATATTTAAAACCGAAATTTAAGACTTTTTGTATATTTTTTTCTAATTTTAATCTTAATATATTCTATCTATCTATGTATATTTTTAATATATAAAAATGAATTGTTGTTCGTTTGTGTTGCTATAGGTACAGGGTGATTGGTATGAGGTGCACCAAAAAGCTGTAACGAATAGTTTGGGTTAAGACAAGAAAAAAATCGTATAGGATGTGGGTCTATTTCCCTCCGTTTAGGTAGTAGGGGCCGTTTTCTGAAAAGTTGATTCAAAACAGAAAAAAAAATATTTAAAAACAACGGTAAAGCTTGCAATGCCCTGCCATACATTTTTGGAAAGCCAGGCAGCCCTACACTTTTGCCTGGCACTTAACAGCTATTTACTTCAAAAAAATATGTTTTTTTAGAAAATTAAAAATCAAACATAATTTGCCAGCAAAAAGTAAAATCAATTACATCTTATTTTATTTTAGTACCCTTATTGTGACAATTCAATACAATGCTGCAGCTTAAATTAATAAATCGTTTTCCTTTTTTACCTCCCCTTTACCTACTAGGTACTTAACAAAAAAAAAACCACTACTTTAACATTCCTTTACACTAATGCCGTTTTCCATTGGTTTCACTCAAAGTTTCACTCATTCTGAAATCCAATGGAACAGTCCAAGATGTTTCTACTCAATTCTGGGGTTTGGTACCGCACAAAAAGTGAAATGTAAAACACGAGTGTATCAACTCCGAACTTCCAAATTAAATTTTTAGTTTGATTTTTTCTTAAGTTTTTTTATTAAAATCTACCTAAAACTTGATTTTGGATGCAAATTAAATTAAAATGGAAAGTTTAAAAAGACATGAAGTACATTGCAATTTGTTGTGACGTTTGAGTTTGAATGTGTTAGTGCTTCTTGAGTGGATTCTGATTTGAAATCCAGAATCAAATTTCTCTTCTCAAAATCTGCAGAAGCGTATTTTTTGTGCCAATAGAATGGTTTCAGAAGGCTTCCGGACGCTTCCGGACTTCCAATGAAGAACAGCATTCATTTTGGAGAATTTAGTGTACCTAGCAGGCTTGCCAGATTTTTATAAGCTAATATCGCAATTAAAAAAAAAAAAAAAATATAGCAAAAAAACCGCCCAACGAATAAAATAAAATATCCCAAAAACCGCAAATCGTTTAAAAACAAAATTTTATAGTAAAAAAGCAAAGTTTTTATATTACCTCTTGTTTTCAATTATTTTAGTACATAGAAGCAAACGATAACAATAAATAAATAGGTAGTATTGCAGCAACGAAATTGGATTTAAGACATTTTAGGTATACCTATGTACATACGTTATTTTAATTAGTACAAAAAGTTTCGATGTATCAGTAGATTTTTTGTACATGGGAACGAATCCTAATCCTTAATAGTGGATCTAAGAATTGTACTTTAATCTCAGAACGGCTACAAAATTTAATTTTGTTCATTTGATTACATTTTTAGAAAGAAATTTTAATTTAACGCATAATAATTTATTTAAAACTCAATTCATTATATAACAATTTTTTTTTTTAATTTTACTTAAGACATAAGTGAGTAGGTTCCTTTTGATTACATCCATGTAGGAAAACGCTATTTCCACAATAGCATTACTTGCTGGTAAGAAAAGAGCACTTAAAGCAAGTTCACTTTTCCAAAGGGAAATGGTTGTGTTCTAAATAGGATATTGTTTTTTCCTTAAGGTTCAAGTTTTATTTTATTGTACGGGGAAAAAATACCGCAAATATTGCTTAAAATATGAGATATCGACAAATTAAATTTTGCACCGCGAACTTTAAAAAAAAATCGCGCGTTTCGCGATATATCGCGCAATCTGGCAAGCCTGGTACCTAGCTGTTTGCCACTCCAAACCCACAGTATGTTTTAGTTTTTTGTTCATTACTCTTAATAAACATTGATTTGTTGAAAAAAAATGGAAAAGTAAAATTCGAAATACTTTTTTTAAACATTCGATACATTGCTGAAAGACGCTTTTTCATCCCTGGTATGCTTTGCCTTGGAGCATGCAAGGAGTACTGACATGGTGGAGTGTACGATATCTTGCAGGGAATTACAACAACAACTCGTGTACGTGGGTTAAATCCTTTTCAGTGGTATCACTAACTTGACATGAATGAGTGCTTCTCGCCGTTCGGATTCGCCATTAAATTGTAGGTCGCTTCCATTCCTGTTAACACGCGCACACAGGAATGGTTGCGAGTTGTTCGTCACTAGGCCTTGGTTCTTCATGAGCCACTCAATTTATTTTTTTTTTGTTGGTTAGTTAAGGTGCTTACCGTAACAAATAAAGATGAAATTGGCACAAATCACATTCTTTTAAAAATAAAAAAAATGTTAATCCCTAGGTTAAATATTTTCTGAGACTACGTCGCGTCGGCCTAATAATTGGTACGTCTGTTTATGAGAACCAAATGTTTCATAAAATTCACAAAATGTTTGACTTGTATGTACTGAATAGTATGTACATATGTTTTAATGCAGCGCTGTTTCGGCTATTTTTGGTTAAAAGTATTTATTTACTTATTTATTTTATTATTTATTTATTTGTAAATTTTAATCATTACATAAAATTATATTTTGGTTTGCTACCTACTCATGCAAAGGTTAGCTTATAATATTCATACGCAATGCTTATAATATTAATAATGTAAATGCTGATATTAATTTACCATCTCTTAATTTAAAAATCGTTTTCCCAACGAAGGATTTAAAGTTTTGAGATTAGGAAAATCTTTATCTTCTTTCATGGCCCGATGCGAAGTAGGAGCCTGAGTAGGGCTAACAGCACCTGACCTATAGGGAATTGGGAATGAATTTGGAAAACGGTTCGTAACCGATATTGGTTGTAACTTAGGATGACGTTGATGATAAGATTCATGATGTTTGTTCTCAGATTTTGGCTTTATTTGATCCAATTCGTTTTCATTTGCTGAAATATGAATTTCCTTATTTACAGGGAACAAATCAAAAATATTCAGATACGAGGAGACGCGTTGAAAAAATCCCAAGTCCTGCTGTTGAGTAGACAAAACTTTCTGAATGATATCTAAATCCTTTTGTGTAGTTTCACTAAGGAAAATTGTTGGTACGGTTGGTTTTAATGTGTCTGCTTCGATGTGGATGTGCTCTTCCTTGTCTGCTGTATGGTCCGTGTAATCCGATGACTCAATAAATGCTTTAATTAAATCGATTCCACTTTCAGTTGCGGTCAACTCGCGAATGGTATTAATTGTCTCTTCACTCGATGTAGTACCTAAAAGATTACTGAGCTCGCTTAAACTTGGAATTTCGTCCAAATTCTTTATTCCAAGTTTAGTTGCAGCGATTTCTATCAAGTCAGCAGGAAGGCTGTCAGTTTTTGGTTTAGCTGGTGCTTTAGTTGGGTTTAAGTGTACTTCAGTCACAACTTCGTAGTAGGGATAATTTACAGGAATAATCTTATGATGCTGTGGTAGTGATACTTTCATAGGTTCAGTAGCAATCACTGAGTTATCTTTTTGGAAAATAACTGGATGATAAGCGATGGTTATCTTTAAGATTGCAAGAATTACCATAGTCTAGAAGTTATTCAAAAAATAAGAAAAAAATTGAAAGCATAATTTAATTACAAAAACTCACTTTAAGATACATTGTTTGACTGTTTATTTCGTCACAGAAAGATAAAATTATGTTTGAACTGTGCTGGTTGAAACATTAAAGAAGATTAAACCACTAAACTTTCCAAACCATATGATATGATATGGAATATCTATACCTGTAGTCTTGTGCATCGTTAGTGTTTGTTTTACCTTCCAGGGCAACAACTGTAGTTAATTACATAAATTCCATGGTCTCAAATAATAAAAATGAGGTAAGTTACCCGATTCCAGTACATAGTGTATTTATTTTATTATGTATTTAGGTAGGTACCTTTATAGTTTACAGGGATATCAAATTCTTGGGAACTTATCTATTGTCCCAACCGATTTCTAGTTCTATTGTTGACTTTCGCTCTTCTGAAAAAAAAAAAGAGCTAAGTAACGGGAATAGAATTATAAAGATTTTGGAAACTGAGAAAACAATAAAATTCCTATTAATCCTGTTAGTTCACTGCAATTATAATGGTGAAATGAGATTTAACTACTTATACTTACCATGTATGTATTGTACATGCACATATATAGGTACATTATGTTTGTAACAGGTTTACAAAATTAAACAAGTAGATATACATATTTGATACCTAAATTTGAGTCTGACGTCAGAATTGAATTATAAGGTCAGATTTTCGAGATATTCAGAGGAAATGTTACATAAAACTCGTTATGTAACGTGACAAGCGCGAACGCAGTAGGATGTTTTGGGGGTTGAACCCCCCTCGCCCCCCCCCCCCCCGAAATGTATGAATTTAACTTCCTCGCCATACAATTTCACTCTTAATTTTTGAGTTTTAGTTTAAAAACCCCCCGAAATTTTTAAACCCACAACCACACCCCCCCCCCCCCCGAATTTTTTCCTGCGTTCGCGCCTGTAACGTGAAATTACTATCGCCTACAGAACTGACTTATCGCTTTTTTTCTTGAAACACTCGCAAACACAGCAGGCGGTGGTGTGTCCATTCATTTCGGCAAGAAAGCAATTTCATCAAAAACTATTTTTAAATCTGCAATTTTATGATTAACAGATTATTTTTGAAGTGAAACTTCTTTGGGCGCGTTGAGAGTGAAATTTCAAGGTTGAACTTTTGTGAAACGAAAAAATGTAACGCCACATGTGCAACGCTGAGATCATTGATTAGCTGTAGTGGGAGATACAGTAAAAGTGAACATTTTTATTGATAGGCTAATATATTTTATAGTGCAATAAGTTTTGATTTTTTCATAATCTAGGGTAAATGCACTAGTATCCGGACAGTGCTAGTCATTTATTTGAGAAAAATAGGCATATTATGCAATAAAGGTATGAAATAAGTATCAAAATACAATCTTTTATATATTTAACAAATTAATGCAAAGTTTTATGCACATTAACGCAGCACTGTAAGTTGTATGCTTCTTTTCAGTTTTGCAGGTATAAGAGAAACATTAAAATGTCATTTTGAGCCTAAAAAAAATAGTGGAAGCGTTTAAAAGATTTAAGTATTTTATGCAGTCTTAACTAATTTATTCCAATAGAAAGTAGCTAATTTGCTTTAAAATATAATAGATTTTATTATTTAAACCATTAAAGGTAATAAATCTTAAGTTTTTGTCAAAATATTTGGTGTCCGGGTACTGAAGCAAATTTTGTTCTTCATTTTCTGTTTCCGGACAGAGTGTCCGGATACTGAAAATAAGAGAAAAATATTAAATGTATGTTTTATTGACCTTAAATGAAAGGTACGTATATTCTACATGATTTAATAAAAGAGAATTGTATTTTTCTCACGAATTTTCAGTATTCGGACAGGGTTTTCTGAGTGAGAAATCGGCTGTCCGGATACTAAAAAATAAAGTCCAGTATCCGGACAAGTGTATTTTGTATGAAATTTAAGGATTCTGTACACTGAAACTTTAATAACATTTCGAGGAAGTGATCCTTTAGGTCGTTACGAAATTTAAGGCCCTTGAGGATATTAGAAGATACAAATTAAGCACAATGAAAACAGGTGCTAAATATGACCCTTGAGTCGGCCAACTTGCTATGATTGTTTAAAAGAAAAAAACATTAATTGGAAATAACCTAACGAAAATTGTATTTCATAACAAAGGAATGTAGTGGCGGATTTAGAGGAGGCTATTAGCGCTCAAGCTGCCCGCCTCCACAGCGTATTCCTAAAGTGTTTTAATGATAGAATGCAAAGCATTACAATGTGTAGAGTTCAAACCAGAGCTCTTGGATTCGAATTTGTATAGTGTATTTGTTTAAAAATATGGTGGTTTTGAAAACTCCAGCGATTCAATTAGGTTTAGTTTATACGTGCAGTAGTGGGTCTAGTTCAAACTTAAAGTATTTTTAAACATAAGACGAAACAGAAAGAATAATTATAATTCCAACTTTCTATAATCAGATCCGACAAGAATTAGACTAAAAAACGGGTTTTAAAAAAATAAAATTTAAGTGCAAAAATAACTGATTCAACAAAACCTAAGCTAGGCTCTGAAAATTGTTCGAGCTTAACTCTAAAACTGTCAAGCATCAAAATGAAGGGTAGATATAGGTAATATTTAAAGCTTTATATTGCACGTGTACATATGATATATGTTCCAACGTATGTTGGAATTGTCGAATTGTTCGTGTATTAACACGTGTAGGGTCTTAGTTGTACATGTGTTTTTAGTAATACAGGTGTATTTATTATTACCTTATCGCCCGCAAGCAGCAAAGAATTATATAAAATAAAACTAGCCTTATTTGCCACCAAGGTTCTAATATCCGATGGGAGGTTCAAATAGGAACAAAATACACACTGGTTTTTTAATTACACGTGTACTCTGATTATACATGTATTCTGATTACACGTGTATTTTGATTACAGGTGTTTATTTAAAAGATGTACATGTAAATAATTTTGTATTACTCGTGACACGAAAACAAGAGTAATTTAACACACGTTTGAACCGAGATATTCATTACAACTGTACCTTCATTATATACGCACCTATGAACATATATAATGGTATCAATGAATGAAAAGGTTAAATAAAATTAAGTTAAAACTATATTTTATAAAAATTTACGATTTTTCATTAATTCTATTTAATAATGCACTAAAATTTCATACAAAACAATTGCGTCCGGATACTAAAACAAAAGCGTCCGGAAACTAAATTTTGCTGTCCGGATACTAGTGAAAATCGAACTTTTTTGAATGTTTATCATTTTAATTTTTACAATGTTATATTTGCAAATTATGTGGACTCTTTATTATTAAGAAATATCTACACTCTTTGAAACAATATAACTATCCATATGTTCCAACGTATGTTGGAATTGTCGAATTGTTCGTGTATTAACACGTGTAGGGTCTTAGTTGTACATGTGTTTTTAGTAATACAGGTGTATTTAGTATTACCTTATCGCCCGCAAGCAGCAAAGAATTATATAAAATAAAACTAGCCTTATTTGCCACCAAGGTTTTAATATCCGATGGGAGGTTCAAATAGGAACAAAATACACACTGGTTTTTTAATTACACGTGTACTCTGATTATACATGTATTCTGATTACACGAGTATTTTGCTTACAGGTGTTTATTTAAAAGATGTACATGTAAATAATTTTGTATTACTCGTGACACGAAAACAAGAGTAATTTAACACACGTTTGAACCGAGATATTCATTACAACTGTACCTTCATTATATACGCACCTATGAACATATATAATGGTATCAATGAATGAAAAGGTTAAATAAAATTAAGTTAAAACTATATTTTATAAAAATTTACGATTTTTCATTAATTCTATTTAATAATGCACTAAAATTTCATACAAAACAATTGCGTCCAGATACTAAAACAAAAGCGTCCGGAAACTAAATTTTGCTGTCCGGATACTAGTGAAAATCGAACTTTTTTGAATGTTTATCATTTTAATTTTTACAATGTTATATTTGCAAATTATGTAGACACTTTATTATTAAGAAATATCTACACTCTTTGAAACAATATAACTATCCACGGTAGCATTTATAGTAAGGAAATGAGGCGAAGTCAAATTTAAGAAACACGTTAAGTGTCCGGATACTAGTGCGTTTACCCTATATTGTTGTAGGAGATATTTTTTGGTGGATAGATAATGAAATTTTAAGAATCTTACTAGTTTAAGATTTGTGTCTATCTCCTACTGGTATGGAGATATAAATTATTTTAAAAAAAATTTCTCAAAATAGGCTAATTTCAAAAAACTGAATTAAATCAGGAGAGTCCGTTACAAATTTGAATTATATATAGTTGCAAAATACATAAAACCAAATTAAAGTTGTCATATACAAATTTTTCATTTTGCAGAGATTTGAAGTGTAGGAATTTTTGGAAATAGTCGGAAAACCTACTCAAATAAACTGATTTATATCTTTTAAATTTTCACCTTTTCTTACTTTTAATTTTCACCATTTGTATTTAATTTTCAAGTTTACAACCCGAACCCATCGATCATTTTGATAAAGAACACATAGCTGGGTCTTACGCATATAAGCTTAATATCTACTGATCTCTATTAAACACTGGATAGTGGATTCCCTATACGTATAACAGTTTTTTATTAAGCAAATTGAATTTGACAATTGTATCCTTGCACACTTCTGTCTCATTTTTTTACCGAAGGAGAGAAAGAGATAGTTTTTTATCATCACAATACAAAAAAAAATTCTCATTTGGCTTGCTAGGTTGCTTTTGTAAGGCTTAATAAAAAAAATAAACAAATACCTAGTGGAAAAAAACAATAAATATTGTGAAAATAAAACAGGAAATTCAAAGTAAGTAGAAAGTTAAACTATTTATTTCTTAATTTAAATTATTTGGGCTGAAAGCCACATAATGTCGTCTTTGGAATAAAATTTGCATTTTACATAGTTTGATTATTGTAAATTTTACAATAATTATTTGTTTGTGAAAAATATTATAAGTAAAGGATTTTATGTTGCATAATGTAAATGAATTTGGTCTATGTATCGTAAACCTTTTCTCAAAAATTCTTGAATATTTTTTCCCGCTGATGAAATCCAATTTGCTACTGGCTTAGCACTGGATTTTCAAGATCCGAGGACTTAGCCGAATATATTACCTAGTAGAGATAGAAATATTATCCCCCTTATTTATAAAGAAAAAATAGTTTTTTCAGCTGCCGTGTTTAGGAATAATGGAATAAAAATTTTCCGGACTCAAATGGAGCACTAACCAAATGCCTTTGGCTTGAGTCCAGAAAATTCTTATTCCATGGTGTAGTTTTCCTAAACACGGGAGCTGAAATAACAATTTTTTCTTTATAAATAAGGGTATATATTATTATTATTTATTTATTACAATGTAATTAATTACAATTATAATACAATTTTAAAGCCATAGCTACCAGGACAATCAGCTTAAAAATATAATGAAATATAATTCAATAAAGAATTAGATAAGCTTATCTATATTTAATATTTTTAGTATTTTATATGTAAGTTTTATGTTTTCTTCTAAGGGATTTTTAATAATGTCTAGCATAGATCTGTTTCCAATAATTTTATTTAAAATAATTTTTGTTGAGTTACAGTTGAAGAGTAGATGAGGAATGCTGAGGATATCGCTGTTGCAAATGTGGCAAGTTGGAGGGTCTTTGTTTTCGAATAGATGACTATGAGTGATGTTCGAGTGGCCCATTCGGAGTCGAAGGAAGCACCGGATCATTAATGTTGAGCACTTGGTTGGATAATCTGTTGGTTGACCTTCTGGGTTGATATTGGTGTAGTGATGGTTATAAATTGTCCATTGGTTTTGTCTTTCTGTTAAAAAATGATTTTTTAACCATTTTTGTGGTATCTTTTTTGTTCGGTATGAAAGACATCTTTTGAAAAATATCCTCTTATTTAAAATTTCCTTTAGAAATAAAACCAGGACTTCTTAACAAGAACAATGATGATTTAATAATAATATTAATTTAATTTTCGCAAAAACATTTTATGAAAATTTACTTGAAACAAAATCTAAAAACAAAGTATAAATAATTCAAAGTATTGCACAGTCTGAGAGCGCAGTTTCAACAACATCAAAAGTGGTTCCTTAAGTGCCTGTTTGGCAGTTACATCGGCAAACTCGTTGCCTTTAATTCCAGCGTGCCCAGGAAACCATAGAAGTTTTAATCGGTTCTTATTTGCAATGAGTTTGTCACGTATGTATTGAATGGTTGTAGTTCACATCACTACAGTTTCCATTTATATTAAAAATGCATTTTTTTCTTCTAAGCGATCAAGAAAAAACGAAATGCGAAGAGTGTGCAAGTGTTGCAAAAAACCAGGCGGAGTAGAAGGAAGAACTCTTCATGGGTGAGTTTTCTTTCAAAATATAAATTAGTTATAATAAAAGCTACGGTGTAATTGAGATAAGAGCCTAGTGATAGGTGGAGTTTTGGGATTAATTGTAAAAGTACATTACTTGATTTCATTTCTCTACAAAATTAAATTGATTGAGGTTTAAGAGTAGGGTTCCACCATGGCACTTATGTTTGGTTGAGATTGGGTGGGTTAGTGAAATCGAGATACTGGCAGCTTCCCGCATACCTCTTTAAAGATAGGTGGCATTTTTATTTATATGAGAGAAGGCATTTTAAACGATAGCCAATTTGTAAAATTAACTTGGAATATATTTTAGTCTGCCAAATCTATTTTAAATTTAGGAGGGGTGATTAATTGCCTTCGTTGTACCTACCTGTTACACAAAGTATATACGTTGAAACCACTAGTGACGAGAATAAACCTTTGAACATTGACGAATGAATAAAAGATGGGGATACCTACATAGTGAAAAACAAAAGAAATCACCACCACCACCCACAGAGAATATTTCAGATTTCATCTATTTTCATCTTCTTTGGAAAAATTGTTGATGCTTATTTTGAGAGTAGGAAGTGCTGATTCAAAAAAGGTATCAACCGCCTTTATTGGAGAACCCGTTCCAAAGATATACCTTAAAAACTTTTCCCTGTTCACTTGGAAAATTAAAATCTTAAAATGGATTGGGGTGTATCTTTAGAACTGGTTATTCAAAAAAGGTGGTTGATACCTTTTTGTAATCGGCTCTTGACACTCTCAAAACAAGCATCAAAAGTTCTTACATAAAATGCTTATTGACAAAATACTACTTCTTTGGAAAAATTGTTGATGCTTATTTTGAGAGTAGGAAGTGCTGATTCAAAAAAGGTATCAACCGCCTTTATTGGAGAACCCGTTCCAAAGATATACCTTAAAAGCTTTTCCCTGTTCACTTGGAAAAGTAAAATCTTAAAATGGATTGGGGTGTATCTTTGGAACTGGTTATTCAAAAAAGGTGGTTGATACCTTTTTGTAATCGGCTCTTGATACTCTCAAAACAAGCATCAAAAGATCTTACATAAAATGCTTATTGGCAAAAATCACTCTTTAAATACACTTATCTGCAATGTGGTATTCGTATTCCAAGAGTTATTTTTTTGAATACTACTTCTTTGGAAAAATTGTTGATGCTTATTTTGAGAGTAGAAAGTGCTGATTCAAAAAAGGTATCAACCGCCTTTATTGGAGAACCCGTTCCAAAGATATTTTTTTTTTTATATTAAGCGCGTGCAAAAGGGGTTGTGACTACCCTTAAGATGATATACACAGCATGAGCGATTGGATTGGATTGGAGGGGATTTAAAAGGAGATACCGATGCACATTGGTTTTGAACGTCTGTAGATCACAATGGGAGGGGAAAATTGAGCTGGGTAGAGCATTCCACATTCGAGTAGTGCGACTAAAGAAAGAATCTCTGTACTTAACAGTACGTCCGAAATTGGGCTCAAGGGTAAACTGATGGGCATTCCTAGAAGCGCGAGTATTACGGTTGAATTGTTTAAGGGGAGGAATGCAACTGGCTATTTCACTAGAGCATTGTTTATGGAAATAACAGTAAAATAACGAAAGACATGAAACATTTCGACGGTGCTCAAGAGATGAGAATGTTTCCGTTATAGTTCTTTCACCTATCATTTTAAGAGCTCTCTTTTCAATTCTATCCAATAAACTCAAGTGGGTTATTGGAGCACCTGCCCAAATGTGAGAGTAATACTCAAGTTTTGGACGAATAAAGGCTTTGTAGATCACAGCCAGATCAGAAGGGGAGAAGAATTTCTTGCATCGACGGAGAAAACCTAAACACTTAGCAGCATTTTTGGCGATGTCGAATATGTGGTCGTTCCATAAAAGGTGGTCTGTGACACACATACCGAGGACTGAAAGCTTTTCGGTTTCCTCAATGCAAGTGCCACTCATGGATAGTGGCATGGGGGGTGGGTTTCGTTTTAACGACAGTAGACAGCATTGAGTTTTTCAAGCATTAAATTCTACACGATTTTTTATTCCCCATTGGACAATGCTATCGAGATCAGAATTTAATGAGCTTATCATACGCTTCCGTTCAAGTTCCACATACGAAGGACATGGATGTGAATCTAAGAACGAATATGAAAAGCTGAGGGTACTGTCGTCAGCGAAACAATTTAATGGATTAGAAGTTTCATATAAAAGATCGTTTATGAATATAAGGAAGAGAGTCGGAGACAGAACGGAGCCCTGGGGCACACCAGCATTTATTTATTGAATTTCAACTTGTATTGAACGGTCCGAAAGGTAATTTCTAATCCAACGAAGAAGAGATTCATCGATACCAAATGCACGCATTTTCGATAAGAGAGCTTGATGCCAAACTCTATCAAATGCTTTAGAAATATCAAGCGCAATAATCTTACTTTCTTCAAAACGATGTAAAGATTTGTGCCACTGTTCGGTGAGATATACCATCAGATCACCAGTGGACCTATTGCTACGAAAGCCGTACTGCCGGTCATTAAGAAGCTTTCGTTCTTCGAGATATTTCTTTAGCTGAAAATTAATCAGCGTTTCCATGACCTTGGAAAGAAGGGACGTAAGCGCAATTGGCCGATAGTTGGAGGGGGAAGAAGACACGCCTTTTTTAGGGACAGGGTGGACAAATGCTGTTTTCCATCCACTCGGAAAGAGACCAGTAGAGTAGGACAGACGGAAAAGCTTACGCAGTGGTTTTGCCAGCGTTGAATATCGAGATCTTTCAGAACTCTGGCAACTGCACGAGTGCGGAAGAAGATTTGTCCCATAGAATCATTTGCGCTCTCAAGTACAGGAGGAGTCATTACACTTTCAGGCAGCGACGAATTAACAGCAAACTGTGCTGCAAGCAAATTGGCTTTATCGATTGAGCTGACAAAAGGAGTATCGTTGAAGATGAGTGTTGGAACCGAGGACGAGGTGGTATTTCGTATGTTTTTTACAAATGACCAACAATTTTTACTACCTTTGGGACATTGTAGAATTTTTTGCCGTAATTTTTGATCATGTAAAAATTTGGTTCGTCGAATATGAACGTTACAGGTCTTTCTAGCTTGTTGAAACCTTTTCCGGTTTTCCTCAGTAGGGTTGGCTTTATAACTTCGGAAGCTTACTTCTCTAACCCTAATAACCTCCTTACAGCTCGAATCAAACCATGAGTTTACTTTGGGTTTGATAGATTTCACCCTATTCGGGATAAATTTTCTCATTCCACAAGGAATTAAGTTTGTAATCATATCTGCACTGGAATCTACGTCACTATCGAGGAAGCATAGTGACCAGTTAAAGTTCCTGAAGAAAACATTGAGACCGTCCCAGTTGGCTTTCTCGTACTGCCAAACTGTTCTCTTGGGAGTTTTTTCTTTAAATGTGTTTTGGTGGCACAAGAAATTCGCAGATATGACACAATGGTCTGATGTGCCTAGAGGCGATAATACACTTATAGTGTATTTATCAGGGTCAGAGGTAAGAAACAAATCTAGAGTGTTGGCGGATTGACCTGCGCCGTCAGGAATCCGAGTAGGCTCGTCGACCAGCTGAGTTAGGTTGTTTATCTCAGCAAAAATCTCGACATACCTTCCTTCGGGTGTTGTTGACCCGAATAGCGTAGCCACGAAGAATTATGTACATTGAAATCGCCCGTAACAACGATTTCACTGTGCGGAAAATGGGAAATAATTCTCTGGATGGAGTCGGATAGTGCATCGAATTCGTTGGAAGTCGAATTACTATCCAAACTAGGACTACGATAAATAAAACAAGTATGGATGATGCGCTTATGGATGGTGAATTTAAACCACATGAAATTAAAGTTCGTATTCAAACATGTACCATATTGTGGTTGAAGCTGATAAGCAACATCATTTCGAACATACACGGCGAGACCATGATGTGGAAAAAATAGAGGCACTAAGCTATAACCATGTAGGCTGAATTCTGAGTGATCGGTATTTTCCCCTACCTGGGTTTCACTTAGTGCCAAAACAGCTGGCCTGTTTTTCACAGTATGGACATATGCAGCACAAAAATTCTGCCTCAGTCCCCGAATGTTGCTGTAGTCTACCCCTTAATTCACCCAAATTACAATAGACAGAAATAAAAAAACAAATCAGACAGTTATCTATGCTGATATCAAGTTTGGGCCCCCAATGACTTCACAGTACAATACTACTAGTGTTATGCCTAAAAAAGCAATGTACTGATCCGCCCCTGGATACACAAAATCAATAACAGCAATTTATCTGATATGCTTTAGCTTAGTCGATTACGAGCATTGTATGAATTTGCACACACTACATATAATGACGAAGCCAAAGCACTGTGAGTGATGTGGGAAGGAGAGATGGGGAAATTTACCGCTATGCTGTTTGTGGTTTGAACATCATCAACTTCAAGCTTAGGTGCACTTTTTGTTGTTGTTTTTTGCACGCACTGGCACTTGCACTATTTTTTATTTTTGTTTGATATTAAATATTAAATAGATGAGGGCTATTGATTTTATTATTCGCGGCGCGGTTTGTATGGGCAATTTAGTTATTTTTGTTTTATTATTTTTATGTCATGGGCTATTTTTTTTTTTTAATTTTATTTTGGTGAGGGATAAATATTGGATAGCACTTGAATAAATTGTATTGATAATATTATTGTTGGGGGTATTAGGCACGGTATTTCTATCGCACACGTCCACTCGCGATGGGTTGCAGATCGGCACTCAATATACCTTAAAAGCTTTTCCCTGTTCACTTGGAAAAGTAAAATCTTAAAATGGATTGGGGTGTATCTTTAGAACTGGTTATTCAAAAAAGGTGGTTGATACCTTTTTGTAATCGGCTCTTGATACTCTCAAAACTAGCATCAAAAGTTTTTACATAAAATGCTTATTGACAAAAATCACTCTTTAAATACACTTATTTGCAATGTGGTATTCGTATTCCAAGAGTTATTTTTTTGAATACTACTTCTTTGGAAAAATTGTTGATGCTTATTTTGAGAGTATGAAGTGCTGATTCAAAAAAGGTATCAATCGATTTAATTGGAGAATCCCTTCCAAAGATATACTTCAAAAGCTTTTCGTTGTCCACGTTGAAGAGTAAAATCTGAAAATGGATTGGAGTCTATCTTTTTAACAGGTTATCCAAAAAACCTGTTTGATACCTTTTTGAAATCTGCTCTTCATACTTTAAAAGCCAAATCAAAAGTTTTTTACATCAAAAATACTTTTACATCGGAATTTTTTTGAAGTCATTCCTTAAAGCCTAGTACGCTGCTGATACGAAACGAAATTTTCCTGCGGTCTCCAAAAAGATAACGAAATGCTTACGAAAACACAGCGGAAAAATATTCATGGAGAGTTTAAATAAATTGCAAGTATAGAATATAAATTTTATTATGATAGGTTTTTTGTCAATCTATTAGTATCACAATAATTAACAGACACAAATTGGCAGACAAAAACTTCTTCCAGTTTTTTTTTTTTTGCTATAAAGGAATCTGATGATGAAGGCTTGGCAACCTTCGAAATAGTTTTTTTCGGTAGCTATGCAAACAGCTATCATTCCAGCCACTTACATGCTCTTTTCGCCAGCTATACAAATAGCCACTTAAATTATTTTGTATTGTTTTTCAAACTGAAACAACTTTCAATAAATGATTTTGATCCCTTTGCTATTCAAAACAATTGCTATTAGAAACCAATAATTGCATTCTTGAGTTGATGGAAATAGACGCCTATCCAATAAAACAAATATGGAAATTAATCTATCTTTTTATGCTTCTCCAGTTAAAGTGAGTTGCGAATGCTTTGAATCTAAAAGAGTTTGTGGAACATAAGTGGTGGTTGGATGTTGTAGGACGCGGGTAGTCACTGAGTGGCGTCAACACGGCGATGTCCAGTGATGTAACGAATACTACACATCAATTGTGCTTATTTTACCTCCAAGTGGTAACCATCGGGTACTGGTCTCGTCCATCCGGACTTGACTTGCCAAACAAATAAGCGCGAGTGTTGAACAAGAGACAAAAATAGCAACACTATAATTACTCTGTCGGAAATGACTGGCTGTATAAGTCGGCTGAAGTCCTAGACGAGCCCATCAGAAGGAAGGTGTGCGGCGGATGAATTCATCAGAATCAACGGTGTCACCAACAGTATGGACGACAGAGACCTTACGTGAGCTACTCTGAAATATTTAGAGCTGAGGTCGGTAAGGAATTTCAGTACTAGCCAGGGTGCTGAAAAAGAGATGGTGGCGGATGAACCCTTCAAGGGTCAACGGCAGCACTCATATCCCCGTAGTGGGCTACTGGTATCGGATTATCCGGCCTGCTGTCCTAAGGCTACACAAGGATCCGGCCCTCCGGGTCTGGGGGTCGTGTGACGGGTTGGCAACCTACCACATGTAAAGAAATTAACCGCTTCGAATCGGCAACTACAGCCTCGGATAAGGAATGATCAAACGATGACGACTTTTGGCTATCGAACAAGGACAAAGATTGGATTCTGGAATGTTAAAACTCTTCTCGACAACCGCGAAGAAGGCCCTAACAACGCCAGATTCCTCCAACTTGAGAAAGAATTCCTACGGTACAACCTAGACATCTTGGGTCTGAGTGAAGTGAGATGGTTGAGCGCAGGGCAGGTGGATTCACCTTCGAAAAGCACTTTCTTTATTTACTCCGGAAAACCAGTTGGAAGCTCCCGATGTTCCGGCGTAGGTTTAATGTTGACTACAAAGGCGCGGCAAAGTCTTATAACCTGGAAACCCATCAACGACAGGATATTGACAGCCAGGTTCCAGAGTAAATTAAGAAAAATCACCATCATCCAGTGCTATGCCCCAACTGAGGAAGCGTCGGATGCCGAGAAGGACGAATTTTACAGCCAACTTAGCGCGGTTTTCAGAAGCTCGCCGAATGGAGACATCACTATCGTAATGGGAGATCTTAATGCTAAGGTTGGCCAGGACAACACAGCGTTGAAGCACGTTCTGGGTAACCACGGTATCGGGGAACGGAACGACAATGGAGAGCGGTTTGTTGACTTCTGTAACGCAAATCAGCTAGTCATTGGAGGTACTCTGTTCGAGCATAGGATCTCGCACAAGATAAGTTGGTTATCCACAGATCGTCAATGTACAGCGAACTTAATCGATCACTTTGCTATTAGCAAGCGCTTTAAAAATTGTCTTCTCGACGTCCGAAACAGACGCGGTGCTGATGTAGGGTTAGCTCGCGATCACCATCTTATGCTTGCCTACGTTCGTCTTCGAATTGCTTCAGTGGATGGAAATCGGCAAAACTTCCTGCGTACACCCAGGTACAATACCGACAGATTACGGGATCCTACAGTGCGCCAAAGATATAAGGACCGCCTCGCCGCAGAAGCAGAAGTCATCAGCATTGCCACGCCAGAAAATGCAGACCAACACTGGAGCAATGTGAAAAAGGCCTTTGCAACTGCCGCAACTGAGTCTGTGGGTATAAGGCAGAGAAGCCAAAGCACATGGCTTTCTGCAGATACATGGAGCAAGATTGAAGAAAGGAACGCGTTTAGATCCCAACTTGCGGCTGCCCCAGTAGGTGAGAGATTTAACATCGAGTCTCAGTACCGTAGGAAAAGGAAAGAAGTGCAGCGTAGTGTCAGACGTGACAAAAGGAGGCGCGTAAATGTTCTCGCAGAACAGGCAGAGGAAGCAGCATCAAGGTGCGACAGTGGTACCGTCTACAAGATAACCAAGGAATTGGTTGGAAACAACAACTCCCGGAAACAACACCTCGTCAAGGATGTAGACGGCACCCTGCTAGTTACGGATGAGGATCAGCTCAGGAGATGGAAGGAACATTTTGCTAGCGTGCTCAACCACATAGGCGATAGCGGAGGTGTTCCAGCCCCTAACCCAAATGAGCTATTCGTAGAAACAAGTTCCCGTATTCGCACCTGCCCTCCCAGTTTAGCCGAGATAACATCAGCAATCAAATCCCTCAAGAACAACAAAGCGGTAGGTTTGGACGGAATTCCCGCTGAGCTCTACCAAGCAGATCCACAAACATCAGCGAAGTTGCTACACCCCTTAATAGCACAGGCATGGGAGAACGAAAGTTTCCCCATTGAATGGAAAAAAGTGATGATCGTCAAACTGCCAAAAAAGGGAAATCTTACGGATTGCGGAAACTGGAGAGGGATCTGTGTCCTCCCCGCGGTGGCAAAGATAATGGCGAAAATAATCTTGGAACGAATCAAAGAACATCTCGATTCTACTCTCGACAAAGAGCAAATGGGATTTCGTGCAGGCTCATCCTGCATTGATCACATCAACACCTTGAGGATCATAATAGAACAATGCGTGGAGTTCCGTTCCCCTCTTCATTTGCTCTTCATCGACTTCGAAAAGGCTTTCGATAGTTTGAATCGAAATTTCATTTGGTCAGCTTTACGTAGGAGAGGAGTACCCGAGAAGATTATCGCCGTTATAAAGGCTACCTACGAGGGTGCATCGTGTCAAGTCTTACACAACGGAAAGGTATCAGAGGACTTCGATATCCATAGCGGAGTTCGTCAAGGATGTTTGCTATCTCCGCTACTTTTCCTGGTGGTTATAGGGGATGTCCTTCATGCAGCTCTAGCCGAGCAAGCGCGTGGAATTCGATGGACGATGTTTTCGTTCCTGCAACATCTTGATTACGCTGACGATATTTGTTTGCTCCCGCACAACATTATGGATCTTCACCATATGGTGACTAATCTGGAATGCGAGGCAAACAAAGTCGGTTTGAGGATCAACACCGGGAAAACAAAAACCCTCAACATTTCTGAATCTTCTTCTCAAGTTGTCGTTGCGGGACAGCAGGTTGAAGCGGTGGACAACTTCCTGTACCTTGGTAGTGTTGTCTCAAAAGACGGCGGTGGTACGGACGAAGATGTTAACTGCCGAATCGGCAAAGCTAAAGCTGCTTTCGGCATGCTGTCTAAAGTTTGGAGGAGCAACGTCTACAGTACGAAGACCAAGCTGCGACTGTTCCGGTCGAACGTAGAGTCAGTACTACTATATGGGTGTAGTACATGGAAAGTGACCGCCTCTGTCACAAGGAAGCTACAAACTTTCGAAAATAGATGTCTCCGAAACATCCTAAGGATTTTTTGGCCGAACACCATCTCCAACCAAGAACTCCTTCGGAGAACGGGCCAAAGTCCTATTGACATCGTGATTAGGAAAAGAAAGTGGCAGTGGATTGGTCACACCCTACGTCGTGGTGCAGACTCTATTGCAAGACATGCAATGGAGTGGGATCCACTCATCCAAGATGGCAGAAGACCTGGAGGCCAGAGAAAATCTTGGCGCAGAACAGTCGACAAGGAATCACAAAAGCTCGGTAAAAGTTGGGGAGAGCTAAAATACATTTCCAGAAACCGAACGAGATGGCGTGTAGCGGTAGTTGACGCCCTGTGCCCCTTAGAGGGGTCAAGGATCTAAGTAAGTAAGTATAAGTGGTTGTGAATCTTTTTAAACACTCAGTAACATTTTCAACTCGAGCACAATTTCTTCGATGCATTCTTCTTTGTCATATTTATTTTATACTTTCTTCTTGATATTATAAAATATATTCCGTTCTATTTGTTTTTGGATTTATAGTATTCTGTGTTTATCTATTTGTTCTGTTTTTAAATGGCTAGATTTTTTTTTAATAACTAACTTTATCTGCTCGAATCTAAATAACTTGTTTCGTTTTCTCTGTACGTACTTTATTTCTGGTTATTTGTACTTTTTTAAAGTTCAATAGTAACGGAAACTATTTTCTTTTGGTTTAAATCATCTGATGATTAATTTTTATTTTCACTGTTTTTTTTGCACTTAACTTACTTAACTTAATTTAAGAATGGCATTTGTGGCAATTGTTTTTCACTTACTAACATCAAACATTAATTATTTCTTTATGATTGTTTAAAAACTGAAAATTTGTGCAATTTATATTTGTTATTTACATACTATGGTTTTTCTACTGAACAAATTAAAAAAAAAGAGATTTGTGGTAAATGTTTTTTAATAACAAAAATGAAATATTAATTATTTTGTATGATTGTTTAAAAAATTATATTTGGTGCAATTTACATATATTCACAACTATTTTCTGTTATTATTTATTTTTAATATTGTTTTGTGCTAACAAATTAAAAAAAAAGATTTGTGGTTATTGTTTTTCAATAACAAACATGAAATATTATTATTTTTGTATGATTGTTTAAAAAATTAAATTTTGTGCTATATACATAAATATTATTTATTACTATTTATTGTTACTATTGTTTTGTACTTAAAACATTTTAAGAAGAGATTTGTGCTAATTGTTTTTCAATAACTAACATCAAATATTAATTATTTTTTATGATTGTTTAAAAAACTAAATTGTTTGCAATTTATATTCAAAACAATTTTCTCTTAGTATTTATTCTTACTGTTGCTTTGTTCTAAGCAGTATTTTATTTCAAAAATATTTTTCTGTTAACAGTTTAAATTCTTGTTTATATGATTAACTAATTTTTATATTAACTTTTGTTTTATACTGAAAACTTTAGAAATAGACATTTTTTTTAAATATTTTATATTTAATTAACAATGATATTGTTTGCAATATATACATACATATTTGTGATTTTTCTTTTGTTTCCTCATACATGTTGTAAGATTATGACGCTTATTTTATTTTTATATGATAATATTATGACCAACAATAAACTAATTTTGATGTTTTGTAAGATGCGGGGTGTGACTGAAAAGATAAACTTTATATATCCATTACTATTATTTAAAAATAAAAATAAAAAATATCATCTTTTTGAAAAAGAATATGTGTTTTATTTCCTAGAGTAATGAATGGTATGTTATGAAAAGCAGAAACCTATTAACAGGATTGCATTCAAAAACTAAAAACTATGTTAGAAGCAGTACAAAATTATTCCATTTTCGCGGAGTAGAAAAATTCTACAGGTTTAAGGTAAAATATTGTTCAGATAAATATTTTTACAAAGTTAAATAAAACGTGATATGGCTAGTATTTAAATCAAATTATTGAAGAAAATTTGTTGCCCTAAGTGCGGTCCAAAAAAAAAATAGTACTATCATGGTTCAAACCGACGGTGGCGACGCGACACCTGCTTGTGCCACCATGAACTTGAATAGCTAATGTAACATCATATGAGAAAACACTAGCGCCATAAAACGATGCCACATTCCAACATGAAAAGCTTGCTCATGATAGTACCTACTATATCGCCGGCTGAAGACTTAAGTGCCCCATATTCATAAAAATTATTCCTCAGAAAACGAATTTTTAAGGTTTGAAAAAAAATAATTCCGTTATTTTTTACTTGACAATTACGACTTATTTGAAAAATTCATTGAAAAATTCTTTTTTTATACATATTTTAAATACCTGATGTCAAAAAACGTTACTGTTATTTAAAAAAAAATAAAGGTTGAAAAAAGTCAAAAATGGATATAGAACCCTTGCACACGAATGCGAAATTTATGAAAACAGAACTTAAAATTTCCTATTGATATAGGACTTTTATGCACTGGACATTCGGAAATCAACGAAAGCTAAAATTGTAAAAACAATTCAAAATTTCTAGCACTATTAATTTTTATAAAATTTCCGTAGTACGCGTCTTATAAAATATTATAAAATTAAAAGTATCTCGAAATATTGTATGTGTGTGTTTACAAACTGAAACTATCTTAGCCAGTCTTCTTTATGAAAGATGGATTGTGCTCTAAATTGGAGGCTGAAGAACTGCACCAACAAGATTTTCCAAAACTTGTTGAAGGTGTTAAGCGTTTGGCAAAAAAAAAAAACGGATCCTACCATACCTAAATGTATCATTGAAGAATCTGCAGAACACATCATTGTTGGGATGGTCTCTCAGAAGATATTGACAAGGGTGATTTGATTTCAAAGGACGATTTCAAGATTCATTAATTCTGTTTCAAGACTCGAGCGGCAAGCGATCTTGGCGTCGCGATATCTTTATTTAAACTAAAATTATGAATTTCAAAAACCACAGACATTTGATTATTCCTATTTTGTTGCATATTTTCTTTTGTGTTTCGTGTTTTTTTTGTTCTTTTTGAGCGAACTAAATTAGAGTCCAATTTGCAAACTTAAAATAAACAGAAATTAATTTAAACAACAAATATGGCCAAGCGGAAAGAGGGTCATATTGTATTTGTAAGTGATTTGCAGGGGAAATTTGAGCTGCCCTATGCATCGAAACATGCTGTACAAGCGTTTTCAGACTCCCTGCGCGCTAAAGTAGCACACAAAGGGTTAAAATTCGCAACTGTAAGTCCCGGATACATTCGAACTAAGCTTTCAATGAATGCATTGACTGGAACTGGAGAATCATATGGAGGTTCGTTAAAACGTTGTATCATATTTGTATCTTTTGTTTGTTATTAATTTCTTTTTTTTAATTATTTGAATTTATTTAGAGAGGCAACCGGAAAATTATCTATCTCATCTATGCGTTTTAAAATGTGGACATTAGACTAAAGCAAAATGTCCACAAAGCAACAGTTTCGGAAAGTTTTTTAAGTGTCAAGTCAGAACATGGCCATGGTCGCATTTTCCTAAACCTTGCTAATGTTTTCCATAAATGAAAGCTATATTTTTCCATTAACCAGTGGTCGTACAGTCAGCACTTAAAAGTAATATGTAAATAAACATTTTCCGTCTAAGCGCTGAACTTTGACAACGGAATTATGAAATTATTAATTTAAATTCGTTGGTTAGCATAATCTTAACATAAACTAGAGATTACAAAGCTGAAAATCTAATACAAAATTAAATTGTAATACTTTTTAAATTATGGTTATTAAAGAAAAGCTGTTGTGACACTCAATCGAATAGATAAAATCGTTCCTTAATTTGAATTTACTATTTTACACTTCTTGTAGTTGATGATAGCTAACACAACTGACAAAGTCGAAAGGAAGAAAACAGTATACAGTCGATCCCGCTTATAGACATACTAAGATGGAATCAAAAAAATGTGCTTTTATCCGACTCCAAAGTTGGTTTGGCCCACTGAAAAAAAAATTAAATGACAGTAACAAACAAAAATTTCTTCCAGTGCTACTTATTGCAGATGTTAAGTATCCAACAAAATTCGGTGTAGTATAAAATTGAGAAAACTTCAACTTTTTGAACTTCAGCTTTTTGCAGTTTAGGGCTCAGCGTATACAGCAGTCAATTAAATCAGCTTAAGTCAGTAAAAGTAGAATAACAGATTCAGGCAAGATGATATTTGCCAAAAAATTCATACTGATATGATTGGGAAATGGTTAAGCCTAATGGTGTAGGTATAGCTTGAAGCTTGTAGGTTGTATATCACTGTCAAAGTAAGAAGATACGAAAATAGTGCTCTACAATATGACGCTTTCTGCAAGAAATGTACGGTATGACCAAAAGTTGAGCTCTTTTGGCTATAGTTACAAAGCTACAGTCGTGCTCGTATTGTTTTTATCACTTTAAGGGTAGTCATAACCCCTTTAGCACGCGCCGAATAAAAAAAAAAAAAGTCTTGTGCTTAGCTATCAGTTACCTACAACAATTTTTAAAGGTTTCACTAATGAAGAGCTGACAAAGTTAAAATAATTATAATATACGTAAATACATCACGATAAGTTGTCAACATAACCTCCTTACAAGAACTTCAAAATTTGAAAAGATAATGATTTAATTACTATTATTTTGTAACTGTTAAAAAAAGGAGTTTTTCTATTCAATTAACATTATCGTTTTCTTATATAAAATATCTTTATAAATATGCACAATATTTAAACAAAATCATAATAGGTACTATCTGGATATTTTTTTATTAAATAATGAAATGTACCTATTTTATATTTGTGTTGTGTTTTGCATTGTTTATTTTTGTTGTGTGAATGCAAAAGTAGTGAATGATTAGAATTGAAGTTCTCGGAAACTACAACTTAATTTTAATCAATTTAATTTTGTTTTAGTGCAAATAATTAGTCATTTTATTATTTTATTTAGCAAATGCAAGTCATTTTCAATGCCCCCATACTTACTCTATGAGTGAAATCTGTAAATTTTTTTCAAATATTTTATTTTTAATATTTAAATCCTTACATATCTGATAAAGAAAATAATAAAAATAAAACATACTTCTTGTGATATTATTATTTTTACAATGGTGGTAGGTAATACAAATAATATTTTTAATGAAAACAAAGAAAACTTTTTTTATTTGTTAATAATATTGTATTTTTATTTTTTTTTTCATTGTTTTTGTTAGTTTCATCGACTTTGTCTCTGCTTTAGTAATTAAATAAAAAAAAAATTTACGTATCTTTTCGACTAACAATTTTCATTTTTTGTATATATAACTGGACGACTGCAATGGCGTTTTAATTTTTTGTTTGTTTAAATTTTAAATGTTTTTTATTAACCTTTTACTTTGTGTTTAAGTGTTTTTTTAATTGTTTGTTTTTTTTTGTTTGTGGGTGAATTAAGCACTTTACATGTTTTCAAACTGGTCAACACGACGTTTCGTGTTGCCCTTTCGAATTTCTCAGAGTGTCTTGTATTTGTCACGTCCTTGACGAACGTTTTCACGATGAATCTTATCGTTGAGCGTCTCCTTGGTCTCATCACGAGAATGTGTCAAATCTAATTTGAGAACCTGGAATAAGAATAAAACAAATTTAGAACAGGTGTATGTCTTTTTTTTTTAAGATTGTTTTAAAGTTCCAAAATTTAATGATTTCATCGGAAGCATAAAAGACTTGAAATAAGCGGCACGTGCCGTGGTGGGTGTCGGCATAATAAATCTGCAGCTAAATTATATAATCCCATATTTTTAATTGTTAATATTTTGTAATTTGTTTCTTTTTGTTTTTATTTGGGGTTTTCTTCGTTTTGTGATATGGCACATTGGGATTTGGTCGTTTCATTCAGCCAATGGTCGTTTTTGAATATACACTCAGTGAAAAAATTAAGCGAGCACACATTTTTTTGTCAATTATTTATTGGTTGTTTATTGGATTGTAAGTTGCAAATTTGAATAAAGACTCCTCGAGAGAAAAATGGCACTAAAAGCTTGTCAACTAAAAAAATTGAGATACAAAATTTCAAACTCAACCAAAAATGTCTAATACCAGGTTAATATATTATTTTGTATCTCTGTGCGACCATTTTTAACTGAATTTAAGGCATTTTGGGGGAAAAGATGACTTTTGGCAAACAGAAGTGAATTTTGGAAGCTTGAGTCAATGATGTACTAAACCATCTATTGATTTAATGAAAACAAAGTTTTCATAGGCTATAGTGACCATACGTCCCGTTTTCAGCGGGACAGTCCCGTTTTTGGGGTCTCTGTGCCGCGGCCATAACTGTCCCGCTAAATGTCCCGCTTTTCCTACGAAGTTGTAAAGAACGATTCTCAAAATGAAGCGATTATATAAATACTATATGTATGAACAGTTCGTGTTGAAAAACTTAGAGTTTTGCTCAGATGTAAATACAATCGCATACTAAGGGTTTTGCAAATCAAGATGGCTAGCGTTATTGCCTGCTATTGAGCGTGTGCTAAAGATGTACGAGCCCCTAAAATCACATTTTTTCTCAATTAATAAGTGTCCCATTGTTCTTCAGACGATTTTTGAAGAATCAGGTTCAGAACTAGGGTTGATGTTTCTTCATAATCAGTAAACAGAACACAACACAATTTAACCAATTGAAGGGAATAAAAACACCATAATGGAGGTGAGAACACAGATTTTATATCTTATATCTAAATTGGAAATGAAATTTTGAATAATTTAACAGATTCCGGACAAATAGATAAACAGAGATTTATGTTGCATGTAAGAAATGTTTACAGTACTTAGAGAAATAGACATCTCAGTACAAATACGCCAAGGAGTTTCAATATGGGCTTGTTTAAAAGCAGCCATTAAATGGGAAGATATTGTAAAAAGTTTTGTATTTGTGCTGCAGAAAACTGACCAAACGATTTCGGAAAACAATTTATTTGACGAAGTTGGATATATAAATAAATATATTGACGATATAAAATTAAGTGAATGAAAAGAGAAAAATGTTTCTATTGGTTTGAGGTGGGTAGGCATTTTTCAACTAGAGAAATTCCCTTTAAAAATATTTTAAAACTAGTGGAATATATTTTGTGTCTTCCTGGCACAAATGCGGTCACAGAAAGAATTTTTTCGTTAATAAATAAAATCTGGACCGTTGAAAAAAATCAACTATCCATCGAAACAGTTAAAGTAATACTAATTTTAAAAATTGCAGTACAAAAACTGTGATAATTCTTATGAAAAAATTAAAAACAGTAATGAAATTCTTAAAGAAATTCATTCTGCATCTAAATACAAGAATACATTTTAACTTACACTTTTCTTAATTATAATAGGTATTGAGGCTAATTTTTTTTTTAAGGTTTATTAAAAAAAATGTTAGTACCTAGAATTATATATGTACATTTTTTCTGATCTCTTTATTTATTAAAAAAAAAAATTGTTTGAAGTCTGTTCTTTATTTTTAAATAAATATATCATTTTATAGTTTATGTTGCGTACTATTTTAATTTTGTACTTAAAAAAATCATAATTTCTACTCTGCATAGTTTTGCAAAAATGTCCCGCTTTTACTTCAAATAAATCTGGTCACTATATCATACGCACCCAATATTGGGTGGAAAATGTACAAACAAAATAACTTTCTCTGATATTTTGAAAATCTACCGCTACTTTTTAAAATATTTTGAAAAGTAGCAATTTTTGTACATTTCTTTATAATTCAAAAGATGTACGAAATTCCAGTAAATTTTCCTTTTTTTCCTTTTCTAGAATGGCCACTATTTTAAACGAAATAAATAGAAATACGTAAGTTGGTGTATTTAATGCAAAACTTGAAGAAAATTACGAAATATTTGCGTTCGTGTGCCAGTAGAAACATATGTATTTTCTATCAAGATTTGATCGATCGTTGTTTTTGATTACTAGGCTATTTTGAGATATAATGCAGATTTTCATTTGGTCTGACAGATTTTTAATAGAATATTTCTAAGGAAGTGTATTTTAAAGAATTTTTTGAATATGCACAGATTTTAAGATTTTCACGTTACATTTGTGGAGTTCAACAAAAAATGTAAGTATTCGTTATAAATTATTTTTACTGAAAAAACAGTAAATAATTCAGGTTTAAAGTATTTTAAACTATATGGAACCTCAGCTTGATATTGCGAGTGTTCACTCAGTGGGCCGATTCCAGAAAAGCGGCGGATGGCTTTTGATCGCGGATTTGTATTTTTCTTATCCAAAAGCGAAGTCAGCAGTAAATCAAAACTAAAATGAATTAATCGATTAGGCCTGCTGAATCTTAAGTTTCGCTGCTTGCTTGAGCTTTTGCGAAAAGCACATACAAATATTTTTCAAATCTCAGCTAAGAAACGACAATCAAAAAAATGTTAGACATACATGCCAGATTATGTACATCATAACATAGGTCTTATACTCGTCCGCCACCGTGTCTGTCGATGTGGGGTTTCCTCAAATTAGTCTTCTTGCTAAGTTCTTTCCTTCTGAAGGATAATTGTTACTTTTTAATTTATTTATATATACAAATAAGAGTTCACATTTGATAATTTATTTGTTCTCTTTCAGGTGTTTCGAAGATACAGCATTATTATTGCCGAATTTGAAGGGAAAATACTCTCCTAAAGAATTCAGAATAGGAGAATTTTACTTTCGGGAGGACAAGTCTCCCGGACAGTTACTTTCCCCGGAAATATTTAAAATTGGACTTAAAATAAGACTCCAAATAGAAAGCAAAAAAAAGGAATGATTTTACACTTTTAAAAACACTACACTTAACAGCTAAAAATGAGATGTGAATACCCATTCTAAAGGTTATACTATTTCGGGTACTTCATCAATTTACATTGTTTGAAGTGAGTATTGACTTCTGTTCGTAGATATTATACATAACATTCTAAGTTAAAAAGCTTAACTTCAATTGATCATGAAGTCTTTCATTTCGTTCGGCTAACGTACGCCTATCCTGAACTGGGTCGTTAATGTGTTCATCTGTGTCCAAATCTCTTGACACATCACCACCAACATTACCGTTGGCCAATTCGTCTTCATTATCATTCTCATCTTCAGCAACATGATGGTGTTGCGGTGTTGTTGATGCATCCAATTAAGCAGCAGCAGCTTCAGCCTAAAAATACATAAGTTATGTTAAGACTTTTTTAAACAACATAAAAAACAAACCTGTTTGAGCCTTGCTTCTTCAACTTCAGCTTGCAGCCGTCTGGTCTCATCGTCCTTGGCATTGACTTCCTCTTGAATTCGGAACACTTCAGCCTGTTTGGCTTGGATTTCTTCTTCGAGTTTGATCTTCTCGGTTTGTTCCATGTGTTTAGCCTCTTCGAGACGTTGCAACATTGATTGTAGTTCTTTTTGGTGGAGTTCGAGCTCGTCCTTTGCCGCTTGCAATTGTTTTAATTGCTCTTCAAGACGACGAATCATCTCTTGTGCCTCCATGAGGTCCTTTTGTGAACATTCCATTTCCTCTTGCATCTGCTTGAGACGGTCTTCGTATTCCTGTTGTTTCTTTTCAGCTCGTTCGCGTGCTGCCAGGGCCAATTGCAGCTTCTCTCTAAAAAAAAAAAAATGTCAGCATTAAAAAAAATATATGGTCTAAATTTATAACTTACCGTTCCTGTTGCTTCGCATTCTTCTCCTCCCTGGCTTGTGCTTTCATTTGTTGGAAATCAATTGTGTCTGGTTTGCGGCGACGCATATACAATTCATCGTTACCCATGAACAGGGCCAAAATTCTCTTATTGATCCTAACGCGTGGGGCAAAGAACACAAAGTCGGGCGCTTTTTTGCCAATCGGTTTAATGATGAAGCGCTTTTCTGAGAAAGAAATATTCTTGATCTCAGACCTTGGGAATCCAATCTTTGGAGTTAGCTTGTCTTCCTGTTCGTAGATGTTCAAGCCAAGAGCATCCACACCCAACCACAAGTCAGTTCCTTTTTTGTTGCGGATCTCGAAATAATTCACGTACATTTCCAGGTCTTGGGCAATTTTCAAATATTCCATCATGGCATCTTCGCGTAACATACCACGATGTTCTTACCACCACGTCATTATGGACGCTTCCCATTCAACCTTGAACATCTTATGCTGATCAATGACACGTTGTGGAAGAAGACGGTCGTTCGATAAGAAGCCAGCGGTGTGGGTGCTCTTGTTGTGATCACCATGGCGTGCCTGGACGGCATACGATGCTAGCAGAACTGAAGTCTCTGGCGGTCAATAGATTTCATCAGACAATGGGGATTTTTACCGAATTGTCAAACTCAAAACTGACAGCCAAAATTTTGGGTTAATGACATTTGTGCGTTCTTTTTTTTCTAACTAGTTCACCTTCATCGTTCTTTTAATAAGAAAAAGTTACTTTGAGTTTTCATTTTGGGGTTAGATTGTGTTTGCTTTTCGTCTTCCGATTTGGAATTGTTTCCAATTTTATAATAATTAATTATAAATTTAATTGTTTTATTATTGAATTCGATATTTGGAATTGTTTTCTGAATAGTTCACTTTCATCGAAATTTTATTCATCCGCTTGGGTAAATTTTTTAATAAAGAAATGTGTGGCTCATAAAAAATTAACAAAAAAAGCTAAAACAAATTAGAAATGCTTTGTATTGCTTTTCAATTTCATGCAAAAATGAAGTTGATAGTTATTTAATTTGTAGGAACCATGCATTTTTGGTAGTGATTTATTTATCAATAAATTTAACGCAATCAAAATTTTGTCTTTTGTTTATTATTTCTTATTTTTTCGATTTTTTTTCAACCCCTTCCCATTTTATTAACTTTGATCGTTCTTAAAAAAAAGTAACTTTTTTAATTTTGACATTGCCACTTTTGTTTTTGATTATAGTTACAAAAAAGAACGCGCCACTAATCCAATTAACGCCAAGCACTCAAACGTCATTAACCCAAAATTTTTATTTGACGTTTAGAAGCTATGAGACAGAGATATATTGCTTTTTTTCTAAAAAGCCCTATGGGGATTTTTACCGAATTGTCAAACTCAAAACTCACAGCCAAAATTTTGGGTTAATGACATTTGTGCGTTCTTTTTTTTCTAACTAGTTCACCTTCATCGTTCTTTTAATAAGAAAAAGTTACTTTGAGTTTTCATTTTGGGGTTAGATTGTGTTTGCTTTTCGTCTTCCGATTTGGAATTGTTTCCAATTTTATAATAATTAATTATAAATTTAATTGTTTTATTATTGAATTCGATATTTGGAATTGTTTTCTGAATAGTTCACTTTCATCGAAATTTTATTCATCCGCTTGGGTAAATTTTTTAATAAAGAAATGTGTGGCTCATAAAAAATTAACAAAAAAAGCTAAAACAAATTAGAAATGCTTTGTATTGCTTTTCAATTTCATGCAAAAATGAAGTTGATAGTTATTTAATTTGTAGGAACCATGCATTTTTGGTAGTGATTTATTTATCAATAAATTTAACGCAATCAAAATTTTGTCTTTTGTTTATTATTTCTTATTTTTTCGATTTTTTTTCAACCCCTTCCCATTTTATTAACTTTGATCGTTCTTAAAAAAAAGTAACTTTTTTAATTTTGACATTGCCACTTTTGTTTTTGATTATAGTTACAAAAAAGAACGCGCCACTAATCCAATTAACGCCAAGCACTCAAACGTCATTAACCCAAAATTTTTATTTGACGTTTAGAAGCTATGAGACAGAGATATATTGCTTTTTTTCTAAAAAGCCCTATGGGGATTTTTACCGAATTGTCAAACTCAAAACTCACAGCCAAAATTTTGGGTTAATGACATTTGTGCGTTCTTTTTTTTCTAACTAGTTCACCTTCATCGTTCTTTTAATAAGAAAAAGTTACTTTGAGTTTTCATTTTGGGGTTAGATTGTGTTTGCTTTTCGTCTTCCGATTTGGAATTGTTTCCAATTTTATAATAATTAATTATAAATTTAATTGTTTTATTATTGAATTCGATATTTGGAATTGTTTTCTGAATAGTTCACTTTCATCGAAATTTTATTCATCCGCTTGGGTCAATTTTTTAATAAAGAAATGTGTGGCTCATAAAAAATTAACAAAAAAAGCTAAAACAAATTAGAAATGCTTTGTATTGCTTTTCAATTTCATGCAAAAATGAAGTTGATAGTTATTTAATTTGTAGGAACCATGCATTTTTGGTAGTGATTTATTTATCAATAAATTTAACGCAATCAAAATTTTGTCTTTTGTTTATTATTTCTTATTTTTTCGATTTTTTTTCAACCCCTTCCCATTTTATTAACTTTGATTGTTCTTAAAAAAAAGTAACTTTTTTAATTTTGACATTGCCACTTTTGTTTTTGACCATAGTTACAAAAAAGAACGCGCCACTAATCCAATTAACGCCAAGCACTCAAACGTCATTAACCCAAAATTTTTATTTGACGTTTAGAAGCTATGAGACAGAGATATATTGCTTTTTTTCTAAAAAGCCCTATATGGCATTTTTTACTTGCAAATAAAATAGGCGCAGAGTTGTCTTGGATGAGTTCTTCAGCAACATCAACAGACGCAGTACGCTGGTTGATGGATACGAATACTGTTCTCTTCGCAGATATGGAATATTCTTCCCCAGCAATTTGGGTGCCTTCAGTTGCAGAGTCATGGAATTCATATCTCTTGCGATTAGTGTTAAGCCAACCTGTTCTGTCCATTTCACCAGAGCAATCTCACCATGTAAGGATAATGGGACACTATCACTGATGATCTCTATAATGTTTTGTGTTTTATATCGAAGAAAACTATGAAAAAAATCAATTAAAATCTTATTTTTTTATGATCTATTATAAATAACTTACTTACTCACTCGCGAAAAACATCAGCTAATAAAAAACTGTAAACAAAAACCACCATTTTAATACAATTTAAACTGTTATAAACTAAAAAAAAAATTGACAACTGTCAACAGTTGTATCCTTGCACTGTTATAATTTTCCTTGAATTTGCTTCAAGATTTTTATATGAATCCACTATCCAGTGTATTATAGAGATCAGTGTTAATATCCCTATAGGTACATATCGAGATTTTTATGTCGAATTCCTTACAACCAAAAAAATTCGAATTGTTCTGAACAAATCGCATTTTTTCTAAACAAAATCGATTGTAATGCTGTCAAACAAATCTTGCGTTTTTAGCTAGATTTCACATCAAATCGCACACACATTAGGCGTGTACCACAAACTGAGCGCTCATTGAGCGCTCAATGTCAGATTAACGGAGACAGAATCATTTGGTGGGACAACATTCTCCGCTCTCTTAAAAAAAACATGTGTTATTATTCTCATACAAGTTTGGAAATAAGATTTCAACTTTTCTTTAAATATTTAATTGTTAAAGCAAAAACCTTAATGAAATTAATGAAAATGATTATAGATTATTCAATTAGTTTGAGTTTTCACCAACATTCCGTCTTTATTTTGTATTTATTTACCACTTTCTTATTTGCACACCCTCAACAAATTATTACTTGGTTGTCAAACAAAGAAATTTTTGGATCAGAAATCTCCGCAAAAAATCTCACTGCTCAGTTGAGATTTTTTGTCTCACTTAAAAAATCCTTGAGCGCTCGGAGCGCTCAGTTGATGGTACACGCATATTATCAAGATTTGACATTTCTCATGCATCAAGATGGAATTAATTGTTCTCATTACAATTTTGTGACGATGTTAAAAAAGAAAACAAATGTTAAAGTGTTCTTAATTGTTTAATATTTCAGCGAATGATCAAAAAAGTAAAGATAGTTCTGCGTATCTTCAAGAAACAAAAATCCCATTAAAATAACATACAATTCGCGAGCAAACACGTTGCAGATTTATTTTTCTTCGTCCTGCTGCTTGTCTGGATGGTTTTTGAATTGTAATTTTTTTACTTGATTACGCACACAATTGTTTTTGTTGTTTTTCAATTTTTAGACGAAATATATTTGGTTTTATATTATCAAAACAACGCAAAAAATAAAATACACTTTATTATTTGTTTAGCGCGCACCACTTCTTTGTTTTTGTGCGGCAACAAAATTCCTGTCAAATTGCACTCACACATTCACAAAAAAAAGTCGATTTTTTTTTTAATTCCTTCTACCAAGAAATTATTTTTAATAAAATCGACTTCAAATGGTTGTAAGGAATTCGACATTAGATAGCCAAAGAAGTTTCACTTCTGCCACGAGTATTGAGTTACACGTGTTCTTTTTTTTAATGTTTGGAAAGAGAAGAAACCTGTGAACATGGCAGGGCGTGGCGTCAATAATTTGAAATGGGAAGACGTAACGAAAAATAATTAATCTCACCTCTTTGTATTTTGAACAAAAAAAAGAAAAAAAAAACAAGCAGATAGATTGAAATTAAATAGTTAAAAAACAACTCTTCCGTTTTTCATAGGACGCATAGAGTGGCTTTTCATTAAAACGATCTTTTATTAATAAAAGATACATAGTTTGCTTAGTTCATTCGATTCCTCCAAAACAAAATCTGTTAAGCAACAATTTATGCTTTAAAAAAATTAAAAATCATCAAAAACCAGGACTTAAAACCTAGCTCTAAAGTATTTACATAGCTATCAAACAAAAAATAAAGAACAAAACCTCAACTTCACAACTAACTAAATAAACAATATTTCATTACAGATATTTTTATTGGAAATCTTTTGATTCTTGTCCAACAAGACCCCAATGAAACATTTTCCAAATCTACCATTTTTATCTTAATATTTAACTTGTTGTCCCATAAAAAAGAATAGTTTTTTTTTAGATCCAGCCAGCGTTAAAAAGTACCCTAAAATCATGTGTCATATTCTTATACATTTAACCATACCGAATACCTATTTCAGATTGATAAACCATACCTTCTTCCGTTTGCCCCTCTTTAAATGCCTTTATACTAAAAGCCACAGCTGTGATTTTGCGAGACTTTTTATATGCTGTAGAAGATGAAATTCTGCAATTATACGACCTAAAATAATATTTTATGAATTCATTTTCCACGGCTTACTCATATTAAATTACGCATTTAAATCTTTCCTGAACTATAATAAGCTTAACCAAAAAACAAGCAAACAAAAACAGAAAATGTATTTAACAACTTTCATAGCCAATAACATATACTCCGTTTACATGCCAGGATTCGACGATCGAATCGAATCGGGTTGATATTTCGATCTAGGTAAACGACCTCACTGAATCGAATTCAAAAAGAATCGAAGTACACTTGAAGTGACACTTTAACTTTACTGTGTGCGTGCGGAAATAAGTTTATGAATATGGTGACTACGAGAGAATAAAAACAACAGAACAAAGCAAATTGAAATACACACACTTAAAACTCGATTCTTTAATTTTTCAATCCACGTCTACTTGTATTTTTCGATTCGATTCAGCTCGCAAAGTGGAATCAGATCGAGAAATCCTGTTTGAATCCGATCCAGGTCTATATGGAATTGAATCCGACTTCAAGTCTGATTCAATTCTCCATGTAAACCATAGAGTAAGTATACTACCTAGAGGCCCGACTCGTACCCCCCTTGCCTTAAACACCCGCAAAATTTTTTTGAGGTGAGTAAGAGAAAACTCTCTTAATCTACTCTTTTTTTCCTATCCGTGAATCCATGTGAGTGGTGGATTAAAAAACAAAATGGCGAAATTTGCTCAAACTGACAGGTAAGTTTTTTTGTTGGTTTATCAAAAATGACAGTTCTAAAAAAAAAAAAAATACGTGAAACTCGTGAAATAAGTTTTTATATAAACTTCAATAAAAGTTTATTAATTTGTATAAAAGTGTATTTTTAATATCTTTAAAAAGATTTTTTTTTGTGTTCATTTATAGATGCGATACAATGTGAAAAAAGCGCTCACGGAGAAGTAAATAATACAGGAAATTACTTCCTCCTAAAACGCAAGTCCCAATCAAAATGATGGCGACACGTTTTATTGGAAACAAAAGACTTTAAATCTCCTAAAGAAATCAAAAATCTACTAAAAATATAATCTACTGCCAAGGGGCACTGAGAGAGTCCTTGTGTCTGAGATCATCTGCTAAATTCTAGATTTGTTTGGTTCACCTTGCTACACCATGTAAAATAGAAAATTTCAAAGCACCTCTAAGTTCTTAATGTAATAAACATCATTTCCCCTTCTTTTTCAGAATTCTCATTCATAGTGGAAATATCAGCTTGAACTTCGCTGGCCAGGATAATTCAGTTTTCAAAGGAATAAAAACTGCACATATTTACCGAACATCACATCGAATGATCTTCAATAGCAAGAAGCAAAATGAAGAAATTTATGTCGTTCAGTGATCCTTTTATTGCTATGAGTGATGTGAGTTCATATTTTGATACACTTTAATCCCCAATACTCAACTTTTTTATATGTGCAGGTGGATATTGAACAAACTGTTTTCGGAACCTTTTACATTAAAGGCAAAGTGAGTGCTCAACCAAATGACAATTTCATTGGTGAAGTGAAATTCAAGTTGTATTTAAAATCCGGTTGTGCCATCGAATACGGTCAGGTTATGTTGCGAGCCACTTCTATTGCTCAGCTAAATATGGGTTGTTTGAATGATAATCCCGACACTCCAACTGGGGCTTGGCATGAAGCTCATCCACCAGCTTATCAACCACCACCAGGCTACTACGAATGGATACCACAAAATGTTGCCTTCGCTAGCCCGGCACCGAATTCAGTGTTTGTGAGCAATACCCTGCTTCATATCCAGGAATCGGTATACGTATGTAAAATTTAATTTTACCTTTAGTTTTGTTCTCGCTTATCTTCTCGACAAATTTTTAACAATTTTACCTTTTATTTAAGATATAATTGAGTTAAACCTTCCAAGAACCTGCACAACTGATTTTCCCGATCCGGATGATCTTGTCAACTTTAAGCTTATAATTTGTCCAGACGAAGGTTTCTACAAAGATGGTCGATTAGAGTTTAATTTCCGAGTCGGCTAAGTGTGCAACTCAAGTTTATCACCCGAATATTGATTTGGAAGGCAATGTCTGTTTGTTCTAAGTGAAGACTGGAATCGAAATTTGAAAATTAATTCAATTGTATATTGTCTTCAATATTTGTTCTTGGTAAATAAAGACAAAAAAACTCAATTTTTGATAATTTTAAATTTAAAAACTTATTATTTGATTTTAGGAACCAAATAAAGAGGATCCACTGATCAAAGAAGCAGCTGATTTTTACATTAAGAATATGTCTGGTAAATTAGTATAAACAAAAAACAATGCTAATAATGGTGAAGAATAGTTTTTGTTTCTTTTGCTGCGGGCCCAATATGTTTGTATTATAAAGCTCAATTCAAAATTAGAACAAAAATATAAGCAAATAGCATTGGCGCAATTATGTTATCGAATACTTTTGTATTTTTTTTTTTTATTTTGTTTTCAAAAACTGTTAGCCCAGTCAAATTCGACAATAAATTCGCTGTGTGCGATGTAGTTCTGCATTTTTGATTCATTCTTGGGGCATGTTAGAGTAGTCTGTAGCTATGTTTGCAACTTCGAAAAACCTGTGCTCGCTGCTGGAAAAATGCAACAGCCAAAAAAATGCTAAAATCACCCCATTTTTTCCGACATTTTCCTTTATAACTTTGGAAATACGCAACTTAGAAAAAAGCCATCCACTACATTCTTGTTTGTTATAAAATTTTCTACAAGACCACATTAGTTTAAAATGCATGTATGTTTTATTTGAGTTGCTATCTAAACATTGGTAAACAAAAATCTGAAAAACTAAGTAATTTTGAAGCGCTGAAAAAATAGGTCAAAAATTTTCCAACTCTGCTAAAAATTTGGAATCAAATAGTCTAGAGTATTACAAGACGAAATCAAAAAATTCGATCCAAATCGGTAAAATAGTTTTGGCAAGAAATATGATGTTAACTAAGTGCAACAAGCTATTATTGCATCATTGCTGTGGTCAAAGTGGGACACTTAAGTTCGCACTGATTTTTGTTCACGTACTTGGAACCTATGATAAAATATATATATGATATTTATATCTTTTTCTAAGCCACTTTGGTAGCGATTTTAAAAGTTCCGAAAATTGTTCACTTAGCATATAAATATGAGTCGTACTCGTACTCGTATAGACATGGTATTGTTCTTTTGATTATGGCATGTAGTATAAACGGCTACAGATTGCATATGAACAAAATTTGGAGCTGTATAAAACACTTACATATTTCTTTCCTCATTTTTTTTTTGCATTTCAAAAATGCATTTTGGTCCGCTGTATCGCGAACATGTTATGCACTGCAGTTTGCATTGATACAAATAGCATATCCACTAAATATGAAGCGGTATAAAACACTTTTAGCAAATCGTTAAACAAATCTCGTAATAAAAAAATTTGTTTTATGACATTTTAACGATTTTGAAATGATTTGAAATGAACTGCTAAAGTTACGATTGTAATACATTAAAATACCTTTCCAATGACGTATTTCTTGTCCAGCTAGAATGCTATTTTTGACCACATTCCTAACCTTATTTATATCCAACTTTCAACATCTCAATATTTTTCTTTAAGAATTGTTAGTTAGTTTAAGAAATTTCCATTTGTTTATTTTGTCTTAAAAAAAGCTTGTAACGAAAATATCGGGAGCTTTTAAGGCAAAATTAACTGAATTCATATTTTTTTTATATACTTATTACCAAAGAAACTTTTGTTTCTGTTTTTTATTTAATAACAAAAAATAAATTGCGATAAAAAAACAATACAAAAATCATAATAAGAGAAGTATAATATATATTATGTACTAATTTAAATCGCAATAAAGAAGCTTTCATATACAAACAACAGCACACACAGTCTTCAAGGAAATTCTTGTAGAACTTATTAGATAAAGATTTTTAATTTTGTTCTTATCTTAAACATTTTTTTTGTTTTACACAAGTTAAATCGCCTAATCTACAATTGGAACTGTGTAGAGGGTATTCCTCTTGATTAAATACAATCGCTTATAAAAATAATTGGTAAATGAAAAAACTTTTTTATTTCATGCTAATTGCGATGTTTAGTCCATAATTTTTTTTTTTAATAAATAGGTAGGGGATGGACACTAGAAGGTTTAACAAATCTTCATCCTCCTCGGGCAAAGCAGTCTCCTGTGCCTCTTCGATTTAAACTTGGGCAAACATATCTTGTATGTTGTCATGGATCCCACTGCCTGAAATTGAAAAAAAAAAATATTTTTAAATTTAAATTATTTACATAATACATTTTTTTAATTTTTTGTGTGTAAAGCAAAATCTATATAAATAGTCCTAAATAACTTTTGTGGTACCATTTTCTCAAGAAGTGTATAACTGATTTCGATAAATTGTATATGGTTAGAAGGCCACACATGAGACATGCACTTATACACTGTGGGTCAAATTTGATGTACACTGGCGATCACTTTGCATATTTGCAACTATAGAGCAACATCTCAATCAAACATATTTCTGACATTTTAGCCGAATATAGTAAGGTGAGCAATAAACAGTAAAGCCTTAAGTCCTTTTCAACAAATATTTCTTGCGACTCGCGATTTATATTTTTGGTATCTAAAAAATTTTCAAACAAATTGGTTACCATTTGGTTTGCGACCAAAAATACTAGAGATCGATGTTGAAAAGCTTTTTCGCTTATTGTCATTCCGCCTAAAAGGGTCATATGATGAAGAAGGTGTTACTTGGACCGGTGATGATGATGATAAGTTAGCAAAAGTCGAGGTCGGCTGTAAGCTATTACGCTGAACATTTTTTATACCGTTATCACTGACTACTTTTCGAGCGTTAATTAACCTGAACTCTCGATCAATCAGATACGACCTTGCAACATCGATTATTTCAAGGGAATCTTCCGTAACTGGAAGTTCGTCATCGATTTGCTGTTTTAGAATACGCAAAACTTGGTGAAAAGAAGGTTGTCACAATATCGGGGCGAAGCAAAACTGATTGTGTAAGAGGCAACGGGTATAAAGCCAAACGAGTAATAAGTCCCGTCAAATGAAGATTAACGTAAAGAGTATTGCTGGTAAACGTTTGCAACTTTTCCCAGACAGCATTTAAAAAGGGACCTTAAGGTATAAATATATATTTTAAAAAGATCTGCGCAGATAACAACAAATTTTACCCAAAGTGACTGTCCCTTGAGCGAACAAATCTTCTGAGAAATCCAAATCCGTTATTACCAAATCTCTTCGACTTGTTAACCTCCACCTAGATTTCGCCTTTGTTCCACTTTCAGAATCTACTTCCAAAGCAACAGCAACTACGTCACTACTATCATGGTAATCATGGGGTCGCCACTTAAGGGATTCATATCCACTTGACTCGCCAATCGATTGCAGACTGTCGTATTTGTTTTTGTCACTATCGAGCAATGCATTCGATGCATCCCCAATAAATTGTAGCGGACTGCAACTAAATTCACTGAGAAAATTTCTCACCATCTCATTGATTCGTTCAATTGTTTGGCCGTTAGCCTTCTGCCCGGGTGGCCATTTTTGATACTTATACGCATTTGACCACCTATTGCAGGCAGTCCAAGATTGTGCAATTTTATAGTGTGCGTCAAACAAATACGCATGATAGTTTGAGTACAATGTGTCGCCCGTATGAAGATTATAATAATTCCAATTCGCTCCGATTGTTTTGCTCATCGACTGACGGGAAGGTGAATCATTGGCTGGTGTTCCTTCCACCGAGCTTGGCTTATGTTTAAGTTCTCTGGCTCGTTTCATCACCTCGGGAGTAAGATCTAGGAAAAAATCAGCAGTGTTTGTATACGGATCGATTTTGTTGATTTTGTGACGATATGATATTGGAACATGCTTGCCCGGTAGCAAGTATTTGAGAAACAATTCTAGCATGATGTCTTCGCAGTGTAAACTCAGCAGAGTTTCGAATAATGACATCGCCACCATGCATAGCTATTTTAAGAAAAAGATTAGTTAAGTTTATTGTTTTTTTTTTTGTCAATGAATCATTTCTTACATTTGGGTCACTTGCACTTAGCCGATCAATGAGTGTGTCTATAATACGTTGACCATCGAATTTTTCCTCATCCAAAAGAAATTTAACAAAAGCTCTTAATAGCCCAGGTTCCGTCACGGACCGGAGGATCAAATCCAAATAGGACATTGCTGAAATTTGTGACTCGACGTTTGTCTGCAAATGTTTGCCTTTGAATGTCTGTAAAGTGTAGTTTTCGATTGTTTCCCTGGTGTTGTTAGTGGAATCAAAAATCAAGAAAAAAGGATAGCTTTTCTTTTGAAATTAAAAAAGCATACAAAGGAGCGGAAGAAATGAGCGTATTTGACTTGTTGTGTACATTTTTGATATTTTTCTTCAGAAATACGAGTATGTATTTTTGTTGAACATAGAAAACTACTGACGAGATATAAAGCAGTAATAAACAAATTTAGTTTGAACGTATAAATGATGATAGTAGACAAAAATACTTTGCTTAAATAGATCCCATGCCCGCCCACAGATAAATAAAAATAAAAAGACAAAAACATTAGACTTCCCACACCACAAATTAATCGAAAGACACGTTTCCAAATATATGTATGTATATCCAAATACTTTACCTGCAATATCGCTGGTCCTAATACAGGTACAATGAACCCTTGATACATGAAGTCTAATAATTGATTTTTAATCAAATCATGTGCCACTTGAACGACTGCATTGCAAAACTCTAATGCATTCATAAAAAGTGTCAGTTCAGGTATTTCGGTGACGTCATCAGGCGTTATGCGATGCCAGTCGCTTGTGTTGATCTCTATTGAATTTGGCAACCGTGAGTAGAGACCTCCAAGTCCAGTAACAAGCAATGGACACATGTACGAATATTGTGCAATGTATGTTCCAATGTTTGAGTTCTTTTGAGAGAGTGACATGCACAGGAGGAGTGCATCACGCGCCTGATGGCCAAGACTACCTTCTCTGTGTACATACGGTATAAGAAGTGAAAATATAATGAAGCTGCAAAAATAAAAAAAATCATTTATTAATCTATCTTTGCGTGTAACTAACAAAAATTCTTACTTTGTACTGTATTGCCCCTGTTTGTGCTGTTCTGAAGAGAAAAAGAACAAATCTAAGAGATGAACATTTTGCATAAGTACAACACACAATTGATTCAATAGAATGACCAATCTTTTTTCAATATCTGGTGGGAAATTTCCCTTTGGCTTGAGTCAAGAATTTTCAAGAGTGGTCGCAAAAACGGTTCGTGGCATAAAAGTTGATGCCTAGAATGGCTGACCAGTAGTTCGTAGAGCTTAAGTTGTTCTAATCGAACTGCATTGGAATAACGTCCCATAATTATACCCCATTGGTATAGTTTGTCTAATAGATTTTCACTTAGCAAAAACTCCAGACATGGCGCTGGAGGGCTTGAATTAGAATTTGGCAGCGAAATTTTATTGCAGTGATGGAGTTCCACAAGAAGCAGTGTTACCATGTAATCCAGGTGCGAAACAACCCCAAGAACATCATCGTGTGTCGTAGCTTTTTGATTCTGAATAAAAATACAAAAAAATACATGTACAAATTTTGTATAGGTACCAAGATAAAATATAATATTTTTAAAATAGTTAATCCAAAAGACAGGACAACACATTTCTTTGGGTCAGAAACCCGATATACTTTGTTGACCTGTATACAAATCCTCAAAAACTAAGTTTTATCTTTGCAAAATATAAGTCCTGCCTGAAGCTTTCCGCTTTTAAACAAATAAAATATTTTTAGGGGCTCAGAAAAAACTTTTTAAAAAGCCTTGTGTTTGACTTATCGAAGTGAATGGCGAAAAAATGTATACATTTCTTTTTTTTAAAGATAATTTATAAATTATTTCTTTCTTCACCCAAGGTTTTTTATGAATTCCCTTCTAATTTGTTAGTGACTACATAGTTTTTTTTTTTTTTATCGAAGTGTTTGCATTTTGAAAAGTTTTAGGAAATAAATGTTGGTACGAGAACAAGATTAATTTGTGTGTGCACTGTCGGCTACCTTATATAGGAACCTTAACACCCGTTCCCTGATACTTTAATATGACATCCAAAAATTTTGAATTATGATAAATACAAATGGAAGGAGCACATCAATGTCAAAAAGTTTTACTCATTGATTATAGTCAGGTTTTACTTCTTCCTTTAAATGTAGTATATGTCTAATCGCAAAATTTAAGATTTTCGTATCCAAACTCATACTTTATAGTGATAAAACTATGAACTTTTGATACGCGTGGACTGTCTGATCGTAATAGGTGTTATCTTCGAATTTATAAGCAAATACAGAGTTTATTTCCACATTCTCATTTGAATATTTTATAGTTTTTTGTTTGCTATATTTTGATTGTATGCAATTGCAACTATATGCATATGAAGTTCTTTTACTATAAATAGCTCAAAGATTAAGGATTAGCAATCAGATTGACCTGATCTCATGAACAGAATGTCGTCGCTCGACTGTTAACGCAAAATTTGAAGAAAAAACTTGCAACTTCCGCTCTTTATTTAGAGGCAAATGAGTTTCATATATACATAAATCGAAAAACATTTAAACTTACGTCCGCCCTTTGTATTATCTCGTACGCCTGCTGCCAATGCTTGCAAAAACTATCATAGCACGCTCTTGGATCGCAGTCTGCTGCCGAGTCGATGGGTCGTTGCTTATTTAGGCTAGAAAGTGATGTTGTGGAGAGGCTGCCACCAGTACTGCCACTGCTGGATATCGATGCTGTGGCTGTTGTTGCAGATGAACTGCTCCCATTTCGTGTTAGACTCTGCCGCAAAGGGCTGGAACGCAGCCAACTCATTTCCCGTTGTGTTACTGCCTGCTTTTTTTTTTAAATGACGTCTATTTCTATTTCGGATTGAAGCTCATTAAATACGCGCAAATTAACCAATAATGGAACTAAATAACAGTCGATTAACTATGATTGCACTGAACATTAGTACCATGAAAGATAGAATATTGGGAAAGATACTAAAAGCGGGGGCGGAGTACACCTCAATAACAAAATATCGTCGTCGCCGTAATTTAATTACAGCAACAACAAATGTCAAAAAATCCACCACTCGGTTCTCAGTTTTGCTCTGCAGCTGCTGTGGTGGAAATGGCAGTTAAAGGTACGTACGCATTAAATTTCAAGGGTTCGCTTTTACTTTTTGATTACATTTTCTTTGTTTTCAACATAAATAGCCATAAATATTACTGGATTTATATGCCAGAAGCAATAAAAGGCTATATCAAATAAAGTTTTTGTTCATAAACGTTTAAAAACATTAATTTTATTGACAAAATATTTTATTTTTCGATTTTTAAATTTAACGGATTCCCTTTTTTGAATATCTGATTCACCAAATTGAGCACATGACCACGTTTGAGCAAATGCCCTATTGCATACATACAAAGCTCGTTTTGTCCCATTTAAAATGCATTGCAACTGCACACATCCTTACTGAATAGGGCATAAATCCTCTCAATTCAGCTTGTAGGGTGAAAGAGCATGGACACCTTAAGTCGGTTCTCTAGGTAGTATTTTCTCTATGATGTAAACGAAGTAATAGAGTAAGTATACTACCTAGGGCCCGACTCGTAATTCCCTTGCCTTAAACACCCGCAAAATTTATTTGAGGTGAATAAGAGAACACTCTCTTAATCTACTCTTTTTTTCCTATCCGTGAATCCGTGTAAGTGGTGGATTAAAAAACAAAATGGAGAAATTTGCTCAAATATGACAGGTAAGTTTTTTTGTAGTTTTGTCAATATGTCAATATTCTGACAGTTCAAAAATATTACATCAAATCTTTGTTTATGAAAACTATAGTAATATCATCAGCATCGACGACTACTGAGTCACGTAGTGTCGAAATCCACCAACTTCTCTCAACACTTTTTGTTGAGGAAACAAATTTGAAGGTCGAGATCTAACTCTCTCACTCCCTTACAATACAACTAAACTTACTCTTTCTAAAAATGAATGTCAACGCTGTCAAAATCATAAAACATGTTGCAAACACATGCGCCACCAGCCGTCGAAATCCAGCGTAAGTAAAAATGACTCAGATTCAGATTCATTTATTGAGACTTTTTAAATTTACATTTACATTTAATCTTTTTGAAAATACGAAAGTATTTTATATCTTAAATATTTTGAAAAGTTTAATTTTAAAATATATTAGGAGGCTATAAAGTATGGCACCCGCAAGAAGTAAGATGAATTTGCCAACATGGCTCTAGTTTCGTATTATGACTTATGACAGCTCTTGCTCATGGAGCTATTACATTTTCATTTGGCGCGCATGGCCTTTGACAAAACTACAATTTATACAATACAATTCAATACGACATTTATACAATTAAGAAAATAAAAGTAAAACAAGAGTAAAGGAATTTACTCTGCCATTATGGTTATGATAGCTGGATGTGGTTAATAGTTAAATTATGAAATTTTAATTATTGTGACAGTACTGTGTTACTGTATTAAGTTTTTTTTTTTTTTTTTTTTTTTTGAAATTTGATGATACGATAGGTATGGATTGAGTACTTTAAGTTATGAATTACGAAAAGACAAAGTCTTGGAGATAAGTTTGACAATTACTATACTAGAATATAAATACATGATATTTAAAATAATATACTTAAAAAATTAGGTAAGAAAGATAAGTTCTGCCAACCAAATATTAAAGTTACATTTAGATTTGTTGATCTTTTATTTTTATGTTGATACATATAGGTCGTGTTCAGGTTTGAGTGTTTTTATCCGCGGTTCTGGCCAATAATGGCTTTTCGATAAAAGTTTATCGGAGGCCCATCGGCAGTGAGATCAATCTCTTCATTGAAGAGACTGAAAGGTGATAGATAAAGCGAGCTGTCCAGCCTCAAGCTTCTTTGAGAAATAAATATATGTTTAATTGTGTCATTGTCACTGAATTGCATTTTTTCAAGTGATTTGAGTAATAAAGAGGTGACATATTTAGAAAACGGAATGATGTTAGCATCGTTGTATATGTGAGAATTAGAGTATCTCTTGTTTTCTGACATAAAGTGTTTGTTAACACAGTGTCTTAAAATTCTTCGTTCTAGGGCTTCTAGCTCTCCCATAACAGTGGGGGAGATAGAAAACCAAACCGGAAAACCATAACTTAGCACTGGCCTGATCGTAGTTTTAAAAAACAGAGTCTTGACTCTCTTGTCGAGCATATTACTCTTTAATAATGGCATCAATTTGAAGGTTACGTTTCTTGCTTTATTTTTGGTGGCTCTGGCGTGGCCGTTAAATTTGAAAAGGTTGTTAAAATTGATACCCAGGTATTTTATGGAGTTTACAAATTTTATTTGGTCTGTGTTTAATTGCATTGTGAGGTTTTTGCTTTCGTGGACTACCTCTACCAGGCCCTTACCGCTTGCATTTCTGAAGCAAATGCATTCAGATTTTGAAATGTTTATTTTGATTCCCCATTTCTCATAAAATTTAGTGATGGTTTTAAGGTGACTTTTGAGATGTCTAAGTGCAATCAATGGGTAGTCATCGCTTGCGTAGGCAAAGGTGTCGTCAGCATATAAGATAGCTTGAGAGACGATAGTGTTTAATGAGAAATGTGTATGTGGAAAGTCATGCATAAATACATTGTAGAGTCTTGGGCCCAAAATTGATCCTTGTGGGACGCCGCTACAAGAATTTTCTGTTGCAGACTTTGTGTTTTGAGTTTTAACATAAAATTCTCTCTCAGAGAGGAAACTTATAATCATATTGACTAGGTGCCTGGGATAGTTTAACTGAAGGATCTTGTAGATCAGTCCATCTCGCCAAACGCTATCAAACGCTTTTTCAATGTCTAGTGAACAAGCCGTTGTGCATTTACTGTCTTTTAAGTTGTCTGTTACATCCTTGTGTACTTTCAAGAGAGCATGGGTGGTAGAGTGACCTTTTCGGAAACCGAATGGGTGATCTGGAATGAATTCGATGTTGTTTTCGACGTAGCTGTCGATCTTATGTAAAATTATTCTCTCTAGTAGCTTGCCAATGTTGAAGAGCATCGAGATTGGTCTGAAGTTACTCAGATCGTAGCAGTTACTTTTTTTTTGCAGGGGTATAAGTTTGGCTTGCTTCCAGATCTTAGGGAAGTATCCATTATTCAGACAGTTATTAAAAATTATGACGAGGAATTTTATTGCTTTGGGGGGGAGTTTTTTTAATAAGAAATTAGAAATTTCATCTGGGCCTGCAGATTTTTTACCGTTTAAAAGTTTTATGAGGTCTTGGACCTCTGGGAAGGAGGTGAAGAATTCCCGTGCTGAGTGTCCCAATGCGGGATCTGCTGGGCAAAAAATGAAAATATTAAGTGGGATCTGGTTTTTGGCAGATAGTGTTATTGCTTGGATATTATTTGTTAGGTCTGATCCTGGACAAGGAATTTTTTCTTTATATACTTCAGTGAAGTATGTTTTGAAGTGATCGGCAATTTCTTGTTCATCCTTAATTTCTCGGTTATCTATTTTTAGCTTATTACAGGAGTATTTTTGGTTTTTCCCAAGAAATCTGTGGGCCTCTTTGAAAGCTTGGGGGCCTGGTTTTATTTGGGAGAGTCTTTCCTCCAATTGTCGACGTCTGATTTTATCTTTGATGATTTTTTTAAGTAGTGAGATTTTGGTTTCTAGGGTTTTGTATTCAGGTGAAATCCGATTATATGAGCTATGGAAAATAGCTTTGAGTTGTTTTTGCCATTTAGATTTTGTTCTAAAGAGGATCTTAATATTTTCTGGACGGGAACCATATTTTTTAATGACCCTAGGGGTTCTGGAACTAAAGGTGTTTGCTGCGTCGTTGATGATGTTGTTAAAATCATTGATATATTTATCAATGTTATTATCGCTTAAGCAAACTTCAATTGGTGGGAAATCAAGGGTGAGATCATCTTCTATTTTTTTATGGAAACTAGGCCATGGCGTGTTTTTAAAACATTTGTTAAACTGAGGGATGTTCGGAACTATCTCTAGTTCAGTAAAATTAATTTGTAAAGCAAGTGGAAGGTGGTCTGAGAAGGAATGTAATGTATCAATTATGAAATTTGGATTATTAAGGTTAATAAGTTCCGAAGAAATGATGAAATGATCAAGGAAGGAAGAACCTCTGGGGTAAGTGGGGGTGTCTGCATTTAGATTTATGAACAAAGGGGCTGATGAGGCTAGCAAACTTGTAAGGGATCTACCATTTTGATTTACTGCTGTATCCCCCCAACTGGAGTGTTTGGCGTTAAGGTCGCCGCCTATAATGCATCCATCAAATCTTTCGGAAAGGTTTTTGATACTATTCATATCGTCTAAGAAGAGGGAAGGGGTGCAGTTGCTAGGTATATAAATTGAGCCTATGAGAATTTTTTTAAAGGATCCTGAGATTTTAAGTCTGATGGTTGCAAAGACCGCTGGGAATGTATTACAAGTTGAAATCACAGGGTCAAGCTTAATATTGTTTTTGATAAGAAGAGCTACCCCAGGTCCTTTATCATCCCTTAGGGAATTTAAAGAATGGAAGGTGTCGATAAGGGGAACGTGATGGGGTTTTAGCCAGGTTTCTTGAACGCAGGCTATTAAGGTTTCTGAGGTAAGAAGAGATCTAAGAAGATCAACTCTTCTACCGTGGTCTATTAGGGACTGAATGTTGTGAGTTAGGAGGTTTAATTGCATCATTGTGTTAGTAGAAGTTTGTTGAGAATGCTCATGTAATTAAGTCTTTTCTCTTGGATACTGGCATTGGAGTTTTTGAATTTTTTTACAAAGTCTTCAATTACTCCTAACAGGGATGAAACATCCATCCCAAAGAGATCATTAGAGAGACTTAGAAATTGACCAATGTAATTGTTATTGGAAGGCGACACGATTTTATATGTAGCCTGAGATGATAAAGGTTGGGAAAGTTGGTTTGAAGCCCAAGGGGGCAGCACTGGAGGTGATATTGTGCCCTGTTGTGTGCTGTTTTCATTATTGCTAAACAGGTTAGCGAAGGTGGTGTATTTGGATGGCAGCCGTTTAGGGGGTGCGATCTGCGGTGAATTCTGGATTCTAGTCATAAGTCTAGCTTCTCTTGCCTCCTTGAAGGCCTTCTTTTTTCTTATTTCGAATTTTTTGAATTCCACGCACCCCCTGTAATTGGCGGGGTGGTCTTCATGGCAATTCACGCAGAAAGCTTTTACTCCCTCCGCGGCTGTCACCTCGCATTTACCTGGGTCGTGATTTTTTTCGCATTTTACACAACGGTATCGATTGGCACAATTTTTGGCTAAGTGCCCAAATTGTTGGCATCTTCTGCACTGAAGAACCCCAACGTTGCCCTTGGGCTTTTCCCAAGAAATTTTGAAGTTAAACAAGTAGCCCAACTTGAGAATATCGGAAGGTTGTTTGCCTGGTAATAGTCTCACCAGGAAGAGATTCAAGACTCGTTTGTTTGCAACCGCTCGGATTGTGCCGAACACGGTTACATCGTGAACCGTATTCGGCACCTCCGAGTTTAGTTCAGTAAGTACTTCGTCAGGGTTGAAACCCGCGTTCAATCCTCTCAATATGAGGTTTACTGTTTTGTCCTTTTTTAGAGTGAATGAATGAGCTTGGATACTCGGATTTTCTCGGAGATTGTTCATTATTTGCCGATGGGCCTCCGGTTCATTAATGTAAAGCTTACATGAATTATTTTTACCTTGTCTAAACTCAAATCTGAACTTAGCCTTTTCGGATTTACTCTTAAGATCAGCAGCAAGCTGCTTTGAATTGACATTATTTAATATTATAGGTGGGCAAAACTTACCTTTCTTACAACTGCTGCCGTCACTGGAGCTGATGTTGATGATGTTCTTGTTGGAGTTCTTATTGATGGAGTTCTCGTTGTTGATGTTGCTATTGTTGGAATCGTTACTGCTGCTGTTCTGTGCCTGATGTGTTGGCATTGTATGATGGTCTGTAGCGGAGACTTCTACATCAATTTGTGAGGTATTGGCTTCTGATATCTTCTTTTTTTTTGAACTTTCGTCCAGCGGTGGCCAATCTATTGTTGCTTGTTCGTTGTGATCTTTCGAGAATTGGCTTTTAAGCACGTTGATGTCTCTCAGAATCGTAAATGGATTTGTGTCTGGAGTCTCTTGGGACTCGCTGTTGTTTGAAGGGCTTGGCGTACGAGCGTGTTTCCTCGTGTTTGTAATGGTGGTCCATTGCTTCTGAGGATTTTCGATGTTGGAGATATCTTGTATCTGGTTTTGAGAAGGCATTGAGCCCTCGTGAATATCAGAGAGCTCCATGTTGACGGCGCTGGTGCTCTGAGGATTGTCTTTGTTTTTTAAAAAAAGGAGAAGACGTGCTGCTTTTAGATCCTTATGATTTAATGGGATAGGTAGGTTACGTCCTCCATTGTCCTTAGTTGTTCTGGATGTTCTATTAGCTCTTGTGCCCCCCATACGGGGCAGGTTTTAAAATGAGTCCTTTCCCGTCGGTGGCCACGAGGGATTTTCTCGGAGATTGTTAATAAATCCACGTTAATCGTGGAAATGTTTGAACTTTTCACTATGATTTATATTTAGAATTATAAATGAATAGTCGCTTTATTAATGTTTAAAGCTCTTTAGTCGAAATTTTTATTTAAACTTGTAAATTTTTAGTTTTCAAAAATATAAAATTTTGTAGGTTAATTTTTGGTTCTAGAACACGTCTGAATTTGTCGGCCACTTCCTGCTTTTTTCGTAAAAATGACTCATTGATAATACTATTGACACCTGGTAAGTTGCTTTCCACGCCACCTGCATCTCAAGCGCTTAAGCTTCAAAAGGCGATAGAATTATTTTCGATTTGACGTTCAATGTATCTCCCATATCCATATTTTGATTGAAATAGAACCAAAAAATGTGTAAGCTTATAAATCAACTCGAAAATATATTAAAATAGATAGCTAAAATGCTTTGCTTTGTAAATGAAAAATGTAAACAAACCACCCTAACAACCAGAAACAACAACAAAAGTACTCGATTAGAAATAGAGAAAGGCAGAGGCGTAGTCACGATTATTAAAAAAATATGTTTGTTCGTAATTGAATAAAAATCTTGTGAAAAAATTGTTAAAAATAATATTTTTCAATTGGCTATTTACACAATTGTTTCTTGGTTTACAAAAGAGGCAAGGTATGAATGAAGGTCAAGCTCGATCGCTCTTAATTAGTTCTATTTTTAAGAAGAGTAAAAGTTTTTTTTTGCCCGATATTACATTAAAAAAGTATCCTTAGAAAGATACTTACGTGGTCGGATAAAACAAACGAACACAGGGAAATCAAATGATGCCCCTATAATTTATATTAACTTTATATTAACCTGCGCGTATCTAATACAAAAAAATTAAATGAAGATTTATATCACTTAAGTGCATTAAAGGTGACTCCTTTTGATAATTTGGAAAACTAATTTTCGTTGTCTTATTCCATTTACTTAAGTGAGCTGTTTTGACTGTTATAATTCTATTTTTACGAAAGCAAAAGTGAACGAAATTAATCGAAAAATAGAAAACCGCAATTATTGGTGCAACACATAATTTCCTGGTATTATATTTTCTTCTTACGATCACTAAAGTGGACCTTTAACATTTCTACTTCATTCTTTACTTATAATAAAAAGGAAAATTAATGTTTTATTAAAATCCATAAGAAACTCTAGCTCCCTAAACTACTACCTACCTACGCACATGATATCGTTCTGACTGACGCCTTGCATCCATTTTGGAAAACAACAACAAAAAGCACGTTTGTTTACATATTTCATCTGCAAAATAAAGCAAATTAGTAATGTTTCGATATATTTTACGTTTGATTTGCAAACTAGCATGTTTAATTATTCTATTGCAATTATAATACAAACAACCGTTCATATAAAATTAATTTGTTAAATTAATTTTGCTACGAGCTGTTTTTGTTTTTCTCTTATGGGAAATGCATTGAACGTCAAATGGAAAAGAAATCTATCTCGTTTGTTAGTTTCACGCGCTGGCTAGGTGCCGCGACTCCATGTGCCAATAGTTTTCATATACAAAGATCAAATCAAATCAAATCGTGTAAGTTTTATATTTTAACTTGAATAAAGTTTATTAACCTGTTAATTAAAGTTTATTAAAGTGTGCGAACTCGAAGAGCGGCTAAAAGAGGATTTCTTTATTCAATTTCAAAATGAAATAGCTAAACTTGCCATTTAACTTTCTAGCTAACATAAATTATACAAAAGAAAAATAATCAATATTAATGATCCATAATGATTATCCAAAGCGAAAAGACAGCAAAATTTATAGTTCTCTAGAGAAAAAACACGTTCCTACGATGAATCATTCTCCAGTAGCTCCCATATCACCGCGATGTAATGCACGAGAAAAGCGTACAGCAGCAGCTCCCGCTACTGTCTATATGCGTGCATGCCTCGAAGCAGGCAACCATACTCAAAGAACAGGTCACAAAATCACATTAAAAACTATTTCATGTCCAACTCGAAAGGTGAACTCTATGACATTCTTGTAAACCGAAGGCGCTGCTGTCATAAAGCAAGATCAGAATATACAGCAAGATGACCATATACTTGTAGCCGCTCTGTCATTTGACCTGTCCGAGGAGGACACTTGTACTGACATTTTTGGCAAGTACGATGTACAAAAGCCACAAACGCCGCCCCCCAAGTTAACAGATATTGCCAATAAATAACTCCAAATATATATTGGTGCATGAGCCAGTGCTTAGTCTGAATGTTGACAAATCGCCAAATCAGGCGTCATCAATCAAAATTAAAAAAATCGACGGAAAGCCTGCTACACCACATCGGGAGTGGTAGTGTTGATTGACAACAGCAGGTATGTCGCCCTCTAAGAAGAATTTAATAACTACAGCAATATCTTTCATACCGCCATACCAACACAACGCATATTCTTATCAAGAATAAGGTGAGTTTCCTTAAACTTCTTAAATAATAATTAGTTTTACTGAATTTGATTTTGTGTTCCTTTCCCAGACTGAATCAACAAGAGCATGAGAATAAATTCGTAATGCCTTCGGGAGAACCACAGATTCATGAAGACTCCTCAACAGTTGACGCCGTGCAGTCACAACTTGAGTACATTTCTCACAACAAATCAATCCTTAGCTCAACTAGAATCCTACTACCGAACAAAACACTAATAACAATTAAAAAGTATTATGTCAGTTATAATATTTTATATAAATCTATGTTTTATTTTGCACTTAAAGAATAAACCTTACGTAGCACTCAAAAACAACTCAAAAATAAGGCTGCCAGCGGTTTATGCAAATGTTGCAGGAAATCGAGAGCTAACAGAATTCTTCCCGGTACGCCGAAGTGTTCGAAAGACAAAGACCGCAGTCAAAAGCGGAAATGACGAGAAGTTTAGAAAAGGCCATAATATAGGAACTTGCAGACGGCCTGAAGGTGCTAAGTACTCGAATACAACTTGACAAGCCTTGATCTGGGTTCTCCTAATCTTTATTTTCGTCCAGAAACCACGTTTTCTTCAGTTTTTTTCTTGATGCAACGCGTTCAGCTTCTCTCTGAGATATAATAAAGAATACAAAATAAAGTTCAAATAAGGTTCAACTAGCACTATTGCCTCCTTTTGTACTTACGATGTATTTGTTGTTGTTGAAGTCTTCAGTACAGTAAATTGGTGCTGGGATATTGATTTTGTCCTCCTCTTCTTGGCGATCAGGCATCGCCATAACGGAAACTAAACGGATACTCCACAAAGTTGGAATTACTTTGTTGGTGCTCCTGCTGCTGGTGGTGTAGTTGGTGATCATCTGGTTCATGCATATTACTACCATCGATATTCTGGAATCGATAGATTCTCAGTTGTTGTTGCACGGAAAAAAATGATCGATTCGAAAGTAAATAAAGTAAAATAAATAAAAATACCGACCAAACTAAAAATTTATAAAATTTGTTTTGTTTTCGAAGAAATCGAAAACCACCACTCGGTTCTCAGTTTTGCTCAGCAGCTCTGTGGTGGAAATGGAAGTTAAAGGTACATACGCATTAAATTTCAAGGGTTTGCTTCTACTTTTTGATTACATTTTCTTTATTTTCAACATAAATAGACATAAATATTACTGTATTTATATGACAGAAGCAATAAAAGGCTATATCAAATAAATTTTTTGTTCATTAACATTTAGAAACATCAAGTTTATTGACAAAATATTTTATTTTTGAATTTAATGGATTCCCTCTTTTGAATATCTGGGCGCAGTTATTCACCAAATTGCGCACTGAGCAAAAACCCGTTTGCATACATACAAAGCTCGTTTTTCCCTTTTAAAATACACGTCAAGTGCAAACATGCTTGTAGGGTGAAAGAGCATGGACCCCTTAAGTCGGTTCTCTAGGTAGTATTTTCTCTATGGCAAATAAATCGAAGAAGAGCGTGTTATTTTTCACCCAACAGATCGAATATTAAGAGAACGGAGTCAAGCAAAGGAACGAAAAACATTCCATTCCATACCCAGTGCCAGTATAACACCAGGAACAGCGTCTTATTTTTTCCTAGGTTGTTGCGTGTTGGACAAAGAGGATCTGGAAACAAAAATGCTTAGGGAAGAAAGTGTATCCCTTTCTTATATTTAAATTTTATAAGACAGTGAAAGACGTGTTTTATTTCTAAATTAATTCTTTCAAAGAGAGCGTAATGTTCAACAGTTGAGCAAAGAGCGAGGAGAAGAATGAATTGACGGTGTTTATTGGATAGCTTATGTTTGTGTGTTTGTGCGAATTTTATATTTCAATTGGTAGGGTTACATAGTTTATGTTTATGTTTATTTTATAGAATTTTTCGTACAATTTTTAAAAGGGAAGACGGTAGGAATCGTGTTATATGGACGCCACGCCACTGGAACATGGTGAAAGCGTAAATAGCGCACCCTTAACATTTGTTCCTTTACTTTTACTTTGTGATAAGCAAAGAAAATATTTTATGTTTATTTCTTCTATTGGACTTTTATTTAAACAACTAAAACTACAAAAAATATGAACAAGCAAGAAAAATCTAATTATATTTCAATAAGTTTAATATGTAGTTAGAAGTAATGACTTCATTACATCATAATGTCATTAAAAAAATAAGAGGTTATCATTATCATTACCGCGCCACTATTTAAACATTTTGTCAAATAAAATCAATTCATATTTTTGTATTGTACTCGTAGTTTAACATTCATAAGATACAAACTAATAATTCATTCACTCAATTTTCATCGAAATGCTGTGGTGAAATCAAAAACTCAAATTGACGAAACTAAGAAAGCTAAGTAAGAAAGAATTTAGATTAATATGTGTGTATCCTCACGATGAGGACTTTGACACGCCGACTAGAGCAGGCCGTATGCATCTTTCGTGTAGTTTGTATCCAATTTTGCTGACAACTACAACTGTGTTCGGTTCCACACTGTCGTCCTCCTATAATCAAGATTGATATAACCTCAATATATTTAACGATAGATTTAATAAATATTCGAATTACCTTTTGGAAAAGAGCTTCATGAATGTTTGGATCAAACTTTTCGTTCAGTGGATTGATTGTCTCAAGTCCATGTCGTTTGAAAACTTGCCCCAAAGATGCTTTAGTCATTGTGAGACCTTCGTAGAGGTTCTTTAAGTGCTTATTGTTTTCATTTATCTAAAAATAAGGTATACGAGTATTTTTTATTAAAAAAAATATAACTGCACATATAAAATAACATTTATGATTTTTCGTCAGTTTCATAGTCACAGGATTGGCACTTAAGTACGCAATATGGGATACAAAAGACCCATTTTCGCGGGGCACACTTCAATTCAATTCAATTCAATTTATTTCAATAAAGTATACAGTTAACAATGATACATTAAGATTAAAATCTTTTAGAGTATCTAGAATAAAATTTACAAATTTTTCAATAATAAATTCAAAAACCTAGATATGTACAAGAATAAGAATAAAAGTAAAAATAGTATTTGAAAAAGTTATAAGGTAGAAAAGTGCAAATAAAGTTTCCTCTTAAAAGCGGTAGGTGAGGCTATACTCTGCAGTTCGTTTGGAAGAGAATTCCACAAACGAACTGCAGATACATAGAAGGAGCGTTCTCCTATGATGTGTGAAAAACGCGGTACAATTAATTTCAATCCTCGTTGAGAATTGGCAAGCTGAATCGATTCACTTAAATAAGCAGGGCATCTATAGTGGATGACATTATGGAACATTAGAATAAGTCTGTACCTCAAATAATTCTCAAGACTCATACCAACCAGTGAGTGTTGTAAGTGAGAGACACTGGTATGTCTCTGTATGCCGTATATAAAACGAATACAGTCATTAAAAGCAACATAAAGCTTACGCTTACATTGACAATCAAGGATGGGATAGACTGAACAATTAAAAATAAAATATGGCAAAATCAACGATTTTATCAGGTATTTCTTCATATAAGAAGACAATAATTCAGAGGAAGATCTCAAAGAACGCAGACCAAAGTAAATTTTCCTGATAGTATCTGAGATTGCCCCACAGCAGGTTAAATTACTGTTTATTTTATATCCAAGATATTTTACTTCATTAACATACACAATTCTTTCGTTGTCAAGAATTACCGGAGGAAATTCTTCAAGATTTAACAGATTCCTGTAACAAAGGATGGCAACAGACTTAGCAGGGTTTAGTTTCATAGCATTGTTGTTCGACCAAGTGAGAACATAACTTAGATCTTCATTTAACCTTACTATACAGTCCTCCATCAAACCAATTGAACGAAAGATGTATAGGACAACATCATCAGCATACAAATGAATTCGGCTGTTTTGTATTACATTGGGAAGGTCATTAATGAATAAAGAAAATAAAAGCGGACCCAACACTGAGCCCTGTGGTATACCCGTGTTAATTATAATAGGATTACATGTATCAACATCCGTTTTTATGCATTGAACTCGATTTAATAGATAGTTGTATATAAGCCTTAGCGAAGTGCTCGCAAAATCAAATTTATCCTTAAGCTTAGATAGAAGGATCGAATGATCAATACAGTCGAATGCCTTGGAAAAATCTAGTAACACCATGACACCAATTTTATCAGAGTCGAGTGCAAATCTAAGATCCGAAGTTACTTTAACTACCGCAGATTCACAACTGTGTTTGCTGCGAAACCCAGATTGCCACTGCGAAAGTAAGTTATTATCTATTATATAGGGTTGGATTTGGTCGTGAATAATTTTTTCAAACACTTTACACAAGAAAGACAAAATACTAATAGGCCTAAAGTCAGAAGGATTAGAAGGATTAGATTTTTTAGGAACTGGTATTATATAAGCGTTTTTCCACGCATCAGGAAATTGAGCACTATAAATACAGAAATTAACTACATGAAGAAGATGGTTGATAATGATAGGGAATATAAGCTTTAAGAACTTTGGTGAAATATCGTCAGGACCAATAGAATTTGATTTAACTGACTTAATAGAACAGAGTAGCTCGTAAGGACTAATGCAGTTAAATGAGAAGGCATTTCTATCATCAGGAACATTAAACAAATCATGAGGGATAATTGAACTAGAAAATGGTGGGACCAAGACATTAGACAAGGATTGAGCACTAAAAGGGCATTTGTTTACATTTTTGTCTTCTTTAACCCCAATTTTTTCAAATTATTCCAAAGTTCTTTCGAGCTGAGAGACGGATCAAGCTTCGCTGATATATATTCACGCTTGGAGTTACGAATGAGAGAAATAACTTTATTACGAGCTACAATATATTGTCTTCTATTATATTCCGTTCTATTACTTTTAAACCTCCGGAAAAAACGTTCCCTTTCTCGAATCATAGCCTTTATATTTTCATTAAACCAAGGACATTTTTTAGTCTTAAATTCCTTAGTTACAATTGGAACATATTCATCATACAGCCTGGTTACAATATTATTAAAAATTGAAACTTTAGAATTAACATCAGATGAAAAATAAATTTGATTTAATTCTGAATTCATAAAACTCACTTGTATGCTTTCATAGTCAAAGCCGCTAAACGACCTGTAACTAACTGAACGATTCATATTTGTTCTATTCACGTCAAACTGATAAGAGCAAAAAATAAAATCATGAATAAAATCGGATGTAGGTCTTATTTGATCATTTCCTAAAATCTTCCTCTTAGAACTTGTCAAAAACATGTCCAGTAAAGAAGGATTTAAATCTGACTTAAAACAAGTTGGCCAAAGGGTATTTACAACTGACAGGCCCATAACATCACAAAAATAGTTAAGTAATCTCGTTATACTGTTGTTAAGTAAAAAATTTACATTAAAATCTCCCCCAATCAAAATGTCACTGTATTTAGGACTTAGTCTTAATAATGTTTCTTTTAGTTCATACAGATTTTTGTTCTCTAAACATGTTCGGTGGGCTATATAAAGAAACAAGTAAACACTTTTCAATTGCATTTTTGACTTCAACACATATAAATTCAATATTAGTAGCAGTTGACCTATAGACTGTAGAAGCCGAAACATGCTCACGCACATATAAACATACACCACCCCCAACCCTATCTTTACGATCATTTCTGTGCAAGTTAAAACCAGGTAAGGCTACAAGAGCATTTGAATTATGGGCACTCAGCCATGATTCCGATACCATAATGACATCCACTCTAGAGGTGCTAAACATTTGATAAAATACTGAATATTTAGCGCGTATACTCTCAGCATTCAAACAACAAACACTAAGGCCATCAAACGCACCACACATCACATTAAGAACACTCCTTACATTATCAGGATTTGTACCAAAAACCATATCCAACAAAGAATTTTTTATAAAAAACCATCACCACCAACATTAAAGAGGAACGAAGTTGCACTAATACAATAGAATCAAAAAGATGTTCTTCAATACTATAAAAAAAAGAAAATTCAATAAATATAATAATTAGATAATTAGATAATAAATGTATACAATAAAAATAATTAGATAATACAATAAATATTTTGAAAAATATTAAGAGAGATTCAAATAAGAAATGTTTATAAAAATACATTCTGACAATCATATTGCAAAAATATCTCTGCTCAAGAAATTCAATTTTACTTGCTTGAATAAATTGCACGCATAACGTCAAATGTCATAAAGTATCAATTTGAAAAATTTAAGAGCAACTTATTCTGGTAAGTGGAAACATCATATCATCATATCTTGATGTGTAGTATTATATCACATCTATACAGGGAATCCCAATTTCAACGTCGAAAAACGTCGTTTTAATTTTTTCAAAGTGAAACTTCATTGCGCGCGTTGAGAGTGAAATTTCAAGGTTGTAATTTGTGAAACGCCAAAATTTAACGCCACATACAAAACGTTGAGATCATTGATTAGCTAAGTGAAGGGAGGTAGAGTAAAAGTAAACATTTTTATTGATAGGCTAATATATTTTATAGTGGCATAAGTTTGGATTTTTTGATAATCTATATTATTGTAGCATATAAAAGGGAAAATGTTATGTCTATTTTCTAATTTCGTTTAATAGAATGCTAGAGTTTTTAAATTTGTTGGTGAATATATAATGAAATTAAAAGAAACTTGCTATACTCTGTTCATTTTATATTTTCAGTACAGGGATTTCAATAAGCTATCTCTTTTTTCATAAAGCTTACCAAGAGGTAAGATAGTAGGCGCGTTTTTTTTATTATTTTTTATTCCGCTGACGTTTGGCGAACTTAAAGCTAAGATCTTCTTTCAAAATCGTATGATGTAATGTACGGCTTATTTGTGTTATATTTTGGTTGTGTTTAACCTCACCAAAATTTTGTCCAGCGTTGCAATACCATTCTTCGAAAAAAAATTGTTAACGATTTGTCTGATTGCGCACCTATCAAAATCGTCGAATTTGCTCCTACCAATTTTTTTTTTTCTTTTTTGGTGGTGAGTTATGGCTGTTGATTTTATTTTCCTTCAAACAATTGTAGACAGTTCGTTCTGTTACAGAAAATACATCCGCTGATTTCTTAACAGCTTCCGTCTTATTTTTTACAAAACCGTAACATTTATTGGCTGCGTTAACAATTGCCTGCTTCTTTTGTGAACTTGTGTCCTTCGAAGAACTTGAAGCCATTTTAAATGTAAATAAACACAGCACAAAAATAATTATATCACCTCAAATTGCACTGCACTATTTTAAATATTGTATTGTAATTTTTTTGCCACGGGCTCGCAAATAAAACTTATTTCCTTTCCTTATTCGCTTTTAAAATCAAGCTGTCACTTCGGGTACATTTTTTTTTGATTGCACACAAAAGGTAGGGAAGGTTAAAATAAAAAAGGTGTTTTTTATATGGGGTTTTCCTTATACCTGTTGCGTTTTTTATATAAATAAAAAGCAAACAATTTTTATTGTTCTTTAAAGTTTTATTGCTTTGTTTTTGTTGTAGCTTAATTTTTGATGACCTTTAAGGATTAGATTAGATTATAAGATTTATTTCAGGAAAAAATGATTAGATATGTCTTATTAGAATTTTTAAAAAGGAAATAAATTTTATTTTGCGAACCCTTGGTAAAATATTACAATATACCCGAAACCTTTTCTTTTTATTTTCATGAAGAAAAAAACTATTTTGCAATTCAAAATTGCAATTAATTAATGATCCGAACTCTATCAAAAACTTGCTCAAAACAAATACTAATTCTTCTTAAAAAAATACCCAACAAATATTGTATAGATGCATTTTAACCTTTTTCCAAAATAAATAAAACGAAAAGGGTAAGCAGAAAAACACGAAGTGACAACACTTTTTTCCTTAAACATAAAATAAAGCTCCATAGCAAAAACCAATGAAAAAGGTATTAGAATTTCCATCCACGGACGTAACTCTGAATCAATGTGTTTTTTTTTAATAAACACATTAACCGAGCGAGAGGCAAATTGTGTGTATCTTGATACTTGAACTTGTATCAGCAGTCTCCTCGCCTCGTACCTAGGGAGCAGACAGGTCATGGTGTAATGTACGTGGGTTTATGGAATATTACAAAAACAATTTCAATGAAAGCCAGGGGTTCTGTTTTTTATATCACAGGCAATTTCTTAAGTTGAGTGCGGTGCAAACACCAGCCGGCACGTGTATGTGTGAAAAAGCCTGTACTGAAAATATAAACTGAACAGAGTAGTTTATTTTTTTATCTATCTCCAATCCAAATTTTCAGGATATCTTTGATGAAAGTCCGAGCGTGTCAAGTTTGTTAGAAATCGGTCTTGCAATTTGTCAACCAGGAGCAAAAATGCTTCCGGAAGGGGTAATATGAACAAAATAGAATGTTATCAAATAGAAAAATGTATTTGAGAAGTTAAATTCAGGTTCTTAAATGAAAACCTTAGGGTCAAATATTTTTTTCGCAACAAGGAGCAGTTTTAGTTGCAATTGCAGTTGCAATTAACAATAATTCATAATAATAATTAACTTACATATGTACAATGTGCATACATAGGCTTAAAACAAATTGGGCGGAATTTGAAAGCATATCAACATTAGCAGGGTGTACATATCAAAAAGAAATTGTAGTAAGAGGTTCAGTTGCATTTGCAGTAATAGCTTATAAGCTTATTAAGAGTTAATTTATTGTGAAAAAAGCTAAACAAAAAGTACTCAGAACATCTAAACAAATGCATAGTATGATTTAAAAATTTGTACAATAAGTTTAACAAAATGTTGGTGGAAAGTGCAATTGTAGAAAAATAGTTTATGCTTTTATTTGCTTCTCTTTGACCAAAAAAAAAATCGCAAATAGTTAAACATAATTGAATTTTTAGCTTTTGATTTGTTTAGTCCTAAAATGAAATATTACCATTTTTTAAAGCCAAAAATCACTTAAATCCCTTTGTTCGTTTTCTAGATAAATTGAAACAAAAAAAAAAAAAAATGTCACGCAAAAGCCCTTTTGAGCCATAGTGTACGCGGGTCTTTAAGAAGTTGCTGCATTTGTTTGTTCAGAAACCAAAACTACGATTTTTAAAATTCTTTTTGTTTTGGAAGGCTATAATGAGAAGTGGAAAAGCGATGATTTTGTGTTAGCGATGTATATTATCTACCTACTAGACAGGGCAGAACAACGTCTGCCGGGCGCCGCTAGTTGTACATAAATATGATAAATAATGTGAGAAATAAAACAAAATTTTAGTTGTCATATACAAATTTTTGATTTAGCAGAGAGTGTAGGAATTTTTGGAAATACAACATTTTTAAAAAGTCATTTTAACTACGTTTTTATTTTTATAAAATCGTGCCCTTTTTTATAACTACAACGATTACGTATGACTTTGGGTTCCGTTAATTTGAACTTGGTCTATCTTAGCCAAACTGATATCTGCTTTCTAGCAATTGGTCTAAGACAAAAAATGTTTGAGCAAAAAATCTTGCAATTTTAAACATTTCTTTTCTTAGGTCCGAACCTCTGTCTAAGTGCCTAAATAAAAGAGAGTTTCCAAGTTCTTTATTAAATAGTTTTTGGAAACTGTACCGGACTCTATCTTCCCGAATAGTTAGCCTTGGGACAACAAATGTTTAAAATTGCAAGCTGAATATGTTTTGTTAACATATTTTTCGTCTCTGATCAGTTAATAGAAATAAATCAAATTAAAAAATAAATGAGGTGAAATGTGGGAAAGCGCTAGGAGGGGGAAGACTCCAAATTTTTGTGTATGATATAGATATTACAAATCTTTGTGATGTTCCCCCAAGTTTTGGGAATATTTTATTTTATCCTATTTGTCACCTTCCACAAATCATAAACCTTTGTGATGTTCCCCCGAGTTTTGGGAATATTTTATTTTTTCCTATTTGTCAGTGTATGATAAAGCTAAAGCTAAGTACAGATGGTTGGCAGATGTGGTAAAACTTTCGTATGGACGTTTTTAAGGAAGGGGAATGTGAAATTCTGTCAAACTCAAATATTTATTTTGGAAGATTCTAAGCATATTACACATGATTAAATGATACTTTATCTATACAGGGTGATTTGCATAAGGTTTCCTAAAATTCTAGGGCGTGTAGGTTGGACTTAGAGAAGAAAAAAATCGCATGGGAGGGGGGGTCTATTTCCCCCCGTTTAGGCGGTATGGGTAATTAAAAAAAAAAAAATAACTTAGAACAAAAAAAAAATATTAAAAAATAACGGTAATACTTACAACGCCATGCTATAGCATCTTGAAAAGCTAAAAGTCTATTCTTTAATATTATTTTGAAATTAGGTTGTTCGAGTGAATAGTTTTTGAAAAATTAATTTTCAAACTCGAAATTTTGAAAAAAAAATTTCAAGCTAATTTTTTTTCAAAATTTTATGTAATTGAGCAGAATTTTTGTTATCAAAACTTAATGCTCTTGTCAATTTTTAGTTAAACACTGAAAACCGAATGGTTCTAGGACTTGGACAAGGAACAAGACTACCTATTTTACCTGAAAAGGTAAATATCGGTATGCCTATAGCTACATACAAATTTTTGCTGAAGCAAGATGATTTAAGGAGAACAAACCTTAGGTGGAACAACTTAACCACTTGCCTGGCGACAAAACAGATCTGGCCTACACTAGATGCGAGGCGCTCTAAGTGTTTGATATCTTTGAACAGATTGCATATCAGTTCCGTAATTGGTGTCATAACGGGCACTGTCTTATAGGCAAGCGCGCAAAGCGGCTTGGAGTTTTCGCAAACGACTTTTGCAGAAGCTGTATGAACAAGGAGGAGGAAGAATATGGTCCCCATCTTTTCTGCACATGCCCAGCCTTATCCCAAAGACGTAGGGTCCATCTCGGAGACTTCTTCTTCAATGATCCTAGTGATCTGATAAATATAGACATAACTAGTCTCGCACGCTTCATTAGAGGCTCCAACTGGTTTTAACGAGTGGGGAGAAAATTTTTCTAGATTCACGTGGTATCACAACGGATCAACTAATGGTCTAAGTGTGTCAGTTCTTGCTGGCAGCCACTTCAACCTAACCTAACCTACATACAATTTTGAAAAAAATTAGCTTTAAATTTTTTTTTTCAAAATTTCGAGTTTGAAAATTAATTTTTCAAAAACTATTCACTCGAACAACTTAATTTAAAAATAATATTAACCTCGTCCCTTAACTCCAAGATGCCACGAATGAATCTGAGCAGGTGGTACGAAAGATGGAGCAGATGAATTCAAAGATGATTTTGGAGTTAACGGATGCAGAAGCGGATGATGATACTTTGAACAGCCTTCCAAACCACAAATCCTTTTCCTTCAAACATCTAAAGCAAATAGCCTTGCCCTTTACGAAAGCGAATCTGTTGTCCACACTCAACGCTTTAAAATCTTCACATTCACTTAATGCGTGTCCAGAATTTTCGCACTTTACCAACATTCACTGTCGGAAACTGTTTTGTTAGTCAGAACTCTTTTAGGCGCACCTGGACCACTTCCCCTTTCGTTGGTTAATTGTTTCGATGACTTGCTTAACTCGGGGGGCAGATCATACAATTTTTCTGTGACGAAAAAATCCTCTAAGTTGACGTCAGGATTCTTGTTCTTTCGTTTCTGCCAGTCATGATAGAGAGAAGGTGACAACTTGCTTGACAGATCTGTTAAGACGTAACTATTTTTGAGTTCCTTGGTAAGATCCATTGACCTGATATCGGTTACGAAGCCATTCAACATTACGGCCCATTGACGCAACCCTGAGGTTAACGTCGTCAACTTCAGCAAATTCGTAGTGAGGCTATGAACTAAATAATCGGACCTACCAAAAATTGTTCGCAACGTGTCCATGATCGCATTTGCGTCAGTCGAATACCTCAAACGGTCACTGACGAGGTCATACGCCTCTCCTTTCAGCGCTTTCCTAAGACGAGCAACGTTCTCCTTGTTGTTGTAACGCCCTTCTACAGTAGTTGCCCTGTACATCGATTCGAAGTATGGCCATTCTTTTTTGGCGTGGCCCGAAAAGGATGGCAACTCCTGAACTTGGCTGCGCTTCAAGATCGTCAACAAGTTCACCATGTCAAGCTCTTGACTAGGGACTTCTTGATGGCTAAGGCTGTCTTTCACCTGATGGTTATCCTTAATTCCCGGCTTAGTTGTCAACGGGGTCGAGTGCGGAGCAGACGAGCTTAAAATTTGCTTGCGTCTGCAACCAATCTGTCGAATTGCTTCTAGCCTATCGCTTGCAAGCTTCTTCAACTCTGCTGACTTTGCTCCACGTTGAACTGGAACCGATGCTGTAGCAACTATCTTCGACTTAAGCTAGTCCATCTCCGCTTTGAGTGTAGCAATTTCCTTATCCCTCTGTTCAACAGTCGACTGCGCTACTTTCGCTGCCTCGATCAAAACATCAAGCGCATCAGATAATGCGTCAGGTTCATTAACCTTGGCAGCATCTACATTGCTTGAAACACCCACTTTACTATGACTCTTCGCAACTCCAACGCAATCCGCAGAGCACCAAAACCAGGGGGTTGGAGTGTCAAATAAAGTTGGGTTAAAATTAGCACACGTGTAGTGCCACCATCTTCTACATGTTTCACATGCAACCATGTCGTCATCATCTGGCAAATTACATCCTAATGCAGTACAGCTGACTTCCACGTCGACTGGCATCTTTCTGGTATGCTCAAAACGAAGAACCTTAGAGAAAACAATCAAATAAAATTATGTTGGTCCGCGGCTGGAAACTTTAACCAAAAAAAAATCCTTAGATTTCATCTTCAAAATTGGCAATTTTATCCTTGGATTTTATTTGCTAAAAAATTACATTTTTTAAACCCACATTAAAGTTATTCATTATATTTCAATTAAAAAGTACAAATGACCTCAACTCCAGAAATAATTGTTATTCAAATTTTGTTTGACGTTCTCTTTTAAAAATTCGGAGGTGTAGTGTAAGTCCAATGTTAACACCGTCATACGAAGTATCATGGTATCGAATTCAGTTCGTATTGTACTAGGATGATTATAGTGCATTTTCCTAAACGTCAATATTCCTAACATTTCGTCGATTGTCACAGCTGCTAGTGTTAAGCTTAAATTTGGTTTACTTTTGCGTTTGGAATTTAATTTAATCGAAATTTTGTGCTTTAAAAAGGTGCGAGAATAGTTTTCTGGGTGATTTTTAATTTATTTCAACTCATCATGGAACACCATTAATTGATATTTTGAAAGAATATTCGTAAAAAATCAATTCATTTTTCTTTTTCTGCTATTTTACGGCTCACTCGTCTGTCTATGGCATCAATCGTATGAAAAAACACGTTCACTGACAAGAAAATGCCACAAATCGAATTCAATACTCAATATCTTAAGAAGGAATCCCGAATGCAGATAATTCAGTAATGTATTGCTCACTCACTGATGCGGTAAATCGGCCCTTAACGAGTAGTTAAAGATAATTTTCAAGATTTAATTAGTTTGTTTAATGAAATTATATTTCATTGGGGAGAAATTGAGGATTAGAAGTTTTAGATAAAAGATCATTAATGAATATATGGAAGAGAGTCGGGGACAAAACGGAGCCCTGGGGCACACCAACATTTATTTTGTGCATTTCAGACTTGATACCGTCTAATACAACTTGTATTGAACGGTCCGAAATGTAATTTCTAATCCAACGAAGAATAGATTCATCGATACCAAATGCGCTCATTTTCGATAAGAGAGCTTGATGCTAAACTCTATCAAACGCTTTTCAAATATCAAGCGCAATAATCTTACTTTCTCCAAAACGATGTAAAGATTTGTTCCACTGTTCGGTGAGATATACCATCAGATCCCCAGTGGACCTATTGCTACGAAAGCCGTACTGCCGGTCATTAAGAAGCTTTCGTTCTTCAAGATATTTCTTGAGCTGAAAATTGATCAGCTTTTCCATGACCTTGGAAAGAAGGGACGTAAGTGCAATTGGACGATGGTTTGAGAGTGAAGAAGATACGCATTTTTTTGGGACTGGCTGGATAAATGCTGTTTTCCATCCACTCGCAAAGAGACCAGTAGAAAAGGACAGATAGAAAAGCTTACGCAGTGGTTTTGCCAGCGTTGAAGAACAACTCTTCAGAACAATGGGAGGGATACTATCCGGGTCAGCGGATTTATGTTTGTCAAGATCTTTTAGGACTCTGTCAACTGCACGAGTGCGAAAGAAGATTCGTCCCATAAACTTTCCGGCAGCGTCGAATTAACAGCAATCTGTGCTGCAAGCAAATTGGCTTTCTGTAACGAGCTGAAAAAAGGGGTGTCATTGAAGACGAGCGTTGGAACCGACGACGAAGTAGTATTTCCTATTTTCTTTGCAAATGACCAAAAATTCTTACTACTATTGGGATATTGTAGAATTTTTTGCCAATTTTTGGTCATGCAAAAATTTGGTTCTTCGAATATGACCGTTACAGATCTAACGGAGATTAATTTCTTTGGTACAAAATGATCAATTGCCTCATTCAATGAGTCAATTAAAGTATTATAAGAAACAAATACTTGATGCCAAGAAATTAGGTTTAAACATTCATTCATTTCAAAAGAATTGAAGACAACTTAATAATTGATTAGGTTTTTTACAGTGTTTTGCTTACGGATCATTTAATAGATATGAAGGTTTTTCACTGTAATCAGAAATTGCAAACATTTACCCATTCCATTAAAATGTATACCTAATATAATTCAATTTTAAGCATGCATAATCATAAGCCTTAAATATATTGGATTTGCTCAAAATTAAAAAAATCTTACTTCTTCTTTTGGAACAGCTTCAGTAGCATGGCCAAGGATATCAGCTACTTCTAGTAAATCCTTACAGAATCCCTGAATGCCAAAAACTTTGGCATCGCTTATCTGTTTTGTGAGACGTGTGCGTAGATTTTCACCATCAGCCAATGATCTCTTGTACTTATCAGTTAGTTCATTGGTCTTCTCCTTCAGAGCTTCGACTTCTTTCGTTAAAGTCTCAATGTCAGCGTTCAATTTCTTTTCGTTCTCATTAAGTTCAGTTGTTGTGGATGGTTTTGCTTTTTCACTTCCATATTGTCGAAATGTTGTGTAATTTGTTGAAGTACGTAATGTTGTTCTTTGCGTTAAACGAAAAAATTATCAATTTATTTATTGCGATGATTATTTTAGTATGTATTTAAAACATAAAATAATAGGTATGGTTACAATATTACGTCACATTGTAAAAGGTTTGCATAGCATTTTTTTACTTACCGCGCATTATAGGTTCCCATATATGAAATAAAACGGTTTGTTCGCGATAAAATGCATACAATCTTTGTCGTCATCTTAATAATTTATTTTATATCAATTAATGGTTAAAATAATGAGACGAACCACGAACGAACTTTGGCCGGGTTGACAATTTTTTTGACAGATTTCGGATTTCGGTATTCTGATTCTGGCCTGGAACCTGGAAGTGATTTGACATTTACAATGGGAAAACACGAGGTGATTCTGCTTAGTCCCGGTCTACATTGAACGATTTTTCCAGTGCCGATCTTTTGTTCGATGGTGAAGGGAGTGAAAAGTGAGGGGTAGGGATCAAATCGTTTGTACCAGAAAACTCGAACGATTTTTCCAGTCTGTTTATGTTCTCTTTCGCCCTCTTTCCAGTTTTTTGTGTGTGTTCGGTGTCAGTGTGCCATTGGGTTGATGGTGTGAGTGAATATCAATGCAAAATGAAGAGCACAGAAATAAAAAATGAAGAAGACAAGGAAAAAATCTCATGGAAAAAATCGTTCTGTGTGTACATTTCACACGATTTCTGGAAAAATCTTCGTGGAAATATCGGGCAATGTAGATCAGGACTTAGTCCCGGTCTACATTGAACGATTTTTCCAGTGCCGATCTTTTGTTCGTAGGTGAAGGGAGTGAAAAGTGAGGGGTAGGGATCAAATCGTTTGTACCACAAAACTCAGACGATTTTTCCAGTCTGTTTATGTTCTCTTTCGCCCTCTTTCCAGTTTTTTGTGTGTGTTCGGTGTCAGTGTGCCATTGGGTTGATGGTGTGAGAGAATATCAATGCAAAATGAAGAGCACAGAAATAAAAAATGAAGAAGACAAGGAAAAAATCTCATGGAAAAAATCGTTCTGTGTGTACATTTCACACGATTTCTGGAAAAATCTTCGTGGAAATATCGGGCAATGTAGATCGGGACTTAGTCCCGGTCTACATTGAACGATTTTTCCAGTGCCGATCTTTTGTTCGTTGGTGAAGGGAGTGAAAAGTGAGGGGTAGGGATCAAATCGTTTGTACCACAAAACTCAGACGATTTTTCCAGTCTGTTTATGTTCTCTTTCGCCCTCTTTCCAGTTTTTTGTGTGTGTTCGGTGTCAGTGTGCCATTGGGTTGATGGTGTGAGTGAATATCAATGCAAAATGAAGAGCACAGAAATAAAAAAATGAAGAAGACAAAGAAAAAATCTCATGGAAAAAATCGTTCTGTGTGTACATTTCACACGATTTCTGGAAAAATCTTCGTGGAAATATCGGGTAATGTAGATCGGGACTTAGCGATTCGAGCGCTTTATGTTTTAATAGTTTCGAACTAAACTAAAAAACTTGAACACATTCTAAAGGGCCCTACATACGATCAATTTTTATTGACAATAATTATTGAAGATTTTATCTGTCAAAAAAAAAATTGATGAACAATTCCAACCACACGTATCAATGAATATTGACAATAATTTAATAAATTCTCTTTTAAATTCGCGAGAATTAAGTCGTAAATCACAAATTTCTGTTTTGTTTTTTTTTTTACTTCAAATTGCACAACACAACGTAAACATCGACAAATAACTTTACGCTGCTAAAAAACAACCCTAACATTGACACTAACATTGATGAAAACCAAATCGATTTTGTTTCTCATCAATGTTTCGATCAATACCCAGCGAAAAATGACATTTTCAGCGAATATTGACAATAAACATAGATCGTCTGTAGGCCCCGCTAAAAATGTCATTTTTCGCTGGGTATTGATCGTTTGTATGCTCTTCAATGTAATTGTCAATGAACATTGACCACATTGATGAGAAACAAAATCAATTTGGTTTTCATCAATGTTAGTGTCAATGTTAGACCCCTTCCACACAAGGAAACTGAGTTGCCGGCGATTTTTAGTTTGTAGGCGAGAAGGGCGTAAAAGGAAGACAAAAAATCTCCCCTCACACCGTTCTCGCCATCAAACTAGCCAGTTTCTGGCAACTCAGTTTCCTTGTGTGAAAGCCGTCTAGGGTTGTATTTTAGCTGCGTTTTGGGTTTTGGGTTTGGTGTGAAAAGGCTATTATAGCCTTTTCACACCAAACCCAAAACCCGGTTTTCGCGAAAATATCGGTTTGGGCTGAAAACCTAGATCGAAAACACAAGTTTTCCCATACATTTAAGGCTCTCCCAAACCAATGCGAAACATTCGTTGCGGCGAAAAAACATTCGTCACTCAAAATTATTTCATATGTTTCTCCGCCGCGTTGGTGTGGGCACTCTCATATATCACCATGTAAATAAATTTTGACATGCGAATGTTTTTTCGCCGCAACGAATGTTCCGCATTGGTTTGGGAGAGCCTTTATGCTAAACAATAAGATTTGATAAAACACAAGTTTTAAATAAAACCTGTCCAAAACATGTTGGATTTGCAGGATGAACTAAACAAACACACCTTGTGAAACATTTAGCGCTCAATTAAATGTCATATAAATAGCTGACGAGTTGCTGCCAGGAAAAAATATTTTTTCTGCTGGAACACAAGAGAGCGCGACGCAGTGTCGCGCATCTTAACTACTACGTGAAATCAACCGGTTAAGAAATAAATTAATTATAACGAATCAGGATTGATTGTATTTCCATTATTAAATTCCAATATGAATAAATTGTCTTTTAATTGCACATAAAACATTTGATTTTTCCCTTTTCTGTGGCACTGAACATTTTCAAAGCGGCGCGGCCCTTCCTCGAAACCATTGTGTTGAAGCAAAACAAATGAAATGTCAAATGAAAACTTGTAAATTTTCGGTGTGAACGCATTTCAAGTTTTCGTAAACAAATTGCCGAAAACCCGGTTTTGGGTTTGATGTGAAAAGGCTATAAAGCATACGAAGTGTTATTAGATTAATATAGACGTTGCACGGAATATCACAGAGGTACGGTTTAAAAAAAATAAATAAATAAATGCTATACGATCGTGTTACCGACGGGAATTAAAAAAAGTGATACGAAGTGAAAAATCTGGTGCCGGAGCGGAAGAAGTTTATTGCCCAAACTTGAGGTCTTCTAACAAGTTTATGTGGGAGTATTTCGGCCTATTTTTTTTATCCATTTCTTCACCCATGTTCATTTTTTCTTTTTTGCTATTTTGTTTTCCTCCTCTTCACCGTCCAATATTTCTTTCATCATCAAGGCTTATATTAATTTTGAGATTTTCCGCGCCCTAGTGATGTTGTACAACATCATTTTACATGTAAACGCAAAGGTGTGTTTACAGTTATTTTTCTGATCAAGTTGTGCAATATCATTTTGTACAACATGTTGTTCCATCTTAAACCCCCTATTCGGTGCGACGAAGTCAGTCAAATTTAATTAACATGGTGATAAATAAGAGAACCCACACCAACGCGGCGGAGAAACATTCGCCTTTCAAAATGTATTTACATTTACAGGATGATAAATGAGAGTGCCCACACCAACTGCGAATGTTGCTTCGCCGCAACGAATGTTCCGCATTGGTTTGGGAGAACCTTTAAAGGCATTTACATGGTGATATATGAGAGTGCCCACTCCAACGCGGCGGAGAAATATATGAATTAATTTTGACTGACGACTGTTTCTTCGCCGCAACGAACGGTTTGGGAGAGCCTTAAGGGTTTTTATAAATACTTTAGTATTTTTGGAAGTAAAGCCTTAACTACATAGACCTACTTTTCTACAAAAGTACAAAAGTGAGAAATTAATGTGCTCGCTAAGGTAATATGCTTGCAAAAAAACATACGAAAATTGTTCTGACACATCAATTAAACCACCATGCACAATTTTCCATTGTTTTTTTGCGGAACATTGGTTGCGGCGAAGAAACATTCGCATGTCAAAATGTATTTACATGGTGATATATGAGAGTGCCCACTCCAACGCGGCGGAGAAATATATGAATTAATTTTGACTGACGACTGTTTCTTCGCCGCAACGAACGGTTTGGGAGAGCCTTAAGGGTCTTTATAAATACTTTAGTATTTTTGGAAGTAAAGCCTTAACTACATGGACCTACTTTTCTACAAAAGTACAAAAGTGAGAAATTAATGTGCTCGCTAAGGAAACATGCTTGCAAAACAACACACGAAAATTGTTCTGACACATCAATTAAACCACCATGCACAATTTTCCATTGTTTTTTTGCAAGTAGGTAGGCGTCTTCAGAATAGATATTTATTTCTCACTTTTGTACTTTTGTACAAAAGTAGGCCTATGTAGTTAAGCCTTAATATGTGTTTAAAAAACAAATAAAATAAATATACCTACTTTTAGCAAAAAGTTCAAAAGTATGGTGGCTTACTTTATCTGTGTGAACAATTTTCGTATGTTTTTTTACAAGCAGGTTTCTTTAGCGAACATTTTAATGTATTTCTTTTGTACTTTTGGCAAAAAGTAGGTCTATGTAGTTAAGCCTCTAAGGCATAACTACATAGGCCTACTTTTGTACAAAAGTACAAAAGCGAGAAATATATATCTTTTCTGAAGACACCTGCTTGCAAAAAAAGAATGGAAAATTGTGCATGGTGGTAAGCTTAGCTACATATAGACTTACTAGGTGGCTTCATTTATCTGTGTGAACAATTTTCGTATGCAGTTAATCCTTTAAAAGACGACTTTTTAATTCGAAAAACAAAAAAAATTTTAACGAAAATATATTCTGAATAACTTTTTTTAAAATATTTTTCAAATTCTCGGGATCTGGGTATAATCCCGGGAATCAAATTTTTGAATCCCGAAATCCCAGGATTGAAAAAATATCCCGGGATTGCAATCTCTAGACACACGGCTCCACAACACAGCACAACACACGAGACCAGTGTGGTTCTAGTTTAACATTTAGAGAGTACCCACACCAACGCGGCGGAAAAACATTCACCTTTCAAAATTTATTTACAGGATGATAAATGAGAATGCCCACAATAACTGCGAATGTTTCTTCGCCACACCGAATGTTTCGTATTGGTTTTGGAGAGCCTTTATAGCCTAGGAAAGATAGGAAATTTAATATGGGAAACTGGGGACAAATTAATTCATGAAATTTTATTGCTGGTATCGACGCAGAAGTTTATCTTCAACAACATATCCAAAATCCCTGAATTGACTTTTTGTGTAGACGCATTTTAAGAGGTGGAGAGGGGGGGGGGGAGGCGGGAATTTGGCAAGTTGAACATTTTGTTGTAATACAATCTAATCATATGACACATGTTTTTAGGATGCTTTTCAACGCTGATTCTAAAGAGACCAAAACTGAAAAGATACATTTATCCTGTGGAAAGTTAATGTCAATTTTATGGAATGATCACTTTTGTTAAAGTACAGCAAGTACCTAATATATATTACCCAAAACCATTTTAAAATGATGGGATTTTAATGAAATTTGGAAGAAATGTTCCATTTGTCATGTTTACGAAGAATTAAAAGAGTCCCCACAAATTTCTGCGGTGCAAGGGTGTTTCTTTGAGAGCGAGATGTAAGTGCGTCATTATTACCATAACATCTATGAACAAGTTTTGACACTGATGAAATTTGCTAAAAATATTAAATATGTCATGGTTTCCAAGTATCAAAAGAGTCCATTAAAATAACTTGATCCAAAGAGTTTTTTTAGAGATTTTATGTTTGACCTGCCCTGTACGGAGCAAAATGTTAGGTCTTACGAAAAATTGTTTTTCGTGTTATCGAGATAGTACATGACATTTAATATATGCTTTAAGGGTATTTTTTAACGCCGAATCTAATAAAAGAAAAACCAATATGATACAAGCACCCTAAAAAAAGTAAGATTAATTTTGAAACAGAAATAACTGTTTTTTCCGTTAAGCAGGTCAAACATTACACCTCCAAAAAACACATTTGGACCTAAGATATTGGTACGGACGCTTTTGATCCTTAGGTGCCAATATATATTTAATATTTTTAGCAAAGTTCATAAGTGTAAGAATTTGTTCATGGATGTTATGGTAATAATCACTCACTTGCATCTCTCCGTCAAAAAAACACCCTTTGACCAAAGATATTTTTAGGTACTCTCTTGATTCTTGGTAAGCATGCCAAGTGAAACATTTATACTAAATTTCATTAATATCCCATTATTTTAAAATGGTTTTGGGTAATATTTTACTTGTTGTACTTAAAAAAAGTCATCATTCCATAAAAAGGACTTTAAAGGTTAGACCGCACTAGGCGGAACTGCACTGCAGCGGAACTGCGATTCAAAATAATTTGTATGAAATTTAATGAAGTTCAGTTGCCGCTTAGTGCGATATAGCTCATACAGTTTCATACAAATAATGTGTTGCCGCGTCGTGAAGTGTAGTTCAGCTGCAGTTGTGTGCGGTCTAACCTTAACTTTCTACAGGATACACATATCTTTTCAGTTTTAGTCTCCTTAGAATCAGCGTTAAAAAGCACCCTAAAAACATGTGTGATATGATAACATTGTATTACAACAAATTTTTCAGATTTACAAACTCTCGCCTCCATCCCCTCTCCACCTCTTAAAATGCGCCTAAGCAAAAAGCCAATGCAGGCATTTGGGGGACTTTGGATATGTTGTTGAGGATAAAATTCTGCGTCGATCCCAGAAATAAAATTTCATGAATTAATGTGTCCCTGGTCCGATTCTATCTTTCTTATGCTGCATTTACACGAATCGCAAAATGCCATTATATCTGTCAAATTATAGCCATTTTTCTTTTCATCGTGTAAACACTCTCAATACTGGCAATATTTTTGCCAAAATAAAATGGCAGAAATAGTTTGGTACAAAATGCTGCCATTTATATGACTATGTGTAAACACTTTACTGTCGCCATTTTCCAAATTATGCCATTCTAGAATACGAATGAACTTGCTCGTTCTTTTAAGGCATGTTGCCCTTGCCAGTATTTTGAAATCTGACATTATTTGAACTCGTGTAAATGCATGCCATAAAAAAATTATTTCTGCGATTATTTTACCATTTTTTTGGCAAAAATATTGGCATCTTTGCCATTCGTGTAAATCCGGCATTAGACATGCTGATTCATACATAAGCGCAAAAGTAACACATATTGCTTTGCACCAAATGAAAACTTAAACATAAATAGGTATCCTTAAGTTCAACATAACTTAGGTGAAAAAGAAAAAGTACTACTTAAGAGATTTATGTTGTTGGACTTTTATTGTTGTTTTTTGTATTATTTGCTAAGAAAAGCGATTCAAATGCAAACAAACTAACAACAAATTTTATAAAAATGTATAGCGCGGCTTAGCTCACCGGAACGCATGGGGGGGAGGATCTTGCCCCGAAACCTAAGCTCACCTGCAACAAAACATAAATCAGGCCAGAGAAAGAACAAAAATCGGAAAGACTACGGACGGACAATATCACCAAGAGATCAGTAGTCCACACACTTAAAAATTATGTCTTTAACACATCATGTTCCGCACTAAACGAAACAAGAAAACATTAAGAATTTCGGACCAAAAGGTGTTCATGGAAGTTTGATTACACTAAATGAAAAAGTTACTGGTAATTCTGAAAAAAACATTAGATAATGATAAATAACTAACCTATATTGAATAAAAAAAATTATACCAAACGTTATTATTTTGGATCTAATCTTTACTGTATTTTTATAGATACGCGGTGTTACAAAAAAAAAACTAAGAGAAATAATAAAGTTGAAAGAAAACAAACAAAGGTGACTAAAATGTGTTTCCCAAGAGAAATATTGCGGTACCCTAGCTAAAATGGATCGTGCGGAAGTAACATTCCCTAGCTCGATAGAGCTCTGTGGAGGAGGACTTAAAAATCTCAAATGAGGGGTGCGCGATCTCAAAAAAACTCTGGAAACCCTACCTATGTCACTTACAAAAAGAGGAATTTTGTACGGTATTAAGGCTCTCCCAAACCAATGCGAAACATTCGTTGCGGCGAAAAAACATTCGTCAGTCAAAATTATTTCATATGTTTCTCCGCCGCGTTGGTGTGGGCACTCTCATATATCACCATGTAATTAAATTTTGACATGCGAATGTTTTTTCGCCGCAACGAATGTTCCGCATTGGTTTGGGAGAGCCTTTATGGAGCAAAATGAATGAAAAAAATGGAATAAAAACTTCAACGCTCTTAAACTAATAAGAAATTAATTTCAATAATATGAAAACTTTAATTTCAAAAAAAAAGAAAAAAAATATAACAAAATAAATCCGTTTCTGATAGAAGGTTTGGTGTCGATATAAAACGGTCAATTTGAGGCAAACCGTGCTTTTCGATCCACGTTTGTTGAGTCGAAAAATTGGCGATCGTTATCTCCTTTTTGTCTCTGATTTACGTATATAGGCATGTAACACTATATTTTCTATTAGATATGTACCTTGATTTCCATTCTTTGATTTTTCTTTACATAACTCACTGTGCTTTTTCTTTGGTGTTATTCGCTTGATGGAATTGGCTGTAGTTCCTGTACCTGGAAATCTGCTTCCGGCGCACACTGGGGGCAGTTGTATGGGGAGCATGCTCAAAATGCAAAACATTAGATCAACGGTTTCTTCCGAAAAAAAAAAATGTCTGCAAAGTTGACATAAGTGGCTATCAATATTTAAAGATTTTAAGGTCGGAAAAGTTATAGGCTGATAGAGAATAAGCGGTAAAAGTTGTGATTTCAGTAAATTGAAGGATCGATGTGCTCTATTCGATCATTTAAAAGTTGAAAAAAAGCAATTTCTAATTAAAAAAAAATAATAATGAGGTGTCATATAGCAGGTATTTTTATTAAAATAAAAAAATCAAATTATAGTAAAGTAAATAAAAAGTAAAAAAAACCCGTATAAAATATTTAAAATTATTTTTTTAATTTGCAACAG